>JAGSMZ010000008.1:1722500-2922500 GCA_029286645.1 Papilio protenor
CGGGCGCGGGCGCGGGCGCGGGCGCGGGCGCGGGCGCGGGCGCGGGCGCGGGCGCGGGCGCGGGCGCGGGCGCGGGCGCGGGCGCGGGCGCGGGCGCGGGCGCGGGCGCGGGCGCGGGCGCGGGCGCGGGCGCGGGCGCGGGCGCGGGCGCGGGCGCGGGCGCGGGCGCGGGCGCGGGCGCGGGCGCGGGCGCGGGCGCGGGCGCGGGCGCGGGCGCGGGCGCGGGCGCGGGCGCGGGCGCGGGCGCGGGCGCGGGCGCGGGCGCGGGCGCGGGCGCGGGCGCGGGCGCGGGCGCGGGCGCGGGCGCGGGCGCGGGCGCGGGCGCGGGCGCGGGCGCGGGCGCGGGCGCGGGCGCGGGCGCGGGCGCGGGCGCGGGCGCGGGCGCGGGCGCGGGCGCGGGCGCGGGCGCGGGCGCGGGCGCGGGCGCGGGCGCGGGCGCGGGCGCGGGCGCGGGCGCGGGCGCGGGCGCGGGCGCGGGCGCGGGCGCGGGCGCGGGCGCGGGCGCGGGCGCGGGCGCGGGCGCGGGCGCGGGCGCGGGCGCGGGCGCGGGCGCGGGCGCGGGCGCGGGCGCGGGCGCGGGCGCGGGCGCGGGCGCGGGCGCGGGCGCGGGCGCGGGCGCGGGCGCGGGCGCGGGCGCGGGCGCGGGCGCGGGCGCGGGCGCGGGCGCGGGCGCGGGCGCGGGCGCGGGCGCGGGCGCGGGCGCGGGCGCGGGCGCGGGCGCGGGCGCGGGCGCGGGCGCGGGCGCGGGCGCGGGCGCGGGCGCGGGCGCGGGCGCGGGCGCGGGCGCGGGCGCGGGCGCGGGCGCGGGCGCGGGCGCGGGCGCGGGCGCGGGCGCGGGCGCGGGCGCGGGCGCGGGCGCGGGCGCGGGCGCGGGCGCGGGCGCGGGCGCGGGCGCGGGCGCGGGCGCGGGCGCGGGCGCGGGCGCGGGCGCGGGCGCGGGCGCGGGCGCGGGCGCGGGCGCGGGCGCGGGCGCGGGCGCGGGCGCGGGCGCGGGCGCGGGCGCGGGCGCGGGCGCGGGCGCGGGCGCGGGCGCGGGCGCGGGCGCGGGCGCGGGCGCGGGCGCGGGCGCGGGCGCGGGCGCGGGCGCGGGCGCGGGCGCGGGCGCGGGCGCGGGCGCGGGCGCGGGCGCGGGCGCGGGCGCGGGCGCGGGCGCGGGCGCGGGCGCGGGCGCGGGCGCGGGCGCGGGCGCGGGCGCGGGCGCGGGCGCGGGCGCGGGCGCGGGCGCGGGCGCGGGCGCGGGCGCGGGCGCGGGCGCGGGCGCGGGCGCGGGCGCGGGCGCGGGCGCGGGCGCGGGCGCGGGCGCGGGCGCGGGCGCGGGCGCGGGCGCGGGCGCGGGCGCGGGCGCGGGCGCGGGCGCGGGCGCGGGCGCGGGCGCGGGCGCGGGCGCGGGCGCGGGCGCGGGCGCGGATGGTTGTTTGTTAGAGTTTGTAGCCTAAACGGCTGAACGGATTTCGATGAAATTTGGTATAGATGTAGAGAATAGTCTGGAAGAACACATAGGCTACTTACTTTTCATTTTTTTTAATTCCACGCGGACGGAGTCGCGGGCGAAACCTAGTCATACTATAAACAACTTAAAAACTCATTATTTTAATTCATTCTTATAAGGAAATGGTTGGAATAAGAGATTTCTCCGCGCTGGTACACGGCGTATGGGGAGCGGTGCCACTCAACATGACTATTCAAAATCGCTAAATTACCGCTGCACAGACATCCGCATTGCAATGCGTAACCTTATCTATAACCAGAAGGAATGCACAGAAAGAGAATATTTCCCCTACTAAACACTTTTTACCTTCCCATCAGTTCTAGAACTGGTATTTGTTGTTGCCCACCACTGTTAAAATTGATCGCTTATCTTTAAATGACACACAGAAGACAGGCGTGAAATGGAAGCAATTCCGTGTTTCGTCTGATGAGTGTGGTACCGGAGGCCTAATTTAAGTCCCTTTCTCTTTACCACCCTTTTCTTATAAGGAGAGGATGGGAAGGGGAAGTGGATTTGACGGTGGAGGAGTTGCATAGGAAGGGGAAATATCCTCTTTATGTGCGTCTCCTCCTCCGTCGGATAAGGGTGGGCAACGCATCTGCAATTGCGGATGTCTATGGGCAGCGGTCGCTTCGCCATTTTGGCGGATTCAGGTGGCCGCTTGCTCGTTTGCCACCTTATGTTATAAAAAAAATGAACGTTTAGTGCCTGTCCCACCGCTGATAGAGGCTCAGATAGCTTAAAAATGACGTCACTGTCAGATAAGGGGAAAATCCGATATTTCCATCACATATTTTACACGTTGGATTGTTATCAGACAATTTACAATCTGGTAGTAATATTACCATTTCTGCCGCAGGTGTGGCAGAGTTTGTTGACATGCTGCACTGTGAGGCCGGCCGGCAGCTGCGCCTCCCACGCCGGAGCACTCTGGACCCAACCTAAGATACAGTATTTGTTAACTTATTAATCTTATTAATATCTATACTTCTATACTAATATAATAAAGCGTAAACACACTTCTTTGTTGCCTTAGATGTCAACAATTACAGCATATTTTTGAATAATTCTTTTTTTTATAAAAAGCCCTACACTTACGTCACGCTTTAGGCTATATATTTTCACGCCATTAAACTTAGGGGGTAAATATTTTGGATAAAAACCCTAATGTGGGAAAGAGACCATAAGTTGCTGCCAACATCAAGGAAGCAAGATTGCTAAGGTTTGTCATGTCATGTCATGTCATTTTGACATTTGCTATTGATAATTTGACAAATGTAAACAATAAAATAAAGTTTTTATAATTTCACGCGGATGAATCCGCACGCGAACAGCTAGTTATAAATACGAAATTTTAGGTGGATGGATGGATGTTAGAGTTTGTTGCCTAAACCGTTGAACGGATCTCAAGGAAATTTGACATAAATGTAGAGCATAATTTGGAAGAACTCATAGGCTACTTACTTTTGTTTTTTTTTTATTCCACGCGGACAACGCGGGCGAAAGCTAATACAAAAATACAAATCTCTCCTCTTTATAATATTATTATAGATATAGTGGCAAGGAATTATTAAATAAAACCATACCTTTGTTTTCTGTTGACGATCCCGAGGGTGATCCTTCACGAGATGACTTCGCTTGACCCTGGAATATTCATTCTGTTTTTTAATAAAAATTATAAGTGCAAGACAAAACATGGTACAATAAGTCAGTAACTTGAATCTGTTAGTCAAATCAAGAGTGAAATTATAATCTTACTAATATTATAAATGCGAAAGTTTAGATGGATGTTTGTTAGAGTTTATAGAATAAAATGCTAAACGGATCTCGATGAAATTTAGTATAGATGTAGAGGGTAGTCTGGAAGAACACATAGGCTACTTGGTTTTGTATTTTTTAATACCACGCGGACGGAGTTGCGGGCGAAAGCTAGTTTTTAATATGTTTTAAAATAGCCAGACTATAGACCTACCGGCACTTACAAAAATGTATTATTATGCTTTATTAATCATATCAGTTACTTGCGTTTTTCAAAGAGAATGATAAATGACAGTTGTTTTTTTTATATACATATGTGTTTGAGTAAAAACTTTAATATGAATTACCTGTTGCTTTTTTAACTTCGCTGAACGCGTTTGCGGCGGATCACTATGTGACTGTAGATACGGGAATTGATTTAATTTCTTTCTTTTCTGAAAATTTTAACAGACAATTAATTAGTTATAATCTGGAAACAATAGTAAAATTATTGCAGTTTTATGTACTGTCTTTTTAAATCTTTTAAGTGATAAAAATAAGGCCTTAAATATCTCCAATGACTTCAAAGACAAATTTTCTTGAGATTTCATAACTTTTTTCATCAATATATTTTTTTAATTAATTATACATTACTTACAGGCAGCATATCATAGTTTCCATAAATAAAATCATTATTAGCGGTGGTAGTTTTTCTTCTTTTACGACGTTCATTTCTTTTCTTCTCTACCAATTCTCTCTGTTGATGTGTAATTAGGCCTAGCAACCTGAAAACAAAAAAAAACAAAGAAAAAACAACAGTTAAAACTGCAACTTTTAGGAAAAACAAATTATATTAAAACTTAAGTAGGCCAAAGACAATGCAGAAAAAAAAATTTAAACATAGATTCAACATTTTTTTTTCTGAAGAGAGTGTGCTGTATACCTTTTTTGTCCCCTTCCCCTTTCATACAAAGAAAGGATGGGTAGGGGAAGAGGCTTTGGCAGGGGAGGGACACAGGTAGAGGAAATATCCTACTTCTATGCATCCCCTCTTTGGCCTTTAAGAGGTAATGCATCTGCAAATATGAATATCTATGGACTTCGGTGGTTTCGCTATTTTGGCAAATAATGACTGTTAACTTGCCTCATAGTATACTAGGAGTGGCTTGCGACTTCGTCCGCGTGGAATTAGAAAATAATAAAAAATATAGCCTATGTTACTCACTGATAATGTAGCTTTTTAATGGTGAAATAATTTTTGATTTCGGCCTAGTAGTTTTTGAGTTATTTCAATACATACAAATCTTTCCTCTTTATAATATTAGTACAGAATAGATAAAGCTATACTTTGAATGTCACAATTATAAAATGCATTTTAACCACTACAAATATGTTGCAACACCAATTAATAAAGGATGCTGACCTCATGAAGATCTCTTGAGGCACAGGCTCACCAGGTTCTGGCAAGGGTGGAGGTGATGGAGTAGGTGATGGCTCATGATCCTGGGATGAATCCGAGTCCGATCTCTGCTCGCACCATTGCTGTTCAACTTTCGTTCCTCTATGGTAATATTAAAACATAATATCAAATTAAAACATTGAAATAAAATTAAATTGAACTCTTGTTATTAAAAAAACGTTAGCATAGAAACTAAAATTTCTTTGTTCATAATTGAAATTTGTCAAATATGATCTTATGAGAAAAAAAACGATTGCGTAAAATATGTAACATTAAAACCTTTAGAGAATGTTTCATTTTTGTCCCCTTTTGCCTACTAGACAATATCATGTTTTGTAGATTGTAAACAACACTTTTAAATCCATATTGAAGTAATTGTTTGTAACATAATTCTCTAGAAAATAGAAACAACTAAAATACTTACATTAAAGCTTCCTTGACTTTCTTAAGTGCATTTGTGAAGTTATTCCTACTGTCATGTACTGTATTTGATAACTGAGAGATATTCTTTTGGTAATTTTCATTTATATTAGAATTTTCTTTATCATTAAAGGATTTTAAATCATTTTCTGAATCGGATGCATTAGTACCATCATTACTTTCAGATTTGATTAATATTTCATTTAACACGGATGGTTTTAATAATGATATGGATCTGTTTCTACTTCGATATTGCAGCTGATGGTCGCGTAACTGCTGAGCAACATATCTTGTCTCATTTTCAATACTGACTTGCTTATTCCTCGCTTTAAGCTGTTGTTGATAAAGTATCAGTTCTCTGCGTAATCTATCGACTACAGTTTTCTGAAATTAATAATTTTACATCTTTAAATATTTAAATGCAAAAGTTTGAATGGATGGAAGTTGGTTATCACGTATGACCAGAATAACAGAACAGATCTGGATAAAATTAGGCTTAGAAATAGTTTATCGTTAGGAATAAAGCATAGGCTATTTATTAAGCTTTTTTTAAAATTCCGCGGAGATGAAGTCGCGGTCGACAGCTAGTTGTTATTGTAGTCGAAAGTCAATTTTGTAAAATGTACGAATTTATTTCGATTAAAAATAAATTACCATGATGTAAATAAAAACCAAACTAGCAATAATTAGCAAAAAACAAACTAATTAAAAAACTCACTTGATTTCTACCAATAGCGATAATTTCTTTTTCTGCTTCCTTTACTTTTATTTTCAGATGTATATTCTGAAAAATAAAAAAATAATTTATGATAAACTACTATTAAAATATATAAAGATATAAAACAAATAACGATAAAAATAACTAACATGTTCGTCTTCTTGAAGTCGCGCAACCCAAATCTGGAAGTTAAAAATGTTTAAAACTTGTTTACTAATACATCGTGACTACAATTGAAAATATAAAAGTTTAACAAAACTATGGAACAATAATCAGAAACGAAACTGAGAAATAATACTCGCCTGATGAACTCTAATTGCATTTTTCAAATCGGTCTGTGTTTTGCGAATATCTTCCTTTATTTCATTAGATACTTCCATGATCACACATAAAATAATAAACTTCTAGTTATAAAACACGTAACATAATATTAACTTTAAGAATACTTTTGTAATATTACGATTTATGAAAACAGTAATTTATTGTTATGAAAAACTATAACTCTTGTTCGCAGTAACAAACAGTTTTAACAAAAAAAAACTCCAAAGGAAACACTGAAATCTGAATGTTAACTATTCGGAAACACTATTTAAATACTTTTTTATGAATGTTGTGTGTAGGAGCTTTGTTTACGTAAACTTAAAGAGCATTCTTGTAAGCAAAAAATATTAACTAAATTAATCATGATTTTATTTATTTAAAAGACAAAAAATATTCTTTCATTCAGCATCCAAACAATACATAATACAAGTGTGACAAGTCGGAAATCGGAAGTTCCAAAAATGTTGGACTGCAAATTTTTTCAATTACGATATCCGAATGTCAACCTAATCGGAAGGTGTTAAAGTTTAAATTGAATGTTGTATGCTGCAGAACAAGTAGAAAGAGAAAGTATATAGAATCTATTCAAGATTCAAGATCACCGATTATAAGATACATATACATAGATATACCCTATACAAATTATTGGTATTATTTCTCTCGAACTTTTAAATGATTTAATAATAATATACAAATAGTGTACGAATATACTATATGGAAAATAAAAATACCAAAAAAAGAATATACTATCATAATCTTTTCTACTTTTCAAAAATAAAAAAAATATTTTCTAAACTCAATTTTAAAAAGCAGAATAAATCATTTTATACCTAGTAATCTAATCGCAGAAAAGAAAAGAATAGAATCACATCACATCCCCGGTAAAGAATCACAAGTGGTCACAAGGTCCTTTTCTTACTTTAAATATCATGAAATCTATGTTTGGTTAATGATGGATGTAGTAAGCACCAAGGAAGCATTACGTACAATACTTATTACTTCCATGGTTTTAACATGTTTTCTGACTGAACCAAAGGAACCAACCGCGATAGCAGCGCCTCTCTCATCGGGACAGATATCCTTGTTTGGCTGTATATGTCTATATGTCTTTGCCTATCTTTTACTGTTTCATTTATATTCTCTTTGGTTTTATCGATCGTTGGCAAATCAAAAGACATGGGATGACAATGACATGTTAATTGTCATTATGGATGCCATGCCATGTTAAAAGTAAAATACGAGTTTAGTCAGGAGATAAGAATTCGTTCAAATTTGAAAACGACTCAGGGCGGACATTAGATCCAAGTATCGGGTGTCAAGTTTATATCTAATTATTTCATCTAATCATCTAATTGATGGAGCTAAAGCATCGAAAAGGTAATAATCTAAGTTGATTTTGGTGAAACCAACATAATGTCAGTAAAAAGACGTGCGGCTGCCGATTTAAACCATGAGAATTGGGATAAAGAAGACAAAAATGAAGAAATAGGCACTTTTAAAACAGCTCCGGGAGATGTTCTTGAAAAGCGTGTTTTCAGACTCGCTAAACGACGAAGCCAAAATGTTCCAGGCCAGGAGGTAAATACTTCAATATTCCTTTATTATGTATATCCTCGGTATGCCTAGTTCCGTTTTATTATTAATAAAACATATGTTTACATTAATACATCCTAATTATTGCTTGTTATATACTCTAACATGAATATGTCAATTAATCACCTGTTTGAATTTTCTTACAGTCTAAAAAACCAGTCTTCAGTAGTTTTGGTGGTTTTAATAAGGCACAACCATCATCATTTGATTTCTTAGCCAATTTGACCAAGGGAGCTAACACAAATGCACCAAGTACTGCTAACAGTGCAAGTCTAAATGTGAATGCCAGTGATATGAAACCTTTTGGTAGTAACATTTTTTCTACGCCTACAACTACAAGTGCCACAAGTCTGACTTTTGGGAACATAGCAACAGAATCTACATCTTCTGGAAAACTTCCTGGTGCAGATTCAACTGTTAATGAGAACTTATTCAAGGCACCAGTGACATCAGGGTCTACTACAAGTGGTTTCAATTGGAAAGCACCTGAAAACTCCCAATTACCATCTTCAATATTTGGAGTAGCTTCATCAAGTTCCAATAATAAATCTCTGTTTGGCTCAAATACTACAACACCATTTCAAATACAAACTACTTCAAATGTTTCTCAGACAAAGTTAGATACACAAACTCAAAATCAGATACCACAATTACAAGCTTCACAGACACAGGGTTTTCAATTCAAGTCTCCATCTGCACAGCCCTTACAATTTAATGCTCCACAGAGCCAGAGCCCACAATTTAAAGCACCACAAACACAGACTCCACAATTTCAGGCCCTTCAGTCTCAGACCACTCTGTTCCAGGCAAAACCAACCACACAAATCCAAACTTCACAATCACCAAGCTCTGTATTTCAGGTGCCACAACAACAGACCTCACAATTCCAGAGTCCACCTTCCCAACCATCATTGTTTCAAGCACCACAGACTCAAACTTCACAATTTCAGAGTCCACAGTCACAGACATCACTATTCCAGGCAGCAAAGACACAAAACTCACAATTCCAGAGTCCACAGTCTCAAACATCACTATTTCAGGCGCCACAGGCGCAGACCTCACAATTCCAGAGTCCACAGTCCCAAACATCACTATTCCAGGCACCACAGACACCAATCTTGCAATCCCAAAGTCCTAAGTCCCAAACCTCACTTTTTCAGGCACCACAGACACAGACCTCACAATTTCAAACTCCACCAGCTCAATCTTCACTGTTCCAGTCACAAACCTCACAATTCAAGAGTCCCCAGTCCCAGACCTCACTGTTTCAGGCACCCCAGCCTCAGACAACACAATCAAAGGGATCAACATTATGGACTCAACCAGCTCAAGCTGCAAGTGAAAATGTAACCAATAAAAAATCAGAGGTAAAAACTTCCGAGAATAATACTAACTCGAAAAATATGCAAGAAAGTAAATTAAATTACTATAGTAAATTAAAAGGATTAAATGTATCTGTTCTTGAGTGGATCAAAAAACATGTGGATGAAACACCTTTGTGTATACTTTCACCAATATTTAAGGATTATGAAAAATATCTTCATGAAATTCAAAATGAGTATGAAAGCAGTAAAAAAGAAGACAAAGATGCAACTAATGAGGATGTCTCCACTAAAGATTCTGAAGTAATTAAAAATCCACCTGTGACTGTAAACAATTCTGTTGCATCACTCTTTGCTGCATCTATAAATGCACCTAAATCTATATTTTCATCAGCTGCCAAGAGCACAACTCAATCACCAAGTTTCTCTTTTGGATTTACATCCTCACCGAGCACTAATACTACAAGTTCCGGTTTTACATTTGGTCTTAGTTCAACTCAAAGTACAGCAACAACCTCATCTCCATTTGCTGTGAGCACTTCTAATACTATACCAAATGGACAACAATCCTTTTCATTTGGAACAGGCAAACCTTTCAGCTTCAATTCCAACATACAAGCTCAGCCAGATACAGAAAACACAAATGAAAATGCTGATGAAAATGATGAACCACCAAAAGTAGAGTTCACTCCAGTTGTTGAAGAGAATAGCCTTTTTGATAAACGCTGCAAAATATTCATTAAGAAAGATAATAACTTTGTAGACAGAGGTGTTGGCACACTATACATAAAGAAAATAAATGACAGTGAGAAACATCAACTTTTAATGCGAGCAGACACTAGTTTGGGAAATATATTGCTTAATTTAGTTCTCACTTCCTCAATACCGACACAACGCATGGGTAAAAATAATGTTATGCTGGTTTGTATTCCCACTCCAGAGGCCAAACCACCACCTGTTCCTATACTGATTAGAGTGAAAACATCCGAGGAAGCTGATGATTTATTAAATACATTGGATAAATATAAGGCTTAAGAAAACATCGTTTAATAATAAATAAAATGGCAAATGTCATATTTGTTTTTGTGTAATCCATTAGCAGTATTAAGCATCAGGTATTGGCCTAATATTGAACTACACATCTTCACACATTTGCTAAAACTGCAAGTGCAGGCAAAATGTCAGCTGTAATTGACAGTTAAAATTTTTCCTACACATGCATAATTTTAACGACACGAGTAGATAAACGGTAGACAAGCTTAAGAATGTTCGAAATTATGAATTAAACAAAACATTTGTTAAATTGTTTTATTATTCAGTCTAACAGACCTTATAAATGACTCTAATATATTAATTTTATAATTTATTCTTTGATAATTTTCTGTTTACGTGCCTATTGGCATTAATAACTTTTGTAAGATATCTTGGAAAAAGTATGCCGATGGATTGGAGAAATAAAGATTATGTTTAAAAATGCTGAAAATAAGACTATGCTGGTTTTCATTATTTGCCGTTTAATAAATTGGGACATACTTTTAGTCATAAATTTTTCACACAATTTTAAAAAGTTATATAGCTGAAAATTTAAGTAACCATGGCAACTGTATGTGCGGTTACAACTGGCCAATACAGTTGGTCAGCAGCGCTCAACGACTAGCCGGCGCAACTGTCCAACTGTACTGGCCAAGTGTGTACCGGGCATCAAATTTTTACTGGTTTATATTTTTTGTCCCTTTCCCGCAGCGCTATTTTTTCCAATTTAATCACTCCCTAAGTTTTATAGCGTGAAAATATACAGCTTTAAGCGTTTTTTAGCTGTAGATGTATTTGCTTAAAAAATATTCCAAAATATGCTGTGATTGTTGAGATACTACATAACAAACTGTATTTATTATATTAAGTACTAGCTGTTCCCATGTGACTTCATCCGCATAAAATTATAAAAATTTCATTTTATTGTTCACATTTGTCAAATTATCAATTGCAAATGTCAAAATGACATGACATGATGTCAAACCATGGCAAACTTGCTTCCTTGATGTTGGCAACAACTTATGGTCTCTTTCCCACATTAGGGTTTTTATACAAAATATTTACCCCTAAGTTTAATGCCGTGAAAATATATAGCCTAAAGCGTGACGTAAGTGTAGGGCTTTTTATTAAAAAAATGATTATTCAAAAATATGCTGTAATAGCTGACATCTTAGGCAACAAAGAAGTGTGTGTTTACGCTTTATTATATTAGTATAGATAATATAATATAATAGTATAAAGTATAAAATATAAATAAATATAGATAGATATAATATGCGTAGTATCAACTGGACAGCGGTCCTAGCTTGAATGTCGATGAGATTAGAATCTATGTAAATATTCCATACAGAGATATTTCGATTTCGATTATTATTCGAGGGGGTCGACAATAATTTATTTTGGGACCTGTAAATTTCACAATATCAGGTCAGACCATGGTCATTTTGCACTATAACACCATTCTCTAAAATGTTTTTAAAATATGTGCAACATGCCAGGAATATTAGTTACAGTACACAACATAAAAGACTTGAAATAAACTATATTTTGTCACCATTTATTGCAATTTGAATATAATTAGTTGTAACAAATAACAAAATCGAGTATATAGTACATAAATTGTAGCACTCAACAATAATTATAATTCTAAATAAATCTGTCCTATGTATTCACACATGCATTGTTTTTAAAAACTGCAAACAAATCTAAGGAAATAGGTAGAAACTGAAAACATTGATCATTTAATAAAATTTATACTACATTCTCCACATAGATATTAAAAAATAAAATGTTTTATTTACATATTGAGATATAGAAGGACTCTTAATATATTAGTTTATTCAATCTATCTATTAATCCCCTTTGCATGCACAATTGTATATTATAAAATTTTCTATCTCACACCATTTTATTTCCAGATAAGCTTAATTACAATAAATATAATTTCTCAAAGTGTGAGAGCCTACAAAATTATGTGCCAGCAACATAACTATTTGACATCTGCCCTAAACCCATCTGAATTCTTTGCATGTGAATCTCTACGTTACTTTGAAACAACCTTTGATGTTGAGGTTCAAGCTTCATTTTGATTTGATCCATAGTACCCTGTAAAACGCTTAATTCATATGCATTTTGATCTGAATCAGACAAGCTCTTCACTTGCAGCAAGAGGGCAGTTAAATCAGTTATGAGTTCAATTATATTACCATCTTTTAGAGTGCTATTGTTATTCTTTTCCACAAGCAATGATGCCTCCTCACGACATTTTTCTCTAAGATGAGAAGGTGCCAACATAGCAGCAAGACTAGGGCCCGGTGCTATTTGTTGGCAATACTGCTGAACTTGATTGATATAATCTTGCAAATCCATATTCATTTTCTCCAATTCTATCACAACTGCAGCATATTTCCTTTCAAAATCTTCAGGCAGTTTTTGGCCAAATGGTTTCCTTTTCTCTGCTTCACTGTTGTATTCCTTTAATCTGTTTATTTTATTTCGTTTAGCTCGTAATATTTTTGCTAACTTTACTATTAATTCAAGCAAATCAAAAGGAAAACCACCAATATTTGCTTCCATATGCTTTGAAATATCATTACATCCAATTAAAGGGTCATTTTTACTAGTGCTATTGGATGTAGGAGATGGTTGGTAAAGGTTGAAAATTTCCTGCATTACATATCGAGGTCTAAATTTCTGTGTTATTGAGGAGAGATTGATGGTATCAGGCGGTTCATTGGACAACACTTCATAATCAGGTACTGAGTGTCTTCCAAGCTTGGGTCTTTCAAATGTTATTCGATATGTATTGTTAGATGTGTCAACGGCATCTATGCACCCAGTAAATAGTCCATCTTGAGGCTTGCGCAACCTCGCAGTGACTTTGGTACCAACAACTAACTGCATTGGTATTTCATTAGGTAAATCTTTAACACATATATCTGCAGTTTTCCTTTGTTGTATATATCTTATCAATTTCCTCTTTCTTTCAAGTTCTTTGCGCTCCTCAGAAAAAAAGGCTTGTGAGCATCTTCGAGGTTTGCCCATCATTCTTCTAATTTTTGCCCATTGTATTTGGGTCAATTTTCGATTGACTGTTAATTGGGGAAAGGATTCTTTAAGACAAATCATAAAATCATTTTCACCTTCAAATAGAGCCTTGTCTATATTACTGTAAAAGTACTCAAAACATACCCATTTATGTGCTTTAGGTAACTTTAACAAATTTCTTAATCGCATACCTATCCTTTGTCCACTTTTACGATCTGGAGATTGACTTCCTTGTGTTGCAACTTTTTCATCATATCTATCGCCAGTTTTATGTCCCTTTGTTGGCGACTTTTGTTTTTTAGCACTTGAAGATTTAGTTGGAGATTTACTCAAAAGTCTAGGTAGTCGTTTCGGAGATTGCCGAGGCGGAGGAGACGTATTAATAAAATCGTCAACGAAAATAAACCTGTTTTTCTTTCGTATACGAGCCGGCATACCTCTTGCGTTCAGCTTCTGAACAGGTTCGCTAGGTGCAGGTTTCGGCGGTAACTTTGTTCCAACTCTATGAAGTCCAAGCGCGGCAGGTCCAAAAGCAAGTGGGGTCTCGTCTTCCTCGGGTAAATCGGAATCCATTGGCTCACTTTTAATTTTATACTGCAAACCCGAAGAATTTCTCCCATCTTTTGGACTACCTTGAAGATAAAAGATTTCATAATTATTGGATAACTCTTTTTCAAGTTTTAATATATGTCGCTAAGTTATGCACTGTCATAACAGGTATATAATGAAATGGAATAAGATTTCGAAAATTGTCACCGAAATGATCTTTGTCAATAAGGCTAAAAATTTGAATTTTTTCAAATTTTGAACCTTTAGAATCAGAATTTATTCTATACTTAACAGATGAAGTAGTTAAATTGGTGCTTAATTCAAAAAGAGATCTTATTTAAAAATTTTACAAACACTAATTATGTTTTATGGTAAATAAAGCTATTAAAGGTAAAGATTTGTTTGATAAAAATATAAACAAACTTACTTTTCCATTTATCCGCCATATTGACGTCGTAAAATTGTTTCAATTTAAAGAGGAGAGCGCCAAGTCTGGCAAAAGACAATAAAAGTGTCTTTGGTAAGATTGCAGATTAAAAAAGATATTACTAATCTCTGTTTATGTTTATGATGGTCTTTGCAAAAATCATGGAGAAATTCTGGAAACACAGCAAGTCATAACTAAATTAAAAACAAAAGTATTAAAAATGGAAAACACATAGAAAATTGTTTATTTAATTAAAGGTTTTTTTAGGTAACAGTACTTAAGTTAAAACACATACTCTTATGAAAATAAATTTTCAAATTCAAAATATGTAGGTGTTTAACCGATAGAGTGTACGGAGAATATACACTAGATATGAAAAAAAATTAAACTCGATGATGTTGAGTTACCGCGGGAAACATTTTTATAACGCTTGACTGCAGGTTTTTGCAAAGTCAAAATATTTGGACTTGATGTAATTGCAATTGACAGATATTAAAATAATCGAAAACGTTGGCAGAAATGTTAAAATATTTCATTATAATAAGTTTATTTTTTTCTCTTAAAGTTTTAGTCCTCTGCAATAATATCGATCACAAGACTAACAAATGCGTTAATCGATATAATATTATAGTGGTTAGAATAGGAACTGGTCCTAAAAATCCATTACTTCGTCAAATATGGTAAGTACCTACACGAAGTTTGCATCAACGAAGTACAAAATCGCTATAGACTATTCACAAAAAGAAGAAATGCCTTCGATACTTTTCTATTTTTTAGCATTACCTATAAAGGAAATATCTTGATCTGTAGAAGAGTACAAAGTAAAATACAAAAGGCCAATAGTATTTTCGACGCAATTTTCTCTCTGATAAATACATCTGAATTTATTCATCAACATAAAAACAATGTTGCTTCTGCTATCCAAACCATCACTTTAAAAAGTAAGTTAAACATCTATACATTTGCTATCTTCGTCGAGTCTGATTTATAGAAGTAACATACCTGTAAAATGATTTATATATTTAAGTATGCAATTGGTGTATTCGTTATAAAAATTGTAATCTATTAATCGTTATGTGATTTCGTTGTTTAGATTTTTTATCTTTCCGTCCATCTGTCTGTCCGAGAGTCAGCGTTGGCTCCGGGATTACCCTCCTTATGTCTCTATATTTATCCGGGATTATGTCTCCTTCGCGTAAATCAACGAAAGGCTGGACTGATTTTGAGGCAATTTTTAATTGAAAAATGGTCATGTATGCTAGGGTAATATAAGCTATTTTTTTTAATTCGCAACAGACGAAGTCGAGAGCGACATTTAGTTTAACATAAGAGTTGAGTAAGTCCAAAAGTTTATTTATGCGTACGTATTGTATTTATATTATATGTAAGCTTGTAAATAATGTTATATTTGGTATTAATATTTCGGTGTTTTATTACAGTTCATGAAAACTTTGAAAAATCAAGCAAAGCATCAAACAGTTTTAAAACTAAAAATAACCATATGCGAAATAATAATTGCGTACCAAAGTTAAGAATAGTATTTTTCAATACTTACAGCTCTTTACCTGATGGTTATGTGAGAAAAGATACGAATTTTAGGAAACCTCATGGGTTTCACAAAATAAGAAAGGTTAATTTTACTTCTTTGCCCAATACAAGATAATAGTTACAGTTATACATTTCGACTCATGAAAATATGCTTTAATATCACATTCTCCATAAGATTTACTAAAACGTTGACATTGTATTAAAAAAATATGTTAAAAGTGCTATTTTTATTTCTAGAGAAATATTTTAAACGGTGAGTTTGAGGCGAAGTTTAACTTGATAAATCTGGTTGAAGGGTTAAATGAACAATATACTTTTAATACGAACGAAACAGTAACTGCAAATGGTAAGTTTTGTAGATGTCACCGTACAATTGTGAACATCGATACTAACGGTTTCTTACACATCATTTGATGTTCATAATTTTACGCTTCATGATATTTTTATGAATTTTTAAGATAAAGAAAATAAACCTCGGGGAGAATTTATGAAAAGCAAAATTAAAAAAATTATAGGTGAAAACGGTCATCTGACTCTTAACTGTCCCGAAGTAACAATGGAATCCAAAGTTGAATGGTATAAAAATAATGAAAAGCTGAATTCTTCATTTAGGTACGTTTAGATTAGCTAAATTGGACATATGTAAGTACATACATAATTTATGCATAGTATTTATTTATTCAAGAATAATTGGAATATTTTTGGGTAATGTGGGAATGATAATAGGTTTGCATCCTACGCTGTATTTGTTTTAATTGTTTTTTGTCAATTATAGAAACAACATGGCAGAGACTGAAAAAGAACCCCATTTGACTATTGACGCATATAATTCCCTTTACATATTACAAGCTACGAAAGAAGAAGAAGGTATTTACACTTGTTATGTAGATGGCAAACCGTATCAATCCTATTGCGTAAAAGTTGTATCAAAATCTAAATTACTGAATCAAGGTGAGTGTGCGTTTCATTGGTTACACGTTCACAAATATCTGAATACTAATTTTCGGAAAATTCTTTCAGAATTTTTTAGATATTCCATTTATCTTGGATTTGTGTTATCTCTAACTATAACATGTTATTGCGCCGGGATTTGTGTTGCTTGGCATCAAAGAAACTACTTTGCTGATCCCTTGTATCTAAGTTTAATTTGTTAAAAATCGTAAAAATGCAAAGATAAAGGGTACGTATTATTTACATTCACGCAATAAATATGCGCATATTTACTTTCAACCTGGTTTTAACGTCATAAGAGTAAATGATTATTGCGGTTACTACTAATGTTCTTTAGTAATTAAATGTAATTATTTAGTAATAGTATAACGGTATTGTTGCAATCTTATCATAATCATAGTTATGATTTTGATAAGATTGCAACAATACTAGACTAACTAGTCTGTCAGAATGTTACGTCGTGTCTATGGTCTATCGTAGTGATTGTGAATGTGATTCAGGAATCTGTCAAAGTGCCAAAGTTTTGAAACTTGTTACGTGCCTTCAAAATGAAAAGTTTTAAAAGTGTGTTGTAAATAAAAGTTTCATATTTAAAATACAAAAATGAATTACCTAACTTTATTTCTGTGTTCCTTGGTGGGAGTTCTTTTATTAAGGGAAGCAAGCTGTAAGTTTCAACTTTTAATATTTTTAACGCGGATACAATTGTCAAGGTAAAGTGAGAGTTGCGATGTAAAATACTTTTTGATTACATATAAGTAAAAGATGATTTATAATTTACACGTTGTGTTCCATATATAATTAAAGGACTGTATTAATATATGTACGTGAGTAATTACTAATTACATCGATAATATTAAACAAAGAATGTACCAGGTACCCAGTAATGAGACAAGTTATTATTATTGGTATATTGGTAGTGTTAAGTACTTAAATGTATAAATTTTCTGCAGAAAGTTAAAATATTACTTGCTTAGCTTTTTACAAATTATTGTTTGTCCAAATTAGATCTTAAAGAAAGTTATATCTGTAATAATAACTAATCTTTAAAATAATTATGTGGATTGTTGTATGTTTTCATAATTAAATAAAAGATATGAATGTTGTTATTGCTTAAATTACGAATTACACCATTTTTAAACAAACAACTAGCATCCTTATTACACATCATAAGGATTTATTTACATTTTACAGGTTTGAACAAAAGATGTATAAAATGCAGATCGAGAGGTGAACTTGGCTCATGTGGGGATCCATTTCCATTCAATGTAACAGAGCCGGAGGCAGAGATGGGCATTCATGTTGTAGCATGCCCATCTGGCTGGTGCGGAAAGTCTTTTGAGGGTAACATTGGTGCATTTAAGAATGATGGTATGTATTATATTTGATTAAAAATTCATGTTGACATACATATTATTATTTACATAAATTTGTTGATTAGCAAATTTGGATTGTTGTTAATTAACACATAATTTATAATGTGATGATGATTTTTGGTTTTGCAATTGAATAGCTTTTGCCTGTGACTTTTAGCTTTAAAAGTAAAATTATTAAGTTTTTCTCCAGACTATGTTCTACATTTGTGCTAATATTCATCAAGATCCATTAAGCCATTTTGGAGATATATACAATCATCCATCCCTCCAAATGTTCCACCAATTACGTAATTGTTCTATGTGTTATTGGAGATTATGTTTCATGTTAAAATATTCTACAATTTCAGATTATGGTGCGGCAACAGAAAGAATGTGTCTCCAACGTCCGCCAAGCGATTACGAGGAGAGATGTGCTTACACAATGTGGAGTCACAGAAAAGTTTACATGTGTTTTTGTAATGGAGATCTCTGTAATTCATCCTACAAGATTACAGCTATTCCTTCAATAATTTTACTAGCAGTTTCTGTACTGTTTTATAATTTTTTTTACTCATAAGTGATGTAAATATTTATTTTTATTGTGATATTTGTAATGTATTTGAATCTCTATAATCAGTCATCTTGGCAACTAAAAACAATTTGTATAGACTGTTACAGCCTTACAAATAAACATGGTATAAAGTTAAACTTAGGAATAAACTGAGTATAAGCAAAATTTGTACTAATATTGCTAATTATTCCTAAGTTTAACTTTATACAGTGTTTATTTCTAAGGCTGTAAATGTTCTTTGATACTGTCTGAAATATTTTTTGAACTTATTTTCTTTTAATTTTTTTTATTTGATGTGACTGAAAATTGTTTTATTTTTAATACCAGATTTTTTGAGAAAGACTTTTTATATTTGTCATTGAATTTGGTTAGATAGAATTAAATCCATTCCATAATATTGACCATTTTAAAGCCGTCCAAGTTATGTGATATTTATAAAAGCAAATATATTTTGCGTGTGTTCTCTTGTAAATAAAAATTGACACTGCCGCTAGCTTTATTTGTACTACAGAGAGAAAATGTATGTATGTAGAATAAGATTTATAGAATACATATTTACATAATTTTATACAATTTTCGAATTTATAAATATACTCAATTACTTAATTATAGTTTTGTAAAAAATGTTCACTTTAATAAAGACAATATTGTAGCACACAAAACCTTAGTTATTTTTCTTACAAATCTTATAAAGCATATTTTCTATTGTTAAAATAAAAAAAAGCAATGGAGGTAATCTTTTTATTTATTCAAATGTATAATAATGACTTTACGAGTATTTTTACATTTTTTTACACATAAATATTTTTGTTTTTGTTTTTCAATTGTCAAATTATTGTCTATGGCCGGTTGTAAGGCCACATGCGGCGAATGCTTCCGATACGATGCGGCTTCAAATTGTTCTTCACTCTGAGGTTTTGGTTCGCGAGCAGCGATTCTATGTGAGGTATGTCGTGGAAGAAGAAATGCCCGTGATGGTCAGCTCTCCTCACTGCGGCTACAGCTTCCGAGCCCTCCAGTAGGTATGGGTCTAGTAAATTATCTGAAAAACATAAATGACGTAAGCAGGGTAAATAAACCGAAGTTAAAATTTAAGGGATAGTAAACGAAAGTTTAGACGAAAAATTAATTGTGGCTAGGAAATATCTTTAAGCTATAAAAATGCATTTCATGGGTTCAGACATGCTGAAATATGCTTAAAAATTGTTGCAATTTTCAACAAATGTATTTAAAACGTACCATTTACAACCATAAACCCATAGACAAAGTATATGGAACTATAAAAAGTTTGAAGTACCTAATGAAACTTATAATGTTCGAGACATAAGGGAGATAACTAAGGACCTTAAACATCTTATAAGTACCTAAAAGGATTTGCATAAAAATAATCTATAATGGAACTAATGGTCTTTTATTAATTTGGGCTATAGCTAGAACTAGAAAACTTAGTTTCTATTTTTAGTATAATTAGATGTTTAATTGACACAATTTCGATAAAACCTTACGGGCGTCAACCCTTCGTAATCCAAAGCGTGGTGGGGTCAATGGCGGCACGAATAGACCTTCCGGCCACAGGGATTCCGGGTCCGGGGAATCTACTTTGTACGGCGACGGCGGCAATACGGGGATAGGTGCATCTGGAACAAACAAAAAAATGTTAGTAAAGGAATGTAAGTACTGTCGACTTTTAACGCCGCCGAAAATTATATTCCTCACAGCCGATCTTATAGTTTACATCCAAGAGTAGATGAGAGTTTTTTTTTAATATAAAATGGGTAGGCAGAGATAATAATATAGTCAGCAAAAACGTCAATAATATACAAAGCAAAAACCAAATCTTTTATTATTCACTTTACCAAAGAAGTTATGTCGTGATGGTGCGCCATAGGCGTTGTTACGAACAATATCTTCATGAACAAATGGTATCGCCGGTTTCACTCGCGGATATCCGAAGTCATCAGAAAAAGTGGGTCCTGAAGCACAATAAAAATTACATTATCCTATATGTAATAATGAAACTGAATAGATTTGTGAACGTAATTGTTGTCATCCATTTCTGTGAGCTCAGTCTAAGAAGCATATACTACTATAATCAAAGATTTGCAGCCACAGCTACAGCTAGAATATTCATTGATGTTTCCAGTGAAATAACTTACTTCTCACATTTCTATACGTTGACTTCAGTTGTGCTGGAGGGAGTATCACGGGGTCGCCCACACCATGAGAGAAGCTTCTAGAAGGCGTACTGACGCTCACGTGCGAAGAGAACTGCGTTCCCGCCATACCGCTTGCTGTCATTTGTACCAAACACACAAACAGACTGCAAACGCTAGGGAATTTGTTCATCGGCCGCTGTAACAAGAAAAGAGTTTTATGAATGACTAACTGATGCTCGCGACTTCGTCCGCGTGAAATTAAAAAGTAATAAAAAATATAGCCTATGTTACTCACTGACAACGTAGCTTTTTAATGGTTAAAAATTATTGAATTCGGCGCAGCAGTTTTTGAGTTATTCCCATACATACAAAAAAACAAATACAAATCTTTCCTTTTTATAATATTAACATAGATTATTTTTTTTTTTTTTTTAGTTTAGTTTAGTTTCTAAAGCTATGAAAATGTTGAATTACACTATAAATACTAGTATTTCCTGTTAGATTCAGTTTATCGATAAGATGTTTTAAAAACCACATTTGTTACGCGAAAATGTGTACTCGGAGCTAGATCTCTGTGATTTTTGCTCTCTATTACAGCATATTCTCACGTGGATGTTGCAGCACAATAAAAGATAAAGCACACGAGTTTCGCTTCTCTATAGTTTGAATAATTTACTGAACCTGTCCAAAATTAGATCTCCAAAGAATCAAGTAAATAAACATAATGATATATTTTTTTATACTGAGACAAAGACAATTTAAGCTAACCGCAACTACGGTAGCTGTAAAATAAAACTCTTTATCTATATCTATACTAATGTTATAAAGAGGAAAGATTTGGATTTTGCATGTTTTCGATTCACGTAAAAATTATTGGGCCGATTTCAAAAATTCTTTCACCATTAGAAAGGTAATTTATCTGTATAAGTAACATAGACTACATTTTTTTTAACATAATTTTATTTCACGGCGGGCGAAGTCGTGAGCAACAGCTAGTAAGCGATAAAATAAATTATGTTTGTATGTTATAACGGAATAAAAAAAAAGATGACTATCGTTGCGGATTGGTAGACACCTATTGGATTTAACGAATATAAGTGGATTTAACGGTGGAGGAGACGCATAGGAAGAGTAAATGTCCCCTTTATGTGCGTCTTCTCCTCCGTCAATTAAGAGTAGGCAACGCATCTGTAATTGCGGATGTTTATGGGCAGCGGTCGCTTTCCATTTCGGTGGATTCAGGTGGCCGCTTGCTCGTTTGCCACCTTATATTATAAAAAAAAAACTTTTTTAATACACAAAAACTGAGAAAAATGACCACATAAAGACATTTTTGGATCATTATTAAAACTACAACCGTAGAAGATGAAAGTAAATTATATCTACGAATTCTTTTGTTTAACAAACAATGATGCTAACTGTATTTATGCGACAGACAGCGCGTGGCGTCTCGTTTTATGCACGTATAGTTATTTAGTTAACAATTTTATAAAGATAGTAAACTTAGTAGTAGCCCCCGTAGTAGAGAAGATAAGGAGTAAAAGGTTAGCATGGTATGGGCATGTTATAGGAGGGATGAATCGCATGTTACAAGGAGAACGTTAGTTATGACTCTGGAAGGGTACATCGGTAGAGGTAGACCTAAAAAGAGATGGATGGATTGTGTAAAAGGTGACATGATCAAAAAGGGAGTGATGACTGAGATGACGTATGATAGTTATGTGGAGGACAAAAACCTGTTGCGCCGACCCTACGGGAGTAGGATAAGGAGATGATGATGATGATAAACTTAGTAGTGTCGACACAATGCCCTATGTTTATGGTCGGATGCGAGGGGCAATAGGTCTCTAGTATTACCATAATAGCATATATAATCTCCGTGAAATATCCCCAACGTAATATAGCTTTAGATCTCGCCGTTGCGTTTGTATCCATTATTCGATCGATGATTATGTTACGAAAATCTAACTGGCCGAAGTTAAATTCACTAAGTTATATGTATTTTAATTATAACAAAACTTATCGCAAGTTTTAAAGTAGCAAGTGCGCGTGATGTGACGAAACAGCGCATTGAACCGTGACCTTCCGCCTAACAAATAGATCTTAACGCTCGAAAGCTTAATGGACCCAACTAATACGAGATCAGCATTGCTACAAGGTGAGACTGTCATTATCACGTGTGATTCTTTGTTACTAACATACGGATGCCGCGTTCAGGGGTGCCACTCACATCATGTTTAATATGTAAAATATAATATCTACTATTTTCCTAATATACAGAGAAGCCTTGAGGACAATGGGATTAAGATGCAGATATCAAGAATTTGACCAAGTATCCTAGATAAAATTAAGTAAAGGCCATTTTTTAAGCAATCTGTCAATTCCCACAACGTTTTTCTTATCTCTAAAGACTTATGCGTTAGATGTATACGTTAAAATGTATTGTAAAATTTTAATAGTAAAGCGACTTCTGTATATAAATAACTTCTAAGAGGCAACCCTGTCTTAAAACTTTGTAATGAATAAAATTATATTATTATTTTGATCACGGTGTATCAAAAGGTGTTAAATCGTGTTCATAATATAAATTAAAGTAATTTATATAATACGAGGAACGTACGTAGCTACATTTATATAGGAAGTTTAAATATTTCAAATCGAATAGCTATATCGAATTCATGAGGTAGCCGTAGATAATTAAAAAACAAAAAAGGCTATGCTATGTTGTCTGAAGGCTGTATCATACGAAGTAGATGTATATTTTTAACCGACTTCCCAAAAGGAGGTTTAAATCAACATCTATACTATAATATTATACAGAGATAAGAATTGTATTCTTGGAATTTAGGATGCATTTGATTCGCGTAAAAACTACTGGGCCGATTATAAAAATTCTTTCAGCATTAGAAAGGTAATTTATCTGTGAGTAACATAGGCTATATTTTTAAATTATTTATCTTATCACGCGGGCGAAGTCGCGAGCAACAGCTAGTATTAATATATGTCCTGGTAATTATTAAAATTAAATCTTATCTGAATTAAAATATCCCAATTTAAGTATTTGGTTTAAACACTACTTATTACTTACTGATTTATGTTTCCGTGGAAGCAAGAGTCAAAGTTTAAACTTGCGAGAATGCAAGTTGCAATTGGCTATCAAAATATTATTTATTGAATGAAGCAAGCAAAGTATTTATTAAGACCATATAAATTACAGTATTCATATTTATGATTATTACTTAACATAATTTTAAACATTTAGATGTTACTTGTTGGTTTTTAATTATTACATAAGGTACTGCTTGATTAATAAACAAGACATTCTACAATGAACAATGTTTTTATAATGCTTACTATCTTTCGCCCGCGTCTCCGTTCGCGTGGAATAAAAAAAAACTAAACTAAACTAACTAAAAAGTAGCTTATGTGTTCCAGACCATACTCTACATCTATGCCAAATTTCATCGAGATCCGTTCAGCCGTTTAGGCTACAAACTCTAACAAACATCCATCCATCCATTCATCTAAACTTTCGCATTTATCTTATTAGTAAGATTTAATATTAAAAATGATTATCATATCTAACAAGACTTAGTGTAAAAAGTTAAAAGAAATTCGACTAGTATCTTATAATCGATTCTTAGATGACCATTTCATTCGTCACAGATTGAGCAAATGTAATTTACCTAACATCAAAGATTAATTTATCATTAATGGACAGGTCTTGATGTTCAACTATTATGTGGAAAATTAACCATCGCAATTCTGATAGCGGTAGAGTTACACGGTAGCGTTCTGATCTGGTTTGGAAGTTAACTGCCTAACATAATTGTCATCCTTTTTATTTTCATTGATAAAACCAAGATAGTAAAAAGATTTTTGCAAATATGTCTCGGAAACTCATTAACTGATAGGTAACGCACATTTTGTAAAGATGACTGATTTATTTATGGTAAAGAATTTGATAGTCAATTACTAATGAATGTATTGTTATAATTTAATCTATAAGTTTCTTTTATTATTACATTTTCAATAGCTATTAACGATTTATCATTACTTTTAATTATTTCATTAATTAGTTTTGCATTTGTGTGTTAAGAAATGCTTTAGTTTAATATATCGCGTTAATGTTGTCAAAACGTAAAGTCGTGAACATGTTTCCTACTAACAAATGTTTTTACAAAGACCATGGAATTCCATTCTGCGCAGTCTTGGTACGCCTCTGTCCTTTCATATTCATACATCTACGTATTATGCACGTATAATATCTGCGTCCTCTAGATTAGTGGCAGAGGCTCGTTGTTATAGTACAAAAACTGTAAATGTTAGTATTTTTAATCTTTGTCTGCTATTTTTTATCGATTTTTTTCCTGTTATTTTTTTATCGATTATCGATATTTATAATCTGTATAAATCAGCCGATATCGGGTGAGTCACATGACCACATCCCACTATACCACGCGGCTCACCACATCGTGACTACAGACACCACGGCAGCTAATTATCCAGACCGACAATCATTTGTATGTGTATTGCGAAATATGTTCTCGATTCCGAGAGTAATCGATGTGGTGCACCTTCTCTGCATTTTAGTGATGAGACACGACTACGCTTGATTGGTTTTTGTGTTGCAATACCGTTTATAGTTAAGTAACGATTAGTACTATTAATTATTTATGACTAATTATTTATAATCTGTTTTACCTGAAAGTGAAAGAGAGGTCGTTTAACAATAAAATTACGTGCGCGTTATATTTTTGAGAACTTATAAATTATACGCTTAATTGGATTCTAGTGATATAATTTGCAATACACTATTGGAAATAATACACATACCTACCTACTGTTTTGCTATACTACCATTTATCTTTATTACTAGACCAAGATCCCTTGTGCAACAAGTAATTCTTAAATTACAACGAGATCGACTTGGCGAAAAGTATATCACGAGCATTTATTGCGTGGGCATATGAATGGTCACGAAGACGAATGCGACGTACCAAGGACAAGAGCCTACAAGATCCTAATAAGTACTATATTGAAATCACAGGTTATCCGAACTTACTGTCAGTAGAAATATGTTTTAATCACGGGCGTTGCCAAGGGGTAGAGGGGGGTACAACCAATTAACGTTAGCAAATATAGCTATGGGTACTGAAGTTTTTAAAAGTTAACTAATCTGATATTGCAAATTATAGTGCTCATTATTGCTTTCGTAATTCATTCACGATCGCTATTATTGTTTCATAATACATTAATTTAAACTGTCCTTGACCGTGAATATGTATGTTCGAATGAAGTTATTGTGGAAATACTACATTATAAAAGACTGAGATTTTTTCTCTCCTACAAATATTTGTTTAAAGTTTAAAGTAAAGGCAATGATATACGCGTTTATGAAAGTAAACTACAAGTTAATTATTAGAAAATGGGTTTGTTTCACAATAAGTAAGTCCTGAATCAGGACTTAGTTTTGTCGAAAAGTCATCGTTTTTTTCGCAATCTCCCAATAAGCCGTGATACGCAAACTATTTTAACAGAAAGTTCTATGTGTCAGATAACTTATTTGATAGTTATCAGGTACTTTACCCATCACCAGGAAAACTAAAAAAAATAGTCTGTACATTTACATTTCTACCCACTGAGTATCACGTGGGATGGATAAATGTAACTAAGTACGTTGTAAAGTTTTAGTACTTGGAATTGAAACATTTAAAAAGCCCGTAGGCGTTACTTTAGGGTACTATTATTAAAACAAATACGATCTTATAATATAAAAGAACAAAGGTTACATTTTATCATCGCAGGATGTTATAAAGTATTAAATATTTCATAATACAATGACGTAAATACGAAAATACCAAACACTCATCAGTCCTCCCTTCTCTTAACCTACGGTTAATCAATATGGCGAGAGAAAGGCTCTGACAATATACAGGCCTGTGCTATTTATGACATTTTTCACAATACACTTCTGTAAAGCATCAAATAAACGATGAGCTTAATTTAACAAGATGAAATGAGATAAAGTAACGAATTACCACTCTCTTGGAATTGTACTTTCTGAGTAAATTATCTTGAGTAGACAAACTTTAATAACAAGTTTCTTGTATGTTTTTGGAGGTATCGCGGGTGTAAAAACCCAGTATAACAGGTAAGCCAATGTAAGTTAAGATTTAAAATACCTTTTTCGGTTATAACAATATAATGCTGGCAAAAATGGACCATTTTATGATAATTGTAAGGCATTGAAACCTTTATGGGTTTGTGTATGGAATTGCTGTATTTCAACTGGTTTACATCGCGATAACCTTTGACAAATAAGTACAAAACTGTTTTAATAGCCAGGGTATTATCATACACGAGTTATTTAATCTGGAGTCCAAAAGTGAGGCGAAAAAATACCTCCTTGGGTCTTTTATTGGGGTAGATCTCCTTAGACCTCGATTAGACATTAAACTTATATATAACAATCCATCTATCATCGTCATCATCATCAGCTCACTATACGTCCCCACCGAGGGGCTCGGAGCCTACCCTAAGTTAGGGTGACTAGGCCATAGTCAACCACGCTGGCCAAGTGCGGGTTGGTTGACTTCACACATATCTTTGAATTTCTTCACCGATATGTGCAGGTTGCATCACGATGTTTTCCTTCATCGTAAGAACGTCGGGTAAATTATGTACATATGAAAATTCAAAAAATCAAAAATCACATTGGTACATGGCGACGGGATTCGAACCCAAGACCTGTAGATTACAAGTCAAGTGTTTAACCACTGAGCCACCGACGCTCAATCCATCTATAGGTTACCTACATCTATTTGTAAACCAGTATGAACCCTTTTTATAGTATCGATGAAGACAATAGACTATTTAAAACTGGGCCAATTTCAATATATTATAATCGTGTGAAATTGGCGATGATCTGAAGTTAACTATATGAAGAAGCGAAATTGAGTCTTAAAAGGTTGGTTTATAGTTAACATTTGATTGCTGAGCTGTTTGAAGGTATATGAGCACTCGCAGTGAATTACAATATGGGGCATAAATAACAGAATGCGGCCCTTCACATGCCAATTGAAGCGGAGTCTGCAATTTGATAAGATGGTTCATGCGCTTTGCGTTTTATGTTACCTAGAAATTAATTTAGTTGGATCTGGTAATGTATCTCCAACTAAATCCAAAAAGGGTTTGACAATTGTCTTGTACGTGATTTTAAAACATTAAATTAACAATACTTAATATAATTAGACTATATACTTTTAACTGGAAGTATTATAAGGCGACAAACAAGAGCGGACACCTGGAATCACCGATATGGCGAAGGGAGCGCTGTCCATTTTTTTTTTTTATAAAATACGAGACGTCGTATTTTATAAAAAAAAACGTACCATAGAGATCTGAATGCAAGATTGCAGATGTGTCGCCTATCTTTAATCGACCCCTTGTGTCTTTTCCTCCACCAAAATCATTCCTCATCGTGGAAAGGGACATTGGATTAAAATTAGACCTCTGGAATGCACACACTCATCACACCGGTATTCATTGCGGTGATATCGTACCCAGTGTGACGGCAAATTCATGTAAAATATGATAATGCTGGCTCTACCACTATATTTATTATTTTATTTTGTATTTCATAACTGTGTTATATAAATAAAAAGCACGTTTTGTAACACAATAGAATATGACAAACTTAATATGGTAAGATTACGCGGTTGTTCATAAATCCTTTTGTTAATATTGTAGTGGCGTATAAAATCGAGCAGCAGCATTGACCTGATATATGTAGTTTGTCAATGTATATGATACAATACGTAACATCTCACGTGATGCGATGGGGCCTCAATAATCCGTGGTCCACGACGCCACTCGCCACTCCCATACTTTCACCCGGAAAAATTACAAAGGTCGATTCTGAGCTTCCTAACGATCTTTAACTCCTTACCGTCTTCAGCAAGTTTACATTTGAGAAGCTTGATTGAACCAGTGTTCATAAGAAGAAGAATAAGAATTTATCACTGATTTGTTGTTATCATACGTAAATGATAGTTAAGACACATAACTAAAATGTTGATACACTTTTAAATCTCCATTTGTTCAAAAATAATGAAAGAGATGACAATTTGTTAAATGAAAAAACTAAAACTATAATTAAGAAAATGTCTTCAACCTTCGGCATAAGGAAAAGCCAGTCTATTTAAACTGATCCTTAGGAGTTGACAATGAACGAAATATATATAAACGTAGGATATTGATGATAACATAAATGGTGCGTTTCCGTTTTAAAGCCAGAAATGAACTTTTATTACTAGACCTTGTAATAGACCTTGCAATGCACCTTAAGAAAAATATAAACAATTCATTGATACCTTTACATTTATAAATGCATACAAAGAGTTTTAAATATATTATTTAAATATCTTTGCATTCACAACTTAAAATGCTGCGTAAATAACTTTTTAAATGCGATTTTTGTGAAATGAAATGAAATTTAAGTAGGTGTCGGAAAATCCAATCAGTGTAAAATTGGCTTAGTGGTTTGGCTCGAACAACAGTTTAGAGTTTTGGCGCAGAGTTAACTCCGCATTAATAGTACAAAGAATGCATAGACCGGACATCAATACGTTAAGAGATTACACAATACAATAAATAAAACGCCAATAAGGATGACTTGTGACTTTCAAGCGGAGAGAGCAAGTGAGAGTGACTGTAAATTAGGAACTAAATGAAACAAACATAACAACTGCTTTGTTTTGATATACGTAATTGGGAAAATATATAGTTGAGATTATTTATTACTTGATTATTTATTCCAAATTATAATTCAAAGTAGCATTTTTCTAATACTTTTTTGCACGAAAAAACGGCAAAAGTATAATTTAAAAAAATGTTTTTGTTAAAGAACTCTTTCTGTAATATCCAATTAAGTTTTTCTTAGCAGACGATGTTTATGAAATCTTAACTAGCGCTCATCAAAGTGTAATAAAACTGCGCAGGAAAACTCTTATATAATACAATTTATAAAGAACCTACAGTTTGAGTAGAAAATTAGATAAGATAGTTTTATTATAGTGTTATTAACACACGTGATATCTTGGTACTTCGTAGTTTTAGACGCGGTGTCTGTTTATAAAGCTTTTCCGCGGTAACGGTAATTGACTTATTGTTTGAACTCCGACTGCCGTAAACTAGAGAAAATAAAAAAATATAGAGAGAGTTTTAGTACGAAAGTAACGTTTACAAGGATCTGTTATCTAGTTTTGTATCTTAAAAATGTAAATGCTGTTTGTACTTATAATTTAAAAGTTCATTTTTACTAATATTATAAAGAGGAATGATTTGTATTTTTGTATGTATTGAAATAACTTGAAAACTACTGGACAGATTTTAAAAATTCTTTCACTAATAAATAGCTAAGTTATCACTGAGTAACATAAGCTATATTTATTATTATTTTTATTTCCGTGCGGTCGAATCTCTAATATTTTGATTGCTCGAAGAGAGTCAAATTTTACTAAAGCCCTACACAACTAAAGCAGCACATATTATCTTCATATAACCACACATATATTAATGTAAGTACATAATAGACAGCTATAGTTAACCTAGACCAAGAGCTAATTATAATGCGAGATACAAGATCATTTGAAGGCGAAAGTTATTGATTTCTGATGTAGACACGATCGATGAAGAATAAATTAATAAGTGATTAGACCAATCATACAGATAACCTTTAGTCCTGATTCACTGCTTTAACGAGAATCTAGATTTATGTGTTTGTTTTTACTAGCTAACACAAGATTCTTTTTTACAGCAATTTATATCCTTTTCCTGCATTTTTGAGTCTGTGAATTGCCACTGTTAAAACATAGATTAAAAACATGAACTCTATGATTGTCTTGGAAAAACCATAGACATGTTTTAATACAAGTGTTTTGACAATGGAAAACGACAATAAGGTTAGAGTATATAGCTGGCATTAACATTAAAAAAATATATATTATAGTTGACGGCAAATTAATATTGTCGTCATTAAAAACATCAGAATAATCAAGAAATGTGCCATTTATTATGCCATAAATAAATGCGCATGTATGCTATATATAAAAACTGTCGTTTAATAATAGTATTGTTAATTACATAGGTATGTGGTAAGCTGACCTTTTACTAATATCTAGGAAGCTATGTAAACTAGGAAATTATATATTCTTGTCACGGGCGCAGCCAGGCGATGATCTAAGCTAATTCAGCTGCTATTAATACAGTCTTATCCGTTGTTTTTATATCGATTTTGCAATTTTTAGATACTTTAAACTACCCGTCTACACTGGAGATGCCCATGTCCTGTGCACACACTAACCCTTAAGACCAAGCTAATAGTATCGTGTCAGAATTAGATCACAAATGATAAAAATATTTCATTGAAGACGTACATTACATTGATTTATTGTGCAATCGTGACCTTCTCTCGACATGTTTTATTGCACATTACTGTAACAGTCGGTTTCCACGGCCGAAACGCCCATACAAAAATATTGTCATCCCTTTTATTTTCTTTGAAATAACAGAGATAGCAGCTTCTCTCGTACATATGTTTTGACCATGGAAAGCAAAGTTTACTGTTATATTCACGTAAGTAATGTTCATAGTAGTGACATTGACTTGACCAAAGAAAAAAGCTCAAGATATCTATCACTTGCAGTTAAACATGCTACATTTTTTAAAATGTTTTTTAATTTACCTTCTTTTGGTTTTTTTTTGTCAATTGTTTCCCAGCCTCAACTGTTTAGTTCCACAACTAAAAATCTAGTAGTGTGCGATCTCCATATAAGCTCATAGGAATCAAAGTGAGACTAAAGAGTTGTACGATAGTTTAGTTTCAGGTGTGTACGCTCTTAGTCACGCAAAAGCTTGGACTTAAAAAAGTACAATACGAATTAAGAACCTCCACCTTTTGAAGTCCATTAAAATACCAATTACTATAAATATGTATGCTTATAAATGTTAACTGATACTACATTCAAATGATATCAATTTAAAGGTACTCATTAAGACAAAGAGCATCAATTCTGGCATAATTATAGACGTCAAAATAAATATAAAAGCAATGACAAGGTTGCATGGTTGAAGTCAATTAAAATAAGCTCTCAAGGATCATCACGTAGTGCGTGCTACAGATATTGTCTGTTTGGCAAATCACTAATTACCGCTTTACGATGCACAGTTCACGGGCGGAGCTTTGAGGTCAAAGATTTGTAGATTAACAATACCTTTCGGAATTCGATCGATCTTATCACGAACATCGCGATTATCTACATTGATTTATGATTATTCGGTCAATTATTACTTATTCAGTGAATGTTTTCAATCAATCTACAACACAAGCGTGTAGTTCGTTGATATATTGCGCTTGTATTAAATGGAACTAAATGATTTTTTTTTCAGACGTTATCAAAGTGGAAAATATGAACCTATTGAAATACCAGCAACAAAATTATGCTCAATTTACCAAACACTGATGGTCAAGAAAGTATTTTTAAGACGTATTTGTATGTTCTAACCCTAAAATGCTGTGAGTTCTCTATCAACCTTTTTAACAGGTAGCAATACCGCTATAAATAAATTGAGTGGAATTAATTCGTTTTCTGATACTCTTCCTGATGTATACATACAATATGTGTTCAAGTTTGAAATAATTACACGGTTTCATAATTAAATTAAAAATAAAATAAGGAAATTAAAAAATAAACACGGTCTAAGCTCAATTTGTTTGCACGTTTCAAGCTCCAATATTTTATCACGTGACGTGACCGCTATTCTAGATGTCAACCTTCTCACGTCTCATATTGGTCCCGTTTTATTTGCTAACGATACCTTCGATGACTTGTACTTGGTTTTTCAATTAGAATGCTTTTGTTTAAAAATTACGTCAGGTTTTTGAACATTGATTGAAGTACCTGTCGTGTTACCTTCACATTCGGATGTGCAATATTGCATTTTTATAACTACCATGTCAATGACACGAGTTCAGGCACGATTCTAATTTTTTACAATTCTTTACGCGACAAATAAAAAAATCATTTTTCCTGCATTTCATTCGTCAGTAATTCATCTTTTTATCTCTGAGTAGCTGTTGCTTGCGACTTCGCCAGCATAAAAAGCTACATTATCAGTGAGTAACATAGGTTATATTTTTTACTATTTTGTAATTCCACGTGGACGAAGTCGCGAGCAACACCTAGTTTTATTTATTAGTAATAACCCCAAGAGATGAATAAATTTCGAGAATATCTACTGATTAAAAATGAAAGTGACTATCGAAATGACAAATTATAGATTTATTTAGAAGCCATTTATTCTGCTGATTCTATATAAATTGGGATAATTGGGAGATAATAACAGTAAGTTCATCTGATAATTTTTCTGAAGCTATTTGACTGGGTTTATTGCAACTTGATCTAAGTAAAACAATGAAAACTTTTTCCGTGTATGATTTTTTTAGTTTTAAATGCGATTCATTTCCGACTATTTAAGTAAATGTAATCTGATTTTAAAAATCGCACGCTGAAATAAAGATAACCGAAATACGAGTTTTTTTTTCGTTTTTGTCTCTACACTATTTTTTTTTAAATTTTCAGTCACATTTGTGTTAATCAAGGTTTAAAGGCGTTACTACATTTTAGCTTTATCTCACATTATGTTGTCTAACAGTGTTTACTGAGTGAGCGTTTTCTGCTGCGGGGAATTATCGCTAATAACGTACAAATCTATTCGCACGCATCTGTTGTAACGAGAACATCTGCATAAATACTCTTTCGTCATATTTAATTCTAACTTATACAGTTTACTTTGGTAAATAAAGGTACATATGTATACTAATATTATAAAGAGGAAAGATTAGTACTTTTGTATGTATTGAAATAACTTAAAAACTACTGGGCCGATTTCAAACATTCTTTCGCCATTAAAAAGCTACCTTATCAGTGAGTAACATAGGTTATATTTTTTACTATTTTGTAATTCCACGTGGACGAAGTCGCGAGCAACACCTAGTTTTATTTATTAGTAATAACCCCAAGAGATGAATAAATTTCGAGAATATCTACTGATTAAAAATGAAAGTGACTATCGAAATGACAAATTATAGTTTTATTTGGAACTCGTTTATTCTGCTAATTCTATATAAATTGGGATAATTGGGAGATAATAACAGTAAGTTCATCTGATAATTTTTCTGAAACTATTTGACTGGGTTTATTGTAACTTGATCTAGGTAAAACAATGAACACTTTTTCCGTGTATGATTTTTTTAGTTTTAAATGCGATTCATTTCCGACTATTTAAGTAAATATAATCTGATTTTAAAAATCGCACGCTGAAATAAAGATAACCGAAATACGAAGTTTTTTTCGTTTTCGCCTCTACACTATTTTTTTTTAAAAAAGTCACGAGAGAGAGTTTTAATTGTTCCCAGGATTAAATGTTTATTTGATTTTTGTTCATAGAAACATTTCATAGATTTTTGGTTATTTTCTTAATATGCACACGCAAATTGTGATTTTATATCTTTTATAGACTTTTTGAAAAATAAGCGCGTTTCGTAGAAGATAATCTTTAACTTCAATATTGTTTGGAAATGTTAGAAATAATTGTGTAATACTTTATACATTGTAAAAATAAATGTTTTGGTTGATTAATATTTGTTTACATTTATATATTTTACTCAAATGTAATCCAATGTTAAAAAAATATAATTTATCTTACATCACTTACCATTTTAATTCTCCTTAAAAATCCGTTTCAATGTAAAAAAAAATATAACCTAATTAAAGAAATCGGAATTCGTATTTCGCGCCAACTATGAACGAAGGTAGCCCGCATGCGCGACGGAACCGCGCGGCTTCTCTTCTGCCCGGTTTGGCGCGCTTTGCCTATCCTCACTCACCACTCACAACATAGACACGTTCTTTCTTCACAAACGAAAAGCACGTGATGCGCCTTATGAAAGCATTGGCCGTGGGATACTAGAACTTTTGCATTATCTAGAGTTGATTTAGTATATCGTCCAGTAATGTAGATACAATATTATAATTAGTACGGACGCTTGTAAGATAGTTTATTTGTATATGCATTGGTGTTGCATTGCAGTCAACAACAAAGCGACGTGAAAACTGCGAATAAATACGGAAACACTTTATATGCTCGGAAATACATGGATTGTTTTCTAAATAGGTAAAAGGACTAATAGTTAACAAGTTAGCCTAGTCTAGAGATCTTAGAAAGTTATTTACTTTTAGTGTTATTAGTTTTCATGTACTTTACGGTGTGTTATGTAAACTATTGATTTTTGCGAAACTCATCTAACGCAATCACTTTGAAGAAAAGTCTTGAATATTTTGATTACCCATTGTCTTACATATCAGTTAATAATTTATATTTACATGAAATCTGAATTTTAAATTTACCCAAGCTCATCAAAATGTACATAGTTACCGTAAGGGGGCGTAACATTTCATACTATCTATATCACTTAAAATGTAAAATATGTAAAGTTAATGTAAAATTAGCATGACAATAAAAGGATACATCGTATTAATGAAAACAAATATAAATTTATACATAAATTACTATGAACAACAATAAAATAAAACAATGTTTAAACCAAACATTTTATACAATCAGTATATGTACTTTAATATTGTTATAACCATAGATTTCCACTGCCCAAGATCTGTAAAAATATTAACACTTACGTTTCGTTTTTGTATAGGTGATTCCGCAACGAAAACCCACGCTTATAGACAGCTTGAACACTATACAAAATCAATACAGTGGATATTTGGACAATAAGCAGTCGAGAGAAATTTAAACATAATTTTTTAGTATAATTACAGATTGACCGTAAAATAGAAATAAATTTTGATGTAACAGGCGTCCCCAAGCGCAACTTCTCTTCCATTTTTTCCTGCACCTGCTTTATTGCCTAAATTTCGGAAATGTATGTGGAATGCACCGCGTATACTAAAAAAACGATTGGCACACATCTTTTTTTTTTTACAGAGTGTTTAATTTGATTTTACCATTGGCTGGAAAAATAAACATAGCTTTTACATTTAAAAAAGAAATGTGACAAAATGTCAAATTTTATTTGTCTTTGTACGATATATTTATTTATTTTGAATAACATCAATGTTTAATTTTATAGATGATGTACGCGAGGAGCTTTTAAAAGAGTTTATTAATATTCTTGATAGTATTTCTTTAAGAAGTCACCATCTTTATGATAAAATAACTGAAAACTTAACTATAGCTTTAAGGTCACACTTAAGAAAGCCAAGATGTGGAGACAAATTTTTAGTATGAATTGAGTTATTACGTGAAAATCTATCCAATTAAACTAAATTACGAGTGATAACATAATGGAAAACGATGCAACTGAGAATGAAACTGTTGAAAAAGTGAAATCAGAAATAGCACCAACAGAAAAAGATAATGTAGAACAGCCAGAAAACGTAGAACAACCAGAAAATATAGAGCAAACAGGAAATGTAGAGCAAACAGAAAATGTTGAACAGCCAGAAAATGTTGATGAGACAGAAAACGTACCACAGGACGCACCGACTGATGAGAATCAAGCAAAAGAAGGCGAAGAAAGTAAGGAAGAAAAAAAGGAAGAGAAAGTTGAAGTCATTGAAGATTTTGTAGAGGAAGAGGAGCAATTCGTAGAAGAACCACCACCGGACCCCGCGGCGCCATACAATTTTACAGATTCTTCAGAAGCTCTCAAACCACCCTTTGCTCTTCGAAATGACCAGTTAGCAGAAGTAGAACAGCTTTGGGCTGTTTATCAAGATTATAACCCAGCTTACACTGATATAGACAATTATATTACTGAAAAAGAATTGATATACATGTTAAAATCATTGCTCATCATGACTTACACGCCTGAACAATTGCAAGAATTAATAGCATTTTGTGTTAGGCCCCCAGATCCAGACGGTCATATCACTTTCGATCAATTTGTCAAAATGGTAACAATAAGGCAAAGAGCTATTCCCATTGAAGAAGAATTAAGATTAGCTTTACAATCTCTCGATCCGAATAATACTGGTCTGGTTGATAGAGAATTTTTCAAGGAATTGCTTTCTAAACAAGGTCATAAATTACCGCCTAAAATGTTGGAAAATCTTATAAAAGAGGTTGACCTTAGCAATGATGGTACCATTGGCATTGAAGATGTGGTTGGAACATTAGGTATTGATTTAAATAAAGATGATATTGCAATGTTGAGGGCAGCAGTATTCCCTGATGAAAATCCACCTAAGATGGAAGAAGAATTTTAATGTATTATAGTTACTTGTAAATTGCTAATATATGTATAATGTCATATCATTTAAAAATGTTTGTATTATAGTTGAATGTTTCTTTTTCGTGCTTGATCGATTCTTATTTTGTGATTATAATAAATAATCCATCATAGTTAATATTGTTTGTATTTAATATAAGTTCTTAATTGCGCGTAGCAAGTATTTTTACCCCTACTGTGAAATTGTAAACATTGTTAATTTATCCTACTAGCTATAATAACGTGACTTAAAACGATCGTTTTTGTTAAATTTTACACTAGACGAATTAATTAATAGTTTACGGGTTTTTAATGCTATTTGACACATTTGTTAAAGAATACATATCTTGAATAAATAAAATTGGCAAAACAGACCGTTTTCGAATTTACCGGGCGCAAAACTTAGAATAACGAGTATAGACAAGGTAAAGACTTCATCCGGACCCAGTATCACAGATAATACAATACTCGTTTTAAAATTTTTGTCTGTGATTCCTGCTATGACTGAATCGGTTCATTGGTGTTCTTGTTTCGTTTTTGAATAAAATTCAAAACAAACCAAGTTTTGAACTAAATGTGATATAGTCTAGTACTAATTTAATCCACAACCTCCCAATAATGAAGAAACAACTAATTATATTATTCGCCTCGCTATTCAGTGAATGTAAGTTAAGTTTTTGTTATAATAAACCTAGGGGTGTGGTTTACTGCAACGTATTGTTTCGATTGCATTTTCCGTATTTAAAGTTTATTTCTAATTGTGCTAATTAATTGCTTTGTTCGCGAGAAAGTCGTTTGAATCACTCGCTCTGATGAAGGACTTCTGCCCGGTCCGAAACTGGTCGGTGCCAACATCGAATGATTTACGTGAATTGAGCAGGGTTTTATATTGTGGTTGCAGGTTTGGCAATATGGTGTTATCAATGTACGGCAGCCACACCTGGTTGCAACGAACCCTTCAATTGGCGTGGTATTGGTTATCTCGGCAATCCTTGCCCTGATAGGGAAGACGTTTGTGTGAAATTGATAGAGAGGAAAGGAGGTAAGGATGACGACTTCGTCTAATTTCCTTAAATATAGTCAACTTCCTAATTCCATCCTTATTATTTTAACAGGACATTGGTACTGGAAAGAATATTTGGTAAAGAATTAAGAGGATATGCTCTTTTTTCCCATTTTCTCTCCCTCTGCCTAAGTTCATTAATGGTAAAGCTAATTATTTTAACTTTTTTATTGTATTAAACTTAAGACCCAAATTCTTAAAGACACCTCAGAAAATCCTGCCGATGTTTCAATACAGAGTGTCTGAAAAAACATTATTGGCAAATGTATAATCTTTTTAATTTACATATATTTAAATGTATGTAAATAGTATTTTATTTGTTACAGCTCAAGAAGTAATAACAAGGGATTGTTTGAGCAACTTCAAGCCTTTTAGGACAGATATACCAGCAGACACATATGAAGGTTGCAGACCAGCAGCTAAAGATGTTAACTTGGCTAATTATGTTAACAATACTATTAAAGAACTAGATGTTAAAAGGTAAGTTAACAGAAAAAGGTTAAATAAAAAACATAGAGTAACTCCGGGACGGTCAGAGATGGAACACAAATCAAATGGAACCACATTCTTTAATGACTCCATATTTTCCTGAGTGTCTTAGTTTAAAATGATTATTGTAATATTTTCTTAGATAGCAATTTTTTTTTATCATCAATCATTGTTGATTATATTCAGTAATACCCTAATTTATAATTAACCTTTTATAAGTTAGAGGCAGAGGCAATATAAACAAAAACTTCATTTTTGTAATAAATATAAAAACTTGATTTTCTCAAAGTTTTTTATTTGAAATACTACCAAAAATAAATTATTGTATACAACTACAGTAATAGAATAGGTTGGGCGCGTTAAAAGAGCATGCAATAGAGAATAGAATCTGACAAGTAGAGGGAATATATTTCCCACCATAGAAACTCCTTATGACCGTTAAAGACTTAAAGGTTATTTTTTTTTTCAGAGATTGGTATGATGAAACTATATGGTGTTTCTGTTTTCTTGATCATCGGTGTAACAGTGCATCGGTTGTTACAAATTCATTTGTCGCAGTGGCATTGTCATGTATTGTGGTATTCAAAATACTTCTTTGATAGTCAGTCATGCGCTGCAAATGAGACTGATGCTAGATGTAAGTATACAATTGAAATCTCTTATATAAAGACACATACAACCAAATGTAAATAGTATTTATACTCATGGGATTCTATTGCTATAATACATTTTTGTATGTCTTTTATACACTCATTATTCTTTTTTTATTACCTTTTTCACAGTATGTGAAATGTCTCTTGTTAAAGATTAAAGCTTTCTGCACAAATCTCAAACCATGTAGGTATTTAGTTTAAGTTAGGTTTTATATACAGTGAAATAAATATATTTTAAAAATCTTTCTCTTAATATTATAAGTAATACATTATAATAATCAATCTCATCAATCAATCAATGTTTATTCCGTCCAGTTTTTTAGCTTTAAAATGTACATTTTACATTGTTTTTTAAATGACTCAATTTTTTTATGTATTTACATGAATTGACATTGCAATAAATAGATTTTAATAATCTTACGTGTTTTATTTATTTTTTCCCGTATGATCCCTTTATTATTTTCGTAATAAGTATCTTTACCAAAAAAATCCAATATAAAGTAAGTCTTGTTTTGATAATTCTTATTAGAAAACATTTTTCTTTTAATACAGGATGCCCGAAAATTCCCATAAAATTATGGTGTTAGAGATAACAATAACACAGAACCATTTTAACAAAGTTATTAATTTTTAAGCTATTGAATTTAAAAATATTTGCATCAAAATCTTCGAAGAATTTTGGGACATCCTTTAATTTTTTTATATTATATTAAAGTAATAATGCAAACTGTAACAGAACAATTGTATATGTAGCGGTAATCGCTACTAAGTTCAATGGTAGTTGACCATCCAGGCTATAGATATCATAAATCGATATTTTCTTTACTTCTAGTAATAATAATATCCGTTTAATGTTGTTCCTTGCTGGATCTGTAATTATAAGTAAGTAAAACATGTTTAAAAGTGAAATATTACGCTCGTAAAGCCCGATATATACAATCAGTTCTAATTGTACTGTCAAATTGTATGTAACAAATAACAAACATTTTACGCACAATTTGCTTGTTAGACCGTGCGCACACCTGAAACTAAACTGTTTAGTCTCACTTTGATTCCTATGATTTTTAGTAGTGCAACTAAACAGTTGAGTTGGCTGCGAAACAATCGACAATTGCCCAACAGTTGTGCGATAGTTTAGTCAAAGGTATGCCTACGCTTTTTGTTGAAACTGTCAGCACTGAGTGTAGCAGGCTTAATTTATTTATCAAAGATGTCCTAATTTACGATATTAGACTGATATTGTCATCACAAATTAGTTTTCCCCCTCATCCTTCGTACTACTAGAATAAAAAAAAATATTGGTTTAATTGTTGTTACATTCTTTATCTAGCAAGTGTTTAAAGAGTAATATTCGAGTTCAATTAGAAAGAACGATAACAATCACATGTCTAATTTATTATTCATTAAATTAATTTACTTAAGGGTAGCATAAGGGTCAATTTTTATGATTATCGACTTTCACATATTTTGTGTTGCCACATTTAAAATACAATTTATTGGTATAAATAACCATAGACATATATTTTGAAAACGTACCGTTACTGAAACGCAGTATGTTAGTGCAAAGTTTTCTAGAATTGCTTATTTTTGAATTTATCATTTCCACCATTATACTCAACAATAATATAAATAACAATAAAGTAACCACAGGAATTATATTTATTAATGAATATATGTTAATAGACATCTGAAAATAAAAATATACATCATGAATAATCGTACTAGTATTGCATACTTACTTTAATGCAAAAGTTTCGATGGATGTTTGTTAGAGTTTTTAGCCTACACTGCTGAACGTATCTCGATGAAATATGGCATAAATGCAGAGCATAGTCTCGAAAAACACATAGGCTATTTACTTTTTTTTTTAATTCCACACAAACGGTAGAATAATATAAAGAAATATATATAGTGTAACTTTTTACATACCTGTTGTTTAATAGTGGTAATTATACTCTGTATCAATATTATGTCCAAAATTATAAACTCACAAGTCAGCCCGAAGATCTGTAACAATGATGCGTTATTTTTAATTTAATCTTGAATGAACTTTCTCTTCTTCATAATTCATAACCTTCCGTTTTTCACATAGACACAGAGATTCAGTAACGTTTAAAATCACGTAAAACTATATTTTTTAGAAATTTGACAAACAGAACTTACCGTGAACTGATGAACTTTAATTAAATGATCCAATGCATTAATAAAATCTTGTAAACTCATTGTAAGACGGTTCCACATTTTTTCATCTGTGCACACTTCGTTCGTAACAAAAAACGTCTCAATTTTTTTAGAGACGCAAACATGTTTATTTATTTTTTCTTTTAAAATTGTAACAACACATTCGAATCTTATTACAATGAAATACATTTGGAAGAAAATCAATATCATGTCCATATAATTGCCTAAAATAGGAAGTTCTACTATGAAAACGACTGCACAAGAAACTTTCATATTCATCACATATAAATATAACACAATTGACCAAACCACGCTACAAATAACAAACAATCCCACAAAAAAATTTGAAAGTATTGACACTCGTTTATTAAGTTTTATCGAGTTTTTCATACCAAGATCTCGGTCTATTTTTTGTAATTTCACATACAACTGGCTACTTGAATTTCCATTGTAAAAGTTTTTAATCGTCACCATCGCTATTATTAAGCCGTTTAAAATATGCCCCAATTTCAAATAGAAATCAGTCAATATAGAATCAGTTGAAGATTCACAGTAAACGATGAATACAAACATTGATATTATATGGATAAGCCAAACGAAAATGCTGAATACGTCGTATCCATATGACGTTGTCGTTGCAAATCCATATTTTATTTTAACTTGTAGTGTTCCGAGTAAATACTGCATTATATGGATGGGTTTAAAAATTTGAACGAAGTCATCGTCTAGTATATCCATGGATAACTTGTTAATACCGACTTTAGTCATTTTAACTCGCTTGTCTAAAGATAACTGAAAAACGTATCCTTTAAAACCACAAAGCCAATTTTTTTTTAATCCAAAGTTAATGGTCCTATCGTTAGTTTCATGAAAGTTATGTCTCAAGAGAATAAATCAGGGGTATAAAATTATTGTAATGGAAACAATTTTTTTTTATTAAAAACAAATGAGATACATTAAAGTGTAGTTTAATATAGATTATACAATTCGAACAAAAATACTTGAATTTTTCAGTGCTGTTAAAATATTGTTTTTTGTTACTTAACATTGGCATACTTGGCATACTACATTGGCATACTTATGCCATGTCTAAAAATGTTTAAAGCCGCAAATGCTTAGAGAAGAGCAAATTGTAACGTCGTAATAATATAAGTAGTGAGAATATTAAAAACTTTCAGCATAAAAAATACATCCATCTGCCACATGTCGTAAACAGAGAACTTCGGTGGTGCCTCTTGTATTAATTTCAACATTTTTTTAGCTTTGTCTCGCAATGGTCCTGAAAAACACACATTATTAAAATAAACTCAAAGCGCAAATATTGGTAGTTAGTAACAATTACTATTAGAATTTACTAATCCCTTGTATGAACTAAAATACACGGTAAGAACTGCATTAAAAGAGTGTTTTTAATTGCTTTTTCAATTTGCTCTTGTGCCATAAATCAATCTTTTGTGGTTTATAAAATTTTTGTGTTATAATGAGACAAGCAAATAATATTGTTTAAATCTTTACTAATATTATAAAAAGGAAAGATTTATATTTTCGTGTATTCAAATAACTCAAAAATTCTTACACCATTAAAAAACTTTGTTATCACTCAGTCACATAGGCTATGTTTTTACTAATTTTTTTATATTTTCACGCGGACAAAGTCTCGAGCAACAGCTAGTGAATTATAAAATTTGTTTCAACTTACCTGTGTAGTGAACGCACATTACCTTTGTGCACAACCTTTTGGTCGTATCAATTTCTTTGTAAAACAATTGATTACGCACACACAGAAATGTGCATATAAAGATGTCGAAAGTCGTTATGAAGGGAATTTGCACATACACGAACAAATCTAATTCCTAAGGAGTTAAAAAGTATTAAACGTGCTATTTTCTGTATAAATATAACTACGAGATATTTTTACCTTGTCTTGCATAGAAAGAAAAATTATATTAAAAGACGTTAAAATCGTCCCCACAGATTTGATACAATATAACAAAACCTGGAACAATTAAACAATATTAATGTGTTAACCACAAAATATAGAGCACGAGCTGTAGCCCGCAAACTTCGTAAGCGCAAATTTGGACCACCCGGTACGCCATTTTTACAGCGCGGAATTAAAAAAAGCCTATAATATGTACGTCTATGTCAGCTATCCTTCAGTGAAAGTCCGGTCGAAATCGGAGATTACCCGGAAAAAACGCGGCTTGCGGACAGACAGATAGACAGACAAAAATTTTTGAAATGCGATTTTCGTTATCTGCAACGCAAATACATCATCTTCCCGAATTCTGTTTTATTATATGTATAGATGTAGATTTATAGATCTGTTACCTGAAATCTGTAAAGCTTTTGAAATTCATTATATGCATCTAATATTGCTCTCAAACACATATAAGTATCTGTCGATACGAAATCATGCGTTTTAGCAGCTAAATATCGCATTCCGTTTTTCGTAGGAAAAAAACTTTGGCTCGTTTTATCATCTTTTTGCAAATGATTTAATATGATTGAATTTAGGAACCGCAGTCTTGTAACAAAGAATAATATAGTGTTCGCACAATGACTGATTTCTATAGCGAAAGTCACTTCATTACACAACCCACCCAAAAGTTCGATTGGGTCTCTTATATTTTTGTACCACGATACGCCATAAAGCAATAAATATGACGCCAAAAGTATCGATAATGTAACAATATTTGTATGATATATGAAAGAATACATACTTCTGTTGCCATCTACGTTCATTAATCGATCTACTTTTTGCAATTGAATTAAAAATTTCGAATTTTCATCGGTATTAACGAAACGGACATGTATAATATTGCATATATACGAAACGTAACTTAATAGCATTACACAAAAATACATATAGTATGAATATGAGTGGTTAGGGATTTTATTATCATATATCAGTTTGTTTGTACAGATATATAAATATGTAGAGGCGACAACTAAAACTATAGAATAAAATTTGTGGTATTTAGTTGGCGCGGTGACGAATCTGTCGCGAACGTCCACTCTACAGGATCCTAATAAAATCTGTACTCGACGGTAACAGCGATATGTTTTAACAAAAAAATCATCTAAGATATCTTCTGAGAGATACTCCGTATTTATTATCATATTTTTAAGTATAAACGATTTTACAATTCTGAGTAGCAGGTTTAAAGGTAAAATGATTTTATAGAGGGAAATATTGTCACGTTAAAGCCAAATTCTCAATGACAAATGAATGTAACTAAGTCGGGAATATTTTCGTTAATTTGTCAAACATTGACGGGACAGTAATTATTGTAATTCCATTAGGATATTACAAAAACGTACATTAATAAGACCATTTCAAATTATATATCGCTATTAACGTTAATTTGATAATGAAAATGTCTTTTAATTCATTTATAATCTACAATAATAATTATACCTAAATGTGTTTAATTAGTTGAAATAAAAAGAAATATATTTTAACAACATTTATTTTCTATTAAAAACTTTATAAAAAGTTTCACATAAAATTGGCTAAACTTACTAGGATAACGAACTACTCAACAGAGGGTGAACAAGAAAAATAAAATATACATCTCGTGGATAACATTTTTTACTATTTTTTTTTACTATTTACTCAATTATGCCATCAGACTAAAATCTTACACAAATAGCACATATAAAATCAACAATATCTACTGAAAAATATGGTTAGACCATTTTTCTTAAACTTTACAACTAAATTTGTTCCACATAACTTAATTTTATCATCAAATATACCAATATTATTATTTAGTATGCAAATCGTTGTGTTTCTTTAAAGCCTAGTTTTTCCAGTGCGGGGTTACACGCGAAGTTGATCATGGGCGGCGGGCCGCACATCAGCACGATGACGTCATCAGTGGCGGGGAACATGTGCTCGCGGATCATTTCGTCGTTGATGAAGCCAGTGCTGTATTTCCAGCCTGGAATGTACATGTTAATCTTACTAATATTATAAATACGAAAGTTTAGATGGATGGATGTTTGTTAGAGTTTGTAGCCTATACCACTGAACGGATCTTGATGAAATTTGGCATAGATGTAGAATTTAGTCTGGAAGAACACACATCTACTAATTCCACGCGGACGGAGTCGCGGGCGAAAGATAGTAATATATAAACAAAAATATAAAAGGGGCTTATAAAGGTTAACACACATTCGTGCATTTCTCGTCCACGCTGCGACACATATACTCGCCTTCGCCTCAGCGCAGTTGATTGTGCGAAACAAACATTTTCCGATCAATCAACGACGAATAAAGGACAAATGCGCGTTAACCTTTAACCCATTCAATGTAATTCCAATATCAATATATTATTTATGTAGCATTGGTATTAATTTAACATGTAACAGATGATAATGAGAAATTCGAATCCTGTCTTTTATTCACAAAATCACTTAGACTTTAATCTCTATGTGGGGTCGGAACAAAAGATCATCTCAAATCAATCTGACATTCGTTATTTTATTTAATTTAGTATGAAATTGACCCGCCCCTCGTTTGCCCCCTTATACCTATAAAAAAATAAAAATTCATACCTTCTTTGGGTCTATCCAAGGTATACCAGACTTTGAACTGATTGGGGTACTCTCTCTGGTATTTATCAAGTTCATCTCTAAGTAGAATGTCATCTTCGGTCTGGTTGGCAAACAGCAACCTCATCTCGGTGGAATCTGACGGATCTGTGCAGATGTGTCTCACGAGCTGCAGCATTGGAGTCACTCCAGTACCACCTAAAATAAGAGATAAAAATCAATAAAACTTAACATAAACTTTGAAATTAGTGATAATTTTTTTTTATAATATTCATGTTAAATATTGTTATATGAGATAAGTATTGTACAGTAACTTTCTTATCTGAAATAAATTAAATATTATTAGTTCAGGGATAGCAAACCATTACCACATGATACATTATTTTGGGTTCCTTATAATTCGAAAGTCATGAAGCACTATGAAGATATGTGACCTAGAGGTTGCATATGAGGAATAAACCTAAGTGTTATTTGGTGGAATGTCTATGACCTCAATAAATTTCTTTATAAAAATGGTGATAAGTAAAAGTTTGTCATCCCTGACTTAGTCTATTATTTCTTTTAAAATAGCTATGTATTTATCAAACCCATGACCTGGAGTTATCAAAAACATTGATAAGACGAACATATAAAACACCGTAATAATACAGTATTTATTTTATGTGATATATTTATATCAGTTATGTTTTACATAACAACTACATGAAATATACACATCTATACATGTAATAAAATTTGAGTGTCTGTTTGTAATATCAAAAGAAATATTCCAGATTTCGTGAAGATGATGTATTTGCGTTGATGATAATGAAAATCGCATTTAAAAATTTCTTGTCTGTCAAACGACTGGGCCGATTTCGACCAAACTTTCACTGAAGAGTAGCTAACATAGACAGGCATATTATAGGCTATTTTGTTATATTAATATTGCGTGTACGAAGTCGCAGGCAACATCTAGTTAATGATAAAGGAGTTAATGATGAGTGCCTACAGTTATATTTAGCAATATCTATTCTAGTAAGGTCATCCAATAAAAAAGACATGCTTCAAATAAAATTAGAAGGGAATGGACGCATAGGAAGGGAAAATGTCCTTTTTATGTGCATCCCCTTCACTGTCTGACCAATAGTAAGACCAAAGATACGCTCCATAAAGATATTATTCCATAAAATGGATTATAAATCTTGTATTAAGTGAGCTTCCTCCTTTTTAAAATCTGTTAAAAAAAGATCCTTACCAGCAATCATATTCAATTTCTTAGCAGGCACTCTATTGGGTGGATCTTTCTTCAGCTTTCTTATCAAGAAGATTCCATTGCCAGCATATTGCAGTCTTCCCGATGGTCCTCGGAAATCAATTGTGTCACCAATCTTCATACTTTCCAAATATTGAGACATTTTACCACCATTTGGGAATTTTGGATGTACATTTTTGAAATACACCTGAAATATATAAAGCCACTTAATATTCAGATTATCATTTCCTAGATAACAAAATAGGTTATTGTTATAATTTACTGCTGTTTTTATTTGGATTTTTTGAACCTTTGAACATGATTAAAAGTGTAGTTTAGACTTTGACTTATGAAGTATAGATAAATAGTTAAACCATATTGTTGGGAAGATAAAATTATTGACAAATTCAATTACATTTCTACACATACTAAATATACCTATTCAATACAATAGTAAAAAATGTTGTCTCAGTTTATTTGCAAATCATCTGGAGTGTAGACTTCAGAGATAGTGTTAGCTTACAAATAGTGTTTCTAGTTAATCTTAAATAGTAACAAGATTTTTCAAACCAATGTTAAAACTGATTACCGAGTATCCATTATCATGAATATTCACATTTTTAATAACTGTATTTCTCTCTTTTTATTTCAAGGAGAATGAAAGAGACAGCAATCTACAAGTACTTTGACAGTTGAAAATTATTTACAAACCTTAACAACCAGATCCACATATCCCTTGTCATCATCACTGGATACAGGAGTGTATGCTCTGATGACCAGATCACCATCAACTTTGACAGATAAGTGTATGTGCTGGCCAATTGGTAACCCTGAAATAATTAAAAAAGACCTTTGAAAATAGATTCTCACTCTTATTACCCACTAAATATCCTCTCTGTATTGAATGGTTAGCTGTAAGATAACTCTTATAGAGTTAAGATCACCTGTACTACAACCTCTTAATTTGCATTTATAAAAATTGTTTTCTTTTGTGTACAAAGTTTAAATAAATAGATCCACAAGCAGTTTCAACTATTGTTCACAACTACAGATAGAAAAAAAAACAAATGAATTGCAGTTTGTTGGAATAAAGAGAATTGATTGCGGCATTGTTTGTTTTTATTAAATAAAAAATATGTGTAAGTCTTATAAGGAAATTGTTATTTCATATCAGCATTACAGTTTGTTACTAATTAAAGTGACCACTCAGGGTTACAGTATTTTTTTTAATGGGACGATTATTGCAAAGTCACAGATGATTTGACTATTTCAAAACATGATTGAACACAAAATGCTGAATCATTCTTTAAACTTGTAGTCCTTGAGCCATAGATTATGTAATTGTTAAAATTCTAGTCTTTGCCTTTAAGGAAAAAAAAGGATTTTTTTTAAATGAACTTAGGTTTTTATTACAACAGGTAGTATGTTAAGCAATGAATTAATATTCAAAGTGTGTATTTATAACAAACTAGTCAAACTAAAATGCCTAAGATATTGTAAGAACTCATTTTATATATCTCCTAGAGATGTCTAATATCAGTATATTTATTTTAATAGCATTCTATGATTTACTCAGGCAAAAAACAACTATTACAAAGAAAAAATGCTGAACAGGGTGTCAATGATACTTACCTAAAACATGTTCAGGTGAAGGCAAACCAAATCTGAATCTTCTTGTATCATGACTGATGTCTTCTCTTTCAATCAATGGCAAAGGATACTTTGTGTCAGGATCGACCAGTGCTACCAACTTTTTAACACTTTTCTTCTTTGTCGGGGAAGATTTCTTGCCCCATACGCAGTGGGCAATCACTGTTGCAACCACTACCACTGCTCCAACCGATAATACTATTGGAAATACCTATAAGAAACAGAATTTAATTTGTATTAGAATTTAAATAAGAAGGTTACATTTAATTTACAAAAAGGTTATTCAGGACATGTTTTTCAGATGTGTTAAGCATGTAAAATGACAATTATAACTAACACTTGATACTATAACTTTCATCAGCTCCTTTAAGATAATTTATACTTGATTTATAGAATCAGTCTATTATTTATTCAACTTTTTTTAGTTCTGATACATACTTGTGCATTTTCCAAAAAGTCAATCAAGGCTACTTTTAAATTACCCATCTCACAAACACTTGTACACAACTGATCACTTGCGATGCTTATGCGAAAATGAGGCAGAAATCGTTGTCATTCACAATATGAAACATTAACAAATTAAATGTAATTCTTTGCCTTGAACTCGCTTATCATGAAACGTAGGTGACAATGTTGATTGTAGGGATTTTTGTGTCTACCACCATTATTAAAAGAAAAAGAAACACCAATCACGAATTTATAATACAAGTTTTCATATAAACACAGACGAGGAAACTATTGAAACGGAACTGATTGTATGTAAATAAGGACTTACCACACTCATCTTGTTAAACTAAATGTTTAAATAATCTACTATACATTTTATAGATATACTTACTTACCTTTTTATCATTATCAGTAAATGATAAAAATTCAAATATTGATTGTATTAATCATTGGATCAAATTGTTTCAAGTACATAACCTAACATTTATACTTACATTTTTAACACTTGTGTTATTAAACATCTTAATAACTATGTATCACTTTTTTTTTTAATAAAAGTCGTTATGTAAAACTAAACGATAATCTACACAGTTGGCCACTCATCTGTAAAATAATTATGCGAAACGCCGTGCTGCACAAGGGGAATGTACGCTGGCTCGCGCGGAATTTAATTTTAGTTCTCTTGTCATCACTTTTCAGAACAACTTCTAGGTATGCATCTATGCATCTATGTTGTGATATTTTTAAGGAATGTATTAATATCTGCAAATGGCTTTATTAACGAGTAATCCATAGTGTGTTTTTTTAAATGATGACAGACGAGCGTTGATTGCCAAAATCTTATCTAAGTTTCTTCGTTACTATCCAAGAACTTATATATCATCTAAAGAAATATTTTATCGTGTGTATCTTACGTCTTTTATGGGAGTAAACAGACAATGATATAAATCATCATATCTATAAATATATGTAATATTTCTATGTTATATAGAGTTTTTTAGTTATTTTTTTTGTGAGAATTGAACCGAAGACCCGCATAACAAGAACATCAATTCCGCGGAACCGGAAGTTTCTTAACTTTGTAACATGTAATCTTTCAAAAATGTTGAGCAGTCGGCAATTAGAGACAGTTACTTTCTCCTGTTATACATTTGTTTCGCTAATTGGCCTTTGGTGCATTAAAGATGTTTTAATTTCGTTACTTTGTTGAACTCAGTTAAAGTGATTATATGATGCAACAGATATGTTGAAATTTTATTGAAATTATTTTGCCAATCGGACGTCTCATTTATTCATCTTTGTTGTATCTCATTAGTAATATATTTTTACCGGATTATTTTCATATCAAGAAAACAACATAAAGAATAAATCTTTTTTATTACGATTTGTACAATTCTTTTATTTTTTTATTATAAATTAATTCGTAAGTATCACAATGAATCTTACAAATTATTACGATTAAGTGTTACATTATAATTATTTAGTTTGTAACATGTATTTACAATAAAAAAACATGAACGTTTAATATTAAGTACAAAACAACTACGATCTAATGTTTTAAAGTGATGTTATGAAAATGACAAGTTTAATTACACATTAATTAATATTGTGCCGTTGTGGCCGTAATTTGGAAAAAGTTTGAAAAAAAAAAAAGGCGGTGGGCGTGAATTCCAAGTAGCAAATTGTTACAATTTTTTGTTGCATAGGCACACATGTTATATTTTTCAATTAAAATTAAATTTGTTTTATTGATTTTAAATTACATTTATTCACTAATACGTATAATTTCTCTAATACTTTGCATAACGCCTGTCACCAGTACAAAAGATCCGAATACGATGAGAAATATGTCTTTAATTAGGATATAATTGTATTTTCCTAGACCTCTCTCCCAGCAGAATATGAGATCAATCAATGATGGTGCTATGAGGCCTAGGAATGAGTAGAAGAACGCTCCCTCTAGGCCGATGACCTGTTCCAGACGGGGTAACGTAGCGGCCGCAATTACTGAAAAAGAATTATTTGTTTTTCAAATGATAGAAAACACATCTTAAACCTTTTAACTTATTGCAGATATCGAATAGTTACAATTTTTATTTTTAACTTATTTTCCAATTTATACTATAAAACCACACAACTCACGCTCAAAACCAAGAGGAGTGTACAGAGACCTCGACTTTCATTTGGCGTAGTACTAGTTTACCTCTCTCGCTTCTTTCATACATTTCCATTAAGACAGTCGACATTTTAGTGTATTTTTTTAGTGCATTTAATTCAGCGATTCTTGAGTGTTTCACTATTCTAGATAATATCAATCTTTCCTTATACCAAAAATTAACTATATAAATTCATTTGAAAAAAAAAAAAAAAAAAAAAAAAAAAAAAAAAAAACCAGTTTATTTTATTTGATGACAATAGTAGATCATCATTACAATCTTTAATGTAAGCATATATTTTTTTTTGATTTCGTGACTATATCATTTTCAGTTTTTTTTGTTCTCTTTTTCCGCTCATAAGTTTAATTGTAATAATGAGTAAACATTATGGATATAGGACACGAAACATGACTTTGCAAATTTTAACCATGGACAAAATAATAAAATTGGCAATTAAAAATTACATTACAATGTTTGTAATCTTGTAAAAAAATCTTTAGTAATCAATGTTAAAAGTCAATATGTTTTATTTAATTTATAGAAAAATGTAGCCATTCCAATAGAAGGTAAAATACATAGAATACCGTTTCTAACCGACCAATTTTATAAACTTCTTTGCGAGACTTCTAGGTGTTACCTATCGATTGAGGACTTTGTCTGTTTATAAACGGACTAATAAACTGTCAGGTAAGTAGAACTATACTAGAATCTATCTTACCAGTAAGAATAGCGAACACAGCTCGCATGATGGACTGAGCAATGTTGTGGTATTTCTGCGAGACATGCTGGTTAGTGTTGCGCCACACTATCTCCATGGGCACATAGAACTGCAGCGTGTAAGTGAAGAAAATAGCTACGATGATGAAGCACTTCGCCATCAGGGCCGGACTGAAAATAGATTTAAATTAGAACGCCTCGATTCTTCGTGCTTTTGTTAAAAATAGAAATATCATACTGTTTATATTCAAATAGTGGTGAAAAATACAGTGTGGGAAAATTTAAAATATGTACAATTGAAGGCTACGGATTTTTTACCGAAACTATATACCAAAGTTGCGTAGTTTTGCCGCTAGGTGGCAATCAAAGAAATGAAACTTCTATCATTCTTATACAAAACTCAAATCCATTAAATAAGACTATATAATTTTAAGCTATCTTAAAAACCATAGCATTTAGTATTGTAGGGCCATATAGAGTTTCATTTAACACTTACATTTCTTTCGTAGGCAGATTAAGAGTAATGCTACCAGCCGCCTCATCGCCATAGCAAATGTAGCCCAGAAAACCCATAATCATGTACAGCAGTACAACAATAGACATTGTAATATTCAGTACACCAGGACACCCGAGGAAGTGTTGGGGTTTGGCCATTGTATTCTCAACTGGTAGCACCACTCCGATGCCCTCCATTGCAAATATAACTGTACTGAAAAATAATAAATGATTAAATCTAGTCTATGAGTTCCATTGAACCAATGAACGAATTAGTTATAAGTTTAACGAGCTATGAACAGAGAGAGAGAGAGAGAGAGAAATAAGTTTTACATAACAATCCGATTGGTTGTAAATGAGTTTCTGGCAGAAGTGTAAATTATACCAAAAATTAACTATATAAATTCATTTGAAAAAAAAAAACAGTTCATTTTATTTGATGACAATAGTAGATCATCATTACAATCTTTAATGTAAGCAAATATTTTTTTTAATTTCGTGACTATATCATTTTCAGTTTTTTTTGTTCTCTTTTTCCGCTCATAAGTTTAATTGTAATGATGAGTAAACATTATGGATATAGAACACGAAACATGACTTTGCAAATTTTAACCATGGACAAAATAATAAAATTGGCAATTAAAAATTACATTACAATGTTTGTAATCTTGTAAAAAATCTTTAGTAATCAATGTTAAAAGTCAATATGTTTTATTTAATTTATAGAAAAATGTAGCCATTCCAATAGAAGGTAAAATACATAGATTACCGTCTCTAACCGACCAATTTTATAAACTTCTTTGCGAGACTTCTAGGTGTTACCTATCGATTGAGGACTTTGTCTGTTTCTAAACGGACTAATAAACTGTCAGGTAAGTAGAACTATACTAGAATCTATCTTACCAGTAAGAATAGCGAACACAGCTCGCATGATGGACTGAGCAATGTTGTGGTATTTCTGCGAGACATGCTGGTTAGTGTTGCGCCACACTATCTCCATGGGCACATAGAACTGCAGTGTGTACGTGAAGAAAATAGCTACGATGATGAAGCACTTCGCCATCAGGGCCGGACTGAAAATAGATTTAAATTAGGACGCCTCGTTTCTTCGCGCTATTGTTAACAATAAAAATATTAAATCGTGTTTACATTCAAATCGTAATGAAAAATATAGTATTGGAAAATTTAAAATATGTAAAGTTGAAGGCTACGGATTTTTTACCGAAACTATATACCAAAGTTGCGTAGTTTTGCCGCTAGGTGGCAATCAAAGAAATGAAACTTCTTCCATTATTTTAGAAAACTCAAATCCATTAAATAAGACTATATAATTTTAAGCTATCTTAAAAACCATAGCATTTAGTATTGTAAGGCCATATAGAGTTTCATTTAACACTTACATTTCTTTCGTAGGCAGATTAAGAGTAATGCTTCCAGCCGCCTCATCGCCATAGCAAATGTAGCCCAGAAAACCCATAATCATGTACAGCAGTACAACAATAGACATTGTAATATTCAGTACACCAGGACACCCGAGGAAGTGTTGGGGTTTGGCCATTGTATTCTCAACTGGTAGCACCACTCCGATGCCCTCCATTGCAAATATAACTGTACTGAAAAATAATAAATGATTAAATCTAGTCTATGAGTTCCATTGAACCAATGAACGAATTAGTTATAAGTTTAACGAGCTATGAACAGAGAGAGAGAGAGAGAGAGAGAGAGAGAGAGAAATAAGTTTAACGAGCTATGAACAGAGAGAGAGAGAGAGAGAGAAATAAGTTTTACATAACAATCCGATTGGTTGTAAATGAGTTTCTGGCAGAAGTGTATATTATACCAAAAATAAGCAAAGAAAGGAATGAAGAAAGAGGCATATTGTAATATTTATTCGTGCCCTCTGCTGTTAGGTGATGGGAGACAGAAATATGTACCTGGTAAATAGACTTACCCTATAAATAATGGTAATCTTCCAATGTCCACGGACATAGGCCGAGAATCGATACTCGGAAAGTCTGAACATATGTAGTACAAGCAAATAAGGAAAGTGGCGACTAGCAAAATATTGGCGAATCCAGAAAATGGTGCTAGATATTTTAAATTTTTGATCTGTGTAAATATTAATATCGGAACTAGAAACATCAGGCAGTACATGGTGTCCGTGTAGCCATTATCTTCGTAGTAATATGAGACAATCTGGAACAATACATTTAAAAATCAACAACGGAATTACTTAGAGACTGACACTGACGGGTTCGGGCGTCCCCGTAGTCTCCGTGTCAAGCTCCCGTCGGCATGGCATAGGTACCTTATTGCGTTATTGGGTTGTGGCATCGCCTCGCTCAACTTTGTTCCTCCATGCACATGGTCTTAGAAATTTTTTAATCCACTTTACATCATTTTTTTACAAGAAAATTGTGAGACCAAGTGGTCCGATCAGATAAGAAGGTATTATGTTTGTCATCTTCTACAATTTAATACCTATATTTTGTCATGGCAAATAGAAACCTTTTGGTCAAGTATTTCAGATGACATAATGACTTTAGTTACTGAGCGAAAGTTTAGATAAATGGATGGATTTTTTTACAGTTTGTAGCCTAAACGGCTTAACGGATTTCGATGAAATTTGGCATAGATATAGAGGATAGTCTGGTAGAACACATAGGCTATTTACTTTTTTTTTAATTCCACGCAAACGGCGTCGCGGGCGAAATCAATTTAGAATAGTACTGAAAGAATATTAAGTTATCATGCGTCCAAAATACCTGTTTAACTGATTCTACCAGCAATATGACATAGACAGCACAGGCGCCAAGAATGGTGAACGCCATTGCCCAGTCTATAAATATCCTGAAACACGTGTACAACATTTGTTCATACAATTCCTCTTAACATGATCAATTTGTCGCTATTAATTTACAAAGTTACACCGTGTTATAACTGAGGCATGCAATTGTTTTGGCGTACATTTTGAATTATTAATTTTACGCTTTTCTCATATACGAAAGAAAATGTTTCGTGAAAATGATGTAGAAAACAAAATGACCTCGTATTCATTTTAAGAGCCGGCGCACATTTTGATTAAACTATTGAACAACTGATGTGCGATTGTCGATTGTTTTACAGCCAATTCAACTGTTTAGGTCCCTAACTAATAATCGAGTAGTGTGCGATGTCAATATAAGCTCATAGGAATCAAGGCGAGGCTAAACAGTTGTGCGATAGTTTAGTTTCAGAGTCTATTATAATACATTTGTACAATTTTGTCATAAATATCTCATAACATGTTTTTAGACATGTCAATAAAGTCTATAATTACAAATAAACAGGAAGACATTGAGTCAATTTAAATCAATCGCCAAATATTTCCTTATCGACTTTGTGTTTGTAATCTTTGTATCAATATAATTACGTGGCGACAACGTACCTACATTGTTGTTATTATGCGTATTGTAGGAAATTTCTTACCACTTATCTAACACATGTAATTTTTATAAGTTAAACGCTAACAAATAGTTTCTCTCAAAAAGTCTTAAGTATAAATACTTTGTTACAGTCTTTTATAGCCGAATTCTTTAGGTTCTAACATCTACATAAATAATGTTATAAATAACTATTTACCTTGCTGTTTTAGATAATTTTCTCAGAGATCTAGGCCCTGTCGCAAATACAGCCTCAACCGTTTCTGCGTAGCCAAGTGATGGAACTTTTGAGACTCTTGCAACATCCTGTGAAGTCTTAACCTGTAAAAAAATGCTTTGAGTTATAACTACATTTAAATAACAAATAATTATCTCATCATGAATAGTGCGCTTCATAGTCTGTGTTATTAATAATATTAATTACAAACATTTTGCGTTTTTTGGATAGGATCCAGTTGCGACGCTTGAATAACGATTGCCACTGTTTTCTGTATATATAGACGTCCCAATTCTGAGCGTTAATAGCCTTTATTTTGCTAAATACCCACTTTCAACGAAGCCAGAAATACACTTCGAAAAGTTCAAGGTTGCTCATTAAACTACTTATTTATATAAGAAATCTAAACGCAATTAAGTAAAGCAAACTAGCATGTGGTTATTCAAAATTTAAATATAGGAATCAGTTTGATCCTCATTACTATTACCAAGATAATAGACCGACGGTAAAGTATTACCGTAAAAACTTATACAAAAGTCGTAACGTAATAAAAGTTTTGAAATAATTACCAACAAATAGACGCAGTGTGTACAAATATATCCCAGTATGATAGTACCGAAAACGCCCACCAGAGTACCGGCGTTCTTAAAGGCGGCCGGCATTGCTAATATACCTGAGCCTAAAGACGACTTCAGCAGATTGGCGAACGATCTCACATCTCTGTAAATACAAATGGAACAATGAATAATTCATCTACATCCTGTTTCTGTGGATGTCTTTTTTTAGTTAGAAAAAAGATTGGAATCAACGATCACTATAATATTCTAAGGCTGATGCTTCACTTCACATAGAGCGTCGGTGGCTCAGTGGTTTAAGCACTTGACTTGCAATCTACAGGTCTTGGGTTCGAATCCCACCGCCATGTACCAATGTGATTTTCGATTTTTCGAATTTTCATATGTACATAATTTACCCGACGTTCTTACGGTGAAGGAAAACATCGTGATGCAACCTGCATATATCAGCGAAGAAATTCAAAGATATGTGTGAAGTCAACCAACCCGCACTTTGGCCAGCACGTTGACTATGGCCTAGTCACCCTAAATTTAGGGTAGGCTCCGAACCCCTCGGTGGGGACGTATAGTGAGCTGGTGATGATGATGATGATGATGCTTCACTGGTGTTAAGCCATCTCTAATTTAAAACTGTTGAATTCGATATTTGTTGTGTTAAAAGAATAAATTCGCTACTTACGAGTTAGGATGTTCCAACTTTCTATTCTGAAAGGGATCGTAAGCGCTAACTTCGACATCTTTTTCTTTGCATTTTGTGTTCATTGTGTTTATTGAGTAAGTCGACGGATAGACGCCATGTTCGGTGATGACTGCTCTGCAAAAATTAAAAATCGTAATTAATAATTTGATATGACGTAACTCTAAACCACCCACCACATTCATTACTTAGTGTTCAAATGTGTCAAGATTTCAGAAGCTTAAGCTAAAATATGCATGCACTTAACCGTTCGTTTAGTTCCAAACTTGAATGCATATTATTAATGAATACGTGCAAGCATATTTTTGAAACCGAAGGCTAATACAAGTTTTATAAATGCATACATGTTTATGCAGCTCACTGTATATTCACGTTGTAATAGATTTCGCATCACAGTAGTCACAATTTCTATTCATAAAAAGATCATCGAAAAACATTGACGTCATGCATCTTTTAATTACAGTATAAACATGTTTATAAATAATATTAGCAGTAGTGTGTTGTTTAGACAACTGTATTTTCATTGCAATTCGGCATCTGGCAGTAAACACCTACTTTAAATTTAGATAATATCTTACTAATACTCGTATTATAAATGCGAAAGTTTAGATGGATGGATGTTTGTTAGAGTTTGTAGCCTAAACGGCTGAACGGATCTCGATGATATTTGGCATAGATATAGGGGATAGTCTAAAAGAACACATAGGCTACTCACTTTTGTTTTTTTTTATTCCACGCGGACGGAGTCGCGGGCGAAAGCTAGTTTAGTATATTTCCAAACGCAACGTCCTCGCGTTGGATATTACTTTGCAAGCAAAACAGATACATTTGTGCAGATAATTGAGTGCTTGTTAATATAAAATAACAGAATGGCGCAAATCATGACGCATTATTCGGTATCACGCAAGTTGGCATTAGATCTTACGACTTGTGTCTCTGGATGATATGCGGTATCAATCCTACTTACTTAATAAAACATAACACTACAAGACGATAGAATTGTGTAAAACTTCTCATAATATTGCGGGTTTTAAAGGATAATTACAGAAGACTCTTTTTCATCGGTAATGTTTTTGTCTATGGTTATTGTTAAAAACAATGTTATCAGTGTTTCATGTTTATGGTATTTCATTTTGTAAATTTTGCGGAAGATGAAGATTTTCTAATTAATAAATAAAGATTGCCATTTAAAAAAAAAGCCGTTAACTTATTTTTAAATGATGAGCAAATTAATGCCGGTAAGAATTATATTGTTTTTTATTTTTTAACTAATAATTCATATAACTTGAACATTAAACATTGAAATGCATGTAAACTTTAAGCAATAAACATAACATTTTTATTATGTAATGGTCGTTATTCATGTTCTTAACGTATTATTTTTACATGAATACTACAATGTAACATTACGTAATAATAACGAAGTAACGGCTCGTGCCGAGGCTTCTGAGGGAGCCCTCGAGCTTAGTTACTCTTAAACGAGGTTTAGGCTCAGCGCCATCTGCGCTCGGCCACCTCAAGCCCGGTGAATCTGTAAATGCCTCTCTCTCTCTGTAAGTGGCCATTCAGTCACAAAAAAAAACGTAAAGTATTTTATATTTTCTAATAAGATATTTAATTGTTGATCGAAGGAATTATCACATGCAAATCAAATTCTGGAATACACTGGCTATAATTTCTTTTGTTATAAAATCCAAATCGAACGGCAACCGATAAAATCGCGATACATTTTTACATCAATGACTTGTTATCATATTATTTCAGATAATAAAAAAATACGTGACTGGAGAGTAGTACATACAGTGAACTACAAATCAACGGACTTCAAATCTATACTTCTATACTAATATAATAAAGCGTAAACACACACTTCTTTGTTGCCTAAGATGTCAGCAATCACAGCATATTTTCGAATAACTCTTTTTTCAATAAAAATCCCTAGACTTACGTCACGCTTTAGGCTATATATTTTCACGCCATTAAACTTAGGGGTAAATATTTTGGATAAAAACCCTAATGTGGGAAAGAGACCATAAGTTGTTGCCAACATCAAGGAAGCATGGTTTGACATCATGTCATGTCATTTTGACATTTGCAATTGATAATTTGACAAATGTTAAATGAAATTTTTATAATTTTATGCGGATGAAGTCGCATGGGAACAGCTAGTAACTAATATAAATTGTTATATTTTTTAATGACAGGCTTCTTATATTCATTGGACTGTGACTGTGGGATTGCCATTTTCATGGGCCGCTATTTCTTCAACGTTTACCACCGTTCAAGTAAAAGAAAATTAGTTGTTTTTCATTGCCGAAATATCGATATCAAATATTTATTACTAGATTTCGCCCGCGACTTCGTCCGCGTGGGATTTAAAAAAAAAACAAAAGTGAGTTGCCTATGTGTTCTTCCAGACTATCCTCTACGTCTATATCAAATTTCATCGAAATCCGTTCAGCCGTTTAGGCTACAAACTCTAACAAACATCCATCCATCCATCAATCCATCCATCAAAACTTTCGCATTTATAATATTAGTATGATTTTCTTGGAAGAAAAAAGATGTTTTAATACCATTTCTTTCATCCGAGAAATTAAAAAAGGCTTATTTCAATGCACGTTATCTAAAAGAATGTAATTTCATAATTTTGCAGACAAAAGTAATTTTGTAAAATAATAAAGATAAATCAACGCATACACTATAAATAGCGCTGATATTTAGATAAACCGTGTTTTTCTTATGAAGTCATCAGTCGTGGCTTAATGAAGGAAGTTTTTTTTTTTTTTTTTTTTTTTATAAGAGAGGGGGCAAACGAGCAGCGGGAACACCGAGATGTTCATCGACGCCCATGGGCATCCGCAATACCAGAGGAACCGCAGATGCGTTGCCGGCCTTTGAGGAGGTGATAAGCTCGCTTCTTGAAGGACCCTAAGTCGTAGCGGTTTGGAAATACCGCCGAGGACAGACCATTCCACAACGCGGCGGTGCGAGGCAAAAAGTTCCGCGAGAACCGCACGGTTGAGGATTGCCAGCCATCAAGATGGTGTGGATGGTACCTGGCGGTCTGTCGAGTCGTCCGATGACGGAACTCGGCGGCAGGAATTGTTCCAAACAATTCTTCAGAGCACTCCCCGTGGTATATTCGGTAGAAGATGCAGAGGGAACTGACGTCCCTCCGCAAGGCCAGAGTGTCGAGCCGATCAGTAAGAGCCCGGTCGTTGACGATTCGAATCGCTCTCCGTTGTATGCGGTCAAATGGAAGAAGCTGGCATTTGGGGGCTCCAGCCCAGAGGTGCGAGCAGTATTCCATGTGGGGCCGAACTTGCGCTTTATATAGTTGAAGGCGGTGGCCCGACTGGAAATACTGCTTCGCTCTGCTGAGCACGCCCAGCTTTTTGGAGGCCAGTTTGGCCTTGTCTTCCAAGTGACCGCGAAACTGAACGTCATTCGATATGTCAACGCCGAGAATACTGATACTGGCTGAGGCAACCAGGGGAGTGCCCTCAAAGCAAAGATCCACGACAAAGGGCTGTTTTTTAGCGGTAATGGCGCAAACTTGTGTCTTTTTGGGATTGAAATCAACAAGATTTCGTCGACCCCAATCCGAGACTTCACCCAAAAGGGTCTCCAGCTCAGACACAAGTTTGGTCCGGTTCTCATCGGCAGTGGCCCGAGAAACATTAGCGCGGGCCGTGTACAGTGCATCACCGGTGCTATCGTCTGCATAACAATGAACGCTCGGGATTTGCAGCATGTCATTGATATGCAGAAGAAACAGGGTGGGCGACAGTACACAGCCCTGTGGGACACCAGCGTTAATTGGTTTCAGGTCAGAGCATGCACCGTCGACAACGACCTTGATGCTCCGACCCTCCAAAAAGCTGGAAATCCAGGCGCAAAGTTTCTCGGGCAGCCCGTAGGAAGGCAACTTCGAAAGAAGTGCATTGTGCCACACCCGATCAAAGGCTTTAGCCACGTCCAAACTAACTGCCAGGGCCTCCCCCTTGCTCTCGATCGCCTCCGACCATCGATGCGTGAGGTACGCAAGGAGGTCACCAGCTGAGCGACGTTGACGGAAACCGTACTGACGGTCGTTAATCAGCTGGTGCTCCTCGAGGTACCTCATGAGCTGGCGATTTATGGTCGTTTCCATAATTTTGGAGAACAAGGTGGTAATGGCAATCGGCCTGTAGTTGGACGGATCCGAGCTATCGCCTTTTTTTGGGATCGGGTGTATTATGGCAGTCTTCCATGATTTCGGGACAACGCCTAAGGAGTAGGAGAACCGGAACAGGCGCGTTAAAACCGGTGCCAACTCAGGAGCGCAAGTCCGAAGCACAATGGGGGGAATCCCGTCAGGCCCGCTCGACTTATGAACATCCAGAGATTGCAGCGCCTTACGCACTGATCTCTGGATGAACTGGATTTCGGACATAGAGGTCTCGCCGCAAGGGATTTTCGGCGGCGAGTTACCTTTGTCATCCAGAGTCGAGTTGGCCGCAAAAAGAGAGCCCAGGAGATCGGCTTTCTCTTTCGCGGTGTGGGCCAACGAGTCATCCCCCCTGCGCAAAGATGGTAAAGACGGCTTACAGAAATTCCCCTGGACAGCTTTGGCAAGAGACCAGAACGCACGCGTCCCAGAGGGAAGGCGCACTAGTCTCTCACCAATGCTGGCCACGTGTTCTGACTTTGCCTTGGCAATCGCTCTTTTGAAGGACCTGGAGGCAGAGTTATACTTCTTCTTGAGCAGGTTGGTATTTACATCCCTAGCCGCTGACGCCTCAGCCCAGGTTCGATAACAGTCCTGCTTGTAGCGCGAAGCTAATTTGCATGATTTACCGAACCAGGGCCGAGAACTGCCTCCGATGGGTACAACAGAAGATGGAATAAAAAGATCCATCCCCTGAAGCACCACATCGGCGACGGAATCAGCAACGGCGTCGGGATCGTCCAGCCTGAAGCAAACCCGCTCCCATGGGTAGGATGCAAAAAAGGACCGCATCTCATCCCAGTCTGCCGACCTATAGTGCCACACTCGGCGGTGGCCATTTGGTTTAAACCGTGGGCGTCGCGAGATAGGCACTGTGGTCCGGATCAGGCAGTGGTCCGACGAGCCCAGGGGAGCGTCGACGGAAACCGAGTAGCTGTCCGGACGTGAGGTCAGCAGAAGGTCCAACAGGGAAGGCGTATGATCTTCCACATCTGGGATTCGCGTTGGCGAGGTAACCAGCTGCGTCAAATCATAAGACAAGGCAAAGTCGTGGACAGATCTCCCCGCGTAGTCGGTGGTACGAGACCCAAGCCATTCTACATGGTGGGCGTTGAAGTCGCCTAGTACCACGATTTCGGCGGAGGGGATCTGTGCCAGAACGGAATCTGTAGCCGTTTGGACTTGCTCCATGAGTCGGTCAATTTCGGCATTACCGCTATGGGACCTATAGAGGCACGCGTAGACTCGCGGATGGTCATCGCCATCTACGCGCAGCCACAAAAGCGATAGGTCCCTACCTTCAAGAAGGCTGAGGCGACGAGAACAAATATCCTCTCTGACGTACACGCATACCCCAGCCCGTGGCAAAAAGGAGTGCTCCAGTTTGTATTCAGGGCAGGATAGATACGAGGTGTCCGCCGGAGAGGATATCTGCGTCTCAGTTAGAAACAGCAAGGCCGGCTTCGCCGTCCGAAGGTGGTAGTGGACGGCCTCTAAGTTCGAATGAAGTCCCCTGATATTGCAGAGATCCACGGCGTGGTTCGCAGGGGGTGTTGAAAGTGCCTTGCTTCGTTTGCCCCGGCCTTTACAAGCGAGCGGAATGGTGCCCCCCCCAGAATACGCAGGGCAGCCCGCGCGCACACTCCTAGACTCCAAGCGAGAGTTCAGGTGTAAACGCGCGGGAGGGGATTCCCCAATACCGTTGGTATTGGTACCCCCCTGGGGTACTTCTCTTCCAATCCCACTGTCATGCTGTATTTGGGGGGGGGGGGGTTGGCCTCCGGCACACACACTCATCAGAGCGAAACGCGGGATTACTCCCACTTCACGCCTGTCTTCGTGTGGTCGTGGTGGTTACACCGGGCGAGCGGGCCATTCGTGCTCCAGCAAATGCTAGAGGCGGACTCTACCACTGTAAAAAGTTATTTAACTAAGCCAAGGTCAAATCATTCAATTAGTAAATAAAAATACAATCTTTTATAGTAAGATTCGTATACGACAAAAAAGAGCAATTATTTGATTTCTTCTTTCCCTTACAATAATCTTACTAATCTTACTAATATTATAAATGCGAAAGTTTGGATGGATGGATGGATGTTTGTTAGAGTTTGTAGCCTAAAGGGCTGAACGTATCTGGATGAAATTTGGCATAGATCTAGAGGATAGTCTAGAAGAACACATAGGCTACTTTCTTTTGTTTTTATTCATACCACACGGCGGAGTCGCGGGCGAAAGCTAGTATGTAATATATACATAGTATACCTTATAGTAGTTTAAATAATTATATTTTATCTGTCTAGGACAGAAGAAATGTTTTTTTTTCCTGTAGTGACAATGACACACTTTCTACTGATATTAGTACCATAGATATTTCCCTAAGGTCGTCTACACAGGGCCGTAACTAAAATAAAAATAAAGTCAATGTTCACAGTTCACATACGTCTAGCTATACAAGACGTTGGTATAAGTAATTGTGATATAAGAGAATTTAGAATCATTATCATCTAAAGATTGTGTTCGTATTGCTAACAATCTGCCTTTTTATTGCGGAAATTAGCATATTTACAAGACATTATCCTTATCTAGATAGATTTTAGAGATAGTACAGAGATATAGATACAATATTTTATTCCCATAGTAATTGCTAATAAAAATAACGAAACCAAAGATTATATAAATATCTGACAATACCGTTTTGTAAATGCCTTACTTCATAAACCTACTTTATAGTTTTAATGATTTTTTCAAGACAAACATTCCTCTACAATGTATCTTAATCTTAGCACAGCATTTAAGATAAGTAGGTAATAAAAACTGATCACGAGTTAAGAAGTGACGGTGTACAGTTACTATTCAAATCAAATACGTTTTCTATTTTTTAATTAGAAGCAACATAGTGGCAAGCAAAAAAGCTAACACTAAGAATATTGTATTTATCTTGTTTGAAAATACCTCAGGACGATTATAAACACATCATTTGTTACGCTCTGTGGCTATAGACAAATGGGTTTTACAAGCTCATAAAATCAATTATTTCTAGACGTATATAGTAAATCTCTTAACGCATCAGATGTTTCTACAATTTGATTACAAATAAAAAAACAACCATTTTTTAATTACTAAACCAAATATATTGCCGTATCTCTGTTTACAAACATACACACGAGTGTGTGTCTCTTTCTATAGCTATCTTTTTTCTCTGTCATGTAACGAGATTTGAAAAAGCGTGATGCGAATTCACTTAATTTGCGCTAATTCAAATTTCACTTTTAAAGTATATATTCTTTGAACTAGATTTACACTTCGAATGTAAGCTGGTTTAAGACATTGACTTGTGACTTGTATATTAAATCTAGACAAGTTGTGCTACATTTTAAGTCAGGTTGTTACATAAAATACTTTTTGGTCAGTAGCTTATTACTTAATAGGTTTTATAATCACTATCTATACATATTATAAAATTGGAGTGTCTGTTTGTAATAACAAAGGAAAAATTACAGATTTCGGGAAACAGAGTCCCGTCGATATTGGTCTAGCCATTTCGGAGATTACCCGGAACAAATGCGGCTTGCGGACAGACAGACAGACAGAGAGACAAAAACTTTTTAAATGCGATTTTCGTTATCAGCAACGCAAACACATCACCTTCCCAAAATCTTGAATTTTTCTCTTAATATTACAAACAGACACTCCAATTTTATGTTTTATGCCAAATATCTTCAATAGAATATAGCTGTACAGGTACGGTTAGTGTTTTTATAATTTAGAATATGTATATGCTAAAATAGGAGCGATCGTGAAACCTAGGCCAGAATGAATATATGAGATTCCAGTGGTGTAGTAAATCTCCTTTAGAGATTATGAATGTAAATCGACGCAGCAATAAAACACTGTAATCGTACGTGCAATGTTACGATGTAATAATATGCGGTGAGCTGAAGTAAAGCCTTTTGAGATTCAAAGATTAAACGCTCACTTATGTCGTGTCATAAATGTTGATATTTATAAAGCTAGTTTGAAGACCTGAATGATGATTTAAATCTAGAATCTGTTAGTGTAAATGATATACCAGTTTTTTTTAAATTACGTAAATCACTGAGGCTCAAGTAAAAACTGATTTCATATCAGTTTAACAATCCTTTGATTACTACTGGTTGCAATTAATTTTAATACTATAACGAAAACATAATTATTTGTATTCCATACTAGCTGTAACCTGCGTTTTCGCATGCGTATTTCGCTCTCCGATAAGTTTAGAATTCGATTTACTATCTAGTTAATACAAATTATGTTTTATTCGCAATTCACATTTATACTAATTAGGATGTCGCCGTCGCTAAATTCAGCCTTGAATCAAAGATAAGTAGTAACCGTCTTTCAATGACATCTTTTCAGCATCAGTGGCCTATTTATATGATACTTAAATAATGTCAATGAAGCTACAAGGTCAATAAATTATGATTAAATGTCAATTAAATATTAAAAGCAAGAAAATTTTGAATCACTCCTTCAGATTGTATCTTGTATTTACTGTAGGTGTAGATAAAGATATCTAAATTGATTGCCAAAGGCAGGGGTAAGGAAGATGAGCTGGGGTAGGGGAGGCCAGCTGATCGTCGAAAAATCTATAGATTTAAAAACAATTTCGAATAATATAATATAAGTTGTAGCCGCACGTAGACCTTGCCTTGCTCAGCGATGTTCTTGTTTAAAAAGATCATTCAAAATTCCCTACAAACCTGAAACTAAACTAGGATTTTTTACCTAATGTTTACAATATTGTCTGGTTCCATATTATGATCGTCTTGATAATCTTTGTTTATAGTATAATGCGTGACCTTAGTGTCATGTCAGACATGCTCCCTAAGAACCTGTTGTATGCTCTTTTATGGTAACTACACAGGTTTGCTGCAGACTGACGTATCCGCTTCCCACGTAACGATTTTATAAATTACGTCGTTGCCATGTCGTCCGCATTATTTGCGAGAGATTTTTTTTATGCTTTTCGTGTGTTTTAACCGGTTTATGGACTTCTCAGAAACGCAAGGTGTAGGATCATCAGATCACGTGTTCGTAATTATTTTAAAGCATGTACAATATTATAGTACAAGGGGTTTTGAGACAGAATATTTTATTACCTCTTGATAAAGTTTACACGCAGGTTAATTAAAAGTTAGTAATACGTCCCCAACTAAAATGTAATCATGTTTTTGATGCATATGTATAATATTTCGGTAATCTATACTAATATTATAAAGAGGAAAGATTTGTATTTTTGTATGTATTGAAATAAATCAAAAACTACTAGGCGGATTACAAAAATTCTTACAACAATAAATGGCTATATTATCAGTGAATAACGTAGGCTATATTATTTAATTTCGCACAGACGAAGTCGCGAGCAACAGCTAGTTCAAATATAAATGTATTTTGATATTTGTTCAAAGATAGGAACAGGCTTGACTATTTTGTATCAAGATTTATTTAGTAAATATTATTAACGCGTAGTTTTTCGTTTAAAAATAAATAAGAGCTTAACCTTAAAGCTAAATGCTGTTTATAAATACATTTGAGTAGGTCGTGTTTTAAGAAGTGTTTGTCGTTCATTGAAAAACTGTTGTTGATTACAAGGTTAAATACGTTAACGTAGAAAAATCTAAGACCACTTTAAAAACAAAAAATAACTGATGGTGGATAGTAGTTAATATGATAAATATAATACATTTATATATTAAAGTAAAATACGTGATTTTTCATATTGTCAAGATCCTTTCTACTAAATAATCTAACAAGTGTTAACAATTGTTTTACTCTAAACCTCGAACTTAGTATAATTGAAATATATTTAATAAGAAATGGTTAAAATGTTGGCTTTAAACTCACATTAGTTTATCACTGCACATGTAATACATTACAAATGTAAACAAATGATTTTTTTCATTTAAGTCTAAAGATTTTTCACACTGTCTTCACTACGTCTGTTGAAGATTTCCAATCACCGTCACTAATTGTATAAATAAAACTACTTACGTAGAACTGAACTCCTTCATATTGTAGCTGTTGGCCATTTTAAATTTCTTGGTTTATCACTGATTAGTGCTACTTTCTCATTTGTTTGTTTATTATTTACAAAGTGTTGCGCGCGCGCACGACATCTTTTGTACTGTGTGAATCTGACTATGCTCCGACCGTCGCAATATAAATATGTTATGTATCGTTTACGAGTGGCGTCTCAGACGGCGTTTTGGCAAGTATCCCCAGAATAAGATTCACGTTGATGAGATCTGTTTATTCAACGCCAAGAATTTATAATTGATTTTCCCAATTCGATTTCCCTGTTGTTAAGTATAGCGATAAGCTTATGAGTGTGATAAAGGTTGGCAAGTCCCGAAGGATATTGGTAATTGATTACACTATTTATAATTCGAAAGTAAACGGAAAAAACAGGAAAATCCTTTTGTAAATAACAAGGGATGGAATCTCGTTGATCGCAGAAATTACACAAAATACATTTGCGGAATATCCACAAAAGAAACCTGATTTACTTGTATAAACAAAAGAAAATAAACCACTTCAATGTTTTTTTATTGCCTTTATGTTCCTCGAGTTGAATTTTTGTTTTTTTTTTAAGCAAATAATCTACGGTGAGTTTAATATGATGCATTGCGTACGTATAGACAGATGTTACGAGGTGTAACATTCGTATTGAGCAGTTCGCTGGTTTTCCGTAACATGACTGCATGAATGCTCGCTGTCAAACATGTTATTACACCGCGGCTTTAACGCACCTTTGGATGCTTTAAATTGTGGATTAATAATAGTAAGAAGTATATGAGTAGATTGATTGGAATTATAATGATAGATGTCGCTAGTTTCATTTGATCTTCACGGTATAAGGAAACATTGAGATACAGATAAATTCTTTTTTTCCAATAACAAAACATTTTCCTGGTAACTAAAACAGGTATGCAATGATCTCATAGTTATCATGTATAAAGATTTAGGTATTAATTATGTTGAGCGAATTATTCCTAGTAATAATAAGGTATGTATGTAGAATTTGTTTTAATAATCGTTTTCTTACAGCACAGCTGTGCCGTCACATTAAAAAACGGCTTAATCCCTTAAAAAATTTAAATATGAAGAAAATTACTTATTGGCGATAAAATTAGCTACTTTATTTTTCCTATATGAATCTAATAGAAGTTATTATAATAATATAGATAGACAACATATCCGTAGAATTAGTTTATTAATATTGAGGACTTACATACATTTAGTTTCAGAGAAAGTACTGTTTTGGTGTTAGACAAAAGTTCCAAAAACAGAGGGTCATAACGTTAAAGGTTTACAAAAAAAGAGACACAGCTTTTTAACGTCTCTCTTACCGGGACTGTAATGGACTATTTATTAACGGTCACTGGGTTAAGTTCCATTGGCCTAGCTAGACTTATGTAACGTGTTTGAAAGAAAGACGCAATTGTCTCGGTATTGATTTACATGACTCAACAGTGTTAGTAAATGAATCTCGATGAATCTTGAGTGTAATTGTTTATTGCTGTTTGAATACTACGATGGGAAATATTTAAATTATTCGAAATGGTGACTTATTGACTACAAGTTCCGGTACATTATTGAATGTTATATGTTTTTTTAGAATTGGGACTACTTAGGTTTAAATGTTAAAATTGATTGAATGATACATTACTTCATGTTTTATTTCATTTTCTTATTATCTATACTAGTGTTATAAAGAGGAAAGAATTGTATTTTTATATGTATTGAATAACTCAAAAACTACTGGGCCAATTACAAAAATTCTTTCACCATTAAAAAGCTACGTTATCGATGAGTAACATAGGGAAATTAAAAAAAAATGATTTTTATTACTTTTTAATTATACGCGGACGAAGTCGCGAGTACCAGTTGTTAAAGTAGATAAAGTTAATATAGAAATTCGTTAAGAAATAATAATACCGATAAATACAAATTAACTTCTGTTTAATAGTTTATTTTTTTACTATGTTCCACTAGTATTAATCTAATAGTTATGGCTATTGGTATGCGTTCCCATTTTCACATTCCGTGCTGGAAGTCGGGCGAATAATTAATTGCAGTTCTTGCTCGTTAGCCTTCGTGCGCTTTTCAAACGCTATTTCAAACAACTTATCAAATTTTCCAGATAACATCGTATTGCAGGACAAGTTGTTTGCGTCCTGGTGGTATAATTAATTAGCACGATACAAATATGACAAGCGTTTCAAAATTAATCATTTATTTTTAAAGGTATGAGAAATATCTTTTATGTTATTAGTTTGTTATGAAGGTTTTGCTTCTAGTTAAGTTCTTGATTTCACAAAAATTGTTGTCCTTTAAATTATTGCGTATCATAACTTGTTTTTAGAAGTCACATTTTAAATTCAAAGACGCCTAGTATTTTTCAATAGCAATTTAGCATCGCATCTTTAATATTTAATTTTAGGCGTATGTTTCTGGCAATATTTCATGGCGTAGAATAAAGATTGTCACACAGAAAAATAATTATAAAATGTCCTGAATATAGTTTAGCTAAGCTCCTTTTGTTTTTTTCAACCTAAATGCTGGAACATGTAGGCGTTAATAAAACAATAATTAATAAAATACATTTAGTTCACAAATACTATATTATTCCGTTTTGCTATTAAGTTTTTCTATTATATCAAATACAGTAACAGTGCAACCTGAAACTAAACTGCCTAATCCGAATAGAACTATCAAAATATTCTTCCACAATATCCAGTTGTATTTCCCGAGGTTCTCCCAGCGGAAGACTGTCTCAATGATGCCAGGTATAATCAGACCGAGAATGGAATAGAAAAATGCTCCAACTATGTTGATAATCTGCTCCAACATTGGTAATGCTATACCTATACCACCTGAAAGAATTAACCATTAAAAACAAATAAAAAAAACACATTAATTCTTTAAAACAATGTAAATTTATGATAGGATTATAACATTGATCTCCGTAAGCGGATAGGTCATTCCGATCTTAACAGGCCTCCTGATATTAATAGTTAATTCTGTCTTCATTATTATTTCGAATCCTCATTGCTACCACCAACCGCAATCGTCAACGCCAAATTGGCGTTAATCTTATGCCCTGTCTATTTAAAGAGGTCTGTGGTTAACAGTATTTCTTTCCTTCATTTGTTTTGAAATCCTCAAGGAACGAAAGACATGACTACAAGTTATTTCACAAGTTTCGAGAAGTCAAAACTTATCAGCTAAGTATGATTTATACCTGAAAAGCATACAACAGCAATCCTTGCAACCACTTGCGTGATCGACCTGTAATTCTCTTTTATATGAGGGTTCGTGTACTTCGTAAATATATCCAAAACCACGTAGAAGTGCAGTGGGTACGTGAACAGAATAGACAACGCTATAAATACCTTCGCACAAATTGCAGGCCTGTGAAATTATATTTTAAAATCAGTAAGAATTGGCTATAAAAATAGTAATCTGTGAAACGCCAGAAGACTCATAGTTAAGGACATAAACATCCAAGTAAAGTAGATGACGACTAGTAATACAATAAATAATAGTAGGCCCAACTTTAGTCCCTTTTCCTTCCCACCCTTTTTCTTATTAGAAAAGCATGGGAAGGGAACGTGGATTTGATGGTGCAGGAGACTCATGGGAAGGGGAAATATCCTCTTTATGTGCGTCTCCTCCTCCGTCGATCAAGGGTAGGCAACGCAACCGCTATTGCGAATGTCTATGGGCAGCGGTCGCTTCGCCATTTTGGCGGATTTGGGTGGCCGCTTGCTCGTTTGCCACCTTATGATATAAAAAAAAACAACAATTTCTAATAACTTCCACAAACTTATTACTTTACAATAATTAGAAATATTTTGAACTTATCAACGGCAAATTATGTCTTAATTATTACCAATCATCAATAGGTAGATTCAATGTGATTGATCCTCTGAGAGCATCACCATATCTGAAGTATCCGAACAATCCCAATGTAGTGTACAACAACATGATAAGTGTCATAGCAATGACCAACACTCCTGGACAGCCAAGGAAGTGTTGAGGTTTCTTCATAGAATTCTCCACTGGCATTACCACACCCATGCCTTCCATTGCGAAAATTACTGTTCTGTAAAACAGATTTATGAATATTTAGTATTTTATTGTAAAAATACTATTAATAGGAAAATAAAAAAAAAATAAAAAATTCACATTTTCATTTATTTTTTCATTAAAATATTGAGGACATTAGCAATGGATCCAATGATATTCAGTAAGAAAAGAGGCAAAAGGTTTTACAGTAATTAGATGTAAGCGGATCAAAAACAGGTTCAATAGTAATCTATTAAATAATCATAAATGACTGGAAACTTAACTAGACAGTTGATTTAATTTAACATAATTATTGCGAAAGGGACTCCAAGTTATGAAGTATAGTTTTCGTAAATATAATGATTATATCAAATATCTAATTTTGTGCTGCTGTTATTCTAATTTATTCCGTACTTTGATTAACTGAGATTATGCATAAAATGAGGTTATGAAAATTACAATAATTTTAGTTCTGTTACAATCTGTTACACTTCTAAAGTTTTTTTTCGCATTATGACGTCATATTCCTAATGCTTGTGTAAATAGCAATAGCATAATATGACATTTTATCAGGCGCTATTATTTACTTCAAAGATCTGTCAATCTAACAAGATAAGAATAACTGTTAGTAATTTTTTTAAATGTTTACTTACGAGAGAAACGCAGGAAATCTGGCGCCATCTCCGACTAGTTTCTTATCGGCGAAGTTTATTTCATCTTTGAATATATAGTACAAGCAAATAGCAAATGTGGCGATTAGCAAAATGTTGGCTAGCAAAGAGAAAGGCGCTAACCATTTTAAATATCTGATTTGGCACATCAAACATAATGGAACGAGTATAATCAAACAATAATATTCTACAGACAAATCTACGGTTGTAACGTAGCGGTCGAAAATCTGAAAAAAAAAAAAATTATACTTCTAATGATTCATATAGAATCAATAATTCAATTATAAAACTTTTTATTCCATGTATCAACCATCTAAATAAATATTTAATAAACAATATTCTAATTTGGATTTATACATACTTGTTTAATAGAATCTGCTATAAGTACCGTAAATATACAACAAACTCCGACATACGTAAACACCAATGAAAACTCCGCAAATATACTGAAAAGAACACATCGATTAATATTTATTGAATTAATTTTAATTCAAACGTTTTATTATTAGCAATATGTATTTACATACGTCATATCACTCTTTGAATATTCAGACCTTGGCTTGAATAAAAATCTCAATTAATATTAAATAACATGTCATAAATATAACACGATGTTCCCATTGTAAAGAAAAAATGCTGTCTGCTTCTGATAAATTTCGAAGTCGCACTACTTTTTTAAAAGTACTTTTTATATGAAATACAATTTAACCAATGGATTACCTCGCCCAATTAGCGTACGGACGTATTTGTTTTGGACCAACTTCGAAAGCGACTTTACAAGTTTCAGCATATCCCAGCAAAGGCTTTCTCACAACACGACAACAATCATGCGATGTCTGCACCTGGGGATATAATATTTAATTCTGTTAACTGATATAATAAGAGGAATGAGGAGTTTTCTAATTTATCTAGAATACTCAATCAATCAAATATTTGTGCCCGATTGCTACAACGACATTGTTACTCTAAATGGCTGAATTCAACAATAGATAGGTCATAGCCTCCTGGGGCAATTGATTTGTATCATTTTATATATTAAGTTGTTTAACAACTTTTATTGCTATATTTCCGAGATAATTCTAGTGCCTTTGACTATTATCAGTATACAGAAAACATTAAAGAATAATTAGTAACTACTACTTCATAAATTGATGAAAATATAATTCACTAGCTGTTGCTCGCGACTTCGCCCGCGTTAAATTAAAAAAAAATATAGCCTATGTTACTCACAGATAAATTATCTTTCTAACGGTGAAAAATTTTTAAAATCGGCCCAGTAGTTTTTGAGTTATTTCAATACATACAAAAGTACAAATCTTTCCTCTTTATAATATTAAGTATAGACTACAATACTTACAAAAATATAAACGCAGTGGCAACAAATGAATGCTATGATGACTGTACAAACGATGCCCAGAGCCCACCCTGAGTTAGCGAACGCCAAAGGTATCGCGAGCAGACCCGAGCCTAAAGATGCTTTGATGAGATTTGCTAATGATCTTATATCTCTGAAATATTCAAAAATAAATTAAGCACAAATAGCCAGTTCCAGGTACGGACTACCGATCTTGCGTTCGAGGGTTCGAATCCGGCAATTCGACTATTGTCGTAAACCATATCCTAGCACAAGCCTAGAGCTTATTTGGAATAGTTAAAGGAAATATAAGTAAATTAACGAAAATCTAGTAATTAAAAAAATTAATACCAATACATTGTAATAAAATTTATTGAACTAATATTGTTAAGTGTTTTTGTATAACAATTATGAAAGTAGCAACTATAATTCCTACTGAAGTGTGGATCAAAGATTACATTATAAATTACAACACAACTCGTATCGTTTTATATAGGTACATTATGATATCGTTTCAAATTAGTATATAGAAATTACAAAGTAAATAACCAAATATTTATATCTTCTGTATTCTACGAATTATTAGCTAACAGTAAGGATGTCAGTTCGTCCAAAGTAAACTATTTCTGTCTATCCCCGTAGAGTTCAAAAATCTAATTTAATTTTAAAGAGTCTACAGTCAGTTCGTCCAAAGTAAATAGACTATTTCTGTCTATCCTGAGAGTTCAAAAAGCTTAGTGATAAAATCTAATTTAATTTTAAAGAGTCTACACTTTTTACTATAATTATTAGCTAACTTACGAGTTTGGCTTCTTCACATTCCGATGTTCAAAAGGATTGTAGTCCTGTTCTGTTGGATTTTTTATTTCCATTTTAATTCATCACTGAGACACGATTACTAATTGTTTCTAAACGCACACTAAAACACGTAACATCAAATGGAATACCTAAAAAATGTTGCAGTACTCAAGTTTACTTCAACATGAACAGTATTAATTTACATAGAATAATGTTTATGACTTTAATCGCGTCTGTTGAAGGTAGAACAAGATAAACGTGAGCATTGTGTAGCGTACATGTCAACAGCAAGGATTAAAAATAAGTGTTTACACTAACTAATACTTTCGAATGTAATCCCTACCACTTAAAATATAAGGAATTAGTGTCAATTATTTCAAAGGAATTGAATATAGATAATTACTAATTTAATGTACATTTGCACTAACAAGTTCCTAGAACAAGGTATGTTTTGGTGAAGTCTATATTCATGCCAAATTATTACTTCGTCAATAAGGGAAGTCCTAAGTGTAGATAAAAGAACACTAAGGGAATACTTATAGACTGAGTACGGCAGTTTAGACTTTAACCGGTAGGTTGTTTGCTAAAATTATTAGCATTGCGTAGGTTAAGATAAGAGGTTTTATGTATAGTGATAAGAAACTTGATTTCTTTACTACTTCGTTAATGTTCGGTTTTCTCCTGATATACTAAGGGTCAAATAATTACATTTTAAATATATTAGTCTATTGAATACCTAACTACTATAATTCATTTTATAAGTTGAAGGTAGGGCCAATGGGATTGATTGATTCCTAATAATAAATTAAAAAACTTTACTATACTCGTATTATGATTTTATTAACCTTGTATCTAAAATAAGTTATAGCTTACAAAATGATCAATTATGTAAAAAAAAAATCTTCCACGCTTTACATCATGTATACACTACAAAATGTATTCTTATTTCACAGAGCAATAGTTTATTGGTAATTAATTTCCATGTTTCAGAAGTTGTTTATAAAACTAAGATAATGTTATCACAATATTTGTCTTAAGTAACGCTAAATTATACTTCCCTAAGGCGTACACTTAAAGCTTACGAGATTCATTTCTTAATTCTAGACAGTTTTTCTTTTTAATATTTCAATAATATCGAATACGGTGACTGTACAACCCGATATTAATGTACCAAAGCCGAATATTATAATTATCAAATTCTTCCATAGGACCCAATTAAATTTGCCGAGTTTCTCCCATCGGAAGACAGTCTCCAAAGTGGCTGGAATTATAAGCCCGAGTATGGAATAGAAGCAAGCGCCAACAATGTTTATAATCTGTTCCAATAAAGGTAAGGCAATGCCGATTCCAACTGAAAAAAAAAAAGTTGCTTTGTAACAAGTATGGATAAGATACGAAATGAGTATATTAGAGGAAGTTTGAGAGTAGCCCCCGTAGTAGAGAAGGTAAGGAGTAAAAGGTTAGCATGGTATGGGCATGTTATGAGGAGGGATGAATCGCATGTTACAAGGAGAACGTTAGTTATGAGTGTGGAAGGGTACATCGGTAGAGGTAGACCTAGAAAGAGATGGATGGATTGTGTAAAAGGTGACATGATCAAAAAGGGAGTGATGACTGAGATGACGTATGATAGAGTTATGTATGAGGACAAAAACCTGTTGCGCCGACCCTACGGGAGTAGGATAAGGAGATGATGATGATGATGATGATGCTTTGTAACAAGTGTAAATCTTTAATATGTGTGTTTTCATTCAACCTGTGAAGATGTCGCATGTAATTGTGCCGAAATATCGGGAGCTAGAACTCAATTGTGGTAAAAACCTTTATCTTACGAACATTATATTTGTAACGCTGTACCCCGGTGTGGCGCAGTTGTCGCAATTAGTTCTACCAGAAAATATGTTCAGAAACTTGGTTCTTTGCTTACCGGACCAGACAAGTAGTACGTAAATATAATGTTTTGAAACAATTGCTCATCTATGTTCCAGTTGTTTTTAATAATTGTTTTCACTGTCCTTCGTTTTAACGTAATAAACAAATATTATAACTTCTTTGTTAGGAAAAGTTCCATCGTAAGGAAGTAAACGTAGCATTTTTGATTGAGAGGGAAAGTTTTTATTATCATTAACATACTAATAAGATATAAACTGACATATCGTATTTTTGAAAACTGGTTTATTTTGACTCGAGTAAAAGTGATACTCAAATAAAAAAGGCAATAAAAAAGATAGACATTAGAGAGGAACCTTATGTCTGCGAAAATACAGTATTTTAAAAAGTTTTTGGTCAAATATTTTGGAAATCAAAGTTTAATAACTCTAAGGATGCCATTAAAAGTACAAGATTTTACGGCTATTTCTTGAACACATCAATTTTATTGTAGACAATATAGGTTTTCGTTTTAAACCTTGTCACAAAAAAAGATAAATAAATATCATTTACGTAAGCAAGTTCTAACCAAACTGCGATTATTGATATCTAATAACCAATTTTACAGTCATAAAATAATTCTAGCAATTCAAAAAACCGGTATCGATAAAGATTTGTATGTCGTAAGTTAGCGATTCATTTTAAATTAACGTTCATAAAGAAGCCATTAATTTTTATTCTCTGAATTTCATTTACTATTTTGTAAATGTAAATAAAAAATGGTTTAGTAATTAAAAAAAGGAATTCGTGAACGGATTGACTGACGATGATTAAATTACCAGAGCCAGTAGACTAAAAAGTTAATCGGCCGATAGTTTCATTGGATCAGACTGTCAAGCCAAATTCACATGAAACCAAATGTGTATCTCCTTACAATTTCATACTGATTAAGCGCCTGATAAAGCTATCGGCCGAAAGATATAGTGTGCACGGATATAGTGTGCGTAGGCTAATGTAGACTCGTATGAAATGTTCTTACCACAAAATCCAACACCCACAATTCTAGCGAACACCTCGGTGACGTTGCGATAATCGTCTTTGATGTATCGATCTGTGTGCTTTTTGAAAATATCAAACACAACGTAGAACTGAAGTGGGTAGGTGAAGAAAATAGATAAAGCAATGAAAGCTTTGGCACAAATTGCGGGCCTGAAAAATAAGTTAGTTGTTTCGATTACTTATTTGTTTCAAATAAACATAAAAACTATAGTTATATATTCTGTACTTAGTCTTATGAGTAATCTTATTTTAGATTTCAGTTTAAATAGGATTTAACTTCAACAATAAGTAGACTATAAAAAAATTGATACTAAAGCTGCATTTATATCACTTATAGTTATACGAGTACATTGACTCTAACTGGCGCTAAGACGTTAAATCATTACTTAAACAATTTTTAGTGTAGATTTTTAAATCATAAGATGGGTACTTATATTTACCAATCATCCATAGGTAGATTTAATGTAATTGATCCTCTAAGGACATCTCCATATCTGAAGTATCCGAATAAGCCGAGAGTACTATAGAAGAATACGATAGCGGTCATGGCGACGACGAGCACACTCGGGCAGCCGAGGAAGTGCTGGGGCTTCTTCATTGCGTTCTCTACCGGCATCACCACGCCTATGCCTTCCATTGCGAATATTACAGTACTGAAATATAAGACGTTTTTGAATGAAAAGATAACAAAGAAAAATAAAATGGCCGTCTTATCTCGCTATCATCAAATATTGAAGGCTACTACAAACATCTACAAGAAGTTAAGAGTAGCAGATATGGTATACGGTTCAATAATAGATGGAAGAGAATAGATGCATTTCCTGTATGTTGTCGTCCCTCGATAAATCCACTTCCCATAATTCCCATCTCTATTTTATTATAAGAATAGGGTTGAAAGAGGAAGAGCAGTATTCATGGACATTTAATATGTTAATGTTTTCGTTTATTACAAACGTAATTTAATGAGCAGTTGGTGCAAATATAAAAAATACACAAAATAGCTGCGTATATGAAGATAAATATTTGAGATTTGTCCAAATATTTAGAAACACGGTACAAGGTAACAATAGTATCTAATTATTTTAACTTACGATACAAACGCTGGGAACCTCCATGGATCGCCGGCTATCCTTTTATCGGCTAAAGTGATATCGCTGCGGAAGATGTAATATAAACAGATCAAATACGTCAACATAAGGAATATGTTAGCCAGGAATGAGAATACCGCAAGCCATTTTAGATATCTAACCTGACAGAGTATGCATATGGGACCTAAAATAATAAGGCAGTAATATTCTACTGGTAAAATTACAGACGGAACATATCTATCAATCAGCTGAAACCAAAGAACGAGATTAATTAATAACCAATAATTTATAATTTAATTAATTAATTATACATTTATTAATGTAAAAATAATTAATCCATTAATTAATTAATTGTATTTAATTCATTGAGAATTCAAATAAAAGTAATTAAACATGGTAACTTACTTGTTTAATAGAATCTGATATGAGCACGCTGTAAATACAACATACACCAACATATGTGGCGACCAAAGCGAATTCACTAAATATTCTGAAACAAGAAGACGATTTGATTGAAATAATTTAAGTACACTGAAGAAACTTCATGTTAATGATGTTATTTATTAAACACAGTTGGTAAAATTTCTAAATTTCGTATAATTTCTTTACAAAGCTATCTTTAAAATTTTATAATATTTATTGTCTATTCGAAAAGATGTCTGTCTGCTCCGAAAGCGTTAATGACATTTTAATAAGTCTTTTATTATCAAGATCGTCTTATATTTTGCAAACAAATTCGGAAGCGGCCAAACCACTCAGTTACCGTAATTTCACAAAATGTTATCGCCATTCCTCTCTCTTATCTTAAATATCACACTTACATTTACATTCTTAATTTTAATATCCTTTTTTATTTGATTACGATCGCATTTTACATTCTTATTAAGTAAAAGATCTCGTTTGTTTGTTAATGCTAAGTTTTTCTTATATCGATTTTAATATGTGAATAACTTGCTACTTAATTAGTCTTTTTTAAACTGTAATTAAAGAAATAATAAAAAACTTGAAGCTATCTACTAACTTGGCAAAATTTGCGAAAGGTCTAATTTTTTTCGGTCCATTTATAAATACACTTTCAGCGGTCTCTGCGTAACCGAGTAAAGGTTTTCGTTCCAATTTACAACAGTCTCGTGAAGTTTTCACCTGGAAAAAATAGTTCAAAGTTTAACAAATGTTTTCACTAGAAAAAAATCAGTAGAAAATCATGTTTTATACCTACAGGTGCAAATGTTAACATAGTATCAAGAGATAATATTGCGTTTAAAATCAAGTTGTTGAGCTGCATTAATTCAAGGTAAAACATAATATTTTCTGACACAATTTTCCTGATGTAAAATTCAATAATAATATTTAAAATGTTGTTTACCAGTATGTGAACACAGTGTCCACAGATGATGCCAATAATTATAGTGCCGACTATACCGACGCCCCATCCCGCGTTCGCGAACGCCAAGGGACCGGCTAAAAGTCCTGAACCTAAAGATGCCTTGATTAGGTTTGTAGTCGATCTTACATCTCTGAAACAAGAATTAAAAGGAAACTAAATTGGCGGTCGTCTTTTGTTCGTAATCATAAATCTATATCTATATCTATATCTATATCTATATCTATATCTATACTTCTATACTAATATTATAAAGAGGAAAACTTTGTATTTTTGTATGTATTGAAATAACTCAAAAACTACTGGGCCGATTTTAAAAATTCTTTCACCATCAGAAAGGTAATTTATCTGTGAGTAACATAGGCTATATTTTATTATTACTAATGTTTAGGAACTATTAATAAACAGCGTGTTTCTGGACGCCGGCGTTAAAAATTCACTAAACTTTAACTTTTCTCGGCTTACGCTGCCTAAACCGTTAGAGCTATATAAAAATGATGTATAAAAGAATTGTAGATCTCAAAAAGTTCTACAGAAAAGTCCGCGATAGCATATATCTATCTTTAGCGGTTTTCTTACAATAACCACTTTTTTGTTTACAAAATGAATTAAAAACCCTACGCTATTTGCAGCGTTCCTTTATTGGTTTCAATATTAATCCTTATCCAAATAAATGCGTTTGTTATCAGGAGAATTTAATGTAGAATAAAATTGTCTTTTACAGTATTTAAATTGGACTAATAGTTTAGAAGATATCGCGAACACAAACAATAAGGGTAACTGAAAAATCAGCTTTCAAGCTACCGGGCTTAGAAATTTGGAATCTTGCATCGGTAGATTTCTGTTATTACGTAGATTACTACTAAGTTAATACTTTTGGTAATGGGTTGAAAAAAAGGGCGAACGTAATAGGTTATGTTTGTAATTTCACGCGGGCGAAGTCGCGAGCAACGGCTCGTATAATATATAATTGGTTGTTTAGTACTACGTATCTCCAATACGAATCTCGATGAAATATGCCACAGATGTAATTAGTTTAAAGGAATACGCACGACGTCACTGGCATTTGTTTATATAAAATGATCAGTTATTTTTTTTATTAAGACCACTTTATACGCTTTTCCACATTAACATTAATTATGTCATTAACTATGGTGTATAAAATCTTCAGTTCACATATTAATATATATTTATGTTAAGTTTATACTGTCTACCAAGACAGATTAATACAACAATATGCGTTTCGAAAGGTTTTTTGTTTTAGTCATGGCAACTAATGGCAAACCTTGGCCTCGTTCAACTCATAATGTTGTCAGAAACAAATGAATTTGATTTCATATGGTGATATATCCGGAATGGGTGGACCGATTTTGACGGGAATTTTACGAGAATATAGCTGATGCTGGGGAATAGTACAGATTTTCTTTTTTAATTTCGCTCCAACGTAGTCGTGGGCAACCGGTAGTTTAGAGTACATTGTAAGAGCGGGCGCATACCTTTGACTAAATTATAGCACAACTGTTAGGCGTTTTTTTCTTGTTTTGCAGCCAATTCAACTGTTTAGTTGCACAACTAAAAACCGAGTAGTATGCGCACCTCCATATAATCTCATAGGAATCAAAGCGAGACTAAACAGTTGTAGAATTGTTTAGTTTCAGCTCTAACGCTCTAAGAATATACAGCCAGTTACTGATTTCCAAACGAAATCACATTTCTGGTTACAAAATAATATAAATTGTTTTTTAAACGACCCAACTTATGTCATTATGGCTATTGGAATAGTTTAATAGTGTCTATTATTATTTAAATACCTAATTATGTTGTTATTTATAGGTCCTAATTTGTAACAGTTTGGAAAATGAATAATTCAATACATTTTAGTAATTAGGTACGTAAGAAAACGTTTGTCATCAGTATTTCAATGTTAAGATCTTTGAGACACGTGCTATCCTCGATGTTACTATATGTCGCTTAATGAAGATTTCTTTATTCAATGTTAAACGCCTTGCTATCTTGTAATGCCTTCACTGGGATGTCGACGAGCTGTCTCAATATCGATCTGTATTCGTCTTATCTCAAGGCAGTTGGAAATTCGAAGGTACTGAATACGTCAGCTTATATCTCCCCACTGAGGGGCACGGAGCTTACTCCAGTTTGTGTGACTAGGCCATAGTTAACCACGCTAGTGCAGTGCGGTTTTGTACGTATTGCGTATTATTTAAGCTCAAGAATGTTAAGAAAATACCTGTTTTGAATAATCTTGCTTGCAATAATTACAATGTACGTGAAGGTCGTTTTTTGTTTTGTAAATATTGGATAATTGAGCTCGTTGTATATCAAATTAGTCAAAAAAACTTTGAGATGCGATATCAGATTGAATTCTTTCGTAGTTATATTAACTATATAGACATTGTCTTAACAACTTTGTACGTTTATTTATATAAATGTAATGCGTAATTTTATTATTAACGTGGGAAACAAATTATATTATGCGTCTTTTAATGAATAATTAAGTTTTGATTGAGGTTTTATTCAAATGGATGCCAACTTAATTTTTTAAACAGTCTTATTATGAAAAATGCTATTTAATTTTTCTTATAAGTTCATTATTGCCACAATTATATTATTATAGAATAAGGAATCAGATTTATGTCTCCTGTTAAGTGATCATCAGCAACACTGGAACTGCAGTAATACCTACAAACTACAATCTATAGTTAAATATACTCTTAGAGAAAGGAAAACAAGTTGTCTCAAGGACGTTCCATTAAATACGCTTGAGACGTATAAAGAAAAATCTTAATATGTAAGATTTTTCTCGTTACTAAGTAAAATAATGCATGAATATCGCATATCGTAAATTATATTTACGCCCGGGATTAAATGAGATGTAGTTTTAAGTATTTTTTTTCTCACTTGATATATTGCCCAAATTATTTGCTTATCGCGACACTTTTATTACTAAAAAAAGTAATTGCTTAGTATCTGTTTTTAGACTAATTTTATCAGCACACTGAGTTACATATAGAATTTTCGTTTTTGTTTAAAAAAAGCACGTTTGATTCAACATTTGTTTTTAAATTTGTTAAAACACATGTTTTCTATTTATTTAGAAACAATGACGTATATATGGCAGCAATAATACAATGTATCAAATATCAACGTATAAAATTCGATAGGTTTTTTTCGATAATTTTGTCAATTTTAAATTTTGAAAAATATTTTTTGCGAATAACCTAATGTATAAAATGTACTCAAAATGCATTCAATCAATAAATAATAAAAAACACTTACGAACTTGGTTTTTCCACTTTCCGATGTTCAAATGGATTGTAATCCGGTTTCGTATCATCTGTTTTATTGTCACACATTTTTTTAAATCGTAATCCTTAGAGAACCGAATGAAGGTAACAAAATTAACGTCTATCTGTCACCGCAATTCGCAATACAATATTTACTTGGAGTCATCAACGTTGAACGTCAGAATTTTAGTAGTGGATGTTTTAAAATCCGTATTTACTTCAAGACGTTTGTCGCTTTACGGTCATACCTCCAAGGTAGCCTTCCGCGAGAAAATTATAACGACATTTATATAACTTAAGGTATTAAGATAAAACTGATAAGAAAATCACGCTCAAGTGTTATTTGCTTCGGAATGCCGCTTTGTTATAAACGCAAACAATCTCAATCATGAGGGTATTAGCGTTACATGAGGCCTTTATCTTAACATGCGATATATTAGAGAATAAACTAATTTTTGTTCTATAAACAGGTAACATTTTAATATTAGAAATGCCTCTTTTGCTGAAAATAAGTAAAATCTAAGTGATTTGAGAGTTATTTTTAAAGGAAGTATTAAGGTAATATGTCTATGAACCAATAATTGGTTGAAAAAGATTTCCGTTCCACTTTAGACATACCGATAGTTTTTTTTACGCATTTTAAAGCAATGTAAAAACAACCTACTAATGTTTACGTTTTTACTACTACTGTGAGTACTTAAAATCATAATTTCATAACCAATGAAATTCTTAATTAGATCACGTACGCACATTCCGAGTTTGAAGTGATACAGAAAGAAATGATACAAGGATAAAAGTCAATAACAAAAGCATTTATTTTTAATTTTACATGCGTTTAAAATTTAACAATGCAATGAAACACCCTAAGTCTTTTAAAAGCTAATAATAAATCTCTCAACTACTATAAAAATGTTACTACTAAACTACTTTGTAAATAAAATAAAATTGACATTATTAAAATCTAACATAAGAGAAACCACAACGATTTATTTAGTTACAATGTTTCAAATAACCTATTCTTTGTTGAAACCTATTATTAGTTGAACATCGTGGTAGGACCATAATTTTAAAATGAACATTGATCTCGGTTTCCACTGGTTACTACAAAACATTGTAAACAAATAGCGATAATAGTGCAATACGAATTAACTTACCTGGCCAGATAAATTTGTTGAACTATTACGCGTTTCGTGTTCAACTAATTGAACTTCATATTGATGTTGATTGATGGCTTCACAATGAAATGACAGATTCGAAGTGTCCATTTCAACATAATTATGTTGACAAATGTAATAAACGAAATCGTGTATTGGTGTGGAATGCTATAACTTGTTTATACCTTTTCAACTACATGTGACTTACGTGTAATAATTTCTGTGTATATAATTTTATTTACTGTCTATAACAGTTGTGCATTAAATACTCTGTTTTTTTTAAATAAAATTACAAGACGATTTCAATTTTGGGTTTATGGACGCTTTTATTTAATTATGTATTTTGTACTGTTTGCTTGATAAATAAATAAATAAAATAAAATAAATAATCATGCGAACCATTTCGTCTATTTATTGAAAAAGTAAGTATTTAATTTAAATGTACACTTTATATAGATCTCTTTTCTTTTAGATTGACTTCGTTAATTTCGTCTTTTATAAAAATCCTAATATACAGATTAAATTATGTTTAGAAGAAACTTATCTAGTTATAGGGTTTAAATAAATAAGGCACATTATTTGAACAGTTTTATTAGAAAAGAAAAAAAGTATAACAAAAACTAACAATAATTAATGCTTACAAATATTCGTATGTTCAATAGATTCGTAAATAGACGAAGAATTATTATGTTTTAGTACTTGTTTTATTAAAATGTATTAAAACGTTCATGAAAATAAAAAATACAACCATTAAAAGTTTTTACAAAACATAAGCTCGCATTAAACAACAGACGCAATAATATTTATACATGCAAATTTAACCACACACACAAACACACACTTGCTAATAAACACACACAATTTCCCAAATCATCTACGCTCACATCCAACTCATTCATACACGTTCACATTTATGCATATTAAGGTTTACACATCTTCATACATACAAGAAAAATATCGACATATCAAAAAGGAATAAAAAAATACCATAGAAAAAATAATAACACTACATTTTAATAGTATACGTTTCCTAATAAAGTTTAGTACTATTAACCTTCATAGCGTATGTACTAAATGTAAAAAGTTACATGTATGTGTAAAATTATATTTTTCAATATATTACCATACAATTCTGCTATGTAATGTTTTTATTTCAATATTGGCGACCGTGAACGCGTCCTTGGGCAGTAGATCTGACCCACCATGGCGATCTGTCAAAGGTGAATGGATCGTTTGTGTTGGGTGTGGTAACAGCGAGCGGGTACGTCCCACGAGGAAAATCAGCAAAACGTTTATCGATTGATTCAGGTTCTGTTGGGCTAAAAGATCTTACACGTTGACCACTTAAAGAAAACGAAGGGTAGTAGGGTCGGTGCGAATGATAATTCAATGAAAGGCCGTATAACGGAGTTTGCGAAAGAGATGGAGCTAGTGTTGGCGTGGGTAGAGGTGTGGAAACAGTAAACGAAGGTGGTTCACATACAGTACCTTCAATCATGTTACGAAGAGGGGAGGTAAAGATTTTGAAATTAATGTCACTGTAGTCTAATTCAGATTCCAAAAATACCGGCATACGATCAGAAAGCACCCAAACGTTTTTGTCGTCGTCTATTTTAACGTCACAGGGGAAGACTAGGCCTACATCATCTTTATCTGCTACGGCAGTATTCTCTGGTTTCAAAGGTAATGATGAGCTCCAGCAACCAATAGCATTTTGATCAATCAAATTGTATAATTGTACTCCCGTGTCGTCCATTACTTTGGAAGTGGTATGCCCATTTGGTCCCCTGTTTCCTACCACTTTGAAGTCATGGAATGCTGCTGCTTTTACCATAGATTCATCTCTAAGAATACGTGTTGAGACAGAAAACTCTGTATGACTCGACAAGGGGCTGAAGTAAAGGGTTCTATAACCGTCTGCCCCAGGAGGTGATGCGGTGATACCGAATATACCCTCCGCTCCCCATTGGAAGTTAAGACCAGCGATGTTGAAATCACCAACCAATGGATCAGGCATAAAGTAGCTGTGGCTGAATCTCCAGGATTTGTTCTGTTCCCAGGAATAAACAATGAGACCGTATCCTAATTCATCAGAGAAATACGCGAACGTATCTTCACAAGTTGCTCCTTCGTCGAGAGCGATGTTAGCGATAAAAGTCGAAGCGACGATGTCCTCTGGACGGAAAACATATTTCCGAATGCGGGTATTCGTATGGAGATCGTAGACGTTCAGTGAGTAAGGACACGCGTTAGTCACATTAGGATCTGAAAAGAGACATGGAAAATTATTACTCCAATAAAGATTGTACAACGTTATCAAGTTGATGAAAATAAAAAGCAGAAAGTAAATAGAATATATTCTCACCATATCCATAAGTTCCGACGTCTAATACCCAGAGTCGGTCGCATCTGTCGGCTTTAACTCGGTACACTGTGGTGAGGCCGGTGTCACAATTGCCTACTTCGTTCTCTTCGAAACTGGGGTAAGGTGTTAGCCTAGGCGAAGGTTCATGAGGCGCATCGAGTGGTATGTAGTTCAAAGTTGCAGGAATACCTGAAACAAGTGAATATTAGTTATTAATAAGGATTTAGGCATCTTTAACCTTTCTGAACATTACATTGGGAAAAGTAATTCATGGTGAATTTAACTTGAATTTGCGGTACTTTGTTTGCTTTTCACAAGCAAAATGATATTTCGATGATGTTTTATTTATAAGTCACCGTAGAATAAAAGGTGTTAAGTAAAATATGTTACAAAAGATGAAGTTTTCAAATTATTATTTTGTAATTAGTTATTATTTTGTAGACAAAAATTATTTCTCGCACGAGAAACTGATCATGATTTCGACTTATAGTTGTATGTTTTGTTATTAACATTCTTTTTCTGTGGCTATAATAATTTATTGAGACACGGTGAAATATTGTTAGCAGCGGGTTACTAAAGTGTTAATTATTTTATTGCCTTTGGTTCTGTTTATTCAATGTATTAACTCAGGTGCAATCAAGTTTACTTTGAGTTACTCCATTGAAATAGTCCAGAGTTAATACTGATTTACCTTGAAAATAATATGAAAACTAAAAATGTGACGAATATAGATTCAACAGTGCGCCAAATATTAAGTGCCAATAGCCTAATTTTCTGGGATACGGATTACCGATCTTGACGTCGAGGGTTCGAATCCCGCCATTCAACTATAGTCGTGAACCATATTCTAGCTCAAACTTTATCAAGCTTACCTGGAGTGATTGAAGGAAATATTAGGAAATTAACAAAATTACTAAGATTTAAAAAATAGTTCATTTTCTATTAAATTTCTACTTTATCAAAAACTATCATTTTAATTAAGCAACAAAATGCCCGCGATGTTAGGTCTCAAAATGAAAAAGTAGACATAACGTGTGGAATTAATTAATGTTTTCGAATTTAAAAGGAATTGTTTATCTTTATAGCAATGTGATTTGAATTTTAAAAGTAGTTAGTTTGAATACAAATTTCGGAGGGAAATGGACCGCACACAGTCTGCACCGCCTGCTTCCGCTTTTAAATAGCTTTTAATTTTGAAACCATCAAGGTTTATCTAACAATTTGTTTCATACTAAGATTTTCAATAAAATTTGATAGTTCAATCTCATAACTATGCTTTGTTAGCTTAATTACAAATATTCTATATATTATATACAAAAAAATCACTTGAATGATTGTGGATATGAGTGAAAGTGAATTTTTGAATTTTTAATTAATCACTTTTAAATAATTATTTAAGAATGCATATTAATCATAGTATTACCAAAAGAAAGCAAGTAATAATTAAAACCAGTCTAACAATAATATACGGCCATATGGGATAGATTTTTTAATCATTCTTCATAATAATACTGACCGGATTTCAATCAAATTTGGTATAGATATAGAAGATAGTCTGAAAGAACACAAGGCTACTAACTGTCTTTTTATTAATTCCACGCGGACGGAGTCGCGGGCGTGAGCTAGTATTGTTACTAAAGGTACTCGATATTGGTCTACATCGAGTATTATAGTTTTCATATATCTTAACGTCTCTTAACTTCAGGCGTGTTGCTGTGCAGACAATTTTTTATGTGTAGCGGGGCGTAGCTGGATGTGAGGGGAAAGAATTGTACAGCGTGCCGACAACCCTGGGCCGCCAAGATGTTAGAAAATCGTAAAACCTGATGTATACCATTTTTCCAGCCTTATTGACACTGTGGACGTATTTTACAACTAATAATTAATTATTTGTTACTCTTCCTTTCAAAGTTTAGGTACACGATGGATCAGACATGGTCATCTTTGGTTTTAATAAAAAATTGTCCGAAACCAGTTGTGAAACTTAACACACGCTTTAATAGATTGCATAGGGTTACGCGAGCCTACCTTCGTTATATCGCGAGAGTAAAAATCTGAAGCGTAACTCATCACACTTACGTTAATATTGTTATGTTAAAGAGTTACGTAAGTGACTGAATAGAGGGCGTTACCGTAATTTCAATATCGTGATTTCTAAAACAACTTACCAATATTTCATCACGCGTAATATAAAAAGGTTTGTACTTATGCGCTAATTACGTGCATCGAAAAGTCAGTATCTCGCAACTGGTTTGATTTATACGCACAAATAGGGCGTGGCATAACAATGTTTATATCAGTTTACCTAATGAAAAACTTATAGTGAAGTAAAGTTACGGTTACACGCACGAGTTTTTAACATAGAAGTGTGTAAATGTCGAATTATCCGATTTCCTTTCAGTTAAACACGGTAACCAGTTATCCTAATGAGTTACTGTTTTTAAATAGTTACAGTAAAGTAAAGTTACGGTTACACAAGCTAAGTTTTAACTCCAAACTGTGATTACCCCAAAAAAAAAATTAACAGTGTTTAGTTAAACACGTGTTTTAAGTCTTTAGCAGCCGCTGACTGATATTGTGGATGATGGTTTTGTGTCATTATAAATATGTATTACCACAATGCTTTCAGTATAAGTACTTTGTTATTTATTGACCGAGATCGCATTTCGCAAAATTACGCATAATAATGTTTCAATAGCCATGATTCGAAAAAGCCGTGCCGAGCGCTAGTGTTACGGCATAAAAGATTTGGTGTGTGTTTCAGTTAAAATGGATTTTAAACATTGTCTAGTTTTTTTGGCAAGATCCTGAATTTTTAAACGACGAATTATCTGATTTGATAAACTAATATATTGAGACAAACTCAACATTTACTAAATCTATATGTATAATGGACCATTATGCGAGATTACGTCAAAAACAACGTAAAAACATTAATAAAAGAAAAATAATTTCAATGCCAAATTCTTGTGTAATTTTCATAAACATTTTTTTTTGTTTTATAATTTTAATAAAACTGTAAAATATAAATCCTCACTCATTGTTTTTTACTTGATTCAAAAATTGAAGATTAAATAAAAATATTGGTATGAATAATATTTGAAAATGTGTTCAGAAATATCTCAAAATAAAATAAATATGTACAATTTTAATGAGATGCAAATCATAAAATTAATATTATAAATGCGAAAGTTTGGATGGATGGATGGATGTTTGTTAGAGTTTGTAACCTAAACGGCTGGACTGATTTCAATGAAATTTGGTATAGATGTAGAGGATAGTCTGGAAGAACACATAGGGTACTCACTTTTGTTTTTTTTTTAAATTCCACGCGGACGGAGTCTCGGGCGAAAGCTAGTTATTTATAAGTTTCTTATAATTTTTAAAAATAATATCATAGATCATATTTTGAATAAATCCTTTCGAATTTTCTTTCGAGGTTTCTTTACAATGCCTAATATAAAAGGTGAAGGTACTCATTATGCGTGAAATTTATTTTAAGTGGACGTGATTCAACACAAATCACTTGGTCTTACAATAAAATACTCTTAATGATTTACGAGTAACATACCGACATATATGGTTTTGAAAAACTTCATACACAATAACCATTAAAATCAAGTAACGTAGTAATTAACATTAAAATAAAAGGGAATAATCAATTAAAGAATATGATATAATAAAGATTTAAAATTTATATCAACGAAGGAATTGAAGGATGACGAAATTTATTACAATTTTTGCAAAAAGGACGTCATTCTTCCTAGACACTTGGTACAAATGACTTCGGGCCTGTCCCACCACTGGCTGATAGAGGCTCAGATAACTTAAAAAAGACGTCACTATCAGATAAGGGAACAGAATCCGATATTTCCATTACATATTACACGTTGGATTGTTATCAGACAATTTACAATTTGGTGGGATATGCCCTAAATCTCATGACTTTTCAGGGACTACTAATGATGTTATCGTAATATGATCATTGAATATTTAAACCCATTTATTACATTATTTAGTGATTTAATATGGTAATTACATTTTAATTTCAAAAGATATCTACGAAAAAAATATTGCGTAAAGAAGCACTCATTTTTATGTCGTAACTAATCCGCAATAACGCAACAGAAACTGTTCAAAATTGAAATACATGAAAATCTAAATTGTATATTTGCGCACATAGTTTTGATACCGAACTACCATCAATCACATCATCATCATCTTCATCATCATCATCAGCCTCTATCTGACCACTGTTGGACATGGGCATTACCCAATGCCTACGCATCGATCGTAGAATATCAAGGTAAAATATTATTAAATTAACTAAAGTCGAAACCATATTTAACTTTTTTATTTGTTTTTGATAACAGTAAAGACTTTATTATCCATGATACAAATATGTGTACTTGTTGTATTACAACAGAATGTTAAGTATATTGTTTGTTTTTAAATATTTTCTTAATTGTGAACATTTACTTTGTAATTACGTCTTCCGGTTCAAAAATCTTGTCAGGAGATTGGCATCGACAAATGTTTTCATTTGATAATTTAAAATACAAATTAACTGTAAATCAATCATTGACCGTTGAAATATTGATAAATTATTATGTACTAGCTTTCGCCCGCGATTCCGTCTGCGTGGAATTAAAAAAAAAAAACAAAAGTAGCCTAACTATATGTTCTTCCAGACTATCCTCTACATCGATACCAAATTTCATCGAGATCCGTTCAGTAGTTTAGGCTACAAACTCTAACAAACATCCATCCATCTAAACTTTCGCATTTAGGATATTAGTAGTTTGATTGTATCTTTATGAAAAAATAGAACACACATTTCATCAATGCGTGTTTCCGTTTCCGCTGCTAAGAAACTTGTATAAGAACCTATTGTTGTCCCTCTCTCTGTCCTTGGAAAAACTGAGATAAGAATATGTTTTTGTGTAGGTTTTTCGGCAGTGGGAACTGATGATCACAAAAATGTCGAGCATTCAAAAAATATTTTGTAACAGGAAGTCTTGTTATCCACCCACATTTCAATTTAAATTTATGGTATGCTGGATACTTTCTCTTTCTAGAGGCACCATTTCCAAATGAAAGCGATATAGCAGACAGAATACTTGATATCGAATGAGAAATATTTTTCAAAATTATTAACTTATTTTTAATGATTTTTTAATATATAACCTTTTGTGTAAACCCGGGTGAAGTTATTGTTTTAAATTAAAAATCATCCAATATATTATTAAATCCGTGTCAATATTTTTTGCTATAATTGAATAAGTATTAATTATATAGTTAAAGATATTTAAACCGGTTGATGGAAACATTTTTCTCGTTTTAATTCAATGATAATTTATTTTATAACATGTTAAAATATATCACATTAAGTTTTAACACATTTTAATTAATTAATTTGAGGCAGTTTAACGTCAAAAGATGAATTAAAATTTAACTTTAACTAAAATTTTGGTTATATCTTATTAAGATAAGAGAGAGAAAAAAAACGTGGGTTTACCATTCCTGAGGAAATACGAAATAATATAAACAATACGAATACTAAAATAAGTCTATTGTGCGTATAACCCAATAACCCTACACATTTCTTTATCAGGTTTGTCATTTAACTATCTATTATATTATCTTAAAAGGCTGATATTATCTGTTTTAATAAAAAAATCAATAAAAAATGTGTTCTCAAAATTAAAACCTTGATAACGCTATTAAGAAACCTGATTACTGTAATGAAATAAAATACATGTCTGAGGTATGTATTCACGATCAACTTTTATTTTTAAAAATTTACCGAAATTTAAGTGCAATAAAAAGTATGATAGTAAAAAAGGAAAAAAAAACACCCTATAAACATACCAGGTCGCCAACGTGGTACACTGACGAACAACTTATTCCTCCATCGCTCAATGCCCACTGGAAGGGCGTTCTCTCTTATCAAAGCACCCGATAAAATAGCTTCTTGTCTCTGAAGCTCATTAGGGTAATTCCAATCCATTGCATTCCAAGAAAACACCTCCTGTAGCTTAACTGCCGCGGACGCATAGGCCACCAGACCCAGGCATAGAAGTTTCGTCAGCATTTTTGAAATCTAGGACACGAAAATGTAATTGTTAGCGATCTTAAGAATTCCATTGTATTAAAAAATTGTCTTATTAAAATACTTAGAATGCCTTTTGAAATAAAGAGAGCAATTTAACTGAATGTTCGAATAGTTGATGTTAAATGGTACAACGTTTATACTAAGTAGGATAATCGAAGGTCGGCTTAAAAGAAACTGATCGAATTTAGATATCCTCGATCTATGCAATCCTTTTACCTTTTTTGGTAATTATGTACGTTAAATGTAGTAAGGTAATGCAATAAAATCAACTGTTTGGTTACTAATTTAGATTACGATTTTCCTGTGATCTGATTTAAGTTATAAAAAGGAGGTTAACTGTAGTTGAATTCTATCAGTTACAAGTTTATTGGGTAATTCGATCGATAAAACCGTTTATGTATGTACATTATACACGTAGTTTTTATTACTAACTTTGGAGACTTCTAGAATTACACCTAGCACATGTTTAAGAAAATATTTTTTGTTAAAAATCCTAAAACAATTTTAATAAAAAATGTTTTAAATATCGAATCTAAAACAACATCGAAGAAACACCAGCTATGTTTTTATCTAATTGCTTCATAAGCTTTACGGCGAACGCGTTTCTAGGAATATTTAGAAACTGCTAAACATTTTTTTTAAAATTTTGATTACATTGTTTTTGTACTTAAATTTGAAACGTTTTTGATCAGAACTCGTCATGCCAGAATTTATATAACCTGTTGTATAAAGTTTATCTGTTCAAATAAACGGATTCCACAGCCTATAATTTTTTACGTCTAAAATATCAATTTTATACAATAAGGAAAACTTTAACCGTGATATCAAATACCTATTATAAAGACGAGTTTAATCACTCACAAAAAATTCTGTGCATGAATACAAGATTCTCTAAATAAATTAAGAAAATTTGTTTCTTAAAAAACATTCAAACAAATTTTTCTATTCTTTAATAAATAGCAATAAAGCATTTATGACAGTAAATTAAAAGGATCGTTACATTAGAAAATTTATTGGTAATAAAGTGTTGCTAATAATCTACATTTTGATATACTATACTTCCGAGTTAGGCCATAAATCAAGTCTAGAAGTTAGCGCACTTAATTACTGCAACGTTGGTACTGACTAGCTGTCATTATAAAATGTGTGTCACAGTAGACACGAGCCTTAATCGCGACAAATAATATGCAACTTAGATTAAGTTAATTTCTTTTTCAATATGTACTTGACGGGAAGTTACTTTTGTAACAACATTAGAACCCGATTTTATAAATTTTATAATTTAAAATTTAAAAGACGCACTGATGTCGGACGATCACAATTTAAACTTTTTTTTTTGTATTAATTTTAACGTTTGTTTATGAATACATCAAAAATTGTATTAATAAATTATTATTGATCTTGTTAGTTTTTATTTATACGTCAAACTTTATATTTTGGAAAAATCACTATTTTCTCAAACCATAACAAACTCTGGTAAACTGTTAAATTTGTAAACGCACAATAAAATTATTGTAATCCTAAATAATGTTGTTAATAACTGATTACGTACGGTATACTAGTGCCGTCAATGTTCACTGCGGCAGTTCGGTTTAGACTAACTTCCAGCGACTTACCCCCGTCTATATAAAACCTACCGCCATCTCCCCAACAGGCAAACACCAAGAAATTATTGTAGAGATAAGAATTGTTAAGATGGGTTTTACTTATCACTATTCCCAGACATTTTTGGTAATTTTATATAAAACCAGATAATTGTTATTACCTTCTTAATTAATAGTTTTTATTTTTTTTGCAAAACTTCGTTTTAATGATAATTCGATTGTAATCATAGATTTAAACTCGCAGTTATATAAACTATACGAGTAGTATTTTAACAATCTATCAGATAATATTTAATAAATTAGCATGAATTAATACATTTTTGAGATAAAAAATATATATTATGATTTTGTATAAGATAAAATAATGAAATATCAAAATAAAATTGTACTGTCTAAAAGTTTGATGTGTTAGAATTTTCAAAAACGTTACATAAAGAAACGTATTTTGATTGTCCAATCTATAAATGTAAGTTAATTTATTAGCGTAGGTGCATAAAAAAATCTGGTTTTATCAATTTGCAATATTTTGTGCTCTATATTTTACGGGAATTACAAAACGAGGCAATCTCCTTTTTCCCGAGTGAGATAACGGCGTGCACTTTAGACACTATTGTCAAATTAATAACAAATAAACTTACCGAATTACGCAAACTGGAATATTTTAATAAAAATCATAATCCCTTTAAAAAAACCCCGTAAGGTAAGAAAAACGTTTTAAAACACTTATCAGATTGTATTCCGATAATGCGCACCCTTGCAAACAGGGCGTCGGTTTCATCGCGAAGTAGTGTTTAGAAATTCAAATGGTTCTGGTTGGAAAGCACACGTTTATGAAGTGGAGAAATTACTGGGTCATTCTTACATCGACTGCCGTTAAATACGCGTAACATGTTAATTCTAAAGCCGCTATGACGTACTAAGATAATCAAATCAATCAATTTAATGGACACACGTTTCGTAAAAAACCGTGCGCTCATCTGCAAAGTTATGATTGAACTAACCTATAACTGCTTACATCTAAATAACTAGAAAGAACATACTATTATTTCTATTATACGAGTATGTAATCAAAGTATTATCCTTGATTATTGTAATCTATAGTAATATTATAACAAGGGAAAGATTCAGATCTTTTCATTTGTTTGTTATCATTGAATGGGTTTTCTCCGAGTAACATCATACTATAATATACTATTACTATATTACTATTTTACTATATGTACCTATATAATATTATACGCGAAAGTTTAGATGGATGGATGGATGTTTGTTAGAGTGCCTAGCCTAAACGGCTGAACGGATTTCGATGAAATTTGGTATAGATGCAGAGGATAGTCTGGAAAAGCACATAGGCTACGCACTTTTGTTTTTTTTTTAATCCTATGGGAATGGAGTCGCGGGAGAAAGCTAGTATGTTATATTTTACTTCTGCGGGAAGGGTATGGATATGACAGAAAAGATATAAGCCGTTTGCAACCAAGACGAACCTGGGGCAGATCACTAGTGTGCGGTAAAAGTGTTGATCCAACTATACTAATATAGTAATGAAGGTATTCTAAATTATCACGGATTACGACTTAAAACTCGATATTATTTAAAACTCAGTTATAAATTAAAATTTAAACTTTTGTCGTTTTTTGTGCTTTAACAATAAAAATAAATTTTGATAACATTTTAATATCTTTCGACGATAATTTATGTTCTACAATTACTTTATACAGGTTTGTTGAAAACTTGCTAATTGGAACAATTCTAAATTAAAGTTCAAAATGAAGAAAGATGTTTTTAAAATTAGTCAATTCGTCGTAAGCTCAAATATACTCATCTAGGGTCTTAAAGCCTATCTAATAGAGTAACTAGTCTTTATTCAACCACGCTGGCCTAGTGTCTAAAGTAATTAAGTCAACCAAACCGTCATCTAATCTAATACTTGAAAATAATAGATACCATCTTAAAGTTATTTGGTGTCGTTAAGTGGTCCATCTTGCTTTATATTTAGTGTGAGAAATCTTGACAAATGGTCTCCTGTCATCTAATCCGACTGAAAATGCACAGTCAACAACTTATTTTTTTTTAAATTTTACTTGATCTCTCCTTTTATCTAAAGTCGTTTCCTGGAATTCTTTTAAATATCATAAGTATATAAATTGTATTATTTTATTGTAATAATGACTCAATATTATATAATTATATAATAAAAGTAAATTATTAATAAATAATATATTTTGCATCTGTAATAAAGTCATAACAGTTAACATTTATATTTACTGAGTAATTATTTGAATTTTGCGAAATATAACAAAAGAGATTTTTATCATACATTGGGTTTGGTTATAAACATTTTATATTCCTTTATTTCCACTAAAACAAGAGGTTTTTGATCTTTTTACAAACAGTGCAATGAACTCAATATAACTTTTAAACAGCTGTGCGATTGTCAATTGTTTCGCAGCTAATTCAACCTTTTAGTTGTACAGCTAAAAAACAAGTAGCGTATGTACCTTCATATATAGGTTCATAGTTCATAGGAATTAAAGCGAGACTAAACTGTTGTGCGATTGTTTGGTTTCAGGTGTTAGCACGCTCTTAGTGATCACAGTAAGAGCGGTAGTAGCAGCAGTGATAATGAATTCAATATTGAATTTATTAATAAATAATATATTTTGCATCTGTAATAAAGTCATAACAGTTAACATTTATATTTACTGAGTAATTATTTGAATTTTGCGAAATATAACAAAAGAGATTTTTATCATACATTGGGTTTGGTTATAAACATTTTATATTCCTTTATTTCCACTAAAACAAGAGGTTTTTGATCTTTTTATAAACAGTGCAATGAACTCAATATAACTTTTAAACAGTTGTGCGATTGTCAATTGTTTCGCAGCTAATTCAACCTTTTAGTTGTACAGCTAATAAACAAGTAGCGTATGTACCTTCATATATAGGTTCATAGTTCATAGGAATTAAAGCGAGACTAAACAGTTGTGCGATTGTCAATTGTTTCGCAGCTAATTCAACCTTTTAGTTGTACAGCTAATAAACAAGTAGCGTATGTACCTTCATATATAGGTTCATAGTTCATAGGAATTAAAGCGAGACTAAACAGTTGTGCGATTGTCAATTGTTTCGCAGCTAATTCAACCTTTTAGTTGTACAGCTAATAAACAAGTAGCGTATGTACCTTCATATATAGGTTCATAGTTCATAGGAATTAAAGCGAGACTAAACAGTTGTGCGATTGTCAATTGTTTCGCAGCTAATTCAACCTTTTAGTTGTACAGCTAATAAACAAGTAGCGTATGTACCTTCATATATAGGTTCATAGTTCATAGGAATTAAAGCGAGACTAAACTGTTGTGCGATTGTTTGGTTTCAGGTGTTAGCACGCTCTTAGTGATCACAGTAAGAGCGGTAGTAGCAGCAGTGATAATGAATTCAATATTGAATTTATTAATAAACATTTGTACCAAATTAATTTAAACTGTGAAAATATGTTTTTTAATTAATTGAGATTAATTACCATTTAAATTGTAGTAATTGGGTTTTAAAATATATTGTTACAATAGAATGTTGCGTCAAATGAAACTACATAGAGACAGATAGGAAGGAAAATCGTCAATCGCTTAGGAAAGATTCTTTGATAAGTAGTAAATTAGTAAGTAGTAATTACTGAAGTAAAATTTATCTTTTACATAGTTTAGAAAATACGTTGGTTGTCTTGTTTAGTTGAATTAAAAAAATTGATGTGATTTTCACTGTTTTTTTTAATGTGCTTGCGAGTAAATTCTGAAAAAAATATTAAAGTATATTGCACTCAGAGTTAAATGTTTTTATTTACTTTGTTAAGGTAATCAACCCTATATTTACTAAAACAGAATGAATATTGCATTAATCATATTAACAAGTATTGATTTCATTGATTGTTGACTTTTTATATGTTTATTTTGTTTTTATTTGTAATTGTAATTATTGACTAATTTACATATGTTGTATCTAGTAAATATATATTTACTTTCACAATGAGGCTTTTTGTATAGAATCTATTATCTTTAATCGCAGACTGCTTGTATACGTTTTATTTGTCGAGGTAAATAAAGAAACATATGTTTTTTGTATTATATTATATTAACACAAATTTTATATACTTTGGACATAAATCGACATTAATGTTATAAAAAAAGGATTTGTATTTTTGTATGTAACGAATAAATCATTTTGCCATAACAACCGTAAAGTTATATTTATTACTATTTTTTGAAATCCCCACGAAAGAATTCACGGGCAAAAGCTAGTTTTTTTTATATCATAAGGTGGCAAACGAGCATGCCACCTGAATCCACCGAAATGGAAAGCGACTGCTGCCCATAGATATCCACAAATGCAGATGCGTTGCCTACCTTTAATTGACGGAGGAGGAGACGCATATAAAGAGTACATTTCCCCTTCCTATGCGTCTCCTCCACCGTCAAATCCACTTTTCCTTTCAATCCTTTCCTCTTAAGAAAAGGGTGGAAAGGAAAAGGGACTAAAGTTGGGCCTCCGGATTAAGGATAAAAAATTTTTTAGGATTCAATCAGATTTTTTAACATTTTGCTACGAAGTTACATTTATGTTTTAGATATCTAGTACTTTAGTAGATTAGTATGTTGATTAAATATAATTAAAGTTAAATAGTGCAGAAAGTAAATATTTTCTCTATCCATTAAGAACAGGAATTGGATTTCGCAAGATCCTGTTTAACAGACGATATTTAACTAAAGAGTTCTTGTTAGCCAGTTTATGACGTCATAATCCAAATCAATTTACACAGCTCCGTCAACTTTATATAGAAGCAGTGGTGTACCGGATTACGAGATTAGAAACAACTCTAGTATTAACTTTAATGAAACCTGATATTTGATAATTATCCGTCTCTTTGGATATAAAAAAAAGGATTTGTATTTTTGTATGTAACGAATAAATCATTTTGCCATAACTACCGTAAAGTTATATTTATTACTATTTTTTGAAATCCGCACGAACGAATTCACGGGCAAAAGCTAGTTTTTTATATCATAAGGTGGCAAACGAGCAAGCGGCCACCTGAATCCACCGAAATGGAAAGCGACTGCTGCCCATAGATATCCACAAATGCAGATGCGTTGCCTACCTTTAATTGGCGGAGGAGGAGACGCATATAAAGAGTACATTTCCCCTTCCTATGCGTCTCCTCCACCGTCAAATCCACTTTTCCTTTCAATCCTATCCTCTTAAGAAAAGGGTGGAAAGAAAAAGGGACTAAAGTTGGGCCTCCGGATTAAGGATAAAAAATTTTTTAGGATTCAATCAGATTTTTTAACATTTTGCGACGAAGTTACATTTACTCGTATGTTTTAGATATCTAGTACTTTAGTAGATTAGTATGTTGATTAAATATAATTAAAGTTAAATAGTGCAGAAAGTAAATATTTTCTATCCATTAAGAACAGGAATTGGATTTCGCAAGATCCTGTTTAACAGACGATATTTAACTAAAGAGTTCTTGTTAGCCAGTTTATGACGTCATAATCCAATCAATTTTTTAACATTTTGCGACGAAGTTACATTTACTCGTATGTTTTAGATATCTAGTACTTTAGTAGATTAGTATGTTGATTAAATATAATTAAAGTTAAATAGTGCAGAAAGTAAATATTTTCTATCCATTAAGAACAGGAATTGGATTTCGCAAGATCCTGTTTAACAGACGATATTTAACTAAAGAGTTCTTGTTAGCCAGTTTATGACGTCATAACGTATTATGACGTCATAATCCAAATCAATTTACACAGCTCCGTCAACTTTATGAAGAAGCAGTACTGTACCGGATTACGAGATTAAAAACAACTCAAGTATTAACTTTAATGAAACCTGATAATTATCCGTCTCTTTGGATATAAAAAAAATACATGACCAACATATTAGAAAACTAGCTGTTTCTCGCGACTTCGTCCGCGTGAATATAGCCTATGTTACTTACTGATAACGTAGCTTTTTAATGGTGAAAGATATTTTAAAATCGAACCAGTAGTTTTTGAGTTTTTTCAATACATACACAAATCCGAAAATCTTTCCTCTTTAGAACATTAGTATAGATAAGGATATCGATTTCAAATTACATGAACAATGAGCAAACGCTGGAAATTTAATAGTAATATAGAGATAAAGGTAATGTTAATTATGAATTGGCAGAACACACTTATCTTTCGACATAGTATTACTACGAAAATGCTTATCTCATCCAATGGAGAGTAATAACATCTTGTCATTTTACTTAATGTCGTTTTATCGAAAACGTGGTTTAAAAGAAAAATGATATACGAAAAGAATTGTCACCTTCATCTCTACTCTTTGTATATTCAAGGAATTTATTTCCAAAACCTAGAGATGTCACAGAATAAACCAAATGACGGAAGAATGTGTTAACGATTATATCTCTTACATTTTATGTTGTGTTTCCACTGTTGAACAACATTTTTTTAAATTTTTTTATTGAACGGGAAAACTAGACATGTTATAATAACATATATAAATAAAATTGTGAATCATTTTTATAGAGGAGTTATCAATTATCAAAAAAAGCAGAGGTCAATGACACATAATCTGTCTTACTAATAATATTGAATATATTTCTTATACTATCTGGGTTTTTCCGTATCTATATTAAGAGGACAGATTTGTATTTTATATGTATCTATCGCCCGCGACTCCGTCCGCGTGGAATTTAAAAAAAAACAAAAGCCTATGTGTTCTTCCAGACTATCCTCTACATCAATTCCAAATTTCATCGAAATCATCATAATAACAAACATCCATCTATCATCTAAACTATCGCATTTATAATATTACTAGCTTTCGCCCGCGACTCCGTCCGCTTGGAATTAAATAAGACAAAACTGAGTAGCCTATGTGTTCTTCCAGATTATCCTCTACGTCTATGCCAAATTTCATCGAAATCCGTTCAGCCGTTTAGGCTACAAACTCTAACAAACATCCATCCATCCATCCATCTACTACTAATAAACTTAGAAACTACTGGTCCAATTAAAAAAACTGTTACCATTAAGAAGCTACGAGGTGAATCAAAAAATTCTTGGAATCAATAAAAAATGCAAAGATTTAAATAATAATATTTTATTTTTCTACATAATCTCCCAATCATCACTGAGTAACATAGGGTTATTACTAAAACTGTCGTTAATTCTGCGCGGACGAAGTTGCGAGCAAAAGCTAGTGTTTATTTACTAAAATATTAAGTTATCTAACGCACACTACTGTATAAAAACAGACTGACTAAAAGTGATTGGGCTTATCTTTTGTGTATTCTAGCACTGGCCATTTGACACATAAAGGAAAGGAAATAACGGTGGAAAAAACACGGGTAAAACGATGTAAACATTAGGAATTACAAAGAAATAATCGTATAGTATAGATAATTAGAAAAAAAAAACACTTTTTAATACCTATAGACGAGCGCAAAACGCCTTATCCTACCCTACAATACAGTTTTTAGTACATTTTACCAAGAAACTATTTCGCTGCCAGTTTTGGGTTTTGACATAGTAATTTCAATTTATTTCTACATAGATGTGTTATCTATACTAACGTTATAAAGAGGAAAAAATATATTTCTGTATGTATTGAAATAACTCAAAAACTACTGGGCGGATTTTAAAAATTCTTTCACCGCTAGAAAGGTAATTTATCTGTGAGTAACACGGGCTATATTTTTTAAAACCACGCGGGCGAAGTCGGGAGCAACAGCTAGTCTATGGTAAAACGTATGTTTAGGCTCATCAAGAACATACCAATCCTGCGGGCGCAAAGAAATTAGTTCCATATTTTCCCGCAGATTCTTATATTTCTGGTATATATTAAAAATTCGAAAATTGAAAAAAAAAATCGACATTGTAACCAAAATGAAAAAATAAAAATTTGGGATTAATAACAGTGTTGCCTTTTACTTATTTGTATTATTTAACAAGTCAGTGTAAGTACATGTTGTTACTTTATTTCGATTCAATTAAAAAAACATTTCTTCGGACTTGTAGACCATTTACTTACAAAATGGTGCTCTACTTAGATAGTAACATCCGTCACCGATATAAGCCCTGGTAGACTAGCCCTTTTCTCGAAGGTAATGTTAATTTTTTTATTTGGTCCTTACTACTTTTTGGAAATACTGAACGTGGATTTTATTTTGTCAACAACAAGCAATTATTTTTGAGTAGGCTCCCACTATTGATGGTTTTCTATGTGTTTTTTTTTTAAAAGAATGAACGAGATGATGCTTGTTTTTGGGCATGTTGGAGTAGTGTAAGCCCACATTAAAAATCAATAATCATTGATTTGGATTGCCCAAGAAGATACCCTCTCTTAAATTCAATAGAACCTTACTTCAAGAGCGGTGTAGTAGCTTAGGTTACATGGAGTTACAATTAAACGAATATAATATACCCATATGCAAATATGTATATACGAGTATAGCTATAGAAGATAGTATAGTTTAGTATTTAAATCTATACTAATATTATGAAGAGGAAAGATTTGTATTTTTATATTTTTGTATCTATTGAAATAACTCAAAAACTACTGGGCGGATTTTAAAAATTCTTTCACCGTTAGAAAGGTAATTTATCTGTGAGTAATATGGGCTATATTTTTTAAAACCACGCGGGCGAAGTCGGGAGCAACAGCTAGTCTATGGTAAAACGTATGTTTAGGCTCATCAAGAACATACCAATCCTGCGGGCGCAAAGAAATTAGTTCCATATTTTCTCGCAGATTCTTATATTTTTGTATGTATTGAAATAACTCAAAAACTACTGGGCGGATTTTAAAAATTCTTTCACCGTTAGAAAGGTAATTTATCTGTGAGTAACAGAGGCTATAAATTTTAATTTCACGGGAGCGAAGTCGCGAGCAACAGCTAGTATTGAATATAAAAACGAATTATTAAAAATATTGCGGTTGAGGTAACATATTAAACTAAACATATTTTTAATTCCTTTCTTTTACATCTGTAATGCGGAAATTTATTACTTTTTCATTTCGATTTATATAGTATGTAAATCATGTCACGGTTAAAATTCGTAATTAGGTTATTTTTAATTATTCCTAACTTCCAAAAACATTCCATAACGAGGCATTTGAGGGCAGCGGCTCACGTGTGTAACATGACATATGGTAATCACGTGACCCGTTGCTTTCAAAATCATATTTTGACTTAACTCGGAGCCATTTTATTTCTTATTTTTTTTTTTTTATTTGAGTCTTACTACTTTTTGGAAATACTGAACGTGGATTTTATTTTGTCAACAACAAGCAATTATTTTTGAGTAGGCTCCCACTATTGATGGTTTTCTATGTGTTTTTTTTTTAAGAATGAACGAGATGATGCTTGTTTTTGGGCATGTTGGAGTAGTGTAAGCCCACATTAAAAATCAATAATCATTGATTTGGATTGCCCAAGAAGATACCCTCTCTTAAATTCAATAGAACCTTACTTCAAGAGCGGTGTAGTAGCTTAGGTTACATGGAGTTACAATTAAACGAATATAATATACCCATATGCAAATATGTATATACGAGTATAGCTATAGAAGATAGTATAGTTTAGTATTTAAATCTATACTAATATTATGAAGAGGAAAGATTTGTATTTTTATATTTTTGTATCTATTGAAATAACTCAAAAACTACTGAGCCAACTTTAAAAATTCTTTCACCGTTAGAAAGGTAATTTATCTGTGAGTAACATAGGCTATAAATTTTAATTTCACGGGGGCGAAGTCGCGAGCAACAGCTAGTATTGAATATAAAAACGAATTATTAAAAATATTGCGGTTGAGGTAACATATTAAACTAAACATATTTTTAATTCCTTTCTTTTACATCTGTAATGCGGAAATTTATTACTTTTTCATTTCGATTTATATAGTATGTAAATCATGTCACGGTTAAAATTCGTAATTAGGTTATTTTTAATTATTCCTAACTTCCAAAAACATTCCATAACGAGGCATTTGAGGGCAGCGGCTCACGTGTGTAACATGACATATGGTAATCACGTGACCCGTTGCTTTCAAAATCATATTTTGACTTAACTCGGAGCCATTTTATTTCCTAAGTAAACCCGTCATAAAGTCTATATTTGAACAACTTAACTCGTTACGCAACTGAATGCCTTTGCGTATCAAAATGCTAATGATTTGGAATTTCTATTTTTTTTTTCGATGCCAAGATATGCTACATTAAAAAACGTCTAGGAAGTAATTAATTTAAACTCAAAATCTTTTGAAAACCACGGAGCATTGCAAAAAAAAATCTTCCACTAGATAAGGTTGCGCAATTTCAAATTCGGTCATTCAAAAACTGTAACATTAAAAAAACGAATTCAAAACCTATTGCCTAAGTGTATGTGAATATGCAATATTTTTTTTATTTGCTACGCGAATCGTATTTCAAAATGCCATGAATTGAGCCTGAATCAATTAAGAATACAGATAACAAAATATTATTCTCACATTAGTCTTCCACAACTTCATCCGCGTATTTATAAAAATATCTCGGTTGTGACTGAAATCTATCTCGAATTTCAGCAGTTTTAGAGTTTCTGTCCGTCTCATCATCAGCAAACATTCATATATCTAAACTTTCGAATTTATAATGTTAATCGTTACACAAAAGAGGCAGTATTTAATGAAATAAAGAGCAGAATACATAGAAATATCATTTTAAATAAGCGCTTTCCTTTGCTTTGTTAGACGGAAATTGATTACTTGATTTTACCTCTATTATTTACTATAGGTTTCCACAGTTTTGTATGTATGATATGTTTGTCAAGCAATTAATAAGATTCTATGAATCCATATTTAACAATCGAGCAATTATCTTGGTTAAGCTTAAATTAAGTTTAGTTAATACTAGCGTTTACCCCCGAATACGTCCGCGTGTATTTAAAAAATAAAAACAAAAGTAAGTAGTCTATGTGTTCTTTCATATGCCATTTCATCGAGATTCGTTCAGCGGCTTAGGCTTCAAACTCTAACAAACATCCATCCATCCAACCATACAATTAAACTTTCGCATTTATAACATTGGTGGGTATTGTCACGTTTGATTAAACAAAAACCTTGCATTGTAATCCGACTTTTTACTATAATAATATTGTAAATGAGAAATTTAGATGGATGGATGGATGTTTAATAGAGTTTGTAGCCTAAACTGCTGAACGGATCTCGGTGAATTTTGGCATAGATGTAAAGCATAGTCTGGAAGAACTAGCTACTTTTTTAATTCGAGTTGCGGGCGAAATCTAGCAAGGTATAAACACTTAAGGTATTTTTAATAATAACTAGCTTTAAACTTTAAATTACTAATAACTAGCTTTAAACTTTAAATTACTAATAACTAGCTTTAAACTTTAAATTACTAATAACTAGCTTTAAACTTTAAATTACTAATAACTAGCTTTAAACTTTAAATTACTAATAACTAGCTTTAAACTTTAAATTACTAATAACTAGCTTTAAACTTTAAATTACTAATAACTAGCTGTTGCTCGAGACTGCGCCCGCGTGAAATTAAATCTAATGAAAAATATAGCCTATGTTATTCAGAGATAACGTAGCTTTTTAATGGTGAAAGAATTTTTGAAATCTGCCCAGTAGTTTTTGAGTTATTTTAATACATGCAAAAAACAAATCTTCCCTCATTATAATATTAGTATAGATTACCCCAAGTAATTTCTATCAATTTATATCAATAGATATCTCTGGAGATATGTAATCGCTCCACAATATTAATACACAAGAAGACCAAATCAAAGATTTAGTTTTAGAAATCAATTAATGTTATGGTCGCATGCCACTTCTATATGCGTGGGTGATTGACAGAGAAGAAAGTGACGTAACAAAAGAATATTACGTCAACAAAGTCGTTTTCCATGACCGTGGTTATCGTACTCGAAATGTCCGGTGCGTAAGTAATAACGAGATAAAATCCGTTCCCCACATTCCTCGGTTATTTAATTAAATTCTACAATATACTGACATTGTCAAAGATTCAAAAAAGGAACCTTCAAAAATTTCATAACCATACCAGTCAATGTTTTCGTATAACCAACCAACCGCAATAACCTTGTGTACAGCTAAGGTCAAAATGTATGGAATTTAAAACTTTCAAATGTTAACGCAACTAAACTAAACCACGATGTAATACTTGAACTTTTTCGAAAATGTAATACAAAGGTTTCAAGTATATTATTTTAACCGAATTATATTGCTCGAAATTGCTATAAGGCTCCGAGCCCCTCGGTGGGGACGTATAGTGAGCTGGTGATGATGATGATGATGATGATATTGCTCGAAAAATATATCACTTTGTTAAAACGACGGTTAAATAAGATATTAGTGATAATTGTATATACTCGTAGTAGACGGTAATTGCTAATAACAGTCGAATACTACGTTTTTAAAATAGTAGACTGCAATTGAAAATAATTATTTTAATAATAACTAGCTTTAAACTTTAAATTACTAATAACTAGCTGTTGCTCGAGACTGCGCCCGCGTGAAATTAAAACATAATGAAAAATATAGCCTATGTTACTCAGAGATAACGTAGCTTTTTAATGGTGAAAGAATTTTTGAAATCTGCCCAGTAGTTTTTGAGATATTTTAATACATGCAAAAAACAAATCTTCCCTCATTATAATATTAGTATAGATTACCCCAAGTAATTTCTATCAATTTATATCAATAGATATCTCTGGAGATATGTAATCGCTCCACAATGTTAATACACAAGAAGACCAAATCAAAGATTTAGTTTTAGAAATCAATTAATGTTATGGTCGCATGCCACTTCTATATGCGTGGGTGATTGACAGAGAAGAAAGTGACGTAACAAAATGAAGTAACGGCTGGTATTTCGCATAAATCGAAAAGGTTGTTTAAAAAATCATTAGACTGATGAATGATACTACTCTTATTATATAAAAGTAAGAAGTATTGAATAAAATATCAGCCCTAGTTTGTAGTCAAGACCTAGATTCAATCTTAAAAGCGATTAGACCAAAAAAAAATATTCGTGAATTGTTTTCTTTCTTAATTATTGATTGTGAAAAGACATTTCAATTTAATTCCACATCGTTACTCACAATCAAAAATCATTTGGTTTCCTTCGTTTTAATTAAAGGTAAAAAAACTGAAAGGCGTGCAATTATTTGATTGGAAATGTTTTGGAAAGAACTTCAAAATTAAAAAAAGTCATTACCGTGGAATGTCGTTTGAGTGTACTTTAACCTTTTCGATTTCATTTCAAGGTCACAATAAAGGGTTATCGGTAAATGAAACTGTAGAATTCAGATTTGGAAATTTTTTGCATTAAGCAAAAGTAGAATTACAAAAGAGGTACATAGTTATGCTCTGACGATTAATTAGGTTGAATGTGGGTGTGGGCGGTGTAAAACGATGTTATCGATATTTTCATACTTTTTGCTGTAAAGATAATTACTACAAATGAAAATTGCACGAAGCAGTCGGCAAAAAGGGTTAAGTAACGTGATAGTTGACGGAGGTTAGGCAGAATTTATGCAGATTTGAAATGAAACTAATAGCCGTGGAGCCGTTTTGGGAAGATGGCATGATCAATAAATTTAATTCGATAATTGACAAATGTTACCTTTGGTTTATTTAGTTTCATACGTTTATGTGTTTATGAATATTATTTCATTACTCACGCAAGATAATATATATTACTTATAATTTGTTGCTTTTCTGTGCTTTCCACTTGGCATAGGAATATATGATATTGGCATATTTTACCATACAAATATCTGATTGCGTAAGTTAACGTCGATTTTTATTTAAGTGAGATTTGGTTTTTAAATTTTTTTTTTGGAAATACAATATTGATTTTTCATGTCAACCAAATTCAAAATGAGAAATACTTTAATTAGTGTGTCAGAGCATTCAAATAGTAGTATTTTAACTCTGATTTCGTAATATATTTGACATAAAAGGTTATAAAAGTTTCCTAAAAGGGAAAAATTAAAACCCTACGAAGATCAAGCCTTAATTTAATAGTTGAAAATTAAGCAAACAATATAATGTGTGTAACCTTAAAAATCATTCCAATACCAAAGGCCATTTCCGTTATGGTTTGACACACTTTTATACCTCCCATGCATTACGATAAGCCTACATGTTGTTCCATACAGATCAGAAACAATAATTCAACATTGACAGGACGCAGATAATTTCCAAAAAGAGATGACAAGAACATACGGTACGAAATAAGATGACGTGTTAATTATCTATACTCTATACTATCTATACTTCTATACTATCAATACTTCTATACTATTATAATAAAGCGTAAACACACACTTCTTTGTTGCCTAAGATGTCAGCAATTACAGGGGTAAATATTTTGGATAAAAATCCTAATGTGGGAAAGAGACAATAAGTTGCTGCCAATATCAAGAAAGAAAGATTGCTAAGGTTTGTCATGTCATGTCATGTCATTTTGACATTTGCTATTGATAATTTGACAAATGTAAACAACAAAATAAAGGTTTTATAATTTCACGCGGATGAATCCGCACGCGAACAGCTAGTCCTTAATACGTCCGATTAATGTTACTAGTAATGCTGATATTTACACGACATTAAATGAAAGTATAATTGAATGGTGAAATTTTGACTGAAACAGAACCGTAAAATTGCTATTGAGGTGTCAATTATTTTAATCCCTGTCATTAAAAATTGTGGATTTCTTTCTATAAATAAACAACTGTGAAATTTCTTTCCTTTCATTCATTTCGTGAGAACTGTTGCTACACAACACAACAAAATACTGGAAGACTTAAAAAATTACATACAAAGCGTACGTCATTTCTTGGCATATATTTTGAAATGTTATTATTGTTGAAAATTTTCATGGAAGCTACAATAGTGAAATTGAGGTAAAATATTTATGATTTTCGTATGTTATAAATTATTGCTCTCTCGAATACGTTTCCTCACGTTTTGTTATGAAATACAAGTTGAAGATAGTAAATTTTTTGAAAAATGTCAAATTTTATCTAAAAATTTACATATGTCAAGCTAAGCAAAGTATTTTTCTAATTGGTTAGCTATTAAGTGAGTGATTTATTTGATTCATGTTGCTTAAAATACAAAGCTTTTAAATTACGTATTACACAAATCCCAAAACATTGAAGAAACTATTAAAATAATTTTTAGCTGAAAGTAGCATTGTTTTATTAAATATCTTCTAGATATTACATTAACGATGATGATGATGATATGTTGGCATAAGGTTTCATACATCTATGAGTATACTAATATTATAAAGAGGAAAGATTTGTATTTTTGTATTTTTGTATGTATTGAAATAACTCAAAAACTACTGGGCCGATTTTAAAAATTCTTTCACCGTTGAAAAGGTAATTTATCTGTGAGTAAGATAGGCTATTTTTTTAATTTCACGCGGGCAAAGTCGCGAGCAACAGCTAGTGTTTTATAAGTTGACAATCATTTGCGCTCCGTAGCGATTTCATATTTTACAATGAACACCACAATCTTAATTAGAGAAGTACCAGTATCTACAAAATAATACCGTGAGTTAATTCTAATTTTATCTTTTGCGATTTCCCTCATGACGGTCGAATGGTATTGTCCCACCTTTATCTTTCCTTGCGTACTTTTTGCTTACGAATTTTTGTTAAAGAGATCAACCTAAAACGTTTTCAGATCATATCCAATAATATTTTGATTTGGCCCTTTTTCCAAGAACAGTATTGTTGCATAATATTTGATAACAATTTTACCATCAATGGTTATTTATTAATCAAAATTGCGATACTGCGAAAAGTACGCATCAAACGTCGACCTCCTTCTTTCTTGAAGTCAATTAAATTGTATTGCACAACATTTAAAACTGGTTCATACAAGAATGAAATATGCCACGCGAATTATTACAATCAGGGCGTGGTGGATCCAATCGAGTCAATGATAACACGACTAGTTTAGCTACGCAAGCGAACGTCCGTAGCAAAAAAAAATGAAAGTGTTTACGTCATTTACTATAGATATGTAGAAGCTAATGGTATTTTAATACGTGTGAGAAACCAGACCGAATAGTAACAAAACATTGTTTTAATTATTTTTGCAGTACATATTATAAACCCAGAAGTTTTTGTGGGTGTTATTTTTTAAGTATGAGCCAAATTTTTAGACGGATGACCTGTGCATAATGTTTAGTAAATTTCAAGTAAATGACAAAAAACAATGTTGTGTATGCGATTCGATATATCTGTTTCTAATTATTTTTACATTATGTTAGTTGTATATTATAATACTTTTACTTATATTTTTATTAGGTGAAAAATATTTGTCGATTTCCAAAATCTTGGTGGTCAACGAATTTTAGTTTGTCCTGGAAATAAATTGGAGTCCGAAGGTTTTGTGGGCAAGTTGAACAAAACTATTTACATCGGTTATCAATATTTCTATTTCATCGATGAAATGAATGAAGCGAAACGTTTGCGACCTAGAATTATACGAGTAAATTGCTGGAATTAATTTGTAAGTCAGATTCTGTAATTCAATGGAGCGTTTTATTTGAACTTGATCTTATATGAAAGAAGGTGAATGAACTAAACATTTAATATAGACTAACTTGGTATCTAAAGTCAAGTAGTTCATTCATATCAGTTGTATAAAGCTGTTTCATTCATTCCAATTATTATATTCCTGTTTTCATTCATTCTGTTCTCCGACGTCTTCAAAAATAAATTAAAACCCATAAATTAATTCGGGGGTTTTCGCATATTTAGAACCAGCTGTTGCTCGCGACTTCGCCCGCGTGAAATTAAAAAATATAGCCTATGTTACTCACAGATAAATTACCTTTCTGAAGGTGAAAGAATTTTTAAAATCGGCCCAGTAGTTTTTGAGTTATTTCAATACATACAAAAATACAAATCTTTCCTTTTTATAATATTAGTATAGATATAGATAACTAAATACGATTCGGAACGTGTAATCATTTAATTAAATATTAATAAATAAATCAATTAATTAAGATCGATTTATTTAAATTATTTCGCGAATGTTGACTTTTGGTTTCAATATGTTTTTATCCTTGATAGGGTCAAGTTCATCAACGTAAAGTTTTTTTTACCAAATGTTATGAAGTATCCAAATGTTTATGATTTTTGCTTAAAGTTTAAATGAAATACTTGGAATTTATATTATATTGTTTTTGAACAACTTAATGTAAAAGTCTATTGACCTTAAGTTTAAAAATTCAACAGGTTTATTTAATTGCATTTACTGACAACAAATTGCTTTTACGTAATGATTTCAAATATATTGGTTAAATGCAATATTTAAAAATTTTGTCGTTTTGGTTTACAATAACTTTATGCCTTGTCAATTCATTTTCGAAAATAAATCAAATTTAGACAAAATAGGAACCATTTGGTAGATTCTTATTCTTAAATAAGCTAGTGTTTAAAACATCGATTCTATCTGAAATAAATTGTCTTGTACAAAAAATGTGGAATCCAACGAGTAGTCGTTCGTATGATTTTTAAACTGCAAAAAGTGAAATGAAAATATTTAATGAACGACATCAAAAGATGATTAAAATATCTAAAGCGTTCGAAGAGATAAACGCTGGGGTGTTTTATTTGTGAACACTTTAATCCCGTCTTAGCAATTTTTATCTCATGAAAAACGACAGCGGATGATGTTTTAACTAATGTCTTTAATCAAGGATAACTTATTATCTCGATACCAACGAAAGAAGTATTTGTTCAATGGCTCCGATACGAATATTGCCATACTTCGGTTCAATTACAGAGTATTTAGCGCTTATTCGAAATGCTTGAAACTACCATCAAAAAAGTCGATTAATTTTAAAACGGAGGAAGAGTCGAGTGTCGATTTTAAGATACATTCATGGTACTGTCCATCGGCGAACAAAAGTCCAATTAAGACAATCGTATTTCATCATCAAAATTCGCGAATCGAAAACGAGGAGGTACGTAGGCTTGATCTTACGTCATGTTAAGACCGCATTTCGGTGAATGAAATTGTACTTGCCTGAGTTCTTCAACGCTACTGAATTATGCAAAAGGAATTTTAACAAGAGGCACGAGCCTCTCCATTCAAGTTTAGATTTTTAATGACCACTTGATAAATCGGGTGTTTTGTGCATCACGGCAGCCCTCTTTCATTCATAATGCTTGTACATTAGTATTCTTCGCGCGATTTTCATCCACATCGGAATGATGCTTGTTTATAACTTCGTATGATACACATCCTTTTATGGTTTCACTGTCATACTTATCTTTGTAAAACTTTTGTTGTTTTTGTGTTTTGATATAATATGTGGTATATAAGTAGAGGGGACACTTGATGTTATCAACGCCCATAGACATCAGTAAGGTCAGAAAAATTACATGAAATAGTTAATAATATCTACTTTTGAATACCTTTTTATTTGAATAACATCTCTCAACTTATACAACATATTACAACATGAGAATGTAAGTACGTGTTATACCTTTGGTAATTTACTTTATGATATCAAATACGCAATGTACGCACATTACAAGCAATACTCTCACTGGCAACATTCTCAAACGCACTCGTATTTGCCTTCATAAATAATTTGTGCGTACCTGATATCATCTACAAAAGTTACGTAGACTCCAGTAATTAAATAACGAAGTAACGGCTCGTGCCGAGGCTCCTGAGGGAGCCCTCGAGCTTAGTTACTCATAAACGAGGTTTAGGCTAAGCGCCATCTGCGCTCGGCCACCTCAAGCCCGGTGAATCTGTAAATGCCTCTTCAAGGCAAACAGTGGTCATTCAGTCACAAAAAAAAAAAAACAGTAATTAGAGTTACATTAAAACACACGATGTTACGATTTGCACAATGAAATGGATCTCCTTTGAAAAGCTTCGGGAAAATTTAGTAATTTTCGGTACAATACTTACTTTAATTTACTTATGCTTTGTCTATCTAAATAGCAATTGAGATGTAATCTGTATGTTGTTATTTAGTAACACATAAACATTACAAGATCTTATCATAACCTTGAATTTCCACAGTACTTATTGTATAAATTTTATCTCAAAACGTATTGTTGTCCTTATTTTTTTATAAGCAAATGTAAGAGATGACAATAGTCAATTGTTTTATACAAGTTATGTAAACATTAATCTAAACCAAGGTTTGGTTCAATGCCTTATAGGCATATAAACAAAATATCTGATTAAATTTTTTCAACATTTCGATCTTAATGATTATGATGTAAGTGATACATTTTTTAAGTGTTTTCGAAAACACGTTTCGTTACTCATACCTTGGATATTATCAAAATGTATCAGTAGCTGATACTATACAATTGTTATTACAATGACCTTTAATGTGATAGTTTTTGCATCCATTTCCTCGCGTTGCGTGTCGAAATCGATTAGAGGTTATCAATCTTATAAGAATAGTGATGAATTGTTAATTTTATTTTAGCGTCATGGCCAAGTGTACAATATATGACCATGGGGCGTTACATTCGATGATTCAAAACAGATAGCATATTATTATGATCGCGATTTCGTTTGAGCGGAATAAAAAATAATCAGTAGCTTATTTGTAAATTAAGATTTTTGAATATGTTTAAGATCTAATTTATATAAAGCAATTATAATAAGCTAACACATAAATAAAGGTTATGCGAATAAAATAAAAAAGACAATGAATGGAAAAATGAATAGGGAAAAATCACACTCATTCTATTCTACATCAATCCTTGGAAAAATACTTAATATTGCTATTTTGTTTACGAAAAACAGCAATCACAAGACTTACGAGTATAATGTCGGATAAATGTACAAATGAAATTCGAAAATCAAAAAACGGGGATCGAACTCAGGACTTGCACACTACAAGGCAAATGCTTAACTCCTGAGCCACTGATGCTCTTAACTGCCGTAATACTTGTGTTGTAAAATGTTTTGTCAAAGAAAATGACAGTGATGGCAATATATATACCTGTGTCACGGCAGTGGAGTTCTTCCTTTAAACAAATATGACAATCATGCTAAAGTAAATTAATAAAATAATTTGTTCGATACAGATACGTGTTCGCCACATCCGTTGGCGAACCCGTACGATCTGTACGCCACATTCGTTGGCGAACATATAGTTTAAATTTCGCGGGCCGGATTATTGCAGGTAACCGGACGCATTTTTATTCTCCCGCAAAGGTGGGTAGATTTAAATCTCTCCAGTCCGGTAGGGCGCGGGGCTAGAGGAGAAGTGTGCGGGAGAAAGAGTCGTGTGCATGCAGCCAAGTCAGTCGTTTACTAAAACTTGAGTTCGAAGGTCTTCGGAAGTGGTTGCTTGTCCAACAACGCGAAAGACACAACGTGTCATTTTGGTCAGCGAGCGGGGTCGCTTGGAATTCGGTTTCGTGTTTGCAACAATAACGGTGTACACGGGTGAATCTGCAGGCAGCATCGCTGGCGCCTATAGACTTGACAGAGCTAGACTTGACTTGATTGACCCCGACAGAGACCGAACTGGTAAGTACCAATATCCCCCACATCCGCTTGCAATATTATGCCCTCCGGTGCATGCGTAGTCTAAGGGTAGGTTGTGCCGCGGGCCCCGAATCCGTTTTGTACGGCAGATAATTTATGAAATTCCAAACGTTATAATTTAAAGGGCAGTACGAACAGTATAGCGGCCCGTGAGTTAACCACCTGCGCTGGAGCGAGTATTACGGCATAGTGCCACGCGACACCGGAGTGACGCTGGGTACTTGCATTTTCACGTGTTTGCAATCTATTCAACTTATTTATTATGCTGTACGAATGATCAATATAAACTTGTCTAAACCACAGTTAGCAGCAGAGGAGGTAAAAAAATGTTGTCCTTATGTAGGCCATGTATTATGAGGCCAAGTAAAATTAATATACTAACAACATAAGTTTGATTTAATTATATATATCGTAACATAATACATCTATCTATCTATATCTATACTATTATAATAAAGCGTAAACACACACTTCTTTGTTGCCTAAGATCTCAGCAATTACAGCATATTTTTGAATAATTCTTCTTTTAATAAAAAGCCCTACACTTGCGTTACGCTTTAGGCTATATATTTTCACATTAAACTTAAGGGGTAAATATTTTGGATAAAAACCCTAATCTGGAAAAGAGACCATAAGTTGCTGCCAACATCAAGAAAGCAAGATTGCTAAGGTTTGTCATGTCATTTTGACATGCCAAATATAAATAATAAAAAAAAAACATAATTTCATGCGGATGAAGCCGCACGGGAACAGCTAGTATAAAAATATAGTTCAAGTATAGTTAATAGCGTTAGTAAAATATTTTCACCATTATGACCATGATGGTATTAAACCTTACGACGGTGAAATCAACTTAGTACCAATATTGGTCTAAAAAGACGCGTTAACCGTTGGTAATATCGCCAATAACCCACGCGTCGAAGTAATACAGTTAATCACTGTGTTTCTCATAACTGGCTAGAAGTCTTACAACATGTACATTCTATAACAAACTTAGTAAGTTACTTGTAATATAATTTTCTTGTAACACTATCGTTCCTAACTCGATTATGACTTTCTCTTGACAAAGACTCATGTTAGTTGAAATGATCTGATCACAGGATCATATCTCTATCTGATCTCTATGTTTGACTTTGTTACGTACACCATAAAAGTAATGATTTCAACCTTGAGAGCGTCAGCCTCAAGCCTGAAATTATATGAGTTTTTGTAGTTATAATTACCATGGATTTTTACTGATTACTGGCTATGTTGTTTTGATTTTATTTAAACTCAAAATGCATCAAGACTCTGGCTGACCGCATTTTAGTCGAATTCAGTTGAAATGAGAAGTGTAACAAACCTACAGAAAATTACTTTTTTATGAGATTTTTATCGCAGACTTATTTAAAACAGACAAATTTGTATCAACTTAAACTCTGAAACTTTCCAAAATAAATCCTCTGACAATGTAGGATATTCTCAGCCTTTGATATTAGGTTAATATTACTTCCAATTTCAATTGAATTCGACCATACCTGCATTACTTACAATCACATATTAAAAACAGCAAATAAATAGCAAGAAAGTTATTACCAAAGGTCAATGTAATTGAAAAATTTTAATTCTTGTTTTACAAATTTTGACATTCCATTCAGTGGAAATACAGGCTGTATCACAAATAAGGTCGTAATTTCACTCAGTGTCAAGCCTCCGGCCAAGGCCTAGTCATGTAACAAGCGACAATGATCAACAAATTGCTATTTCGCATACGATTTAACCTTGTACGGAGTACTACCATTGTTTTGTGCGTGTTAAGTATTTTTAGAATAAGAACAGTCTCAGTTACACGAACAAATTCCCAACTATTTTATGGAATGACATGGATCCGGGATAAATGTCGATAAATAAAATTTAATGCTTCTTCACTCACTGACACTGCCTTAAATGCATCGATATGTAGCGTATTGTGTTTAAATGCTATTATTTTTAGTAGCATAAATGTTATTAGGGATCTAAAACTCGCTTTGGTACGCAAGAACAATTAATCTAGTTCTACGAATAATATCCGAACTCATTATCACACAGAAGACAGGCGTGAAGTGGAAGCAATTCCGCGTTTCGTCTAATGAGAGTGGTGCCGGAGGCCCAATTTTAGTCCCTTTCCCGTTCCACCCTTTTCTTATAAGGAAAGGATTGGATGAGAAAGTTGATTTGACGGTGGAGGAGACGCATGGGAAGGGGAAATATCATCTTTATGTGTGTCTCCTCCTTCGTCGATTTAGGGTAGGCAACGCATGTGCAATTGCGGTGTTTATGGGCAGCGGTCGCTTCGCCATCTTGGCGGATTTAGGTGGCTGCTTGCTCGTTTGCAACCTTCTTGTATATAAAAAAAAGAAATAACCGATCTCGAAATTGTAGCTTATCCAGAGTAATTTAAATTAACGTTTTAATTCATTTGTCTCATTTAAGCCATCTAAGGATCGTAAGAGAATAATTTATTATTTGTTGTTTAGAGCGGGTGAAAATGTTGTATTCAGGTCAATACAAACTAATTGAAATAAATCTTGTAATAATTAAAATTGATCGATCGTAAGGATTAATTAATTTATCTGTAAAATAACAAAGATATGGTACTTATAGAATGCTAACAAATCGATCATTTTAATGTTTACCTCCCCCAATTGTGTATCCTGGTACATTTAAAATGACCATGTTTTACTTTTGTACGCACTTTGTCATTGATAATTTCGTAAATGTTGTCATGTTATTTATTTGAATAACATATTTATTATGTAGGAGTCAGATAAAATCTGATCGTAGCGGATGTTGATTTGAAACATTTTTCATTTAATACTCCGCGACAAATGTCAGTAATTTAGAATAAACTGTTGGTTGAATAATTGTGACAGAAATTCTTATGACAACCGAGTTGTAAGGTTTGTTACATTTGCTACCAAATAAATATTGTATTTAGGAACAGTTATATAGAAATTAAAAATGCGATGAATGATTGAATTCTGTTTGTATGATCATTAATAAAAACAAAAGAATTTTGGAATAAAGACCGCGTTAAACAAGCATTGTAAAACATTCAAGATTAATTCTTTTAATTTTATACGTATTCTTCAAATGGAACATTAAAAATGTATGGCAATAAGTTATAGTTTTTCGTCCATAAATAATGAAGCTCGTATCTTGAAGGCGTCGAGTAAAGTTTTGTTGTCTTCAAGACGGAGATCAATTTAGTAATGTCAACATAAAGTAGTTGGTTGTTATGTAAATTTTTAGAATGAAAAGCAATAATATGTTAATGTGTCTGTATTTTTAAACCATCCTTTTTTTATTCCTCGTTGCATTCTTGTTTGAGCTGCAACACCCGTTAAGGAAACCTGTCAATGCATCCACTCTTTAGGACTCTGTCGCGTGCCCTAGCGTACTGCCTCCATTCTATTAAATTAAGTAGGATAAATTAATACCCTTCTAAAATCTTTATTAAGATTTCTAACTTGTAAAATGGAATTTCCTTGTAAAATGGAATTTCCTTGTAAAATGGAATTTCCTTGTAAAATGGAATTTCCTTGTAAAATGGAATTTCCTTGTAAAATGGAATTTCCTTGTAAAATGGATTATTGCCTATTTTTACTCTGGAAAGTTTTTGCCTGTTAAATTATACATAGCAAAATAGTAAGTATGAAAATGACTGTCATTATTTCGAAAGGGATAATTAGAATTGGTGTGTCTAGGCATATTTTAATTCATTAAACTTTCTTATGTTTCTTGTATAATTTTTTATCAATACTTTTAAAAACACAAGGTAGCATTTTCTACAATATTATAGCTATGCTCATATTTATCTGTAGTATTTCTTAACTTACAATTTTTAATATTTATCAACTCGTAAAAAAGTTTTATTCCAAGAAATTTGGTCATTGTAGTCCGGGAATGCATTAGAGACACCTTAAAATAGATCCGAGAGTAATGGTACAGTATTTTGAGCAATTACTTATTTTAGTCTTATTGTATTCGTCTAAATATGGTTGTAGCATCTTCGTCAAGAACGAGTTATCACTGCTACTGTATAAGAGAAAAAGGCGTGATACGCGATTGCCATTGTGACAAATCCTTTTCATTAAAAAGAAAAAAATCACTAGTATTCAGGTACATTATTTAATGCAACATCGCTTTCTTAATCAACGGCTTCTTTTGTGTGTTTTATAAAGTAGCTTATTATTAAACTGCTTTATATCTCTATTTATAAGTAATTTTAAAACATGTAAATGTTAAAGAAATATTAAGAAGTGTGTAATTTTCGACCTTATCGTCTTGAGTTAGCAATATCTTTCCAAAAATATGTTGCTCAAAAATTTTAGACAGGCGTTCACTTTTTTCATGTTCTATGAGCCGTACACAGCATTTTAATTAAACAATTTATGTTATAGTTATTTTATAGTTTTTGTCAGTATTAAGAAGTGGAATATGTTCTTATTTAAAAAAAATTGATCAATGGTAGTTTCAAACAATTTTAGTAACTACTCGTGATAACAAAATAAGAATAAAACTACAGGAATTCATGACACGTTGTTTTATATTTAAAATTATAGGAGTTTCCAGTGAGAATCGCAAAAATCCTCGAAGCACAACTAATCATATCCCGCGGAGTTGTTTGCCAACTAACATATTCTTATTACCAATAAATCACATGAATTTTTCATAGCTATTCCATTTTCTACGAGATGTTCTTTATATTTTGTTACATTACTTGCATATAAATTGGATTTTATACAACATAATTCATTACTAACTATTAATAAAACTGCATACATCGATCTTAATAGTGATACATACTTTTAACAGTGATGTGCTTTGATATGGTAAATTTTAAGTTAATTTATGGCATCTAGTTTTATTGCTACATCGCTAATTTGTGTTTCATTAAAAGACAAAAGAATTAAGCCAAAATGAATAAAATAATCTAAGATGTAACTTTTTATTTCCGTATCCCGATTTGCAATTTATTTGAACAAGCTTAAAGTATTGTTAAGCTAAAATAATTTTGCAATCAACATTCTGTTTTCGAATGCCATTTATGAATACAGTTTGCTACTAAATGCACAACCTTCTTGCATGTAAATATTGGCATTTCCCTATCTTTTTTTAACGCATAATATAGTGCTCATGCTCATTCTTAATTTAAACGTACTGTATTTATGAACTAGCTGTTCCCGTGCGGCTTCATCCGCATGAAATTATGAAAATTTTATTTTATCATTTACATTTGTCAAATTATCAATAGCAAATGTCAAAATGACATGACATGACAAAACTTGGCAATCTTGCTTTCTTGATGTTGGCAGCAACTTATGGTCTCTTTCCCACATTAGGGTTTTTATCCTAAATATTTACCCCCTAAGTTTAATGTCGTGAAAATATAAAGCCTAAAGAGTGACTTAAGTGTAGGGCTTTTTATTAAAATAAGAATTATACAAAAATATGCTGTAATTGCTGACATCTTAGGCAACAAAGATGTGTGTGTTTACGCTTTATTATAATAGTATAGATATAATGCAACTTTGTATTGGCCAGTTAGTTTTTTAACGCTTTCACATTCCATGTCGAATTCTTGATACATGTTATCAGTATAAACACATGTCACGTCAGAATCAAAAGAAGCGCGCTATTGCAAGCGACAGCTGATCGCATCACCGGACTAATTAAACCATTCATTCCGGTAACTTGTCCCGATGTCATGACGAAGTATGACCTTATTGTATTCATGAATAAATTTAATATCAGGACCGTTATATTTATTAACAAAAATAGCGAATTTAACTTGTTCTTTTTGGTCCCAATTGAACCTGAAAACGCGTCAGTTGAATAATGCAAACGCTTATCCTAAACAATAATTGTAATAAGCCTTTGAAAGTGGTTTTGTATATGTTAAGATTGACAGTTCTATAAAACATTCATTTGGAGGCGTTTTGTTTAATTTTCGTAATAATAGTCAAATTTGCATTAAATTTATCAGTTCATCAGACAAACGTATGTCTCTGTGCAGTATTTTATAAACAAAAGAAAATCAGTTTATAGTTAATCGACAGGAAGCATTTTACTTCCGTTTCGTTTGAAGGTTAAGTATGTATTAATGTAAGCTAAGAGTAAACTGCGCGTCAAAAGCGACGCGTGCGCACGCACCTGTGCGCTCGGTGACGAAATCAAGTGACTAATAACACATTGAACATTAATCGATTCGAGCAGTGAAGTATCGATAAGATGGATTGGCACCATTTGCTAATGGATTGAAAAGATTTAGAAATTTTATCGCTCGTACAGCATCAATTAAATTGAAGTACGGCTCCGTTTTATTATGATACACATTAAATTGATATAATGTAATTTAATTACAATCATTTGTAACACATTTAATGTTTAGAAATTAACGTTACGCAAATGGATTGTATTATAAACTAGCTGTTCCCGTGCGGCGTCATCCGCATGACATTATTAAAACTTTTTTGACCGACTTCCCAAAAGAAGGAGGTACTCAATTCGTCCGTATTTTTTTTTTATTTTTTTATTGTTTACATTTGTCAAATTCTCAATTGCAAATGTCAAAATTACCGTTTCCATAATAACCTTGCTTCCTTAATATTGGCAGCTTGTAGTTTATGGTCCCTTTCCCAAATGAAGGTTTTTTTTTTCAATTTATTTACCCCCTAAGTTTAATAGCGTGAAAATATAAAGCCTAAAGAGTGACGTAAGTGTAGGGCTCTTTATTAAAGAAAGAATTATTGAAAAACATGCTGTGATTGCTGACATCTTACGCCACAAAGTAGTCTGTGTTTACGCTTTATTATATTAAGTATAGATTTACGGCAAAAATTATAATTAAATTTATCGGTAGCTATCATTAAACAGCGATAATATCTGGTTTCCAGTTGACAGGAGCAAATGGCATACCGTGGAAGCGTTAAGTTGGATAAAGTTTCAGTTAGATCGAGAATGTAATACAAATAAAATGAGAGAAGAGTTACTCACACGAGAAGATTGAATTAAGTACATTCTATAAATAGCGCTTATTGCTATTATTTTTAACATATTTTAACGTGGATTTATGTAGGTTATAAATATTGTTGAACCTTATCCTAATCTTTTTACTAATTACTATATTCAAGCAGAAAGTCTTATTCTAATCTTATGGGTACAAAGATAAGCGTAATTAAACATATTTGGATGTAAATGTAACTTAAAAAGCAAATAATATTGTCAGATCTTTACTAAATCTTCAGCCAGTATATTTAGGACTACATCCCCATCGAGGGGCGTGTGTCCACCTCAAGTTCAGAGCAACTAGGCCTTAGTCAACTACGCTGGTCCAATGAAAATTGTTTGACTAGACATTTATTTGAACTTATTCGTTATTGTTCAACTACTCCGCCAGTGGCGCTCAAACTTTTAATGCTATTATCCCATTTATCAACTCTTTTTTTCACTTTGCATACAACGTTTCGTCTGATAAGATTATAAACGAAATAACAATGTAGATTCGGAAGTGAGCACTCAAGCTATTGTTGGACAACTAACAAAGGTTGTCATATTAGCGTATCCACGTTAAACGTCTATTTCCTAATTTCATAGTGGTAATTAAAAGTATTCGTTATTGCGCTACGAGAGGGATTTCTCAACTTTTTCCTGTAGCCGTGCGGAGGTCGGAGTGAGGGTTGGGCCACGTGCGGCCGGGCCAGCAGATGTGTCGCGACACCTGCCCTCGGCACCTCGCCCATCACTGTCTCAACTACACAACTCGCCGTTATATGTATCCCTTTCTCGACGTGCTTATTTTTATATAATTTATACAATGTGACGGTAACTAGAATGGACCTTGTGGCGGTTATGACCGTACCTACTCGATTACGTACTAGTTGCGTAAGTTACCCTTAAAATTGTCTATATCTAAACTAAAAATTCTATTGTCCAATATATTAGAAACGGAATAAGTACTCTTCTAAAAAGATGAACCACCGTTTTGGTTAAAATTTGTAGGGTGTCTTTTGAAATGGAGCAACAAAGAATTTTGAAATTTACTTTGAACTTTCTCTTGATGTGTACTTTAGTATTTTTTCTTTTAGGCTTATTATAACAAAAATATCATTATTTCGAAATATTAAAGAAAAAGGAACTATAAGTTTTGATAGTGAAAGTAATTCCTCGAATATTTGTTCCAGCGGCGAAAGTAGAAGTCCCATAACACATCCGTTTGTTCTCTATTTCCGTTGCGTGATTCACTTTCTTATTCGTTAAAGGGTTTGTGTTTGTTTTACTCTCTATTGACAATGAGATTGGTAACCCTTAGTTTTAGGTTACAATATTTTGCAAAATTTTATTGACATCTCACTTTTATTAGGAGAAAGAATGGGATGTCTTTATGTGTTTATGAAAATGTTTAAGAAGTGTTTAAGTTAACTGATACATCTGTGTGAGAAAAGTTGTAAACAATAAAACTGCCTTACCTATACTTACATACCTGTACTTAGTTATAACTTATCACATCTAAAATAAGTTTGATTGATTTTTATTTTTCGTATTGTTAATTTGACGACGTGCCCTTAAATGTCACTTTCCTTTTTATTCTGTCAAAATTCCTTCAAGCTAATCTTAACCATCGGTTAAAATCAAGATAAACTGTTAACGTTAAACCGACCGTTAATTCGTTTCAAAGTCGATTTTGCACCTGTCGTTATTTATGGTTTATAATCATGTCACTCAATAATTAAAAACGAAATAGTAACAGAGTCGGATTTCTATAACACATTTAAAGTTAACGTCTTATATTCCATTGATTTAGCTCAGCTTTTCGATTACGCAAATGTAGAAACATTAAGAAAATTAATTGTTGAATTCAGTGAAATAGGCGTTTCAGAAGCCGACTGGTATCATTTAATACAAATTTCCTTTAATACTTGTTTCACATCTGTATCTATACCCTATACTATTATAATAAAGCGTAAACACACACTTATTTGTTGCCTAAGATGTCAGCAATTACAGCATATTTTTGAATAATTCTTTTTTTAATAAAAAGCCCTACACTTACGTCACGCTTTAGGCTATATATTTTCACGCCATTAAACTTAGGGGGTAAATATTTTGGATAAAAACCCTAATGTGGGAAAGAGACTATAAGTTGCTGCCAACATCAAGGAAGCAAGATTGCCAAGTTTTGTCATTTTGACATTTGCAATTGACAATTTGACACATGTAAACAATAAAATAAAGTTTTTATAATTTCACGCGGATGAATCCGCACGCGTACAGCTAGTTAGTTTATAAAATTCGTGTTTTTCAAACCGTCTTGATCTTGAAGTTAAAAGTCATTATTTTTTATGTTCCGTTACGCGAAACTCAATCGTTAGAATTCTTGTTTGGACCACTGGTTGCAATTAACATTTAATTAGATACAGTTTGCAGATTCCAGAGGGCTATACGATCGAAGTTCGGCCACCGAGTTAAGCGGACTTCGATCCGCGCAGGTGCAACTGTTATTCAATTAAAATTTAATACAGATGTCGCGTGTCCCGCCTTTTTACTTTAAGACGCTCCATTATAATCAAAGAATATTATTTTGTCGTAAAACTGAGGCACCTCGACTCGCTACCACTCGCCACGCGCCGATATTGGAACTCGTGCAACGGGATCTTACCAATGTTATGATTATTTCTTTATTAACAGGGAACTTAATGAGAAATTTAAATATCTGATATAAGCTCCTGTGATGTGACCGCTTCGGAAAACGCGATATTCCATGCTCAAGTATGTGGCGGAACCTTGGCATTTAATTGCATTTCGAACGTCTGGTTTGTTATTAATTTTTATATGTAATTCGTGCAAAAAGGTGCAATGCTGTGGATATGATGATGCTTCGTACTATTTCCGTCGAAATATTTTAGATTTAGATAATTGTTGATACAATTTGCAGAATACTTAATTTGAGAAAAAATTATATGACAGATTAGTTGATTTAAGAAAATATATTTAATAAATAATGTATACCTAATTTTGGCTCGTCTCGATGTAATTAAACATAACCAAGTACCGGAATTCCTGATTTTAAGAAACCCTGTATTGATTATTTTGATGTATTGTGAAACTAATTTATGAATACAATTTTTTTTTTCATTCCTAGATTATTAAGTTATAAGCTGATACAAACAGATAGTTCTTTGTAGCGCGGTAAGTGTGTCAATAATTTAAAGGCAAACGAACACGTCTTGTGCGATTGCCGGGGGCTCCGTGCCGCCCCCCATTGTAACCCCTACAATGCGCCGTACTTCACGCTAACGAGCGCTTCGAGGCGCAACAAACGCATTTGTAAAAACCACAATAAGCGTACCATTTCGGCATATTGTTTTGACATATAATAAATATTTGTAAGATTATACCGTGCGGAGATTGCCCCGGTCGATTTTAAAATCGATTGGCTGTTTCCTTTTGTTGCGGGGCTATTGTCTTGAGGTTGCGGTAGGAGGGAATCCGGTAAGGGCCGACGCGGCGCTGCCCAGTATAAACCGAATTACACACGGTTGCTTTCGGCAGCCACCCCAGCTGCCGGCAATCTTTATCATTAACGATATCGTGAGCTCCTTAAAATTTTAGAACTTGAATATTAGATTTGTCGGAACTTAAGCCAATACTATTTTAATATTATTTATATTTCTTATCACAATGTTGTTAAGAAAAACAGCTTTTACTGGGCAATATTAAAAACTAATTTGTATAAATAAAAAAAATGCATTTTATATTTTCAATCTTTATGTTACTTATTATACGGCATTATGTAAATGTTATATTATATATTTTCATTTAAATTAAACATTATTGCTACTTTGGTATTACATATAAGTAATAAGTATTTAATTATCATATTAAAAACTTAAACGTCAAGAAAACATGACGAAAGAAGACTTTTTGTGCAAAAGTACACAATAAGTGAGTAAATCAGTGCTTTTATTACCAGTGCCGGCAGCGTACGTTACCTCCGCTTCAGAGATTCGCAAATTGCAGGTTGCAGTCTGTTAGCACCTCGTAGGAGTCAGGATTGCCATAATTTGCTTCTACTGACACTGGCCTCAAGCGGCTGTCGTCACGTTTTACCATCTAAATACTTTTTATTAAGGAAACGTAGTCATTTAAGGTTGATACAAGCGGGCAATTACGACCCGCCCCCACATCACACGAGGTGTGAAAATTTGAATTAATACCGAATGAAGATAAACAGATTGCTTTGAAGAATGCCACTTAAATGAATCTGCATAAAAGTGTATCTTGTTTATTAAAGGTTTTAAAAGTATAATTTGCACCACACATTTTTAAAGGAACATTTAATTTATGTGAAAAAAAGTTTCGACTGCCTAATTTTTCCTTCATATTTTCATGTTTAAATAATTTAAACTGAATTTCTAAGTTATGTAAGTTGAGTTTCTCGGACTATTGAAATTATATTTGTGTAGTTCGTTGATGTCTTTTATAAGCAGTAACTTATCTAACAAAGAAAACTCTTCACTTGTTTGTTAAAAAAGAATGCATATTTTTTTACACTTGTAATGACATTTCTACTTTCAAACTTTTATCGGTTTAGAATTAAACGCATACAAGATTATAGTTTATAATAAATTGCACACTTTAGGCAAACCAATATAAATCAAAATCTTCCTATTACTAATATTATAGATGAGAAAGTTATGTTAAAATGGGTGTTTGTTAAAGGTACTAAATACCTGATCGTTTCTGAATTAAATTTAGCATCGGTGTAGCTAACATATAGGCATATGTTCATCCAGACTATGACCTACACCTATAGAAAAAAAAAACACTTTATGCCTATAAAGTGTTTTTTTTTCTAGTATCTAGTAATAAGTAAACGAAACTTAAACTCCATTAATTTTATATTTCAAGTATAACAAAGGAGAGCAATCATACTTCATACTATCATACTAATCATACTTCATACTAATATTATAAACTTAAACTAATATTATAAATGCGAAAGTTTAGATGGATGGATGGATGGATGTTTGTTATAGTTGGTAGTCTAAACGGCTGAACGGATTACGATGAAATTTGGCACAGATGTAGAGGATAGTCTGGAAGAACGCATAGGCTAATCACTTTTGTTTTTTTTTTATTCCACGCGAACGGAGTCGCGGGCAACAGCTAGTTTTAATATAAACATAAATCATTATATTAAGCATGCAAATGTAAACACGTCAGTGAATTATTTAGCGATTAAATTTCTTGTATATAAACATTGAGCACAAGAGGAAAGATTAAATCATTTTGAAACGAAAAACGTGCCTTAGAAGCGAATGTCTCTTGATAGTAAGTAGATTAAAGTTAAGAAGCCTCACAATGGGTATTTCTAAAAGCTTTGCTTCTTATTGATAAAAAAGCTTAGTTTCAAAAGTCTGAAGGGTGTAAGTTTTTTACACATCAGAAGAACACATTGTAAATGTAAGAATTCGTTATGGTATCAAAAATTATGAATTATGTTTTCGTCGATCACATTCAATTGTATTCGAGGGAACGAATCGCTAACGAACTCGGTGACGTCGATAAAAGTTTGTCAATAAGGAACTGATTCCGCGAGGTGATCCTCTTCACACATTAATAAGTACCTTTGACAATAGAGAAATGGACTAGGCAAAGCGCAGTTGTAGTGTTCAACTCTTTTCGCGGTGGCTTAAGTCAAGGTGATAATAACAATGTGTCTATAATGCCGCCATTCACGTAAAATTGAATTTCTCTGTGAACGTAAAACATACTACTATTGAGTGAAACATCAAACACATAAAACGAGCACATGAGCAAGCAAGTTTAAAACTAACAGCCTTACAAATAAACACAGTATAAAGTTAAACTCAGGAATAAACTGAGTATAAGTAATATTTGTACTAATATTTGATTACACTCGGTATATTCCCAAGTTTAACTTTATATCGCGTTTATTTGTAAGGCTGTTAATGTTTGTTTGATTTGACGTAGGGTAAAGCGCACGGGATAGGTCCTGTCTCTTAAGATTCAAAGAGCCGTATTGACTTTTTGATTCCGCTTCAAACATTGGCCATAAATTTTGGCGACATCAATATTGTATGATAAGATAAATGTCGATGTTGCGATGCCCATTAGGACCGCATAATCGCCATTGTATTTTTTTAAACTGATTTTAATGTTGCTAAATTGACGCGCACTGCTTTGACGTTTACAATTGAATGGTGAAAGGATTGAATGTATAATAAGTATTTAATAAACTGATTTGATGTTTTCTACTTCTACAATTTTTTATATCTCTAAATTAATGTATTCAAGTGATTCAATATAAAGATATAAAACAAATTTTTTAGCACATTCGATAAATGCTAAAAATGTCACATTGTAATCATTTTGCTTATTTGAAAATGAAATAAAATGGACACACATTCGCTGAAATAACTTATCTTAGTTAATCTCTTTTTAAGTGCTATCATTGTTATTTACTGGTCATCTTGACTTTTGAATAAAGATATTTTCGTTTCGAGTAACTGATTTTTTTTCGACTGAGCTCTCATTTTCTTATGCTATCAAAATTAAGATAGGATATTCACCATCAAATACAAACGTTCATAATTCAATATTCGTATCGGCAATTGTCAAAACGTCGTGTTAAAGACGTTTAGTTGATGTGCGGTACTACCTTTGGCGTAATGCGCGGCCATCCCTCATATCGAGGGGCCATTCATGCAGAAACTGGCAACCGATGACACTTCGCTTAGATTTATGCCCCTGCACTGGCGGCTTTTGTAAAACATGCATTTTCACTACACCGCAAAGTCAATCCCTTGAATTTATTAAGTAAGACGACGCAACTGACTTGAATCGACTGAAGATAAGCTATTGTTTGATTACTGATTTACTTACAATGGAGATTAAATTCACAACGCGATTAAGCCGAAGTATATGTGAATTTGAATTTACACATATCATTGGTTTCTCTGTTTAAATTTTATAGAATTAGACTATTTTATAGACCCTTAAGGTCACTTTAAGTTCAAAATTATTGATGTGTCATAAATACTAATATTATAAATGCAAAAGTTTAGTTGGATGGATGGATGTTTGTTAGAGTTTGTAGCCTAAACGGCTAAACGGATTTCGATTAAACTTGGTATAGATGTAGAGAATTGTCTGGAAAAACACATAGGCTACTTACTTTTGTTTTTTTTAATTTCACGCGGACGGAATCGCGGGCGAAAGCTAGTATGTCATAAAAGTGCATTAATATAGTAATTTGACAACATTATTAGAAATCCTTAAATTCTCATATTGATTAACTGTATCCTGGTTGGGAGAGGGGTTTTTAATAGATGTTTTTAAATCATAATACACTTGTTTAATGGCACTATCCTGTAAATTATTTAATATGGTCACACGTGTCACAGTTTCTTTTAACACAGTTTGAAATATGATACGTGGTAATTTTATTAAGTCGTAATTTCGACCGAATCGAATTGTTAGAAACTATTTCTATTTAGGTTTACTACTTCATTTTAACATTCTTAGAATACTTTGACGATGCATTTTTTAAAATTTTAATAACAAGTTTTGAAAATAATTAATTTAATTTTTTAACAAAAATCCGAGTAATGATGGGACGCCAGTGCACGAGTTCGTTTTTACTTTGAGATTTACATGTCGATAGCCAAATTGCAAATTTTGTTTTGTTTTAATAATTGCACTATTCTGATAATCGAATGAATGAAATAAATCGAATAATAATCCTATGAGTACAATCGAGACGTAAATTATAAGGTATGTGGGTAAAGTATCCAACCTATCTCTGGTTGATTAATGCGGTTTCTTATAGACAAATGGCTGTCCGCAATAACAAATTGCATCGTCTAGTAAGATATATCCCTCAGGGAACTGACGACTTTGTCTCTTTGAAGTAAAAATATAAACGTTAAGCGAAAAATATTAATTGTTAACGGTAATGGAATGTGTGTGTGTGTGTGTAGTTGGTTAATGGTAATTTTTGATTTTATAATTTCGTAAAAATATTACTAACTAAAAATATGACTAATACTATAAATGCGAAAGTTTAGATGGATGTTTGTTAGAGTTTGTAGCCTAAAGCGGGTCTCGATAAAATTTGGCACAAATAGAGAGGATAGTCTGGAAGAACACAAGAGCTACTCAGCTTTGTTTTTTTTTACAATTCCACGCATAGTCGCGGGCGAAAGCTAGTTTACAATAAAATCAGTGTTGAGGTATAGTAGCTGGGTACATGCCGATGACTGACATATGCCGCGGGCGTGACGTACACTTGAGAATTTATTTAATCAAAGCAGTATCATACACCGCGTCCCTCGGGCGGCGCACTGCAATCCATATCTGCCAACTCAATCCAAGCCTCCTCGCAATTGTACGGTTTCCTCGGGTGATAGTTTAATGAAATCCTCTCATTCTGTGGGTTTTTGTTATTTATTCCATTCAGAAGTTAATTCAATTATAAATAAATAATAGAACTGGCTGTTCTTCGACGTTTTGCTTTTTTAATTCCTATGTCAAAATTAATTTGTGTTTATCTTTCGTAAAAATATTCAAATCGAGGCTTTATTTAGTTTTAGATGAATTCAGAGAGATCGTAAATATAGTCACGGTGCAAACATTTCGTCCATTGTTTCTTTTGAAGCGGTTTGAAGGTTTACGAAGCTTTCGCTCGGAGGGTAGTATAAAATTTGTATAACAAATGAGGGGCGTGGCGGGAATCCGTCACAGTGGCTGAGGACGCCGCGTGGGGCGCTGGATGGGTGGCCAGCGATCTTTAATGCTACTAAGAGATCCTTAAACGTTAATAAAATCGAAATTATCGAATATAACTTCTGTATTTCGTTATACATTGTTGCATACTTGATTCGCCAGCTGATCAATTAATTTGAGATTTTAATCAAATTACTGTTTTAATGTTTGGTTTAATTAAGTGCCTCGCAATATTTTACTTTTTATCATTACAAAAATTAAGTCATAAATTTTTTATTAACAAATAGCACAAAAGGATGTGCAAAATATATTGCATGTTATTGTTGCAAACAAAGTTTTTTAATAAACGTAATTTTGCCCCATTTTTGGAGCAAGATTGCAATGTTCCAAATTTAAATATCAAACAAAAGATACGCGATTGTTGTTAGCAGTTATTTGTAGACGTCTGAGATTTTTAATAACATGCATTTGTTACTCAGGTCGAATTTTAACTTGAGCTGAGAAAGTAAGCACCTTTGCTAACCAACGTGGTATTAAGCTATTACTTATCCAAACAGGTTGATTTTTTTGAGAGAAAAATAAATATCGTTTGTAGTGTTGCGAACTCAATGATTTTGATACTTGATCAATATGTTTTAAAATATATTTTCGACACAGAGAAGACATGACTTTTGACAAATCTTACACAATAAAGCATATCAGGTCCAACTAAAAAAAAATAGGAGTTTTAGTTACATTTTTAATATTATATAGGTCAATAAGATCCAGTTAATTAACGTAATTTATTTTAATAATGAGTAATTTTCATGCAATAACACCATACAAATAAATAGAATAATATTAGTGTGATATTTATTTAACAATACTACCGCATATTTAAAATTTAATTTCAGTGTAACAATTCCAAGCTTACTTTCGTATCAAAATTCATCGCAACGTTCTGTAGATATTAGGAAAACAAATAAAACTCCGATCCCGATATGCAAATGAATATTTGTTTAAGCGAAGTGAAGGAGTAGATATTAATTTCGTATCAGATATGTAATCAAGCAGATCATCTTCCGTCCGAAATGGATACATCATTTACTATCGGAATGGCCTCCGGCAACGCAACAGCCATAAACCGAAGCTGTGCTATACTGAATTCATATTCTACTAAAATGTAACTAAGATAAATTTACACATTTGCCTACAGATAGTTTTGGCTAGAACAATTAAGGGTAGGCAACGCATCTGCAATTGCGGGTGTTTATGGACAGTGGTCGCTTTCCATTTCGGTGGATTCAGGAGGCCGCTTGCTCGTTTGCCACCTTATATTATAAAAAAAAAACAAATTTGAGATAAAATTCTGATAGTTTATTTCAGTAGTTAACTAAAAAGGTGCAAGATGCTACAGTACTACTCGTATATTTAAAATTTGAATAACTAAAGTAATTTTTTTCAGAATTTTCAGTTAGTAAATTTTTCTTATTAGAAACTGTTTGTTCAGTGCAAAATACAACCTCTTTGGCTGACAAGAAGTGTAAATACAGCTAAAGAGGTTGCGTACTGGCCACCGAGACTTTTACGTGGTTTGTTAAAGAAAAGATATAGAAAAAGAAAAAGAAAAGTTTTGCAAAAAGTTACTGTAAATATGTAAATAAGTTTTAATAAAGTTGCTTTGGATAAGATATTTTTTTTGTATTTATGGCTGCCGCGCAGTCGGTAACAAGATAAACACTGTTAACTTTCTTAAACAAAAGTGCTCCATATTTAGAGCCCACTAAATTAAGTGAAACATAAATCTAACTCCATTAATCAAAAAGGTGGTGAAACAACACAACAAAGGTGTTACTTTAGACGGTTTAATTGTTTGAATAAGACACATTACTTCTCGTATATTAACTTGTTAAAATTGTATTTCTCACACCTAGTAATTTGTACTCCAAACTGTTATAAAGTGAAAAACGAAGGATTTCGCAAATGTATTTTTTTTTTTTTTTATAATATAAGGTGACAAACGAGCAAGCGGCCACCTGAATCCACCGAAATGGAAAGCGACCGCTGCCCATGAACATCCGCAATTGCAGATACGTTGTCCACCCTTAATTGACGGAGGAGGAGACGCACATAAAGAGGACATTTCCCCTTCATATGCGTCTCCTCCACCGTCAACTCCACTTTTCCTTTCAATCCTTTCCTCTTAAGAAAAGGGTGGAAAGGAAAAGGGACTAAAATTAGGCCTCGGGCACCACACTCATCAGACGAAACGCGGAATTGCTTCCACTTCACGCCTGTTTTCTGTGTGGTCGTGGTATTTCACCGGGCGAGCCGGCCCATTCGTGCGAAGATGTTAAAGCGGGCTCTACCACTGTTAGATAAGTATAAGTATATAGTATATGAATAAGCATGTAAAGAGTTGAAAGAAAAACTGGGTTTTTTATCATTACTTAATGTTACATCGCTATTTTGTTAAATTACATTTTTCCTTTACTAAGTACACAAATAAGTGTAATTAAGTGCTTTATGAAACTATTAAAGATCAATTTATATTAAAGCTTAACCAATAAATTTAATCATGATCTTTTTACGATCGCTTAAACGTGAGATTCGAAGTAATTTATACTGGAGTATTAAATGTCGCCTATCTATGAGTTTTAAGATCTTTACGATGAGGTAGCTACGAGGATAAAAAAAGAAATTCGTAGTATCATGACTTTATTCCAAAGGGGATGGACTTAGGCTTTAATCAATAAACGATAAGATATATTTTTACGATGAGGTTAAAAGTCTTTCCAATTTTGTATCTTTGGTTTTCTCTTCTATGAAAGGTTTCGACTCTGATTAGCATTAATTGATTGTTTTCACGGTCTTCCTCTCTACTTTTTAACTACTTAGTTGAGAATTTTATTTTGTTAATCTTTAAAAATAATAATTTATGTGTCGTCTTTAAATGCTCAGGGGCAAACTCCTTATTGCAAACTATTTTATATTTTTTACCAAATCCCCTTTACGTTACTCTCGTATCGTTATAATATGTAGGCATTCGTAGTTTTTGTAAATGGAGTTGCTAGTTGTTTTTTTGTTATTTATAGTGAGCGTCAAAAATTACGCATTCTAATAAAGTAGGAAAATATTTCTTTCATAAATTAAACACCTTGTAAAACAAGTATTTTCTTAATAAAGATTTATTTATCAAGAAAGAATTTTTATGTCCACTGAATATTTAAATAGATTAATATATAAATGGAACAAATAGCTGTAGATAATAAATTATCGTAGTGTATTAGTGATTAATAGATTTCTTACAGCTACGGTGCGGCCAGACGAATCATTTTATTTTTTTAAAATTCCTAGGGTTCCGTTGTTAAATTAAGTGGCGAAATTAAAGTGTGTATTGCCAGTGTCAGATTTGACTTACATTTTTCTTTGAATTATCATAGGAAATATTACGTAAGTCTTAAGAATATAGACATGAGTCGTTTAGGGCTTATTGTTTTTTATTAACTTAATATCTTTTAGAGTAAATTGTAGTGTTATAGAAACTCACGCTTGACCACATTAGTTTTTTTGAGTACATAATTTGCATGACCCGCTTTTTACTTTCAATTTAATTTATAATGATATGCTTAGTCGCTTAAATAATTTGAATAATTCTATTAATTAGATAAGAGTGATGATTTGTTTCAATATTGACAAATGTCTGTTAAAGACAATGTCAAATTATCTTGTTACTGGAGAAAGTATACTGTATCTAGTTTCATATCAATTTAATATTAATTTACAATTTATAAACATTGTTATGTCTAACAAAAGATTAAAGATGCTAAGGCATCTGATGCGAACTATAATAGAAGAAAAAATGAAAGGAAGTAAGCGTAGCCAATAATATCATATAGGAAACAGTTAACGGTGAAAGTGCGCGTCGTGACGTATCAGGAAGCCAAGAGGATGTCACAAGAAAGTCTGGATTGAAAAATCTCCAGCAAAAAGGTCATAACATAGGTATTAAATACAGAAAGAATAGACAGTTTTTAAAATTGTAGTACATTACAATTCATTATAATAATCAATAATTGAACTCCATTTGTTTTTACTTCTACAATAATATAGCAATTTATTTTCTTTTTATTGACTCTTAATTTTGTTTAAATTTGCATTTCACAACGGGACGCGCCGCGGATCGTGGAATTGATAAACTTTAGTCAATGTATGCTCATAAAAATATATATTTAACTTTCTAATTTCTTTAACTACATTAAATCTAATATCAATATTTTTTTATTATGCCTAAAGTGAAACATATGGCAAATTAGACGCCTTTGGTGGTAAAGTATTAATAAGTTTAAAATCTATTACCATTATCTATCTTTATCTATTACCTTTCAAATTTATGTTTATTAAATAATCATAAAAATAAAAACTTATGTTTCTGTTACAGACCGTTGGAGAGAGTTTGTATCGCCGTTAAATCTACAAGTTCTTGTAAACAAATTGAGAGAAGTAGAACTGAGGACAAGCACCAATATAATCTTATTAAAACATAATAACTGCATTTAATGTATTATACCATTAGCTATCTTGTAATGTGCGTCTTATTTTGCATTTAGTTTTTGTGACCTAAAGTGAAGTATGACAAAAGGCACGCGGGCCAAGTAATATGTCAATAGCGGCAATGTTGCACAACAATACACAATTCTATGGACACCGCGATGCGTGTAACGTTATTAAAAAGATATCCCCGTGGAGGATTGATAGGCGCGTGCTTTATAATGTTGTTATTGTAATCTACACTTTGTAACCACAAATAGAGTGGTTTTAAGATGTTTAAATTGATCTTTTTTGGGTTTATTCTACGTAAACCGCATGTTACCGATAAAAGAAAAACCTACTAAGAACTTTGTTACAATCATATTCTAAGTTTTTTTTTGTACATAAATATTTTTTTAAATGCAATTTAATTAATATATTTATTAATCTTACCACACGCCACAATTCATAAAATAATATTTGGAACCATATTTATGCCAAATGTAAACTTACTCAGCAAAATTTTAACACCTCGGCGACACATAAATTTATAGGAAAGGCAACATCCGCCGCCGAAGTACATCCGGAAAGGTGGCAGCGCAAATAAAAGGCCGGTCATAATTCGTCATATTATTCATAAATAAAAATCAGTGCAAGCCCGGCAGATGCGAAAGGATTGCATACATGTGGCCGACAAGGTGCGTTCATCCCCACATCATAGATCCGTATGACTTGTGCCGACTGCACACAGTTTCAGAATCCATATCTTGAATCTTAAGGAATTTTCATATCCCCATTAGCATTTTTATTTAAAACATTGTAAGATACTTTGCGAATATTTGTCATCAATAATTGCACGCTTATCTGTATGTGTATGGTTATGTTTAGGACTCATTGGAGGACCTGTGCCGCGGTCCCTTTTAAAACGAGCTTCGGTACCAGTTTAGTAATTAAAATTACAACTTTATCGATCAAAGACTTATCCAGTGCAGGACGGACCACCAAGCGACGTATCTGCCGGTTGTTTGAACTTTACATAAATATTGGCAACATATTTGTTGGCTAATGAACCTCTTGTTCGATTACTAGTTACGTTACGACTGAATGAGTATATTGCGAGCGGGAAATTTGCATTTTAATAACTAGTATGTAAAGGAAAATGAGATGATTTTAATATCTTTCGTTATTTTTATATTGCGAAGGACATTATTTATTAATGAAAGTTGTATGATATGAAGTAGAAAGCATATTGGATTAGTCAACAAAATTTTATATGACTTTAAAGTTGTTATTTATAAATGTTTTTGATTAGCTTAATGACCTTTGTCCAATGATTGTTATATTATACGTTCTTTGATCAGAAGATCTTATGAATTGTACGTATTCGATCAAAGTTTTTTATTTTATTTATAATAGTAACAATAGATGTCTCTGGATTCTTTGTAAGTAGCATTTTAGTATCACAAAATAGACCAACAAAGGTTGTAATTATCGTCTACGGGTGTGTGTGTCTCATGCGTCTTTGTACAGGAGATGTCTCTATTTTGCGATTTTCTAAGGTGTGGGCTGGCTAAATGTTATTTGACGATCGCTTTGTGAGCACGCCCGTTGAGCTTTTGTATGAATACTTTATGCTTCCTTGTATCACTCCCACAATTTTATTATATTTTGCGAATTCACTTGTATTATCTGTACTAAAATGATCGATCGCTATTATTTTCTTTTCGTATTTTTGGAGCATTGTTACTTTGTATGTGTGAAGTTATAAGGCTTTAGGGATATGTTAGTGAAATATATTTATGCTTAATACGTTTGTGATCTAGGTATAGTCATGATAGCAAAGCATTGGGTGGTCGATCATTTCAAATATTTAAGATCAAATCATTAATTATTAATACCTATGACTAATAGGTATATACATTAATTTCAAGTAGCCTTATAGCAGTGTTATTAAAAGAATTAAGAAATAAAGTAAAGTTGTTTATCAATAAATATTAAAGAAAGTCACTTTGAAGTTAATACGAGTACACCCTATGTTTGTTAAAGGTTTTTAATCCGTCTTAATGTTTTAGGGTAAAATGCTTTAATTATTTTTCGAATGGATTTGGTTATTTAAATTTACTTACCGACTACAATATTCAAAGACAGGCAGGTAAGAAATAGTCAATGGGATAAAATTAAAAACGAATGACTCGACCGAGGCGACACCGAGTCTATTAAAATCAAGTTTAGCGCCTCCTTCAATGGGAATGATTGAAGGCTTCTAAACAATTCATTCTTTGCAGTGTCTCAATGGCTTGGCCCACATTCCCCGTGTAATCTTTTTACGGCATAATGGATGTGACAATGGCATGGCCCTTCGCCATTCAGGACTTTAAAATACTGACGCTCGACGTTCTAAATTAATGTAAACTTTTTTCAGATATTCACTGAAGTCGATGCCGCCTAGTGTGCGAGTGGCATTTTTAAAATAGTAAATAATTCACCTTCATTACAAAATCAATCTACAGTGTATCAACTTTAAGTTCATTTTGAATTCAATTTGATCCTACTAGATATTTGTATATACTCCGAACCTCATTGTTGCTACAACTATAATAAAACATTGCGTGAATTCTTTTAATTTTAAGCAACCGTAATAAATTAACCATTGTACAGTATATGTCCATATAAGATTTTATTTATACATTTAAAACAATTTTATTTGCAAGATAATTTTGTGCATACCTTTGTTTCAATTGAATTTTATACCACAACGCTTTCTTGGATACAATCTGAAGAATAATATTACATTCAAATTACGAAAATTGTTTTCGTGTGGTTGGTGTATGTTCCCTTGGTACTTTTTTTACCAAAATAAGGCAGTGAACTGAGCACTTACTTTACGGAAAATATGTGAATTAATAAGAATGTGCGTTAAAGTTCAAAAAAACAAGCTCATACTAATAAAATACAGAAGATTTCTGTGATTTAAAGCATTTATAATCAAAAGTGTATAGTTCCACTAGAGTTTTGAAAGAACTAACTTTGATTTATTTGGTCTTAATAACAATTGTTAGTATGTAAAAAGGGCGGAAGTAACTTAAGGAAAAGTTGTAAAAATTACTGTTTGTTAACAATTAGACATATTATAGTACTTGTATTATCGTAAGGCCTACTTAAATCAAGAATAAGTTTTAAAAGTGTTATCTAAAAATTCCATACCTAAAAACACGGGTTATAAAATTATTGGTCAATTAATGGTCAAAATAAATTCGACGGCACGTGTACGAAAAGGGTCCGTAGCCCACTTTGAAGTGTTCCAGGTACAAACGAAAAAAAGGAATACAACCTTCGCGTAGGGGTGGGAGGTTTCCCTATTCATTTTTTCTGCTCAGCCGCCAGCATAAAACCCGAAGCGGGAACAACCGACTTTCATTCAATCCATGGTTGTGAAGATCATTGCAGCTAACGAATTAGTCGACATTTAATGCACGAAGTAATCTTTAAATTATAAAATGGCTTATTTAACGAACTATTCGAAAAGCGATTTACACAAATTAGTAGCTATTGCTCCAGCACCGGAAAGAAAACATATGAGTTTGGAAAACGAAACCTATACGAGGTATAATTACAAAAGTGCCAGCGTCGGAGCGCAAGCGGCGTCGATCGCGAGAAGAAACGCTCGCGAACGGAATCGTGTAAAACAAGTGAATGATGGATTTAATGCATTAAGGAAGAGATTGCCCGCTGCAGTTGTGTCGGCATTATCTGGCGGCGCGCGCCGGGGATCCGGCAAGAAGCTCAGCAAAGTGGACACATTGCGAATGGTCGTCGAATACATAAAATATCTACAAGGGATTATCGAGGAAAGCGATGCGGCTATGGGCATTAAGAAAACCGAGACGTTTGTACCAGTTACGTACGAAGATGAAGGTGTTTTCGGTGATAGTTCACCGTATTCCGAGTCGGTGCCTTCTCCTGTTAATTCTGAATGTTCGTCTGGCGTGTCGTCGGATTCTCCTAGTAACGATTATTATATGCATTATCAAAGTAATGAAGAGACGCGGTATGCAAACGATACTGCAATGGACGACAGTGAACTACTCGACGCAATAACTTGGTGGCAACAAAAATAGTAGCAATAATGTGTTAAATAAGTATGTAAATAGTTTAAACCACTTGATGTGATATCTAGTCAAAAAGTAGTTTGTAAAAATGTGTAAATTATTGTAATAATAGTTAAATCAGTATTGTATAATTTTAGATTCATAAGCCTTTAACTATATTGTCCATGAGAGTAATATATTTTATCTACTGTTAACACGGAATGTTGTGCGAAAAATTACAAATATATAGAGTACAAAAATTAACATTTATTTTATTAAGATCAAACCCAATTTTCGGTTATTTTTCTATATTTAGTAACAAGTGCAATAATTAACTAAGTCTTTAAAAGAGTTATAAATCAATAAAAAATCGATACTTAAATTTCGTGACATTCAAGCCACAAGGCCGTCTTCTGACTTTTGATAGTAATTAATTCTTTTATTTAGTTTTATTGGAAATGATGACACAAATTGAAACACTCGATAATGCTAACAATGCATTGGCGGCAGCTGTTTCAAAAGGAATACACAATTAAGGTTCTTAAACGAGATATCTTCGACTGTGAAATCTCGTAGTCACATATAGTCAGGTTTTGATATCTCGAATGATCTGTTGATAACTTAATTAAACTCTACCGGTGTAACACCAACGGCTTCTTGATTAAGGCGAGATCGATCTTTTAGACCTTATGGAATGTACGGATATCTCTCAGAGCGGCTGTTATCAGTATTATGCTAAAAATACTGCAAAAATTATACACAAGGGCTTGATTAAGCCATCGCTGCGTGGTCACAGTGGCTGGACATTGTTATACAAGATTAATGGTGTTTACCGATATAAGGAGGTGGGAGTTAAATGCATTTACATGTGCGAAATCGATACTGATAAAGGGACAAAGAAGTTCGCGGCGAATAGGAATTGTTGATACACTTTATTTCTCTCGCATACGCTCTGTTGCTTGCGTATTTGCGGGGCAGAGAAATTACGTATAAATTAAAGAAGTACATATCGGCCTGAGCTAGCACGATATCAGAATTACTACTACTCGAGATTACATGTGGGCGGCCATGGGTAAAGTCGGATTCAAGGAATACATTCACAATATTTCTCAGTCAGGAAATCATCGATCTACCAAGCTCATATCGTTCAAACAATGTCCTCGCAACGATCCCTATTTTCAGAATGATCTAAGTTTTCTCGAAAGTCGCTTGGCCGCGCTCGTGTTCTAATTATGACTTAAATTCAAATTGATTTCTTCTTCTGATTGCGACATACATATGTAGGTACAGCGCGACATTACTGCAGACAGTAATCGACTGGTCATTTAAATATTTGAATCGCAAACTATAGTTTGAATTGAAGTTAAAAAAGCTAAAGCACAACTTTAGTTGGCTCGCAAAATATTTCTATAAATTGCGCAATTGAATAAAATAATTTTAATTCTAAAATAATTACTTACAATTTCATTTATTTAACAGAATAGGTTTTAGGCTACATGAAGTTTACGATAATTTATTGTATTGGGGAAAGTGAGAGCTTTATGATTATCTAAAAGCTTTATTTGCTTTAAATTTTAGTTTTGCGCACGCGTGGCTTTGTATAGGTCGCTAAAGATTAGTTTTTGCGACCCACACATTTCCCACTCGAATGTTTCCTGTTTTGTATTGATATAAAAAGTTGAATATCGATACAAAAATGATTTTGGCGAATTCCGGAAACTCGTAACGATTCGGTTTCGATTCGCTTTGTTCGTGTAATCTTATTACTCGGCGCACGTGAGCTTTGTAACGTTCGTGCTTTTTGCGTAAAGTTAACGATAAACATTTACAAATGGATTACTCAGTGTATTCAATTTAAATTTAACGTTGTAAGTTTTTTTAATACAAAGTGGGAATTACGCCGTGTATTGGTAGTGAGAAATCTTGCGGTTTTGTCCTTTTTACAAATGCGTACATACGTGGATTTTTACAGCAGGATCTTCCATACAGAATTTTATCAGCATTTAACTACTTTTTATAATAAGCAATAAATAGATAGACATATTATTTAAATCTACTTATTATTTCATTAATATTTTCCCATTTATTCAATCTGATATATCTCGGATAGACTATTAAGATAACATCAGTATATCTCAAGATGGCCTGTGGTAAACATTGTTTGCAGATTTCACTTGATCCGCGCCGCTCAATTGTGTATAATCCGATATTTACTTCGTGGTTTCTTTTATGCCTACAATGGAATCATTGATTTGCAAGTTTTCAATTATTTTTACTTTCTCTTAACACAAATTAGAATCTTTACGGAGAAAGTTATCTATACTAATATTACAAAGAGGAAAGATTTGTATTTTTGTATGTATTGAAATAAATCAAAAACTACTGGGCCAATTTCTAAAATTCTTTCACCATTAAAAAGCTACGTTATTAGCGAGAAACATAGGCTACATTTTTATATTTTTTTTAATTATACGCGTATAAAGTCGTGATCAATAGCTAGTATACAAAATAAGTTTTATTAATATAATAATAATGAGGAAGGATTATTATTAAAAAAAACTTGTTTTTACACACATGAGTTTCGGAATTATCGATTTTAAAGACAAAATGTTAAATCCTAATATGAAAACGCCGGTGGCTACAAAAGATATAATTAAACGCGAGTACGGGACGTGGCCGTCGTTTATGCAAATGTTTTATGGCCCTCTCGACTGTCGCACCGACTGAGGAGAGATTTATTCGTATACACTTGTACTTAGTGTATCAGACAGTGGGTGGGAAAGATTTTAACCCTACTTAATTATTACCTATGTTAATATTTTTTGATCTCGAATAACTAGGCTAATTATCATGTAGGCAGGTCACAAAAAGCAAGCAGTTAAAGTTTTAAACAGCGTGTCTTTATAAAAAACTAGCTGTTGCTGGCGACTTCGCCCACGTGATTAAAATATATAGCCTATGTTACTCACAGATTTTCCTTTCTAACGGTGAAAGATTTTTTAAAATTAGCCCAATAGTTTTTGAGTTATTTCAATACATACAAAAATACAAATCTTTCCTTTTTATAATATTAGTTTAGATATAGATATAGATGATATTTTGAGTTAAAGTAAATATACAAAATTACGTCTTGGATATTCAAGCTCAAAAGAAATATAACTTAATAAGCGTCAAGTACAAAAGTCTTAAACAAATCTTGTTAAAACAACGAATACGCGAATGTGAACTTATAAAACAATCTATCAAAACGTAATTGAAGCGTTATAACGAAGTCCTTTGTTTCTGTATGTTGGTAGTAAGAATTAAGGCTAGCGGCGGACTGGGTTATAAATAATTGTCGGATATCGGCTTCCTTCGGCCGCTGGGAACTCGCTTGATAGATGCGTTTAGGGTCAGGAGTATCGATGTTACCCAATCGACAATCGTGTGGGTAAAGACATGGGCGCCGCGCATAAAGAACATTGTATTTACATGTGTCGTGATTCTTTAATACGTTCTTCTTTGCGGTACTTTTTGGTTGCATGAAGTGTATAGCTTTGTCAATGTAACGTAGATAATTATGTTACGTCATAAGTGCTTTATGTTTTTAGGAAAAGATAGATTAACAACGATCTCATCAGCGGGGCACTGATACGCTGCCTGTTGTATTTTTTCTCTTTTATTAAATTACATACCTAAATAAATATATTGAATTTTTCAAATTACCTTATGGTTGAATTTCGATTGCTATTTGATCTTAGTTCTTATAAATTGTTAAAACCTGTCTTAAGGATTCATTAATAATTAGAAACACTACTAGTTTATTCATTCATGATATCGACAAACAACATACCATTTACCTAACATAGTAAACGATGTTTACGTACAAAAACATTTTTATTCTTTATAGATACGAAAATAGTAGAATTTGTTACATCTGTCTATGAGCAGTAGCAGTTGCGGCGAAAAGCAATTACAAGTTATGATTAGTTGTTATACGTGACCACTTGACCGCGAATTTACAAAGTATCGATTTACTTGCTCTCTAAATATGAATGGCCAGTGACATATGATATCTATTTAAAAACTATAACTACAGATAAATAATAATCATTTAGTTTTTCATTCGCGAATAATACTTCGAAGTAACAAACTTCTTGAGTTTTTTCTTAAATCGGAAGGGCATTTGTGATGTGCAATTTGAGATAGATTTCCGCATGAAATGTATCAAATAGCTAACACTTAACTGAGGGTTGCAACATTTTTTATCTTTTCCTCAACTATTATTTCTCTTTTGCGGTTTCATTTGAAAGCTTTTCGCATTTTTGAGTTGTTGAGATTTTAACTACGCAAGCATAAAAGGAAATGTACAGAGTTTTTATTAAAATTACAAGAGATTATGTCGGCATCTTCTGTATTTTTAAAAATATTATTTTTGGAATATAAATGCAGTACCTGTTTTTATCAACTAGCTACAGTATTCTTAAATAGATAACTCGTATTTAAGGGTCTCCCTAAGTCTAAGATAAAATGAGCTTATGTGACACTTAAACGTAGGTGAACGGACCTTTAAATTTAAGGTATGGTTCGAGAAAATATTATCTTTATGCATAATATTCTATTGTTTTTTTAGATTACATTTAAAAATAGTGTTAATTTAAATCCTATGAGAACAGAAATCTTTTTCTGTAGGCATGGCGTGCGTAATGTATTCATGGAATAAGGAATTAGTAAAATAAATTGGACATTTATCGTGACCACCGTTATTTTTATCGGTCTACACTACATTAGTGTGACTTTATAATTGACATACCATAACTGTAACTTTAAGTGCAATTAATTATGTGATACTAGCTGTTCCCGTGCGGCTTCATCCGCATGAAATTATGAAAATTTTATTTTATTGTTTACATTTGTCAGATTATCAATAGCAAATGTCAAAATGACATGACATGATATCAAACCATGGCAACCTTGATTCTCTTGATGTTGGCAGCAACTTATGGTCTCTTTCCCACATTAGGGTTTTTAGCCAAAATATTTACTCCTAAGTTTAATGACGTGAAAATATATAGCCTAAAGCGTGACGTAAGTGTAGGGCTTTTTATAAAAAAAAAAAGGATTAATTAAACATATGCTGTAATTGCTGACATCTTAGGCAACAAAGAAATGTGTGTTTACGCTTTATTATATTAGTATAGATTGATACTTTTTGTATAAACATGACACTGTTACGAAATAAAAATAAAAGAGCAAATAGGTGTAGTTTTAACCTAAAACGTTTTGTGTATTAACAGAAACGATAATTAACTGAATTTTAACCTGAAATTATTCGATCATGAAACAAAGCTCTCGCATTATGTCATAATAAATCTACTAAAAAGGATATTTATTATGTAGTCAATCGATTTGTAGTGCCATTCTTTGTTAAAATTATAAAAGACGTTCTATCACTTGCATGTAAATATTTTTCCCACATGAATACGCACACACGCGTAAATCATATACGGTAAAAAAGGCACGTAAAAAGGCATGAGACCTGATCCTTAAAAGATGTCGGAATATATTTCATAAAAGGGATTATAGGTTGGAAAGACTTAATGCTCTAGGATTCAATTAGCCGAAATAAGCTTAAATGATTCGTATCCGCTGTTATGACAGCAGTCGAATTTCCAAAGTTATTTAGCTTCCGTCACATTAGGGGCTTTTACGAGGGTGACAAAATCATTAGAAGGATTCATGATGCGGCTACTTTATAATTTTGTCATTAGATTTTGTGTCGGTTTAACGAAAGTATCACCTATTTAATTTGTCAAATCAAAGACAGATACGAGAATTTACTTTTTTCAAACAACATATTAGACGACTTTGACTGACGAACTAAGAAGATTAAATTGCTTTTAATTAAATACTCTATAATCCTGTGGAATTTTGTTTTAAGAAACGATAAGTTGTAGAACTTAGCGTGGAAATATTAGTGTACTCTGCTCATGATCTTCGTTAAATTTTTATTATAAAAAACCATTTTCGAATAAAGTCGTTACGTACTAATACCATTTAGAACTCCTGGAGGAAGGTTTAAGAGTCAAGTGTAATTCAGATAACATTATCTCCAATGCAATGGCGCGTGTCTGTACTTTTAGTTATGCTATGCGGGTATACTGATATAGTGAACTTACAATTTGCAATCTTAAATCTTAGATATAAGGTTGATATTTCCTTGAATTGATTTTAAGACGCTTCTGTACGTATTCCGTTTAATTCCTTTGTCGGTAATATTCAGGACGTGACCAACTATTGCACAGGTATTGCGAACGATAACTTGCGGAGCTAAAGTGCTGTGAACTTTAAACAAACAACTAAAACATCGATAAATATGGGTTTTTTGTAATAAATACATTGGGATATTGACATCTTGTTTCTTGTACTAGAGCTTAATCTCCCGGATTATTAATAACGTTTCAATTAAAATTCTTTCGCTATTTATGTTTTTTATCACTTTATACTGTCAGTTGTAATTTTGATGTGTGTATGACTACAGATACAGATCGTTAAGTTTCAGATAAGTTAAAATATAATTATCATTAAAGTTAACATTAAAATGAGTATAATTAATTAAGATTTTATCAGTTTTACTTCAAAAATACGTTGTAATAATTGTAACGAGTCAAGTTATTACTTAGAGTTAACTTACAACAAATCGTGGAAATATAAAAGTTTTGTATTTTACATACCATTGAATAATTTTATTTGACTTTAAGGATGTATTTAACCTTAGTATTATTAATTATAACGTAACATATTGTTACTTTATCAGTATAAAATAATTATTGTACATTGACGTTTACAATATGCATGAAACGGTTCCCACAGGTTCGCACATCTCGCGAATGGCTTCCGCATCAGGTGCTGCGCCGTCTCAAAGGGTTCCAAAATAATTCTCCGTTCTCAAAGGGTTCCCACTATTATTATTATTTTGATCGACAATCGCTCCCTCAAGTGTCAGCCTTTTTTCTGCCAGATATAAAACTAATATTGGAAGGTCCCATCCTCTTCCGTCAGTTTTTTGTCCGTCATTGCACTGCATTTAGTTTATGGAAAAAGGTTACTTTGTTTGAAATGCTTTTAATGTATCACAATATCAGTTTTCGTAATGAAAGTGAACGTATTGAAAATCTTAACTTCATTCCGTAGATAACGCGAATGGATATATTTTACCACCCAAAGGCGAGAATGGGATTTTATTTTAATTATTTTATCTAATTAGATATGTTGACTCTATAATGCTTGCGTTTACGTTTAACAAACCGTTGAACGAAGAAACAATTTTAAGTTCTATAACTTGTGGAATAGAGTCGTTCTTTGAATAACCAATTAGATACGAATCACAGTAAAGAACGAATGCATCTTGATGAATGGGCACTCACTGACTTAAAACAGTGATATTCTAAACTGTGAACCGGGCGTCATAAATCTCCCAGTTTCCAACCATGTTTTATAAAACCACGAAGTAAGTTTAATGGACGATGCAGTGATTTAGGTAATAAAAAGTTTAAAAATGAATCAAGCGATACAGGTGTCGGTATTAGGGCGCGAAAAAACGTTCGGTTATTTCAAGATCGAATCAGAACTTGTAAGACAAATCGGTCCCGACTTTGTCAACCCTTGGGTGCTCAAACGGAGCGCCCGCGGCTCATTCATCCAATTTTTTTTCAACTCAAAAGTTAACAATTAACAAAGACAGCGGTCAGGTTGCGTGTAAAAAAGTTTTCGAAGCGAACGCATTTTTACGTATTGTAAGATCGAGTTTTTTTTAATCCGGCGTCGATGAATGACCAAGTTCGAATTTATTGCGTCAAGTATTATGTCTATATCTATATTTTATTATAGCGAAACGAAACTAGCGGCGTATAAAAGGTAAGATTTACATCGGGGGCTTTTGTTATTGCCGTGGGCGATCGCGTTTGACAAAAGTGTTAACATCTACGTCCATAAAATATTTTGACTACTCTATTAGTCCAAGTTGTGTGCGATGCATTTTTGAATATGTGACTAACTTTTTTGGTTAATATGTTTTTTCTAATTATCATTTTGTAAAGTAAAACTTATTGTTAAATGTAAATGTATATTACTTGTACTGCTCAGGTTAAGTATAATATCTCACATACTATCAAGATTGAATAAAATTTAATTACAAAATTAAGTGCCATAATTTTATTAGTGTAAAGTAATTTTCCTTCCGGTAGAAATCAAGAGACAGGTTGTATTGACTAATTGTAACGACAATTAATTGTCGAGTAAATAGTAAATACAACCATTAGTAACCAACGAAATAGGAAAATAAATCTGGCATTTAGGTATTAGAAGGGACCAAATATTAAACTTAAATCGAATAATTTTAATTTACTTTTTCAATTTTTTTTTCGGAAATGTAGCCAGTTTTTACATTTCTGGTCTAGCAACTAAAATAGATCCGTCTTCGAAAACTGTTATTATTAAATTCATTTTGAAATCTTAACAACCCTTTGGTGGTCAAATGAAATATTTAATTTACAAAATTCACTATACTTAAGGGTTGGTTAATTATACAGGCTTTTAACCCCATTTTATTAATTACCGCCTGTCTAATATAAATGTGAAACGTGCTATTTAGAAACAATTAGACATTTTTTAAATGATCTACAATCAACTAACTTCGAGTAATCTTTATGTTTAATTAAATTGTAATTAAGAATAACTTTTTCTAAATGGTATACAAAGTTTTAATGGATCCAAGATAACATCCAGATTGATTTTAATTATTCAATGAAGTATGAAAAAAAATTATCTATCATTTGAGTACTTGGGGGTAGATAAAGGTTTTATCGTTTAATAAATCCCAAATGTGGGGTTACCACACGTATTCTTATGCTCGTACACCAGGTGAAGAATACTTTGGTTTTTATTACTAAAAGACTAAAATGACTGATAACTAGATAGGAAAATAAATGACCCTAAGATTAAGAATATTTCGTACCATTGAAGTACATTTTAACATAGAGTTTTATCATGTTTCATTTTATAAACGTTAAAATTTTAAGAATCAAATATTCCGTACGAGTTTTGTATACGTTCGATTTGAGTTCTGTTACTTTTGTTGTATCAATGAATTCGTATTCGACAAATAAAGATAGCATCGAAGCGTAGACGGCTGTCAAAAGTTATATTTATTTTCTTTGGAAATTCATAGAATCTGTGCGAATTCAATATCGAGATGTTTGCGGGTTATTGGTATTATGTGCGGGCGCAGCGTTTGTGCGGCACACAAAGGGAGCAACCCTTTGGCGACACAATGTGCGTTACTAATCTAGATCAGTGCACCATTGTATAGCATTGTACTGTATTGTTGGTCACATTCATGTCACCCTCCCCGTCCCACCCCGGGGCCCGCTCGCCGCAACTCTCAGCGGGAAAAGAGCGTCGTTTCTGGATATCTCACTCGATGTCAATTTATAAGAAATTACTTCGCCGCCGCAGGGGCCAGGTAGCTGCTCCCACGGATGTGCGAATAATGCAAAAACTACGTTCTCAAAAATTTCACTTACCAAACAGGAAATGAAAAATATTATTTCTACACTTCCTAATGCTGCCGCTTCGGTAGTGTTTTTATTAATCGGTTTATGTGAAAACTTTCGCTGCAGTGCCAAATAAAAATGTTATGGAATTTCTGAGAACAGCTTAATCGTACGCCCCAGGTCAATCATTAATACGAATGGAACAATTATGTAAAAATATTGTAAGCCAGCTCATGTGCAATTAACCTCTAATTATTGCGTTTCTTCCGGCCAATACTAACGGTAGGATAGCTGCTGAATAAGAAATCTGTAGAGTAGAGGGAAGTTACTAATATTGAACAACTAATGCTATAAATAAATAAATAATTATGTTTTCATTAATAAAAGTAATTCGTAAAGGTCTTGAAGTATTTAGTAAAAATACATTTACTATGTCAAATTCATTATTTCATTTTTAACGAAAAGAAATTTATTATTCAAATGGATTTCTATTATAAGCGCGTATATAGAGTAAGAACTGTATTTTAAGTTAAAAAAAATGATGAATGGAAGTCATATCAAACGTCAAAATATATTTTTTTGGTTTGCAGACTCTGTGCGACTTGAAAACGCGGAAGCCCTAAGGACGTTTTTGGATGTCATCCTGCTTTGGTAATTATTTTATAACTTACTTTTTTAACTACTGGTTTTATAACTGTATTTCGGAGGAAATGATACAAGACTTATGAATATTGTTTTTTTTAATACACTTCGTGTTTGTTTTTTAATAAAACAGCTGTATTGAAAATGACGTAAACCTTGAATGAAAATTAAATACAAGTCGTGTGTTAATATTAACGTATTTTGTTTTTAAATGTCTTAATAAATAACTTAATCGTGTTAAAATTTAGATAAAAGTTACTTAGCTTTACGTCATTTAAGTCATCATAATTTAATTACAAAATCGGAAGTAATTTTTTACTCATGTAAAATAAATTGTCAAAGACCGATAGTTAATTCCGTGAAATGGTGTTAAAACTATAACAGCTTGTTTATATTGCGACGAAGGTGTGAATGAAAGATGTTTATCACATCTTGTAAGACAGATTGTTTCCACCTATGTCACTGAACATCTTGTCCCCTAATTCATTGATTTAAATCAAAACGATTTCAACTAATTGGATACCAACATTTGACAGATTTGCAAAGTTATGGATTGGATCGGAATCTTAAAGTAAGATATCGATATTTTTAAAGTTTTACAATACTATTTTGCTTAAGTTTAAAAACTTTTTGTAAAAAAAAAACATTTCATGTGATATGTAGAGCAAATATGTTATACTCGTAGATCGATAAGTAATTTGTCCCGGTGGTTGTTTTTTTTTATTTATTTAATAACGACAATATTAATGAAACTAAATCATGATAGCACACTAGCGCCCTCCTTTTATACATTTTTTTATACCCATGTATGTTTTACATATTTTCTAACAGAACCAACTAATAGCAGCGCCTTTCACACCTGGCTAGAAAGCCTTGTTTGTCTATATATGTTCTAAGTTCTACGACATTTGAACTGCGTTGGTTACAGAATTCTTTGTTGGCTACGCAAGCCTGCGGGGTGGACGCATACTTTTTTACCTTTGTTACGCTTGACGGTGAATTTATTTCTTATTCTCGCGTTGAGTTTCGCTTCCTGGGCGGCTGTTGGTAGCCGGCGGCAGCACTTACGTGTACTTTCGTGTACATACAATGCGCTTTTACATTTACCTACATTGTGAGAAATTTTTGACTATCCAACAGTAAATATGAGCTCAGTCTACTTTTTTTTGGTCTATGGATAAAATCAAAATATCTTCGGTATTATCATATAGCAATAGCATGCAAAAAAACTTATAAAACTGGATACGATAAAAAAAATAAAAAAAAAACATTTCATTTGATATGTAGAGCAAATATGTTATAGATCGATAAGTAATATGTCCCGGTGGATGTTATTTTTTTATATTATTTTATTTAACAACGACAATATTAATGAACTAAATCATGATAGCACACTAGCGCCCTCCTTTTATACATTTTCTTATACCCATGTATGTTTTACATATTTTCTAACAGAACCAACTAATAGCAGCGCCTTTCACACCTGGCTAGAAAGCCTTGTTTGTCTATATATGTTCTAAGTTCTACGACATTTGAACTGCGTTGGTTACAGAATTCTTTGTTGGCTACGCAAGCCTGCGGGGTGGACGCATACTTTTTTACCTTTGTTACGCTTGACGGTGAATTTATTTCTTATTCTCGCGTTGAGTTTCGCTTCCTGGGCGGCTGTTGGTAGCCGGCGGCAGCACTTACGTGTACTTTCGTATACATACAATGCGCTTTTACATTTACGTACATTGTGAGAAATTTTTGACTATCCAACAGTAAATATGAGCTCAGTCTACTTTTTTTTTTTTTTTTTTTTTTTTTTTTTTTTTTTTTTTTTTTTTTTTTTTTTTTTTTTTTTTTTTTTTTTTTTTTTTTTTTTTTTTTTTTTTTTTTTTTTTTTTTTTTATTTAATAACGACAATTTTAATGAAACTAAATCATGATAGCACACTAGCGCCCTACTTTTATACATTTTCTTATATCCATGTATAATATGTTTTACATATTTTCTAACAGAACCAACTAATAGCAGCGCCTTTCACACCTGGCTAGAAAGCCTTGTTTGTCTATATATGTTCTAAGTTCTACGACATTTGAACTGCGTTGGTTACAGAATTCTTTGTTGGCTACGCAAGCCTGCGGGGTGGACGCATACTTTTTTACCTTTGTTACGCTTGACGGTGAATTTATTTCTTATTCTCGCGTTGAGTTTCGCTTCCTGGGCGGCTGTTGGTAGCCGGCGGCAGCACTTACGTGTACTTTCGTATACATACAATGCGCTTTTACATTTACCTACATTGTGAGAAATTTTTGACTATCCAACAGTAAATATGAGCTCAGTCTACTTTTTTTTTTTTTTTTTTTTTTTTTTTTTTTTTTTTTTTTTTTTTTTTTTTTTTTTTTTTTTTTTTTTTTTTTTTTTTTTTTTTTTTTTTTTTTTTTTTTTTTTTTTTTTTTTTTTTTTTTTTTTTTTTTTTTTTTTTTTTTTTTTTTTTTTTTTTTTTTTTTTTTTTTTTTTTTTTTTTTTTTTTTTTTTTTTTTTTTTTTTTTTTTTTTTTTTTTTTTTTTTTTTATTTAACAACGACAATATTAATGACATGACATGACATGACAAACCTCAGCAATCTTGCTTTCTTGATGTTGGCAGCAACTTATTGTCTCTTTCCCACATTAGGGTTTTTATCCAAATATTTACCCCTAAGTTTAATGGCGTGAAAATATATAGCCTAAAGCATGACGTAAGTGTAGGGCCTTTTATTAAAAATAGAATTATTAAAAAATATGCTGTAATTGCTGACATCTTAGGCAACAAAGAAGTGTGTGTTTACGCTTTATTATAATAGTATAGATATAGATAATAATTATAATTATAATAGTATAGATATTGTACAGATTCTTCTATACCATTTTAACTTAAAAGCATGAAAACTTTCACATTTTAGATAGCAAGCGTGAGACTTTTGGAATTTACAAGATTTTACTCGTATTTCCATGTCCATAAGCCATCTGTGCCATTTCGATACGGTACATCACAAGCTACTAAATTCTAATCCATCTTAATTGGATGCAAATCTAAACTGAATACTAACGAGTTCTCCAGACCTATTGCGGTGGTTTTGTACAATAAATCACGTGAACCAGATCTTACGGATAGGGCATTTCTCTCGTAAAAAATATTCTAAATGTGGGTTAAACAGTGGCCCTTAGCCCATCACCTGAGGCTAACAATTGCCTTTATTTTTTCTACCCTTTCTGTAATGACTTTTATGTTTTAAAGTTGATTGTGTGCGTTATTTATGAGAGATGCTTTGAGATGAACTTCAAATGTTATTGTTAGTTAGATTTGGACATATTTCATAGTACTTATTATTAGTCGTTGGTTAAGAATTGCGAGATATGATTTATATTCTCGAATTCTTTGTTTTACGATTCGCAAAGTTTTCATATTGTGCATTCACTGGTAAATGATTCCTGGCAAAATAAAAGATAAAAATAATTCCGCAGGCTTTTATCTTTTATCCATTTGGATGGTTGCTCATTTCGATTGTGTTAACACGATTTTCACTAGGCTTGTATTAATTTAAGAATGATTTCGATAAACCTGATCATTGAACAATTTTAAAGTAACAAAAAGGAAAGATAATAAATAATATTATGCTTCTCTATAATAGTATGTTTTAAAGCGAATGTTTAAATTATCACTTTTTTTTCAATGCTAGATCACTTGCAAACAAAAATGTAAGAAATTATAATAATTGTGAAATAAAATATTTTTATATCAATCAATATAAAATCAGTGATTTATTAGGGCAAGTACTGACACGTCATTACAGTATACCGTCATTGTTCCATAACGTACTGTTAAGTGATTTATCACATAAAATATAACTACAGACAGCTTCCAACGTATTCGGACGCATAATTACCACTTTAACTGGCATAAATCTTGCGTTGTTGTATGATTTATAAGCGTACCTTATGGCGATCGCAGCTATACGAGACGGCTTCCCACGTTCGCGTTAATATCATCGATTGCTAAAGATGTGGAAACCCAATTACATTACTTTTATTAACATAACATTTTCATTTACAAATTCAATAACATCATTGACTATGAGGTTTAACTATTTGTGAGTTTAAAAATATATTCTGATTGAAATTAAGATAAATAATCTACAAATATATGATTTGCTTTCCAATTTTGCAACTTTGGCTTTACAATTTGTTGTGTATACTTAGATTTTTGGTACTTGATGACTTTTCTCAGTCTTAAAGTGAGGTACAAACAGTCATAAATACAAGATTTCATTTGTATTATTTATTATTGGTATTGTCAGTTTCTTAATTATTATCTAAGTTTTTCTCTCTGTTGTTAACGGTCCCAAAACAAATGGATTAAAGCCAGGGTGGTCTACTATAGTATAATATTTTTAAAAACCATTAATTAGAGGCCAAAGCCAATAGATTTTTTGCATAAAGAATCCCGTTCTATAGGAATGCCCTACGGTTACGTTCGATAAAGACGTCTCGACTGTTATCAAGGGCCGAGCTCTTTCAAGAATTGGCGCCACACAGATTAAGATATCTTCGCTTTAATGTGTTAATTAAAAAAAGAACTTTTCTTTCTTACAAACGTTATCGACCACTTTAGCAAAGTAAGATATGCATTTTTATATTATCACAATTTTTAACACTTCACAATCGTTAGTGAGATGTCTAATTCTTTTCGTGGGATTTATCTATCTTCTAAAAAATATTTGCGACCTACAAAGATCATATCATCTTTTGAAAAAAAAAACATATAGATTCAATACAAACTACATCTTATTGTGAAACATAAACTAATATTTAGTATTTCACTTGATTTTTTTATAATTATCCTGAGCCCAATTTTTATTTTTAAATCTTTCTCATGTTTTTTTAGAGTTACTAATGGCCCACAAAAAATGGCGGATGACATATTTTCTAATCAACCACTCCAATATAGGTATTTAAGAAATCTTATTTTAAATTGAGTTTGACTGAGAAAAAAATAACTAAAAACTCGTAGTAAATTCTTGTTAAAGTAAATCCTACTTAACCAGCCTGCTGATTAAAAGTGATCGGTGTAAGGCGATGAATTCCTTTGCGATGTAAAAAAACATTTTTTGCTTAGCTCTCTTGCGAATCGGTGCCTTTATCTTCTTGTGGTTAACATTCTAATGAATTTTCAATGTCACATCTATCTATTCCTCCATTAAGATAACTTTGCGACTGTGTGTATTGGCAGATACATTTCCGCAAATCTTTGAAAGATAAATTAATTCTTATCAACCTTAATATAACTCACTTACAACAAAGTATTCCTATAAATTCTTATGCGTTGTAATGTTACACGGCGAACGTTGATGCAGTCAGTATTTATTACCAGTGAGTAACCTGCCAATTGATGCGAATGTTACACCTTGTAACACTACAGCGTGTAATATCGGTCAATACGCACCTTAAAAGATTTCATTATACTAACCTTTAACATACAAATGTACGACAAACATAAGTTTATAGAATCGGCAATATTTTTACTATTTTTATATTTCTATCGTATCGAGTTATTACTTAATTTTATTTCCAAAGTCTCCATTTAACTGCAACGTTTAAGATTTATATTCGTACACAAAGGTTTTATAGGTATACCCTCGTTATCACCGATGTAAATGTTGGGAGTCAAATATTCGGACCTTGGCTTTGACTATCGAAAAATGGACTAAGCACGATGACTGAGCTGTACGTACTAATGCTTACTAACACAAAAAATTACCGGCACAAAGCGAGCACACTAGCAAACAACTTGTGAACGTATTTCTGGTTTTATTTTGACAGAGGGAAAATTGCGCATATGACAAGTCCTGTTTCTTATTAGTCAAAGAGGTTCGGCAAAGTGTTTACTTAACGTCCATGTCATTGTCATTTAAATGATGACGTATTAATAAAACGAGCTATTAATGTTTGGAAGTTTTGATTTACGATCATCGTAAAAGTTGTAATGCCTGGCGGTAAGCCACCAACTGTTTGTGAAATAAATATTTTCCCATGCTTTAATTGGAGTTTACTGTTATAAATATAGCAATATAAACGTGTCATTCTTACTTTTAAAAGTGGTTTTAACGCTGTTTTTAAAAGAAATTTCTTAATTAAGAAATAATTTAATGAAAGTTATGAATTATCTGTCTGTGTCATGAAGATAAATAAAGTCTATGGTACTTTTGGATATTAGTTAAATGTTAGAAATCAGATTTTTTGAGTATTAAACTACGAAACTGTTCTTGGATTGGTAGAGAGAAAAAATTACATCTATTCATGGAACACTATCACCCACGTGTGCATATACATATTCATAAAGAAAACATTCAAATTCTTAGGAAAAGTACATTAATGATTTTAATATGTCACACTTTAATATGTCGTCTCTTATTAAATTGATAATTATTATTAAAAATGAAGAAAACATAAAAAAAGTTTTTATTCATAGAAAAAAAAACTTCGCCTAATTTTACAATTTTGTGCTAATGTGAGATAAAATTAGTTTTTGAAATTTTCGAATAAATGTTTTTATATGAAAGTTTTTGTCTCGACTCAATAATCATATTGAAAGCTGTTATTAACAAATTTTATGAAACTATTGCGTTTGTTACAACTGAGATAGGTTATTTATATCGAATTTTAGAGACGAAACCTATGAATCTTCTTCCAAATTATAAAAGAAAACAATTGTCCGTAGCGAAAGTATACTATAATCGCTTTTAGTTAGTAAATTATTTCTATTACACTAAGTTGCAGGACGTTAATGTCTTCTTTCAAACACGTGTTATCACAAAACATCTGGCTAACTCTTTGATATTACAAATCTATCAAGTTATTGAAAATGTTTCGAATTACGTGAAAGGAAAGGGTAACAAATAGAAAGTTTTTGCGCAAGCTGTCTACCGTTTGACCGACGCACCCGTCACGTGTTTAAAGATTTCATCCCTTTAATGCACCTTTCCCCGGACTTATTTGTTGTGCAATGGCACGAGTTTTATTATTGGCACACATTCGAATGCATCTGTTTTTAAATTGGCCAATTTCTAAGCCTGACTCCCGTTTTAAATGATTATTTATGGTTGTAGATATTGATACAACTTTTATAAAATCACACTTAACATCTATGTTGAAATGGTTAAATAAATAAAAATAGGCATTATGCACTACATTGTATAACTTCTTAATTATTCATCAAGCTTTAAATTTACTGCAGAATCTAAGTGGAGAGTTAAATAGGTCTTAATAATTTTATTTAAAATATCTTTCCTCCTTGATGAATTTTAACGGGTTGTTTTTACGAGCTAAGTACGGAAGAAAAAGGAAATGTGTTGTGAAATGTTGTCGTTTTGGATGGAAAATATGCATCAACGTTAAAGAGAAAAGTCAAGGCATCTGTTTAGTCTCTTAACTCCTAGAAAGGAATAAGTATTTTAATGTCGTATACGAGAAAGTTCTCAGGAAAATGTAAGTAAATAATTGTTTGTATTATTTTATTACGCGGGTGTAATAAAAACGATATTATGGGATGAGTACAGTCACATACAACAATGAAAATGCATTTTTTAATTTTAGAACAATGACTACAGATAATTATTAATAGTACATACGTGTACATATATCTACTGAAAACTACTCAGAAATTATAGCTATCAGTGAATCAAACAAATCTGAGCTTTCAATGAAGTCTAAAAATTTAAGTTTATATCTGACGACAGAAACCTTGTAACTATAACATCCGTCGCGTCATAAAACCTTTTGTAGTAGAAATTAACATTATTTTTTTAACACTTTTCTGCCCGATCGTACATTGGCGACAACTCTGTGGCTTGTGCCGACCGATGCGACGTTGGCACCTGAGATCGACAAACACCTTGTCTACCCGCAATCCTTTGACATCTGCCCGGGTGCGTTCACTTCTTTATTTTAATGTATTACGTATACCACCGAGTACCCAGATGTAACACAAAGATGCGAAGGAAGTCAGTTAACGGGGAAAGCATTTTTATTACACTGTTTTAATTATTTTTATTCGAAAACAATGTCTGATTTGAGTTATCATTCGAATTGGGCATTGTGCATGAAAATTATATTAAATTTTCTTTAATTTTTACTGTATGATAAACTTTTCTTAACTCTATCTTCCAAAAAAGTAACACAGTCCCCTAAAACGCAATTTAGTTTCATGAAATCGCATAAACGACAAAATAATGTACAAGTTTTGTATGTTGCGGACTTCGGTAAAACCCAAGAGTTGTCATTTATCTCTCTGCGTATCAATTATGTTGGATTACTTAAGGAATTCATATTTTACATCTTTATTACTTACGTTTTTATCTTCACCCGGTGGCCTAAGACTGCGTTTAAGACCATTTTACACTAGTGCAATTAGTTGAAAGATTTGCATCATGTAGCTAGTTTCTCTAGAGATGCGAATGATCATAATAACAGCATTATTTCCCGACCAGTCTCTTAGCGGAAAGCGGTGTTCGTCTGAACCTCTATAATTCAGCAAAAGCTCGCCGGAAACGGAAGTCTTAGTCCGTTACTTTAATTACTTTACCGGATTGATTTAACTATATCTTAGAATACTGACTACACTCGCCATTTAGTAAAACATGATGGTAACTCTGAGTTATGGACATTAATATCTTGAGGTATTACAACTATATGTCTGTAATAATTTAAAAAATTAAACTGAGCTAATGAGGCGTAACTGATGATATTTTCAAGTATGTATATTTACAGATTAAGTTATATTTTTTTTTAATTTAAAGCATGGTAATGTTGACGATCAATTTGTAATTTGAATTCTACTACTTTTACAAACATAGAGAATTGAAAATGATTTTTTTCAGACGCTATTATAAAACATATTCTAAAGGAAACTGATTCTGTTTACTACATACAGTGACATGTTGTTTAAACATATTTATTGAGCCCACAATTGAATGACAACAATTTGTCAGTTGAAGCTCGAATTTTGATCTTATCACTGGACTATTGTTGTTTAGTTTGGAAACAGATTACGTTTTACCGCATCGGTAGCTCTCTATTGAGATCTATTTAAATTGTTTTGCTTCTGGTAACCACAGATATGAATCAACTTTAATTCTTCATGTTTATAACAATGTATAGAAATATTAATACAATAAAAAGAAATAGACCCTCTGCGGAGATGTGGTAAACATGTTTTTATCTTTCTAACCCTTTTTCTAGTTTAACGCTTCTGTATTAGTTCTATGTATTGAATGGGATTTTTTCAAGTCCATTATTCAAATATTAGGCCACATATTTATAGGTGATTTTGACATGAACACGTGGTGTATTAGATCTTTTAATTTAGGTACTGGGCTTAAACTTACCAATACATTTAATAAGGAAGACGATATTTTAATTTGAACAAGGTAACATTAATCACATAACCCAGTTAAAATTAAGCACGACTAATCAAGTTGCGTCTTTACTTAACCTAAGGCCTAAGTCTAAATATGCTTATTTATAATCGTGGCATCGTATTTGTGCCGCGGGCGTGCGGCGTCCGATCCTTTGAGCGCAGCCATACATCACGGCTTCTAAGTAGACAGTATATCAACCGATATTCAGAGTAATTAGCCCCTTGGCGACGGACCTCCTGGATTTATTGTAGTAGGGCGTTAATGCGGCCGACAGCCGTGATGCCGGCCTTTGTTCTCCCTCACCGAAATATTCAATTGGTATTTAACTACTTATCCGGGTCGCAACCCGACATTTTATGACCACGTCTTATTTCATCGTGATCCCGCTAAAAATAAAAGCCTTTAATTATCTTACCTCACAGGAATTCATAAGATAAAACGAAAGGGTTAATCTACAATTGTTTTATTTCAAGGACATCAAATTAATTTACGATTTATTTAAAGTCGTCTCGGATGATAATTGTGCTATACATCAGAGGGTCCGCTGTAAAATCTACTTATTTTATCTATACCACTTTATCCTTTATCGTTTAAAAAACTCATCAAATTAAAATGTAGCACTTTTATGGGTTACGATAACTATTTTGACAAAGGAGTTTGGTAGTCGCACAAAAAGCGGAATCATTACGGCCGGCTACCGCAATCCGTCAATTAATTTACATTTCAGATATGAAAGGCGACAAAGAGAAGGCCGAAAGGAAATCGCCACTGTCGTTTATCTATAAAAATTGTGACACTTTAAAGTGTACCTTAAGTCATTGTCTTTTAATCACATAATCAAAGTTCGAGTGTTGATAGTAAAAACGAAATGGCTACCGTAGGCGACGGCGTGTGATAACGCAGACTGGCGCTACATCGTAAAACATCATTAGCGAGATAAAAACCCTAAAAGCTGCCTCAAAGAAACTGAGAGCGCAGGATGTTACGTCGATACATGATCTTACCTGCGTACATTGCTTGATTAATTTCAAATAAATACGTTTAATGTGTGATCAATCAAAATGTAGAAAATAAAGAAATGTAACACACTATCGACCATTTTTATTATCTTTTAATAGGATGGTGTTGCTAGAAACAATTTTGTTGTTCACAAAAAATGTTTACAAAACAGTAATTTTCACGTATTCAGTTTGTTGAACAAACAATCATAAATGAAATTATTGTGTCGAGGAAGTGGCGTGTAAAAAATAAGAAGACAAAAGAACGTCGGTGTTGGAAAACTTAATTTTACACCCGAATCAAAACTTCGAGACGTATTGTGTCGGCTGGTGCTAACCAATTTCTCTTTTGTTGTGACCCCGCCCACGTTTATTATCAAATGCCTTTGTGGCGTGTCATTTTTTATCAAAACAATAACCTTTTTATAAAAACTATCGGGTCACACGTACGATAAGTAAGAAATGAATTTGTCAAAAGCTTTTACAGTCAACTCAAACATAATTTACGTGGACGTATAAATTAGGAAATGGTGGGAGGATTTCTTAGAAACACATTTGAATTAATAATTGAACTGTTTAGTTAACTAAGTTATCTTTTTGTGGTACATCCAGTAATAGGTATTAATGATGTTTGACGGAGCATAAAGATTTTTATGTTGTACTATCGGTCAGTACCCGTTTTATTTTACGACATTTATTTTTTAATTATCTGAAAACTATATTAAATATAGCCTATGTTACTTACTGATAATGTAGCTTTCTAATGTTTTTTTTAATCAAACCAGTAGTTTTTAGTTTTTTTATTATATACAAAAAATCATTAAATTACCTATAGATTGTTATTTTAATAATATAAATAATGTGAAACGCATATTTTGTTTATTTTACTAATGAAGGCAACTATTAAAGAGACATAACAAATATTTTATGATTGAAGTAAATATTAAGCCAGTGTAAGGGTTGTTATAAATTAGAAACGCATTAATAAATGACAAATTACAGTCATTTGTCACAGTAAGCTAACGTTATGCGACAAATAAAAAATAATATCAGTTTATCCACCCACATCGGATATAAATTAATAGAATCTACCCTCATCCCTGTGACTTATAATAATACTTGATTGGTCTCGTGTGAGGTATTTTTTATGTTCTTCAACTTCTAATATTGCTAAACCTCTATAGGGGCAATATAGATGTATAGATAAAACACTCAAAATTTTATAGCATCAATGCTAAAATTATTTTATCTAAATTTAATCCATAACTTTTCCGTATTGCCACCCACATTTAATGCTTACTTAAATAGCCACTAATTGTACATTTCTAGTCGTCAATTCACAGTGACACCGATTTCTCATAATAAATATTAAAGCGACTTTAGTGAATACTTACAGACCCTTAGTGCGCGTACGCACCTTTAAAAGCTATGTTTAGTTTAGTATGTTATTTTCATTTGAATCAATACTTTTGCATGGAATTATCATGTTCTCACCGCCTGCCTATAAATTCAAGCAGCTGAAAGTAGACGATAATAATTACCATAATAATCTATGGATTTAAGTCAATAACAATTCAGATTAAATAAAAATTCTTAATCAACCCACTCGGAGATAACCGTCTATGTGCACTGTGCACAGCCAATCTCCTCGCATAAGAATTAGAAAACCATAGATTACAAAGTATACCTATAAAATCAGTGAATTTAAATTAAAGATTAAAATAGTGAGCGTGGTTTTTGTTATGAGATAATGTCGATTAAACTTAACCTTATTTCCAAACTAGCTTTCGCCTGCGACTACGTCCGCGTAGAATTAAAAATAGTGAGTAACCTATCTGTTCTTCCAGACTATCCTCTACATCTCTACCAAATTTCATCGAAATCCGTTCCGCAGTTTAGACTACAAACATCCATGCATCCATCTAAACTTTCACATTTGTAAAATTAGTATAAAGTATGATTAGCATGATAGTATGATTTATTCCGAGAGTCACATATTACCACGATTGTCTTTTGTTTCAGCCAACGGAAATTCTGGTTGTTGTTCTTTGCCAAAGCCATCTAATAGACTGCAATCTTTATGTAGTTGGGTTATCTTATGACTTAAATTTTACGTAACTTTTAATTGTATTTAGTCTTTTGGTATGCATATTTATTTTGTCGTAATAAAGACAGTAAATATTAATTTACTTATGGGGTTAAAACCATATATTTGCCTACCTATCAGTAGTTAAATATGTTTGTTATACTTTTTTCCATACTTCTTGTGACAAGTCGTTCTTTTTGTTCATAAACCAGACGCAGTATCGTAGAGGTTACAGCAAAGTTAGGATCGATCATAATTTCATAGTACAAATACTATGCTCCTTGTATAAGTGATTTTTATTCATTTACTTATGCTTTTAATTTGCTAGGAATGTGATAAAATACATAAGTATTTAAGCCCGCAACACACGCGCAGTTTTATCTGAATAGTCGGATCGTTCAGATAAATCTAACGTTTGTAGGCGAAACTGAGAACTTTACAGTTCCCAGTTTTGTTATATTATCAGAACGATCGTGTGTAACAGGCTTATTGTCAAACCTCTATTTTCCAAAGCGGTTCGTTTGGAAAGGGAATAAAAACAAATGTATTTTTTTAATAAATAATTTAATATTCTTGTTAAACAACGCCGTTTAGTATTTACAATAGAATGCAAACGTCTTCACTTGTTCGCAAAACTCCGCAAGGTAGAGACACATCGAAACAGCAGTTCCACACACACTGACCAACGCTTATTTACTAAATGTCTATTAATATTAAGGCACTATGGTATGACTAGAAATATCAAGAGTCTTTTCGTCTTCACAAATAATGCGGTACAATTAAATTAATGCACATTATTTCGGAGGGATTCGTCCAAACTTGATTCCGAACGACAGTTACCTGTGGGCAAAAAAAATACACGTTAATATCTTTCTCCGGGAACTAATTAATAATATCACCAAATGTAATTACAATACAAAGAAATAAAAAATAAGAGTGTGTTTATTAAATTTGAACTTACGTTTATGCTATTTTTGTTGCCACCATGAGATGACGTCCAGCAGTTCGTCCTCGTCCATGGGCCCCAGCTGTTGCTGCGTTGAGACCTCGTATCGATCCACAGCGGAGTAGGCAGAGGACACTCCCGACGAACACTCCGAAGGGGCAGGGGAATCAGCTTTCTCAGAACAAGGTGAATCATTGCCATAGAAAAATCCATCATCCATATCTAACGTTGTCGTCTGTTGACTATTACTACTAGGTATATTCTCTCTATTTTCCTGATCTCGTGTTATTCCTAGAGCTGCATCACTCTCATCTAGAAGTTGTTGAAGGTATCGTATATATTCTACTACCATTCTTAATGTGTCTACTTTACTCAATTTCTTTCCGGAGCCTCTCCTGGCGCCACCTGACAGCGCGGCGACCACGGAGGCGGGCAGGTGACGTCTCAACGCGTTGAAGCCGTCATTAACTTGTTTCACACGGTTACGTTCGCGGGCGTTACGTCGCGCGATGGAAGCCGCCTGCGGCCCGGTGTAAGGATTCGTCCTAAAATGCACTTTCTTCCGATATTGAAGATTCGGCGGTGTGTCATGTGTAACATAGTTTTTTTCCGGAGCTGGAGCGATAGGTACCATTCGTTTCTCCATTGCCGACTTAGTCACGGTCGCGGAGGGATACCCGGATGAGACGACGACGTAATTGGTTTGCCCTTGAACGAGTTGAATCTCGTGTAACATTTTACGTGTTGGGTGCGCGGGCGCTCGAGTCCGATAAGCGCGCACGACCGGTCCGCTCCGTGGGCGGAAAAGCACTGGCGCGATAAAGGGAGGCTTTGCGAGAGCTTTGCGTGGTGGGCGAGAGCGAGCGGCGAGCGGCGACAGTGGAGCTTCACGCACAAGTGAGTCGGCGGCGCTCGCGCACGCGTTATATCACCTGCGCCGGCTGCAAAAAAATATAAATTTTAAAATTCTCTTCCCCTATTATTTTCCATCATCCCTTCCCTTTTGTACGTACGGGTTCGTACCTGGCGTGGTAGTTAGGGGAGCGCGGTGGCCTGCGGGGAGGGGCGGCTAACGCGTGCCCAGTTTTTTCTACACTGACCACTGAATACATAAACAATGTTCTTGAAATATTTTTCCTTTATAGCCGAATAAATGTTCTAGTTGGAGATATAGAATTTGAACTTTGTTCCAATTTTGTTTCGTTTAAATTATGAGCTATGCAAACGTGTGCATTTTTCCATATTTTAACATGCAAAGAATACTTAGTATGTAAACTACAAAATAACAAAAATGATAATGTTGTCAACATTTTAACATTTACAAAACAACACACGCAACAAAGTTGTTGCGCCAGTAGCATACCTAAGTCAAAGATATCATATTATCACACTACATTTCGTATAAAAATCCAATAAAATGCGTTCATTACGACTTTGCATTTTTTTTAATTTCCATAAAGAGCATCGGCTACTCGACCATCTCGGAACGTCGAATATATTTCATACAGCAATTAGTTAATTTAAAATCTTCATATTAATGTTTCGTATGTAATGTATGTGAGAAAATATTTTGAATGTATAATATAGGAGAATTTAGTGTTCAAGGTGCAGTTGAAACGATAATTCTGGAATGTGTAATAATTTCTATGTAAAAAAAGCAATTTTTCAATCAGAACCGTAACAAATACGTTGTGAATAACACTTCATTGTGATAACGATTATTTTTTATTGCTGCAGTTAGATGAAAAGTTTGTTGCGGCCTCTGTCGATATGATTGCACTAATTTAATAACTCCCATGCAATTCGTTCGGCTCAACTAATTTAAATGAAACGGTAGTTGTTTTCATTAGCGGGCACTTAGTAACGGGATTGGGCATTGATTCATTCCGATAAGCACTTTATTGGGCGTAACGGAATTCCGTAGGTACTCATTTAGTTTACGAACTAGTTGGGCTTCTGTTTATGATAAATGGAAAGATTTCACAGAACTTCGGAAATCACAAATGCAAAGCAGCTCATTTTACCTCAATATACATTTAAACAATGACACTTGCTAAAATGGCTTAACTTATTTATATTTTAAATCGATTAAACTAAATAATTATTAGAGTTATAGCGAAATTACTAATTATATAGGAAATTAATATTTAAAAGAAGGAAATATGTGAACTTTCAAAGACACGCAACACCTTAGAGTTAATTTACAATCTCTACATACCCTTGAGAATAGCTTGCGTGTCATCTTTACTAATTTGTACTACATTTATTAATTAACAAAGAAATATTATGTAAACGAACGTATTTAAAACACAGCAGGTGGACTGTACGGCTATTAGATTAGGAAATCGTTTTGGCAATGATATATTTTAATATTTCATATATATCTTACTTGGTTAGATTTCGGATTTAAATAAAATTACGTCTTTTAGAGCATGCGCACTCCTTTGACTAAATTATCGCACAATTGTTTAGTCGGGCTTTGATTACTATGAGCTTATATGGAGGTGCGCACACTACTCGATTTTCAGTTGTGCAACGAAACAGTTGAATTGGTTTGAAACAATCGACAATCGAAAAACAGTTGTGCGCTCGTTCTTAAAAAGTTATCCTTCTGTCATAAAATTTTGTTTTTAAATATCTGAGTTCTTTAAAGTAAAGTAATAATTATAATCGGCTACTTTACTTTTTTATCGCATATTGGATTTAAATTGGTCACGATAACAAGTTATAGTACGAGTCATCATATGGGGTCGAACCCCGTGATTTTGTACCGGATATGACCTGCGGGGAAGTGTTAATGGGTAACGTAAATAATTTTTTGCTTTTTAAATTATTACGTGTAATCAATGGATCAGCTCATTGTTCCATTAAGGAAGGATGAGTAAGGATATTAGATCAATACACGAAGGGTGTTTCACCCCTTCTTAGTATTGTTACAGTTATGTTCTGAGGTCAAAATTAAATAGCGTGTTGAATGAACATTGAAGTTAATAAATAACTTAACTCAAAAATATTTTTAATATTACAAATATAAAAGTTAAATTTTTTAATAGTTCGCTGAGCCATTCGCAATATAAGATTGTAAAAATTTAACAAGAAATTCTTATAAATCTTGATATATGATTTTAAAAAAAAAAACAGTTTCCATGTTACCCATAAAACAGAAGCCTTACAAATGCTACGTCAGTAAATAAATGTTACACGTAAAGATATACGAGAGGCAACTAGACAATTTCCCAAGTACCACTTGGAAGATTAGATCGCGTGATAAAAGGAATAAATAAACTTCGACGACAGGCGATTAATAACACAAATAACTCTGAAACATATTTCATTCGCTAATGCGTGATTAGTTCAATACAAATTACGTTATTCATGGTGTTCAAATCCAATAAGATCATTTGAAATGGTCATTGTGTTGTTTGGGATCTATCGCTTAGTTACCACCCACGTGTTTTAATACGCTTGTTAAAACTTCTCTAGTACAATGGCGTGATCATGGAATATATCTTATAAGCTATTCTCAACATGTTAATAATGACGTGTCGATAATTCTTTTATTTATATCAAACTAGCTGTTGCCCGCGACTTCGTCCGCGTGGTATTAGAAAACATACGAACTATATAACTAACAAAAAGCTACGTATCCCTCGGGAACCGAACATTTCTCGGGGATGAACCTTATCCCGTGCGTTCTCCAGACTTTGTTTTATATCTGTGCCAAATTTCAATAAGATATGTTGAACCGTTACAGAATGATCGAGTAAACATTAAAAAACTAAATTAATGAATCCCACGGGAACCGTAACTATTCCCGGGATAAAAGCCTATGTGTTCTTCCAGACTATGCTCTAAACCTGTGCTAAATTTCATGGAGATCCGTTCAGCCGTTTAGGCTACAAACTCTAACAAACATCCATCCATCCATCCATCCATCTAAACTTTTGCATTTATAATATTGGTATGATATGATATATGATGTGTTATTTTAAATTTGAGTTTTCTGTCTACTCTAAATTTTTGATGGCGGCAAAACTTATTTGAGTGCACACGGAGTTTAAATTAATTCAATTCTCTTCAATTATTTCATCTATGTTTTGGAATCAGTTGAAGTTTTCGTATGTTTTGACAGTGTCGAAAGAAAATAGAAAACAGTAGCAATATTTATTATGTGGTTGTTACGAAACCATTATAGATGTCTCCATCATCTGAAGGGTGTTTGATGCAATAATTTTCGTGTGTCATAACAAACGTCATTTATTCCGCCTCCCGTAGAGCAATTAAGATAAAATAAGTTTTCGTTATCAAACTGTAAATCGACTACTTAATATCCACCACACCTGTTTACCGTTATTTGCACATTATACAAACAGCTGATGCGTAAAAGTGGCATTTTCAAAAAAGACTCGTCCAAATCCAGTCAAACACATCTGTACCCCTTTTTAATTAAAACTCGCTAACTGATCCCTTGTCTTTTGAGTCGCTCCATGTATCTTGCTTGTTTTACTTAATACGTTTGTAACGACTTAAGCGGTAATATACGGTGGCAATAAAAATAAAATTATTGACAAGAGCGGGAATTTGTTTAATCATATGGTAATGCAAAAAGCTTTAAAAGTATGTGGATGTTTTTTCAAAATCAATCGTAACTTTTTAAATTTTTAATTATCTTCCAAATATAAGAGGGTGATAAATTATTATTTTTATTGTTTGAAAGATAACAAAAAATTCATTGCACATAAACATTTTTTTTATTTTTAGAGTCACTTATATGTACTAGACAAGAAAGAAACATAAAACTTTCCAAACTAGCTAGTGATGAATGTGAACGTGTCTTGTTATAACGGAAATTGTATGACATTCATAGTTGTTCGGACAATTACCCGCTGCATATAAAACAATTACGTTACAAATGACAGAGATGCCCCGTGACGTGGGATTCGGGGTGAGTTTTACGATGATTATGGGAATAATGTCATCTGTGTACTTTTATTTACGCATCACTGGTGTGAGAGCAAATTACAATGTTTTCGAAATTAACATGTTTGTTTTTCTGTTTTTAATCAATAAAGTTCTTGTTATTATACAAATATTATTTTGGGCATTGGGATGTTTTTAAAAACAACGAAAACATAGGAGTAAGTTCGGCTGTATATTTTATCTTGATATTATGAAAATTCATACAGTTGTTTAATTGCTGATTGGATAATTTTAAAATTATGTATGCTTCTTACATAATATGATTCTTCTCTTCCATGACTGGCACGATAAATGTTTTATCTACAGAAAACTTAACAAACACATTATTAAGTAAAGGCTGTTCGTCAGTAGCTCGTTTACTACCAGTTTCTTGTCATATTGAAATTCAACCCTCTCATTAATTTCGTATTTAAAAATTACGTTGGTCTATAAATCATTAATGTTAAAGGTTGCCGACGATATTCACACAATACCACTACCTGATTCGTATCCAATATCGATTGATTAACGATATGTTGAGTGACTCCTATTCATCGGCGTCAAAGGGTGATGTTTAAACATTAATAGAAAGAATGTTTCACATTTCACCTAAGCTTTACCGCCTTATACAAAGAAACCCCAACATCTACAATCCACGGATACGAGAATGAGTTGCGGATTGCTTTTGATATGCCAATGAGAAAAAAAGATCCGATCTTCAAACACTTGGTCAAATTTCACACGTCTTTTCCAACACAAATAAAATGCAAATGGCTTGTCGTGTAAACATGTGTTTTATATTCTATCAGGCCATCGTATCTTTGGACAGTTCAGACTACCATCGCTTTGAGTGGTTTTGGACATTTAGATGTGGACGTGTGTGGCTCCCGCCGTCACTTCGACACGGATTTCGATCGAGATTTGTTACTCTGAGAAACAATTTAGTATTCAAATCGAAATGGAAGATCGATATTTGAATTTTTAGATACCGCCCACAATGCAGTGTTAACCAAAACAATGTGTAATAATAAATACCTGTTGAGCGTGAAAAAAAGAACCAGGACAGACAAACATGTCGCAAGTAACCACATATTAAAATTTGCACGAGATTTGTACTAATAGAGTTTTCACTACAACCTACTACTTTCTACCACTAAAAGTGCATCTTATTCAACATAGTCAAAAAGGTTTCCTTAACGTATTGTCTTTCTTTCCTTAAACTCGTTCAATCAAGTCGTAAATAAGACAAGTAAGCAAATCTTGTTTCAAATTCATCAGTAATTTTAGTTGGATCTATATTCGAGTAAAAAAAGCATTTATCAGCATTCTTTGTTCATGCATTTGTAGTTTACTTTATGATGTTTTACTAGTCTATTATTTTACTCTATAAAAATTGGTACTTCATTAAAATAAATATTGATTGCTACGATGTACTCTCATAATGAGGAAACGTGTCGTATTTACTATATCATAACTCACAAAGGCTCCCACAATGCTGTCACACGTCGTTAAGTCAATAAATACGTCTATTCAAGAAATCTTGAGCCGCTCGCAGACAAACAAGAGTCGATTTATTCGTTTATGGTTTTACAACATCTCGTTAGCAACAAACGATAAGATAGCTTAAATAGATAATTAGTATTGTTTTTTATAAGAACACAGATTATGTTATTTTTTGCGTTTTATTGATACGATGACGGCGATGTTAAACTTTAAAAGAGATCGACGAGATACTCGTATAGCATCGGACATAAATAAATTTGGTGCGTTGATTGCCAATAAACAAAGTCGATATTTTGTGTCATATAATCAGATACGATATGCAAGAAATGAGGCTGAACATAACTCTCTTATGTTTGTCGAGGTACAGCGGCGCGTGGCCGGCGCGCGCCCGACCGCGGTCGTACGTCGGACGAGTTTGCTCGTTTTAAACCGTGCCTTAATTACAGTGAGGCGTTATCGAGTAAGAATGTGCACACGCGACATTGGTATTAATTTTAATGAAAGAAGTGTGCGCCGGACAGCACCTGCCCAAGTCGTCGGCTCACTGAAAACTGTGGAGGCGGAACAAGAAACTGTGGAGCCGCGATTGTCAATATTTTTTTTATTATAAGTGCTACCTTATCTTCGATAAATATTATGTTTTATTCTTTGATTATTGTGTTTATGAACATTTTAGCTCGTACAATAACATTTTAACAGATTATAAAAGTACCTACATATATGTCTGCATTAATTATTTTTTTGTAAATTCATAAATTAGTTTATTGGTACTGAAGATTCTTTGTAAACGTCTTGTTATTTATAATTAAAGGGCATTAAACTTGAATCCCGATAAATATAGATCCAATTAATTCAGTTTTGTAATGCGTCTGGCCACTCTTTAAAGCCTGCGTTCGCGGTAAATGTAGAGCCGTTTCCCAGATTCTGAATTTCCATTTAAATTATGGTTAAGGCATAATTAGTATGATAATAAAATGAAATTTGTGATGTGATGTGATGTACGAGAACCAGGTTTGTGGTAAATTTATGTCCAATACTTTAGCATTCGGTAATTAAAATAGAATGCATCTGTATTAAGTGGGTAACGGAATTCTTCGGAACGAGCAGACTGACTGGCTTCGTTTGATGGCAAATGCTGTAATCACATGCGCTATAAAACATGCTATATTTTACAATTTAGATTACCGATTCGTCTTATTTACGAGTTAGTTGTATAACATGGTTCGTTCTGATTTTGATCACTTAACATATAAAATATGTTTAATACAGATTGTTGAAGCGTAAACTTTAGTCTGATTGCAAAAAATCTTGGTTACTGTTAGTTAATAATATGAATAGATACACATCTAAAGGGTGGTACAATTACCTCACTCTTCTTTGCAATTTTTCGACACCTCTTCCCCTATCCTGGTGATAATATGTAGTAATTGCTTAGGCCCTTATTTTCTGCAAGCGTAAAATACGTTTTAAATACCGCCATGTGTGTTTGTGTGTGATTTATGAACAAAATTTAATAATCTGATTTTAATTTTATTGCATAATTTGCAAAATTGAATTTGTTAAAGGTTAAAAATAGAAATCAATTAAATTTATATCTATTTTCATTTACGCAATTTCCTTGTTTATTACAAACGAAGGTTATTAGCCATTTATTAAAGTAGCTACAAGAAAGAGAAGCAAATATATAAAGTTGATAATACAGAAAGAGATGCAAACTGCTAAAGGGCAGGTGTCACAGTCCATCTGCCAGTACTTCGCGGGCCTCCCTTGCTTCTCGTCATGATTTTTAGAAGCTATAGACGGTCAATTAATTATTATATAGGTAATTTTGATACACGTCAATTAGCCAAACGGCTTCTGATTAAACTCTGGACCTTAAATTTTAACACAAAGAGAACCTATTTAAGTACATGAGCTAATTTTTATTTAACCGAGAGAAACTAATGTGAAGAAAGATGGATTGCGCGAAACGTGACTTGATCAAGAAGGGAATGAAGACAGTTGATGGAAGAGAAGGTAAACCTAGTGCGCAAACTTTACGGGAGTAAAGGAAGGAGAGATGATGATGATAAAAATCAATGTCTTAACGTTTGCCTTAATAAGACAGTACATGAAAGGAATTAAGAAAATTTGACAGATAATTTCGACAAGCAAATAAATGAAAACGAAGCGATCTTCGTCTGTACAATTAATACGTTAATGATGCCTCCCGGTAACTGAAAATTGCACCGATTCGTTTGAGAGACGTCTACTTGCATACCTTAAGTGCATGCGACAGGTTAATTTCAAGTATAAATTGACGAGCGTCGCGGCCGGTCGCTCTTATGGTCGTGTTTATGCGAGAGCAAAACATTACCTAGGCTTATACTATATTCACACGAGAGTAGAACAATAAAAGCGATTGCATTGATCTGGTTGGATTCGAACCCACGACCGCAAGAAGACCGTTGGTTATTACTTAATTAAAAATACTCTGGTCTAGCAAAAGCAATTAAATGCCATGCTACATTATAATATTTAATGGTAATTTCATGTAAAGCTAGAGGAATTCTTTGATTATAGGATATACTAAAAAAAATTCAAAGTATTAATAAGAAATTTTATAAACATAAACATTTTTAGCATTTTAATACACTTGATGCGATTATCGTAAAACTGAGCGGCAGATCCAATGCTGATAAGACGACAAAAGTATCAACATGTATATAAACAACTATACTGATGCTATTAGTTTATTGAAAAAACATTAAGCGTTGTGAGAAATTAGATCTTATTTCTATAGGCATAAAGATGATACTTAAACAGTTTAATTTGTTAACAATGTCCGAGGTAACATTGTTGAGGTTAAAGTAGTAGATTTGATAGGGATCTCGGCTGACGCGGTTAAGCGCGGACACAACTGAGCATGCCTGTAACTACTGATTGTTTTAAATGTTTTATTTTCTTCTTTGTAATTTATTGAATATGTTTAATAGCAGGTTAACTTTAGTTATTTATTTTAATTTTCTGTGATAAATACCTTTGCTTTTTTACTTTTTATAAGATGGCTAATGAGCAAGTAGCCACCTGGATTCGCCGAAGAAGCAAAGCGATCGCAGACCATAGACATATTTGCAGACATGGCCATCTTCAATCGACGGAGGAGGTGACGCACAGAAAAAGGATATTTCTCATTCTAATGCGTTAATTCCACATTCCCTACTATCAATACCTTATAAGAAATGGAGAAGAAGAAAAATAGTTAAAACTAGGGCTCCAGTACGCACACTAGCTCACTTTCGTTGTCTTTGTAAAGTAAGCGGATCATTTAAGTCTTGATATTGCTGTAAACACAGCAATCTACATAATGAGTATGTCTGGTATTCAAATAGCGTGGGCCGTTACGCAGACGATATGTCTGTTACCATCCCTTACTTTACATTCTGTGTAAGTCAATTGTATCATTAGGTATTGAACGTCGATTTAAAATTTGTAAAATGAGGTAAAAATACAAAACATTTTATGATTCACCGTAAGATGGTACACTAGCGAATGCGTGATTTTTGTACTTTACTTCGTATCGTATATGTTTTTGTTTTTAATAAATGCAGGTGGCGCTTCCAAGGTTGCCCTTTTGTTTGCATTTTGATTGATTGATACATATTTTATTCAAGGCAGAAATCGTGTTAAGGACACGCTATAAAAATCCACAAATGGTGAATTTTAAGCGGCCTTTGTTCCAAACACTATGCCAGTTGTATATTTGCGTGTGTACATTTAAGCCGTGTTTAAACAATGCCATGAGGCGCTATCGAGAGGCGGGAATATCCTTTATCTAGATCCGTATTGTAGTACGGCTCAATCCAAGCTCCGGGCTAATATAAACAAAATGTTATCTACATGTTACCACTCTCAATGCATTGTCTATCTACAGCGGTACAGTTAAAACTACGTTCAAAAAGTTTTTATTCTTAAATATATTAAGCCGTATTTGCATCCGAAGTTGATGAATATTTTTTTCGCTAATCAAATGAGCCTTCACTGATTTGTTTTTCAATAGTCTTAAAATTAATTTGGGTATATATCTGTATTAATTGTGTCTAATTTATATTATTTCATTGCGTATTCTTATTTCCACCCTTGGATTTTCCATAATTGGTCACTGTGTTCTAAAGTCGATTACTGAACTTAGAGACTCCCTTAGCGATCATTTATCGTCTAAATGTGTCAGTTTACATATATATTCATTAAAATATAAGTACTTTTGTACGCGACATTACCTTGGGAAAGTAATAAATCGTATAAAGAAATGAAATATAAATCAGAGCAATCGCAATCGATGAAAGCCAGCCTGCGTGCGCTTCACGCAACGGATACGGCAATTTGTACGATTCCAAACAAAAACAATTAGCGGTTTAGCCACACTTACCATTACGTAGATGTAAGATAAGAGTGTTACTGAGAAAGTGTAAATAGAATTAACATCGGCCGCGGTCGTTACACCGCGCAATAAATTACATTAAAAAGACAAACGAGACGCAATTTGTTGCGTAATTTTTTTATTTACATAAAATTTATGATCACGCACGCAAACTTAGCAAAGTAACAAGTATGGGTACAGGTTCTGGAAGATGTCCATCGGCTGATACTATCAAAAATATGTAAATGTTTTAACTTCAATGTATTCCAGCAAACATTATGTTTAAGTGTTTTTATTTGATGATCGTCGCATAAGCATTTGCTCAATTAACTTTTAGTATAAAAGTGTTAGTCTTAACAACCGTGTGGATTTGGTTTGCATACAAATTAGGAAATTGCAGCCAATTTATTGCGGTTGACAATTTAACGTATTTATCATTTTAATATTATAAATGCGAAAGTTTAGATGGATGGATGGATGGATGGATGTTTGTTAGAGTTTGTAGCCTATAATGCTGAATTTCGATGAAATATGGTAGAGATGTAGAGGATAGTCTGGAAAAACACATAGGTTACTCACTTTTTTTTAATTCTACGCGGACGTAGTCGTGGTCGAAAGCTAGTATACTAATATTATAAAGGAGAAAAGATTTGTATTTTTGTATGTATTAAAATAACTTAAAAACTACTGGGCCGATTTCAAAAAATTTAACATCAATAAAAAGCTACGTTATCAGTGAGTAACATAGGTGTAACAACATAGTAACATAGGTGAGCGAAGTCGCGAGAAACAGCTAGTCAGTGATATTAACATAATTTACCATTACCAGTATGTCTTCATTTATTTCTGATTCTATTTATTTAATCTTATTGTCATGTTAATAAATTACCTTTTTGTTATTTGAATGTTTATTTTTCTACATATGTAAGTCATTGCACATGTAGGGGTAATTAAATTAAAAATTCTAAATGGGTCGAACAAAGTCTAATTAATAATATTGTTATCTTAACTATATTGCACTGCTTAAGGCAGTAGTAGTAATGATAACAATAAAGAAAGCTATCAGTGCGGGATTGAAATGCGAATTTTGATATCTCAATCTGCGGGTCAGAGAGGCCGCGGTCACGACACCCTTCGGTGGTCACGACCATCGGCCGGCTTATTAATTATTATCAAACGAACAAATTATCTACATTAAACGGATGTTATATGCTCGTATTCATAGTCGAGTGTTCACTTCAATTAATTTTAATAAAATGTTATATCAGAAAAGCATTTCCAAAATCTTGAAAACTAAAAAGCTTAATTTAAAATCGGAGCCTTGTTGTTTAAAATTATTGAAATAAGGAATTTTGATTCACAGTTTTTTTTTGTTTTGCTAACCGCCAAACAAAAACCGCACATTTTTTGTTGTTGTTTAAAATGGCGAGTTACTTTAAAATAGGTTTCTGATACACTTTTTGTACATTCCCTGATAGTTTTTTAATATCTATTTAACCTTAATCATTTATACAATGTCTTTTCATTTGAACTATGAATACGGCGATTGACACGCGCAGGGCAAAAGGTCTCGAACTGGTATAATTAAATACAGGACACACTTGCCTCAGGCTCGGATGCGGTAAGATGTATGTAATAAGTGATTTTTATTTCGCTTTAATGATTTTAGAATCATATCCTTAACGATTTTGACTTAGAATTTCTTCAAATGAAGTAACAATATTTAAAACAAATTAAATATAACTAAACTAGCTTTCGCCTCTGACTCCGTCCGCATAGTATTAAAAAAACAATGTAAGTAGCCTATGTGTTCTTCCAGACTATGCTCTTTATCTATCCTAAATTTTGTTAAGATCCGTTCAGCAGTTAAGGCTACAAATTCTAATAAACATCCATCAACCCATATGTCTAAATTTTCGCATTTATAATATTAGTAAGAGGTAAGATTACATTGTATTTGTAATTTTAGTTTATGACTCCATTGACGATAACAGAGTATAAATTCAATCGGGATATAAGACTTAGTTTTGTTTAAGACACGTAAAAAACCAAACGTAATTAAAGCTAATGAGTTAGTAATTTTGTTGGACGCTAGGGGTGGTTCACGGCCGGCGGTCCTCCCTTACCTGGAATGCGCTATTACATCATTATATCATGAATATGAACGATATAAACGTAAGCTATAGATATCGTTCCTTATTAAGTCTAATAAAAATGCATTGAGAATAATCTTAACAAGTTGTCATTACTGTGTAACGAATTCACCAAAATTGTTATTGAAAACTGATAATTTTTGATTATCTGATCGGTATTAACTGTTAATTTTTCTTGATAAGACTGAATTTATTGGACGTTTCGGAGTTGTATGGATGCCGAAGCGATGCGTCGTACGAACCGACTGTCGATTGTCAGATTAACTTTGTCAGATTTGACAATATTACCAAAGCCATTAAGTGGAATCCATTATATTCGTATGGGAAATAACTTGAAGGTTTTTGTCGGTACACTTTTCAAAATATAGATATAATACGTCAAAATTATATAAGTACATCTATACTAATATTATAAAGAGGAAAGCTTTGTATTTTTGGATTTTTGTATGTATTCAAATAACTCAAAAACTACCGAGCTGATTTCAAAACTTCTTTTACCATTATACGGTATCAGTGAGTAACATAGGGTATATTTTTTAATTTCACGCGAGCGAAGTCGCGAGTAACAGCTAGTTAGAGATATTTAGGGAGATACACAATAGGAATTACGTGTACTAAAAATCTGGGTCAAGGTCATTGAATGCAATTGAATATATAGTTCAATTACATTCATTTTATAAAGTTATATTGAGAGCTATTGTTTCTTAACTAATATCTCAAAATATGTTTTAAAATATCGTGTGTGTTTTTGCTGACTTTACTACTGCAAAGTAAACAAGGAAGTAAGTGGCAATCGTGTCCCACTAATCTCTATGCAGGGGTGTCCAACAATGGCTAGCATTGAGATCAGTTCATTGGCAACGCAGGCGCGTGCCGTCCACCCACGCAACTCAGATAACAAGTTGAATACATCTGCCTGTTCTTGCATGTACGTGAAGTAGCAAGTACCTATCGTCAATAAATTAGTAGCTATTTTAGGTGTCGCAATATGTGTAAAGAGGCGCCGCTTCGAATGATTTTTAGGGTTGTCACTCATGATAAACTTTGACATATTTTTTTAAATTTAACTGTATCTTTTACGAATCGATTTCTTTTAACAGTAGTTTACTTAAAACGCAACATCTGTGAACATCTTTGAATTTAAAAAAAAACAATATTTAAACAGGGCGAGATGATGGACATATTTTAGAAATTATATAAATTCATGCATACATACTTTACCAACTTGTCTTGCATAATTGAGGTAGGTTTTACATTCGTAAACACGTTGTACAACTTACCTTTTAACACAATGAATGCGATGACAATATAATACTAAGAAAGCGAACAGGGACGCCATAACGGGTAAATTACTTTAAACTTGTATTTAATTCTATTAAAAGGGTCCGGTGTCATTATATCCACTTGATCGTGGTAATTTTATGAAGGATTTCAATTTACTTTATTATCTATTTATTTATGCGTAATCTTTTAATAATGAGTGATTTCCCAAATTTTGGACAGAGCAAACTGTAGAGCGGCTTGCTAATATTTTATAAGTAAAGTGTAGCAGTAGAAATGCTAACGTTTTATATTTATAAACAAGAGTCTATTTAGGTATTTTACATTAAGTAACATACTATTACGTAACTAAGTTTCCATTTAATTTAAGTGGACCGAGACGCAACGCGAGCAAGTATGATGCACTTCCAAAAATTATCCGTGAAAAATAAAAACTCTCAAGTAGTGTTAATTTAATAATTTAAATACAATACTTTAATTGTTATTTCAATCGACATCCAATACAAATCAGTATAGAGCATGAATGTTTCGCATCCATAAGAAAAAAAATTATGACCACTAACTACTCATGTCATTTTTTGTTCGTTGAACAAATACCAAATTTAACTAAACCATTAGGTGTATTATGTTTATAGACAGAAATGGATCGGCGTTAAGTGGCTCTAATAGCAAACGTTTACTTTAATTTTAGTTTAACAAAATGTTTGACCTCGCAATTATGTGTTGTTAATAGTTTGTCAAGGGTCTTAAACAAATAAACGTTTTGTGAGATTGTTAATTGTTTTTTGTGATGAAGGCATGTTTTCTTTCTTTTGTTTTATTTGACATTGGAGTAAACTGAGAATTATGGACTTTATTGTTTTAGAATGAATAATGAAATGTGCAAAAAACTTCTAAACAAATAAAAATATTGAGTCAAATTTAAAAGAGTGTTTCAGCAAGTTTTTGTAACAAAATTATAACTTTCATTTTATGCAAATGATATATCATTAAAATACAATTTCGACGGTCAACAAATATTAGGATGGGGCTTAGTGCTTATGAATTAAGGTCTAAAATGGTGGGATTATTCTAACTTCTTTAACCCTTAAGGACATTGTATTACAGCGCTGTCGAAAGGCAGAAGATATCTCAAAAACAAATAAAACGTAATGAATAGCCTGCGTATTTTCATATTCTTTCTAAATTAAATTTGGGCGTGATTAACTCACTCGAGGCGTTTTCTCTGTTCATCAATCAAAATGTAGGCACGTAGGCGCTATTTACTTCCTAACGGCTATCTCGTTCCCGCATGCACGTTTGTGTATTCGTTAGAGAGAGATAAATTATAATATTCGATTAGACAGTGCGCAATTGTAATTTTCAGAGTTCACACGGCTGCCCCGCAGCGGCCCGACTTCAGAAGCCCTGGTAATCAATTTTATACACAAACGGAGGGCATTAATTGATTTTTTTCTCTCTAATGACCAAAAATAACATCTGCCAAATCAACAGGGTTGGTCGTTAGCGTAGGTGCCAAAAATGTGCTTTTTTACAATATTATGACGGGCCACGTTTTATTTTCTGTTGTGCACGTGCCAATATAATATTGAAAATGTGTTCTTGATAAAGTTAGATTTAAAAATTTGAAATATCAGACTATTATTAACCAAAGGTACCAATATTTACTCTTAATTTTTAATTAGTATGTTACTCAACGTTGGAATAAACACATGAATGTTACGCAGTGATAAAGTGGGAATGTTATTATACATAAATTAAAATATTTAGATTTGCATTTTGTCGGTTGCTCACAAGGAGTCTCAGTGGGACGTTGCCCTTGTTTGTTTTAGACCGCAATAAATTTTACCCGTTGCTATTGGAACCCCGTGCAGACGACAAATTTATGAGAGAATCAGGCTTGAGCTATGACAAATATCTACATAAGGTCGTTTAGGCGAAATTAGATTAACTGTGATTATTCAAATTCGAAAGAAATAAATCCTTCTTTATCATTGACCTATCTACGACACGTAAAAATTATGGCTTTATCTTTATATTTTTTGACCGACTTCCCAAAAGAAGGAGGTACTCAATTCGTCCATATGTTTTTTATTTTTTTTATTTTCTATTTGGAGACAATTTCTATAAACATTATTCAATCATTATCAAGCTATTTTGCATATTGAAATGTGATTTTTAAGATAACATAATGATTGCCACTTTTAACATACATTCAGATGAAACTAAGATACAAGAGAATATAATTTTATCGTTTTAACCTTTTCGAAGTTTTTTTATCATGGTATTTGTTCGTGCGTTACGTTACCTACATCGTGGCAATGACATATCGACGTAAGATCGCCCTTATTTCTTACTAATAGTAAATTTAGCCTCATCATTCAAATTCGACATAGATTTATATCTGCATATCGATTTGATGATTCGAAACAATCGAGTTAGATAGATATCATTGATAAAGCGTTTATATTGTTTTGATTTTCATGGGATACTTACTTTCATCGAGATGTATTTTGTTACCGTGGAACTCCGCCGTTGCAGTTGTCCTTGTTTTTACAGAGAGTATGAAAAGGATGACAATAGGTATTAATAAAACACGTCAGTGGAAACCCACTGTTGTTTAAAGCTCGGGACATTGGACCGCTCTCCATACGTCGTTACATCAAGATTGCTATCGAATATAGATTTACAAGAACTGTCCCCGACGAACCGTTTCCTTTGCGTTTTGTGGCCGATTTATTTGTTTATGATTGTGCTAAGGAATAGTTTACTTTATTAATTCGATCACATGGTAATATTTTACATGTTAAAATTGGATTAGGTGCTTTTTTTAATATAACCTGTTGTACACTAACATTTTTAAATAGCCAAAATAGAAATGTTTTGTATTATTTTTTTAATCACTTCTCCCCTGGTCACGATTTTAGTATGATATTAAAGTACAAGTATTTCCTACAATTTATTTAAAAACAATGTGTTGCGTGCTCGTTTTCTTCTTTGTACTAAAAAGGGCTCAATATTTTTTTATATGTATGTTTACATTCGTCTCCTAAGACAGTCTGTTTTCAACACCTATGGGTGGGCGCCGGCGTCCCGCTAAGAATAAGGTCAGAAACATGTTTTATAGTTTAATAGCTGTGATAATTTTGTATCGAAATTAGTATAAGTTCTAATTTCTATAATGTTGGGAATGCTCGTAACTCTCTTCGTAGGTATCGTTTGATTAAAATTTGGTACTATAATTTCACTTTCGAATGTGTATAATTAAACCTATATTACGTTAATTAAGTTTTAATTAAAATATAATTTATTCAAATGCTATAATAAAATGTTTGATTTATTTTTATTTAAGTACGATAATGAACGTTTTGTTCTTTTATTAATAAAATCAAAGTCTTTTTATTAAACTAGTACTACTTCAATTACAATCGACTAGACTTTTGGGATGTAATGAATTGTCAATTCGCCTTTCGATAGAATGATATTTTAATAATCTTACTAATATTATAAATGCGAAAGTTTAGATGGATGGATGTTTGTTAGAGTTTGTAGTCTAAACGGCTGAACGGATCTCGATAAAATTTGGCATAAATGTAGAGTACAGTCTGGAAGAACACATAAGCTACATAGTTTTTTTTTAATTTCACGCCGACGGAGTCGCGGGCGAAAGCTAGTATTAACTAAGTCATTTTTGAGAGCATGATACCAACATGTTATGCTATATGAAACCATTTTATGGTATTTTAACAAGATAACATACGAAATATCCAAATAGGGAGCCAAATTAAATTTTTTGTGAATTATGTCTTCATTAGCAAACGCATATTAGTCTGTCATTTTGTAAATAAAAGCTAGGATCGTATAAATATCTATGGGTGGCTGATATCCCGCAAGCAATGAAGATCAGTAATTTTGTTTTATTACCTGTAATAATTTTACTAAAATTTTATGAAACTTTTTTTTAATTATGATGCCGTAAGTCACTTCACAGGTATCGCTTGATTTTAATGTTAATGTTTTAATTTCTTGCGTAAATTAAAATATTAAAACTATAAATGTTAACATCTTTTTAATTACAATATAATTTGTTGGATTAAGTCTTTATCTCTTATTTCAAAAGCAAATTGACAAGAGAGTAATTAAAATTAGAAACATTTAAAAGGTTTTGTTTAGTAAACTGTATTTAGTAGTAAAGTTGTATAAAGTAAATGAATGTTTTCGTATGATCTTTTTAAAAGCTAATAAAAACTATAATTTCGACCTAATTTACAACAGTTTGTTCTGACGATTTCTGGTTTAAAGTAGCTATATTGTCTTTTCTACCAAATATTCCAAAAGAAAACTTTTTTTAAATGGAATACATTCGCAGGTTCAAGATGAAGTGCGATAAGCGTAAAATTATGACGTTTCATACAATTTAAAGCTCAGTATTCACCCTTTCGTTTTGCACTTCATTTTAACAAAAGCGTTTCCGGATTGCGAACACGGCTCCATACATTTCATCGCAGGAAGTTGAGATGCTTCATTAAACTAAGGTAATATGTATGAATCTTTTTGAAAGTACCGACAAAATTGCATTGTAACTAAAATCATTATATTCTGCATCGTCTTTTACATATCTCCATTAGTGATAGGATACACAGTTGTCAAGTGGTGTATATAATTTGCAAAATGTATCGTTTCCGATTATTTAAATCGATTGTCAACTGGAAATCAAAAAAGTACTCAATCTGTTTGAAGACATGCATCAGATTTGCCTAAGCCTTTATTCACTTGGGCGTTTTTTAATGGTCGTCATTGACACTTTTTTAACAATCTCCATACGAATGCTTTAAATTCAATATAGTTTTGTGTGTCCAGTGCTCAAAATACAACATTGCGCGATAAAAATGATGGCGCTTTAAAAACGCTACCGTATGAATAGATAAATGTATTTGTTCTAATTCAACGCTTTTTTAACGCGCGTTATAAAAACGCTCATGCGAATCAGCGAAATTTAAGACTATAAGTTTTTTTTATTTAATATTGTAGTCTGTGCACCAATAAATCTTGATCTAAGATAATAAAACCAATATACTAATTTAGATGTCTTCACAAATAAGTTAACTTTGATGTAAAAAACCCAAACGCATGTCAATTTAAAAACAAAAGCGAAGCAGTGGTTGGATCCGCACAGGACGCTCGCGGGTCGTCGTTAATTAAAATGCGGAGGCAGAATCGTTCATCTAGTTCCGTCTCTTTTTGTTCGGTGCTGACTAAATTATGTCTTTATAGTGACGGTGGTTGCTTATCGTCGACCACCATCTCGAGTGATCGAGCCCCGTCTCACTAATTTGTACCCGAATGTATTCAACGCATTTCGATAACAGTTCCTTTGATATTTATAAAGTTTAAGGCATATGATACACTGCTCGAAAACTTCGAATTCGATTTTAGTATTAACAAATTATTTTAATAACAGAAGTGAATTTAAAACTTAACAGAAGCAATGAATTAAGGCTTGTATTTCTCAAAGTTTAATGTCTTATTTGGCTATGAAATCTGTATATAATAATTTGCAATAATTATTTAATTTTTCATTAATTTCAATGTTAATAAAGAAGAAATAAACATCAATAGTTTACAAGAGTTGCTACAAGTAAATGTTTTCTAAAGTATATAAAAGTTATAAAAAAATGTCTTAATATAATAATTATTTAAATCAGTTACAGCAGTGTGTCAGATACAAACGCCTCAACCTGTTCGAGAATTCGGCTTCTTGAGACATCTTTTTTATTGAATAAGATAATTTTCTTTAACATGGGAACTGAAATTCCGATCTCGATACAAATATGTGATGTATTCTCGTTTGGTAATTGTGGATTTATTTCGATAATTTAAAAAGGCTAAAGTTAACTCAATGCTGGCAGTAAATTACTACCGTATAGCTATAAAAATTAGTGACCACGTTTTAACATTTTGTGATTAAAAATAAAACACACTGGTTATAAAGAATTCCGATCGGAGTTTAAAGATTGTTAAAAGGTAGAGGGTTTAGTGGGCGCCTAAAATAGATACGAACTTAAACCTATTACAGCAGTCTATCTATCAAATTTATCATCAGTATTTCTTTAAAAATGTAAGTGTATTTTTAATTCAATCATAATTTCTATATAGCAAAGCGTTTCCACGACCCAATAGTGAAAAAAATCGTTTATCCCACGAGCGAGTGTTTGCCAAAATGACCATTGTTTGAGCTATCAAATAACAGGCGCCAGTGGGCAAACTGCAATATTTGTTTAGGATTGGTTGCCAAGAATATTATTAATTCTTTGGAAGGAAGCACCTTTATTCCAAGTTTTATTAACCTACTAACTTTCGCACGAGATTCCGTCCGTGTGGAATTGAAAAAAAACAAAAGTGAATAGCCTATGTGTTCTTCCAGACTATCTTCTACATCTATGACAAATTTCATCGAAATCCGTTCAGCCGTTTAGGCTTTAAACTCTAACAAACATTCATCCATCCATATAAACTTTCACACTTATAATATTAGTAACATAACCAACATTAACGGCCGAATACAAAAATTACATTTAAATATGTAACAACGTTTTAAAAGATAAGGTCACGGTTAAACTCTAAATTCTATTAAAATTTTGACGCCTCTCAGATTGTAACCGGCGCTTACGACGCCAAGTGTGTAAGATTCCTCTAAGAATTCGGGCCGTAAGTCTGGTTGATAATTGAACCTAATCAAATGTTGAATCAATCATCCTTGACAATGATTACAATATAGATTCGCACACGTGCTGAAATTGAGAAGGGGTTTGAATAGTGTTGGGTTGCGAGGTGACCGTGGAGTGCCCGTATGTGTTGCATTGCGATGCACTCCACCCCTTTATGTCGTCGCATTGTGCAACCGATACGTCATCTGTCAACGACGACAGATAACCCTTTGAAGTTCGCCGACGAGACGATTGCACTGGGCAATTTACGGTTCAAAAATAATTCTCTAGGGATTTGTCAAGTTACGTTTTGTTTTAATTTTTTTAATCAGTAACACTACTAATTTATTGTATATAATTAAAAAATAATCTTAGATTTCCTAGTATATTTTACACAAATTTTACTTTTGTTATCTACTAGATATAATTTTTATTACGAAAATAATGTATCTTTATCCTTTCTATAAATTCTGGCAGTTTTTTCTAATGACAATGATTTCGCAAAGATTTTATAACAACAATGCGTACTGTATGAGGCACATGCCATTATTCATAGAGGAGCACACCTTGCAGCGGCATCTGTAGAAATCATAACAATAATCACAATAACCCTTCACATCTGCGTTACGAATTATTATTAATAATTATCGATAGGCGATCGAAAGATGTACAAACAGGACAAGGTGCCACCGAGATATAGAAATAGATCAGTTGTAGGGAACGTGCCAAAACGATGCAGCCAGAGTCATCTTTATGAATGAATAGAATATCGCGTTACGAACACATTTCGAAGATAAATTTAAAGACTACACATCACCTTGCTCTGTCGCAATTGTTCGCAATAAGGATTATATTACATTATCTTTATAAACGTGCACCGTAATTAAGCGCCCACATATAACTTCAAAAAATCTGTGGCGAGAAAAAATTGGTCCGCAGCAGATGTTAAAGTGCAAACAGCGTCCTAAAAACCGAATCAGTTTTAAAAGTAATTCAATAACTTAAGTTTCGATGCGGTATAATAATGTATTACTTCCTTCCACCTTGAAGCGAATCCTCGCGATGCTCGAGTTTCGGAACCTAAGGGAGTGGATACAGTTATGTCAAAACACTGTAACACTTGAACGTTTTTGTTTGTCATAACGGCACCGCTCAATACACTTCTTATATGAAAGGCCAAACAAAAAAATAACGGTGTATCGTTTTATAGGGACGTAGAAAGAGGTGGGAATAAAAAAATCCGTAAGGTGTTCGTACGGTTTCATCGGGCCCGTTATATCAATAGAGATTAGAGGCACGCGTCTTCGCTTCAGCGGTGCCAAGATCCGGGCGTATTGTCGGCAACGGACTTTGATGTGGCTGCGAAAGACGCTCGGTTTGGACAATACTTGCTAAAACTCAACATATTAGCATCAAGATCTACTCGTATAGAAAGTTAGAGATTTTAACGGAGCTTTTACTTGGAACGTAAAGACTTTGAAAGGCAATGAAGTTTACATAAATATTTTTTCAATTGTAATCTTCTTTCAAGTATTTAAGTATTATTAAATATGTTGAGCTCAGAGTCATAGTAATATTAAGTATTTTAATGAGTAATCAAAGACAGCCGAAGTACAGTTATGGGAAAGATCAAAAATTTGTCAGACCAACACAATCTTTCATCTCCAGCACCATGGTTGAAAGTTTCAATTTATTTATTTCGATACCCGTTTTGACGTACGCGCTTGTGCCTAATTAGCAGAATCAGCTGATAGATATCGAGTCATGATAATATTTCGTCGCTGACGTTATTTCAATTACTTTCATCCTTTTAATTGAATTTGAGATTGCTTGTAAGACACGTATTAAATTAAGGCAGTTTGATCAACGTGTCGACTACGAGCATGTTACTTAACATGTGTCCGATAAAGACGATTACCTTCGTTAAGTAAATGTTAACGATAAAACCAACACTTCTTGTTAAATTTAAACCAAGTACAAAGAGATAAATTAACAAAACAATCTTAGAGAACTAAAGTAACACTAACAATTTAGATATTTAACGAAACACTGAAATAAAATTTAATGTACTAACATTAAAGATTTCGTCTAGTAACTGGCTTAACAGCCATTAACCCGAAAAGAAAAATAATAGATTCTCGTGAAAGGGACAAGTTATCTTTTTATTTATTTCAACAGCAATCATTCATAGAATTAATTTCGATAACTACGACGCCTCTCCGAGATACAGGAGCCGATGCTTTTAAGAGTAATCTTGTGTTTTAATTTATCTGGTTTGAAATACCTTTTTTCTACAAAACGAATCGTGTGACTGAACAACTATCAAGGTGTTGGTTATATTCATTAATGTTGTGAATTCACCGCGAAGTTACACCTTTTGTTTAGTCGTGTCCTTTTGTCATATATTATCGAAGATAAAGATCGTGTGATACAGTTTTAGAACATGCAATCTCGTTTCCAATTTGGTCAACGATTTTAAAAGACAAAAAATAGATTTCAATAGAATTTTGATTGTATCTACTAAACCAATTTGTATGTTCTTGTTAAACAAAAGGAGGCAATGTTTATTCAGGCAAATAAATAAAAAAAAGTACTCCTTAAAAACTAGATCCTGGTAAAAAGCGTGTAATTTGGTTGTATCTTGGCGGACATTTATTGTTCAAAATTAATTCTAACTATCATAAATGTCTCCATAAAATGTATAATAATCCTGCTTTATCGTCCGCAGCCATAGAAAATTACATCGAACGTGAAACTCACTTACCCAAGCCGCAATACAATAGAATTAGTGTAAAGAAAACAAACAATAACAGGATTTTGCCTTAATCTTCAATACTTACCAGCTTAGGCGATGCCAGAAAACGTTCCATATATCGATATTTGTTTAAAATCAGATCCCCGTTCAAAACCTATTATAAATGCACTCGGAAACTTCCGGTCTAATGCGTTTCGAATAATTGGTACGCCATTTATTACTTCTCCGGGAATTGGGCATTATTGTGTGAAATTGTAAAGTTCCAAATGAATTTACGGTCTTTATTATACAAAAATATAAATCTCCCTAATGGCACGAGTGCTACAAAATAAGGCGTGAGCGATTGTAAACAGCACATCAATATATGTAATGGCGTGTGTCAACTGATTCTTTAATTATGTTAACTTGCACAATGTCCAACATTGTACAAGTTTTGCGAATTGTCACAAAATATCTCTAAACACAATGAGAGCAGGAAGGAACCACTCCTGATTTATTATCTACTATTGAACGGAATACAGTATCGTTTATAACAACAGTGTGAAGAGGCGAAGACTTCCGATTTTTTTGTTATACGCAATTTTTAGCAAATGAGATCCATGTCCGTGATAACCATCTCTTTCATAGAAATCATTTTTCACAATAGGCGTTAATATTGGAAACTTTGGTAAGCAAAAAATCTCTGTGCTCGTTTCACGCCTCTTTTATTTTATGATTAACGATACTGATTTTTTTTTCGCATCATCAAAGTAACAATTCTCTTGTATCTTGTTTTAGTTTAGCAATATTTGCGAATATTAACCCAAGCGCTTTCCTTATAGGATTTTTCTATACGATGAAAAGGGTTGTGGTTCAATTGTAGTCTACACCGTACAAGTTTCTTTGTAATTGCACAAATATTAGATCGATAGATCTGCCGACATTATTCCGACAATATGTAACCGGTTAAATCGGCTTACAATCTAAGACTTTTACAACTCTTAAATCCTTTCAAGCTTACCGTAAACTTAATTTCGACCCCTATAGCGGTTTTGAACTACGATTAAAAAAAAATTAACAAAAACTAACCGTGCTCTATTGACCATAGCGCAACAATTGTTTAGCAGTTTGCTGAGGGAACCCTTAAGTCCATCTTGTTGACTTCCACGCGAAACGAAATTAAACATGCGAAAAAAAGATCCTTCAAGTTGATGGCATTCATTGTGAGTATTGTGTAATGTAGCACGACGATACTGTACAACTCTACACACAAGTCGAAACATTCTCCTTCTGCGTACGATTAAGCAACGAACGTAACTTTGAGGTTGTCTGTACTCAGGTAGGACCCCTTTTGCACAATTCACGGTAACAGACAACAGGGTCCGGCCCAGTTGTCGCCACACTTGTCTCGCCGACACACTTCAAATTCTAGCAATTTCACGTTCGGTTAACCGTCAAAAGCGTGCTATTAATTTTGTCTAGAAACATGCAAGAGCGTGTGTTAAACTTGATTTATGCTTCTAAGCTGCTGTTTATAAATCGGCGTGAAATAGTCGATTTGTAAAATGAGCGGCTTCCAAATGTATGCAACGTTGTTAAATACGTAATTACATTCATAAAAATGTCGTACAAAAGCAGTGTTACGTAGAACAATTTAACTAAAAATTTCTGATACGTTTACGTTATTTTAATAATTTCAGACTTCGTATAATCTTTAAGTTTATAATTATCTTTTAGATTAAATTTTGATAGCTGATTTTCAACGATATTAAAGCGTATTCATTTATTGCTAACTGTTTTAGTATTGAAGAGATGAAACCATCATATTAAAAAGTTTGGTTGCATCGGTTGAAATTATTTTCACACGATCGATTGAGGATGTGATATTGGATCGACCAATTTCGAAATATCGGTTGCGGCTACAAATCATTAACAAAATTGAGTTTGAATTTTTTCAAGTGGGCAAAAAGTCGGCTTGTTTTAAGGGTGGGGCGTGGTGCACTGCGCCTGTGAAAATTATGGCAATTTTGACACCTAAGAAGTGCTAAGCTCTCTGCGACCCCTGTAATTTAACCGACGTGTGCTGACGTAACGGAAGGCACGGTACTAAGGCACGCGGTTTGTTTTATTCTACCCAGAACCATACGTGCTCGGTCAAAACCGCACCCCAATCGCGACTCTCATGTTTTATAATATACAAGTTGTGCACAGTCATCTCAATTTAATGAGGAATTCAGTGTTAGAGAATAACTTGAGGATAGCGCTGTATAATTTGTTATAAAAAATATATTACGATTACTAGCAAATAGATCGGTTTAAGATACGTTAAATTAGTATAATTACAAATAATAACTAAGATTGTTTAGAAAAAAGGTATCAAGATTTAGTTACAATGAGATAGGTTTTATTTTTATCTAATACTAAGGTTTTCTTGAATTAATTCGCTTTGTTAAATAAAAAAATGTTTTTTTTATCGATTTGCTTTACGAAATTAGAAATTGAGTCTTAAACTCTGTAGACTATAAAATGAAAAGTTGTACTTTATAATGAATTTGAAGTATTAAAACTAGCGTATTATTTTCCTAAGTCCAAAATTCAATCAGCTGAAGCCTTATTTGTATCAAACCGTGGGTATCGAGTAAAACAAATTTCGTTTCTGGTCAACGTTTTTTGTAGTCAGCAAAAAAACAGTAGCAAAATAATGCTGATTGCTCGAGCGCTATTAACGCGGTATATAATTTAGAAGTAAGCCTATGATTAAAGAAACACTGCCTACCTGTTAAATTAAATTAGGCTTTTTAAGGGAGGCGCCCTGGCAACATTCCTTGCGCTTGATTAAAAAGAAATACAAAGAAATTATTCATTTACAAACTCATCGATAATAAAGCGCACGCGTGTTAATTTTTATTTCTAATGTTCTTTTATTATGCTTATGTTATAAGAAGTATAATTACAATATTTTTTTTTAATTGTATCCAACAATCATATGACTGGTGTCTGAAATACATTTTATTCAAGAAATAATACTGCAATAGTTAACGGGTTCACATTTCATCTATACTTCTATACTAATATAATAAAGCGTAAACACACGCTTCTTTGTTGCCTAAGATGTCAGCAATTACAGCATATTTTTGAATAACTCTTTTTTTAATAAAAAGCCCTATACTTACGTTACGCTTTAGGCTATATATTTTCACGCCATTAAACTTAGGGGTAAATATATTGGATAAAAACCCTAATGTGGGAAAGAGACCATAAGTTGCTGCCAACATCAAGGAATCAAGGTTGCCATAGTTTGACATCATGTCATGTCATTTTGACATTTGAAATTGATAATTTGACAAATGTAAAGAATACAATGAAATTTTTATAATTTTATGCGGATGAAGTCGCATGGGAACAGCTAGTTAAGACATAATATTTTAAAAGTTTATTTTAAATTAACATAACTTTAACTTTAATTTTAACAGCAGGTAGTTATGATGTATAGAAACGTTTTAAAAATATAAAGTCAAGTTAATGAAATCGTATAAAGTACATTATAAAATGAAGACATAAACTAAACAATAAATAAACGACTTTCAAGAGAAATGTGGCATAAAAACCATAAATAGGAATAACCAAGCAAATTGCTTGAAATTTTATTTCACATAGAGACCAACCAATAGTACTTGAGTTTTATTTTCTCATGTTGTTGCTTATTTTAGATGCAAGTAATAAACAATGCATAGGAAGTGTGATATATCGGACCTAGAGACCGGTTTTGCTTACCAACTTAATGCAATGGTATGCCTCCCCTTGGGCGAGATGTAGGCGATCGGCCGTACGATCTCTACGCAACGTAATCTCGCAAATATTTATCGAGTGTCAATACAATATGCCAAAAACGAATGCTTATTATGGTTTTTACAAATGTGAGAATGCTGCGGGGTTATACCTGAGACGTTGGTGCAAGTTATAAGATTATCCGACTTAAATTTGTAAAAATAAAAATCATTTGTTTAAAGATAGCATAGAATTAGTCCACTCGCAAAACAATTGGCTACCAAAAATGTAAACTTTAAAATGTCTAAGTGAAAAAAGTATTTGGAAATTGAAAGTAAACTTTAACTCAAATCTAAGATAATGAAAAAGATTACATCTTTTAAGAAATACCTGTTTGTACATTTTGATTTTCCACTGGCTTTGTAAGTATTACAATTCATTTTTATAAAAGTATTCAACGGAAACCAACGAAGATGATTATAACCAACATATCAACATCTACTTATAATAGACGCTATGATATAATATCTAAAATTATCATTTAACTTTAAGGTATTAGGATTCCTTCGATTATTCCAAAAACAAATAAAAATGAACTGTACTATCTATTTACGATGAGCACGATCCACTATCCAAATGTATATTGTTTTCACTTTTGAGTTTTTCTCATCCGCTATAAGCGTATAACTTGTACCATCGGTATGTCTCGTTAGTAAGGAGTTACAGTGTATTGTCTGTAACAATGGAAGGAGGAGCTACCGCTCGGGGCGCCCTCGTGGCTAAACACCGCGAGATCTCGTGCCTCTGCTCTTGCATATCAGATACATGAACAGATATCAGTTTCAGTATTCATACCGATATCATAAATGTTTATTAAAACTATATAACATCGTAGCAAACTCTATCGATATGTAGTTGGTATATTACGATGAAAATATTAAAATTATTAACACATTATAAATTGCGATGCACTTTTCTTTGACAAATATTATTCATAAATTAATATCTTAAACGAATACGTTCATAATTATGGAACGGTTGAAGTTAGCGATATTTCTACAATTTGGATAAACACAGAATGAATTATTAAAATTTCGTATCACAAGTGGAGGAATGTATTATTAATTATTAAACTAAACTAATTATTAAAATATCATTTTTAACTAAATGTAAACGTGTTTGAAAACAATTATAGATCAGTAATTACATTTCGCTTGAGTAGTGCTGGTTTCGATTGCGTGGTAAGATTCGAAATTCCATCTTAGCTTGAAGCTCGCGTGAGATGCAGATACAATGAGATACGCGGACCAGATTATAGCCATTGATAAATTAATCACACACGCTGTATAGCCTAGCGTGGGAATAAATTTAGCTGATAACGTTTAACGGTATCTCTTAACTTGATACACTTTTAATTCGTTTACCCAGTATATAATTTATCTAGTTTTTGTAAAAAAAAGTAAACAATTTATTTCGAATCCCAACGAAAAATGTATATCTATATGTCACATATTGTGAAGAAAAATATCGTTATACCTTTTTTTTTGGAATCGGGGGGGGGGGTGAATCTCACTAAAAACCATGTCGGTAGCCGCCCTCAGGTGCGATTTAAGGGGGTCCCGGGATCTGCAATGCAACGCACCGGTACCCTCTGCACTGAGCTTTTGCTCTATCCCCGGGGATTTTTTTCCCAAATGACAACATTGGACTACACCGTGTTGCTTTCGTCGCTGCTTTCATACCTAGCTACCCGGAATCTGAAGTTTTTCACGTTTGTGTGTTTTTATGTAAATTTTTGTTGTTATCTCTTGTAGTTTTCAAGGGTTAACTGATTTGACTTTAACTGATTTCGTAAACTAATTCCTCTGTGGGGTTTTGATTTAGTCGTTTTTTTATTATACACTCTACGCATTCTTTCAAGTAACCTATTATACTGTAGGTACATTAATACAGTAGTTTTTGCTTCGACTATCGCGATTCTTTTATATTCGCTTATCGTCTAAATTACGGAGAAAAACAATATCAAAGGCACGGCATTGATCGATCTTCAGATTGCCGTAGTTGGCATGAGTCTAGACCGGTCAGTCATACCATCGGTACTTTTAAATGGTCATAATTGGACGGAGTGGCTTTAAAATGGAGCTCTCGGTCATTAGAACATTGTTTTTAGCTAGTTAAAACGTGTGATGAACATACTATACTAAGATCAACTCTTTACATGATGATTGTAGATAACATTTACTTGGTAACGTTTTCCTTATAAAGCAGTAATAGACTTCTCAATATTTTAAGAAAAGGTCTTTCTTAGTTTGTCAATTGTTAAATATTGTCAAAGATTAAGTAAACATGAGAGTCGTCAGAATATTTTAAAGTTCAGTAGGTTAGTTTTAGAGGAATACGCAGGCGAAAATACAATATTTTACCATTATAAATAGAGGCAGGGTATTTTTAACGTATGCCTATAATAATAAATTAACATAATTCTTGCGATTTATATTTCATGTCAGTTGCATTTGAAATATAGATTTTCAATTATTAATTCTTTATTTTAATTTATACCATCTTTATATCTTGAACAGAAGCTAAAAACAAACGTATGAAACTTAAAGCGTAGTCGCACGTATCCGTTGAAAGGCGTGCGTGACTGTATATTCAAAAATAACGCGTTGTGCTGGTCTTGTATGTTAAAGTACAGCGTTGTCGGAGCGATGAAGTGATAAAGATGTTTATTGATGATCTTTGGTTGCATTAATTGCCAGCAGCGGCGGCGCCTGTTACAACGTTGTCTCGCCGTCGACATGAGCGCGAATGACAAAGATTCCACGATACGCGTCGCGAATGCGGGCGGTAGCCTTTGATCCACCGTATTGATGGGTTCGATGACCAATCACAATATTGGTGGAAAATTATTTATTCATTTAAATAAACTTTTTTTTAAAATGTCATGCATTAAAACATTCAGAAAATTGTATTATAAGTAAATGAACTCGACCGAGAATTAAATTCAAGTTAAATTAAAAGTACATGTGCAATGTACATTAGTAATTGTTGCAATGTGTAATATTTAAAACACTAAAAATCGAAATCAATAAGAAGAAACTAGTTTATTAAAGCTTCACAACCAGTCAATAATTTTTTTCAATGGGTTAGTAAATGTTGTCAATGCAATATAAGGACTGGGAATTTCGTGACGGGTCTAGGATTTTTATTTTAAACAAAACGTCAAGAATGGCGGCCGGTATCATACCAAAAAAGGCGGTAAACCGGAGGGCTCGTGGTGAGACGAGTGCGCGTTATAAAAATGCCTCGACAAGAATTAATCTTGGCATTTTGATGAAGGTCGCAATGGTTTTTGCTACTGTCGAAAAAAGGAGTTCAATATATATCACGATTTACAGATGGTAGTGCCTTTGTGCGATTCTCGAATTGAAAAAATATGTTGACAGGGCGCCATATTGGTCGTAGTAATTAACGTGGCGCACGCCGCGCGGGCGCAGCGTGAGTTGCACGCGTCGTAGCGCGCCGGCCGTGCGCCTGCGCCCGCGCCGCATTGACGGGTCACTCACACTGCACGCGCATTGTGCTGCCGGCCTTCGCGAAGGACACACGCTTACAAAACGACATCCTTTTGCTATAATATTTATATTATATATATCAAAGGTAGAGGAAGACCGAAGAAAGTGTGAAAGGGAATAGGCTGATAGGGATGTATGTTAGACCAGTACATACTGTGCCGACCCTCCGCAGGAACAAGGGCAAGTTGATGATGATGATATAAATTTATGACACAGACTAAAGTTTCTATGTTATGTGAATAGAAAATTCTGGGAATATATCTTGTACCTAAAACGACTTCCAAAAGTGATGATAAAAAATATCAAGAAATCTATTGGCATTTCAAATCGATTGTCGAATACTTTAGTGACAATTCATCATCTATGGCTTTATTAGATTTCTATCTTCAGAATAACTTAATATTTTCTTGGCAACCATTGAAAATATACTCCAAGATGACCAATAGTATATGATATTATTCACATCTTCATTATAAATTAATATCGGATTTTTATCTTGTTATTGATTTTTAATCGTGGTCGATAAATGACATCGATGGTGGTATGTAAACTTGTTTGAGCTGCGATTAGCATAGTTGTAATTATAGGATTTTAACAGGTGCATCTCCTTAAGCGGGCCGGGTAATTGTACGCACGTTCGACCAGTCCGTGTCATGCCGATACTTTACGATGTACTCAAGAAAAATGTTGCGTTGTTAGATGGCCGTAATTATATTCATTTATTCACTTATGTGTAAGATATGACGGCTGGCTTATGTACTAATCCTTCAGAGTCAATTTTCTTCAAACTTATATATCTAGCGTATGACTCGGTAAATATTGTAAAAATTTGCGCGCGCGATATCACGGTTTTGCTAGCATATTTTTACTATAAATCGTCGCTTTATAGTAGAGCTCGGTAGCATAGCATAAATTAATATACTTTCACGTCTTTAAAATTATAGTTAATGTCAATAAAAAATAAATGGACACTGCATATCATACTCCGGATAGTAATTATATTTTCATTTACACTTTTCATAGAAAAGAGAAAGGAAATTAACATTAATATGGCGGCACTCTAATAGTTAATTTACATTCAGCTGCCAGCCACTGGTTCAATTTTGCATAGTTTCGACCATAATGACCACTAATATGGCCATCAGACTGCACCACTATCATAGAAAATATGCAGACCTTCCGACAACACGTTAGGTGAAAAAGGTTTATTAGAATTATATTTTTTTAATCAACTATAAAATTTACCCGATAAAAAGTGGAGGTAGTTCTTATATTAAAAATAACGTATTCCTAAATTGTGTAATACATCATCCATAAATATATAAAAAAAACAAGACATAAACGAATAAGAAGCACTCGTAATATCACATCACTACATATGTGAGTTTATATTCAGTCCTACATTTAAATCAATAACAAATAAAACACCAAAGCATATTGCATGCAAATGAAATAAAGATATTGAAAAAATGCGAATTGAATCTTCTAATATATTTATTAGCGAGCAACTCCATTTCTCGCGTCATCCCAACGACTAGATCCTAACATTATCCAACGTCTATTTTTTATCACTTAAATGGGAATACGGGCAACGGGTCTGTAGGTGAGCTGCGCTAAGTGGGGAGTGGAATCCTGATACATGCAGGTAGGGACTGCTTAAAGGATCTAGCATCAGCCCGCATTATAATGCACTTTGAAATTATATGCTGCGGCTTTCAACTTTTGTTAGATCAAGTAAGCATTAGAAAAATGGTAGAAAAAAATTACAATAAAACACTCATAGTTGTTACATCACTAAGGGTCGAACTTAGTAAAGTTTACACAAAGTGCTTTTATAAACTAATTTATATTATTAAATGTAAGTCCAATGGTCTTATTGAATGACTCCATTATTTGAGGTTAGCCAAATATATACTCATGCAGTTTTAATCATTTAGTAAAAACGATAATAAACTCAACTAATATTTAAATAAGATGTAAAATTATTTTTCACGACCACATAATTGTTATAGTTCTGTTGTACACTTAAGTAATTTTAAATTAGAGGAGCTGTACGCTTGTTTGCCGACCTAAGACCATAAAAACTGGACCTGTACAATTATAAAAGAAATAGCCAGCTATATTTACAACACTCAGAGCGCTACTTTTCTACTTCGCCGCAAAAGAAATTATCGTGCAAGTTATAGCGGGTAGTAAATAAAATCGCTGTAAGTTATAACTAATAACTAGCTTATGTATAAAGTCCGTTGGAATTTCTTTAATCTTTATTTCTTGTTCGTCTAAGCCTCGGACACCTGTGAGATGCGAGACGAGCGTTTATCGAAAATATTTGCATACGCGTGCCAAATAAAAATACATGGACTTGTATAAAACGAGCGTGACTAATTGATACTCGTTATGTTAAAAGTGTTTCTACATGTAAGTTAAATATTATCATAGGTTGAATTGACAACTCGTTCTTTTTTATATTTTGAAAATAAACTCATCGTCATTTGTTTCTAATTTGTAAATTAGTGAAAACTTTGACTAATAAAAAGTTTAGTTGAATGGATGTTTATTAGAGTTTAAACCTAAACGGCTGAAAGGATATCAACGAAATTTGGCCAATGCCATACATATATACATGACTAGCTGTTGCTCGCGACTTCGGCCGCGTGGAATTAAAAAAATATAGCTTAAGTTACTCACAGATAAATTACCTTTCTAACGGTGAAAGAATTTTTAAAATTGGCCCAGTAGTTTTTAAGTTATTTCAATACATACAAAAGAACAAAAATACAAATCTTTCCTCTTTATAATATTAGTATAGATAGATACATCTATATGTAGAGCAAAGTCTGGAAGAACACATAAGCTATTTACTTCTGTTTTTTTCCTTTCAATTCCATTTACATTATATTTTATAACTTCGGTCATTACACACCCTAATATATTTTACGTTATTGAATTCGATTGGTAAGTAGATTGGAAAGTCACCTTTTCAATGCCATTTGTTCAAGATTTTAAGAAGTAACATGAATATTATCAAAATATCTTAGATTTCATTGTTTTAATATTTGTCTATTATTTTATACCATTAGACACAAATTACCCATTAACTTTTTATAATAGCAATAAAAAAACGCCCGCATTAAGGAAACCAATTCGAAAATCAAACAATACTTTAAATCTGCCTTTTATTCTTATAAAATTAAGTTAGCCCACATAAAGGAGTTTGTTTAAAACATTAGTGGTTTTAAGATTTTATCGATTGCTGTTTGGTGTCAGAATTCTCACATCATGCCGAACACATTTACGGGGAACGATATTGATCTTTTCGCTTTGTGTTCGACGATAACGACGTAAACAAGAATAGCGGGAGTCCACATAAATCATTTTATTAATAAAAAAAACAACGTTTTATTACAAATTTTGTGTGGCAGTTAAAAACTATGAGTGAGTGCGGGTGGTAAATAAAAAGATACATTTTATTTTATATGTCGATAGATAAATCCGGGATGCGTTGTAATGTAGACAAAAACTCCAAGTTAATATAAACGTGCCGATGTTTTTGTAAAAACACTTAAAGTAATCGTACTAGGTAAAATCTGTTTATCTTCTCTTATTGGACTTCTGTATTATCTTATAAGGGGGTTGTAAAATTTATTAATATACCATAGTCTATATTAATATTATAAAGTGGCAATATTTGTGTTGAAATAACTCAAAAACTATTGGACCGATTTCAAAAATTCTTTCACCATTAAAAAGCTACGTTATCAATGAGTAACATAGGCTATATTTTCATGCGGGAGAGTTTGCGAGCAACTGCTAGTATAGAATATAGTGCTAAATAGAAAAAAAAGTGAAATACTTAAAATCCACTTCTTCTTGTATAAAAAAACTGTCAATAGTTCTGAAGAAACCATCATATTGAATTGCATAAATGTCGTAATTATGTACTCCTCTGGCAACGCACTTAACTAAATAGGCGTCCGATAATTACTAGATATACGTTTTATTATTAATAGGACGTGAAAAATTATACTGTAGCGGAGTCATAATGTGGACACAAAGCGGTCATAAAAAGACTTTGAGGTCACTATCATGTAATTATGAATTATCTATATCTATACTTCTATACTATTAAAATAAAGCGTAAACACACACTTCTTTGTTGCCTAAGATGTCAGCAATTACAGCATATTTTTGAATAATTCTTTTTTTAATAAAAAGCACTACACTTACGTCACGCTTTAGGCTATATATTTTCACGCCATTAAACTTAGGGTGTAAATATTTTGGATAAAAACCTAATGTGGGAAAGAGACCATAAGTTGCTGCCAACATCAAGAAAGAAAGATTGCTAAGGTTTATCATGTCATGTCATTTTCATATTTGCTATTGATAATTTGACAAATATAAACAATAAAATAAAGTTTTTATAATTTCACCCGGATGAATCCGCACGCGAACAGCTAGTCGTGTATGTAAATAAGATGTTACACAATACGTAAGTAAAAATAACTCAATTAATTGACAATAAATCTTACAGTTTAGATCTGACAAAGTTTGAAATTGTTCCGTGACATGTACAAGTGAACTTAAATCTCGTAACTTGATATCTCTCATAACGTTGTACGAAGCCAAGTGTTATACGCGTCATGATTATAATCACTAAGAACCCCGTTGAAATCTTTTGTATGTAACATCTTCAACAATTCAGTATTTACAATTTGTTAAAACAGCACTTCATTCAGAGATCTCGCGATATTGATTATATATTTTTTTTAATAGTAGATTTTTGTTAATTTACTAATATTTCCTTTAACCATTCCAACTAAGCTCTAGGCTTGTGCTAGGATATGGTTCACGACAATAGTCGAATGGCGGGATTCGAACCCTCGACCTCACGATCGGTAGTCCGTACCCCAAACCATATATATAACATAATTTTATGAAAATACCGTAATAATAAAAAATCCTCCCAAAGTCAGTCGTTCAAAGTAAATTGATTATGCTTCCGGAAAAAAATCATCCTAAGGGTGCATCCAAATGAACAGCATTCAATCAAATTTAACATTCGTCTTTTTCTGTTTACAATTTGAATAACTATAATTTAAGTGAGGAACTTACTGTTTTCAATATATCATCAGTCAAACTCGGGTAATGACATAACTTTCATTTATTTTGAATTTAAATTGAAATCAATTTCTTTGTCATAGAAAATTGTTTGTTTAACAACAACATCTCTTAAAATCTACCGCTTACGTTAAGTTACATATGTTCAATTTCATCGTAAGTTTTATACTATGTGTATACAACTTTTAACAATCACGTTAAACTTGATTTTAAATACATTTAAGCAAAGCTTATTTCTAGTGTATAGAGACAAGCAAATACTTTTGCTTTCTCATAAAATAAATATGCAAATCAAACTTAATAATTTAAGTTAGTAAATCTTAAAGTTAATTTAATTTCTTATCCACAAGTAAAAATTAGTACAGAAACTTTTCGTGATCATTTTAAAATTCCTAACTGTGACCTCAATTTTTTTTTCATAAAATGAACGGTTCTCATTCATAGACCCCGTACAAATTGTTGCTATTAGTTTCGGATTCAATCTCTACATGGAGCCCGTTTTTTATACCAGAGACATGTTTCTTTAGCAAAAAAAGAGAGCGTCTTAAATTTATTTTTAATATAAAATCACTTTTACATAATCTTATTATCTATGATGATCTATCATTTTACCCTTTTTGGATTAGAGGTTATACTGTGCCATGCTTTTATTATATTATTCATACTTACGATCAATAAAAGTAATTATTGAATAGTAAAAAGATAAATTTAAATTTTCTTTTAAATACGTTAAACAATTTAACTTTTAGACAGTAGAGTTTCATAATGAAAGATTTTACCGGAATGAAAACTTCATACTGGGTCTGGTTCTAAAAAGTTTGTCCCATGCAAGGCTCCAATCGTCCAATTTGAATTTACATAATAATTACTTTGTCTTCAGTGTGTGTGTTTTTACGTTGTAAAAAGTTTCTTAAATCATATAGGCTGTACGTCCGTGTTTACCACACACCTGCGTCCGGCAATATTTGGTACACGGAATAATACATTGCCGCATTTATAATTGATACTTCCGACTGTGTATTGATTGATGATTGATAACAATTATGCATATTCGCTATAATTTCGTGCAACGAATGAATGTAATGATATCTCGTTATCGACATTAGGCAACGTGGATACATAGAATATTTTACACGTATCATCATCTCCTCTAACTTAGCCTACTCCCGTAAGGTCGACGCACCGGGTTTTCGGTCTTCAAATAACTCTATCATCCGTCATCTCAGTCATCACTTCCTTCTTCAACATGACCTTTCACGCCATGCATTCATCTCTCCTTCCTCTCTTTTACACATTATTTTTATTATTAGATATTATATAGAGATATTACAATTTCTAGGTGATTTTAAAAGCTGTCAAGGTGAATCTACAGACAGATTATCCCAAGAAATTAATGATTTAAAAACAGACTTAAGGAATTTAAATACTTCTATAGAAAACATATTGGCGGAACAATACGCAATGAAAATTAAAATAGAAAACGTTATAGAAGAAAATCAGACTACGAAAAACAGAATAGAAATTTTAGAAAAAAGCATAAAAGAACTAGAAGTTTTCAAAAACACCGACCCAGAGGAAAAATTATATCTAAATCACGCAAAACTTATTATGGAAATCAAAGAACGCGCATCTCGGGAAACAAACATTATAATTTTTGGTATACCGGAAAATACAAACTCCATTGCTACAGCCAGGCAAGACTATGATTTACAGGAAGTGTTAAAACATATAAAAGGAATATATACTGATTGCCCCGAGCCGTTAAAACTTTTTAGACTAGGAAGATACAGATCTGACAATCATCGGCCAATAAAAGTATGTTTTACCTCGAGAGATATAGTTATGCACATCCTGCGCAACAAGTCGAACATGAGCAAAGACATCCGTGTCTATTCCGATCAAACACCAATGCAAAGAGACTACTACAATAAACTACGAAACGAATTACAAATCCGCAATGAAAATGGTGAATCTAACCTCACTATTAAATACATCAATGGAATTCCGAAAATTATGAAATCAACAACAAAAAACTAAATTCTGAAAACAAAAACGTACCGGACACAAATCATGGACACCCTAGTAATATTCTACACAACTTAGCGAGCGACTATCAGAGTTTATGCAACACCGCATCTTCAATAAATTATTTATACATAAATACTAGAAGCATACTTAGACCTGGAAAATTTGACGAGCTGAAATGTATACTTTCCGTCTTTAAACATAATATACATTTAGTTTTATTAACAGAAACATGGATTAAGTCTGATAGCGACGCCAAACTTCTTCAAATACCTAATTACACGCATTACTACAACCGTAGAACGGACAGGACCGGAGGCGGAGTGTCTATTTTTATCCACAATAACTTAAAACATCATGTTACAGAACAACAATATATCTATGGAAACAATTTTTTATGGATACATATAGAAACATATTCATTGAATGTCGGCCTAGTTTATAAACCCGGCGACTCCAACTTACATACTTTTCTCGATGTATTTTCGTCACAACTAGAAAAAAGAAACAGATCAATAGTATTGGTGATTTTAACATAGATTTGTTAAAAAATGAAAGAAATACCGAATGTTATACAATATGCTGGAAGAAGCCGGATACGAAATTCTAAATAAAATTACAAAAATCTATTGCACACGGGAGACGGAAACAACAAAAAACAATAATTGATCACGTAATAACAAACATATACAATAGTCACAGATTCCAGATGTCTATTGTCGATTCACCTATGTCAGACCACAAACAAATATGTCTAGAAATGTTCAATCAAAAATTACCCAAGAGACAAAAGAAATCGTATCGTGCCATTAACTATACTGGACTGTATAATAGTATGAATGATGCAAAAAAAATAAGCATCCAAGATTACACAAACCTAGAAGAAACGATAAAACTACATATTACAAAAAATACTACACAAAAAGTCAAAATATTAAATCTACCTCAAAAGGATTGGATAAATCGAACTATCATTGAAGGCATAAACTTACGCAATGAGCTGTGGAAAAAGTTAAGAGCGAACCCTTCGAATAACTACTTAAGGAGTCTTTACCTAAAACAAAGGAATTATGTGTCTAATACTATAAAAAACTCAAAATGCAGTTACTTTTCAAATCTATTTAATGACAGCAAGAAGAATCCCAAGAAAATGTGGAAAGTTATTAATAAGTTAGCCTTAAACAAAAACAAAGATAACTGCACTCCACATAAATTAACTGTAGATTCAACCAGTATTGTGGATGGAACAGATATCTGTGAGTCTTTTAACAATTTTTTCTCTAATATTGGTACTCGATTAGCTAATGAAATATGTAAAAAATATCATAATTATCCTATAAATGTGTATTCTACCTATTACAAGGAATCAACAAAACAAACACTCACACAATTCAGTCCTTGCACAACTCATGAAGTTAGTAAAATAATTGATAATCTACCTATAAACACAAGTTCTGGAATCGATAACATAAACACAAAAAGTATAAAATGTATTAAGCATTGCATAATTCAAAATTTAACACAATGTATAAATGAGTCATTTCTAAAAGGCAGTTTCCCCGATAGTTTAAAGGTAGCTAAGGTGTCGCCAATATATAAATCAGGATCAAAAACTGATCCAAGTAATTATCGACCTATTTCAGTATTACCCGTAGTTTCCAAAATTTTCGAAAAGGTGATATATTCGCGACTTAATGGATATTTAACATCTTTTAACTTTTTTACTCAACATCAGTACGGTTTTAGATCTAAATCAAATACTCTAACGGCAACAATTGATCTTATAACTAAAATAAAAGAAAACATAGATAATAAACATATTGCACTCGGAATATTTATTGACCTAAAAAAGGCTTTCGATACAGTAAGCCATAGTGTCCTTTTACAAAAGCTGAATGCCCTGGGCATCACTGAAACAGCATACAAAACTTTACAATCTTACCTCACAAATCGCAAACAAATAGTTAAAATTAATGAGTACCACAGTAAGCCGAGTGAAATCACTTGTGGTATTCCGCAGGGCTCAATCATCGGTCCCCTTTTATTCTTAATATATATAAATGATATAAGCAAACTAGGACTTACAGGGCACATCACACTCTATGCAGATGATACTTGTCTTTTTTATTTTGGTCATTCCATTCACGATATTATTACTCGGGCTCAAAGCGATTTAAATATTTTACACGAGTGGCTAAAGTATAACTTACTCACAATTAATGTTTCTAAAACTTCCTACATGATTTTTTCAGCTAAAAACAAAAAATACCAAACCATGCTCCTTTACTAATCAATAATAAAATTATAAATCAATCTAGCACTGAAAAATATCTTGGCCTACATTTAGATAGTAAACTAACTTGGAAAACACATATTAATAACATACGCACAAAAATAAGCAGCCTGATTGGAGTTCTGCGAAGAGTATACAACTGTATTCCACCTCAGATTCGACACATTGTCTATAATTCATTAGTTAAACCGCATCTAGAATACTTAATAGAGGTATGGGGTTCTGCTTCAAAAACAACCTTGGATACTTTACAAAGGACACAAAATAAACTTATTAAACTATTGTTTCGATTTAATTACCTTACACCAACTTCTGAAATTTATGAAAAACCAATATCTTTAACATAAAACAACTTTACACATATAAAACCTGCATTCTTATAAAAAAAATTTTAACAGATGAGACAAATTCAAAAATAGTACTTAAAAAGAGGACTCATAGATATCAAACCAGAAGCAAATACAAATTAAAATTATCAAAACCTAGAACAAACTATGGCCAAAACACTATAACATTTTCAGGAGTACAGTTATATAATAATTTACCTAAACTTATTAGAGACGAAAATAAAATGTCGTTATTTAAAATTAAATTAAAAAAAATTGTGAAGAAAATAAAATCTTAATATAAATGATAATAAAATAGACTACTGATGTAAATTGTAAATGTAAAAAAAAAAAAAAAAAAAAATGTTTCTCGTTAAGTGAATTGTATATTCTTAGAGAAATAAATATCTTAAACCATTATTCTAACTTAAGTTTAATAGTTAGACATACAAAATCTTATAAGTTCGACATCAAATTGGATTTAATATGTCTTTTATACGAAGCAAGGCTTTGTTCTTAAAGCACCTGTATCCGTTGACTACCCCCTGACAATTAAAGATTTATGCCATAGCGCAGTCGGTTAAGAGAAAAGAAAATCATGCTTTTAAAACTTTATTACTAAAGTATAAGGAACTGGATTATTTTTAAGCTTATTTGATTAATTAATCTCTCCCTTCGCGGACTAAGTTTACCATATCTAGTTATTAATTAGTGCATTTTACTCAAGCAGAGCTTTTTTAATATCTCATTTTCAGTATACATAGAGTTCAAATTCTGTACGTTATTTACTTTTACAAATCAATTATAACAGTCGCATTAATTTATTCACGTACACTTAAGACCAAAACATTTGACAGCTGTTTAAAATATGAAATACAAATTCCATACATTGCGTTGGAACAGTGGTAAGGGAACGATGCGAGTTGGCGGCTCGTTGGTACACTCAAAAACAGACATCAATTAAAAAGTTATGAACGCGAGTGTACATGAGCATTGAGTGACGACTACCAATGTAGGGTCCGTTTCGGAAAAACAATGTAGAATTTATTTCTCATAAATAATATAAAATTTCATACCGTACTTCATACTAATATTATAAATGACAAAGTTTAGATGGATGGATTGATGTTTGGTAGAGTTTGTAGCCTAAACGGCTGAACGGATTTCCATGAAATTTGATATAAGATGTATGATGTAGATGATAGTCTGGAAGAACACATATTCTAAACACTTTTTTTTTTTTTATAATTCCACGCGGTCGGAGTCGCGGGCGAAAGCTAGTTCTCTTTATAAATGCTGCGACTGCCATATAACACACATAAGATAATTTTCTGCGACAAAATACGAATGAGTAAAACATGATTTCTAAAATAAATACATTAAAAACATGCACAAATGGTGAAGTTGCAAAATCTAACGTTTCCTACTGCTACTAACTTAAAAATAATGAAATTAATATTTGACAACCCTAGCAAAGGATCCGAACGTTCCGCTTTGACGGTGTGGATGTTGGCGCCCGAACACCTCCCGTAGTTGTTCGTTATTCACATCCGAGGTCGTTACACATGACAAATGTAGACTTTTATACGTGAATGGAGATTGTATATTATCATATTACACTCTTACAACTTGAAGATACTTTTTCGACAATAAATACTGACTTTTTGTTTAGCGTAAACACTATGTAATGTTTAAAATATTTTATTTAGCAGTTGATGGTAGTTGGATAACGATGAATATGGTATCTATTTCTGATATTTTTCATATATTGAAACATTAATTATGTTGATATCTAAATCACACATCATGCAAAAATAATACTTGCGTCGATCTAATTACATGTTTATAACAAACTAGCTTTCGCCCGAGACTCCGTCCGCGCGGTATTAAAAAAAAACAAATGCAATTAGCCTATGTGTTCTTCCAGGCTATCCTCTACATCTATGCCAAATTTCATCGAAATCCGTTCAGCCGTTTAGGCTACAAACTCTAACAAACATCCATCCATCCATCTAAACTTTCGCATTTATAATATTAGTATGAAGTATGATTTTAATTACAACAGAAAATAGAGAGAGAAAGTTGTTTTAATTACATGGAGAGTTAGCGTAACGAAGCCGAAACGATTTTATGTCGCCCATAAGAAAGCGTAATGTGTAATCCAATTCGAATTTCGGAACATTTAATTGTAAGACTTTATAAGATGAGATTCCGGACGAGATTAAAGTATAGTATGAGCCGTATTTTACGTTAATGTTAGTTGTCTCACAGCAATCAGGGATGCTCATATTAAGATATAAAAGCTATGTAATCGCCGTCCACGATATTAAATTATACCCTCGGAGCCATCACCGTAGGTATAAACTCAGTACTCCCTTCATTAAGTCATTATGTATTGACTTTGCGAAAATATTTGCTTAAACGACACCTTAATTCCCTTTAATAGTGAATGCTCAGATGTCAACTTAGCGTCGACGTCGGCTATGTCACAAGCCGTACTTAACGTCAATTATGTAAATATTTACATTTCTTAATCAACTTTAAGACTATTATTTAGCAACAAGAACAATTCCAAGAATTTATTTTACTACTGGTTAAATAAACAGAGGAGATAATTAGTGCTTTTAAATAAATGTCTCAATTTTCTTATCAAATTAGTTACTTGTACTGTCTTTTGTTTTACTTTAAAATACACAGCACAAAGTTAACCAGGAACACAAGATAGTTTTGCAAATAATAAACTATTAAAAACAAATGTATTTACTACTCGTATTGACAGCAATCAGGAAATAATATAAATACAAATTTCAGTCAGTTGCTGACAGGCACTGTTAACCTCTACACGCATAAATTTAGAGCAAACTCAATTACAAATGAACATTAATGTAACTCCGGTTACAGACGAGTGTGAATCATCCGTTTTATTAACCCACAGTTAACTGAGCCGACGACTTTAAAATAACTAACGTTCTAACCATTAAGACACTGAATTCTAAGACGAATTGAGATGCTTGTTTCCTAATTTTATGAAACATCGTAAATCAATTGCTTAACCACCACGTTAACAATCGAATTAAGTTTTTGATTTTAACTATTTCTAATGTTACGTGCCTACCTAACATCTTGTATAAGAGCGTATGCATATAATATTTAACATATCAGTTATTGAAATAAATAATTAGAGCGTGCACATAACTAAAACTAAACTATCGCACAACTGTTTAGTCACGCTTTGATTTATATGAGCTTATATAGAGGTGCGAACACTACTCGATTTTTAGTTGTGCAACTAAGCAGTTGAATTGGTTGCGAAACAATCGACAATCGTATGTGCGATAGTTTAGTCAAAATTGTGCGCCCGTTCCTACTATAGTTATGCTGTCGATTCAAAAACCTCTTTAAGAATAAAAAAAATTACGAAGAAATTAATGTATCAAAACATTCATCATATTATTGGATTGGTAATTTGTGAGCTTTCTTCATTCATACCTAGTTTGCAGGTGTCAAAAGTTTGACCGAAACATTATCGTTACGGGTAAATGAGCGGCAACTGATCGAGAAAGGGTAATTATTAATTTCGTATGCCTCAAATGCAATATTGCGACTTAAATAACATTAGTGACGCTCGTTGACGTGATGAAGTTGTTAGCAACGTTGGTTTTTATATTGTGTTTGATTTGAATGCGCTCCTTTGAATGGAAATGCAATGTATGACCGCACGCCTCGTTTCCTTGAAGGGGTGAGTCGGTTCGTTTTATGTGACGGCAGTAATTTAATAACAATGCTGTCAAATTTCATAAATTTAAATCTGCGTCTCGGTGAGCTTGTTAGTCATTACTTGACCGACATGATTTTGTCAGTGTTTTTAATGCATTATATTTCTAAAAAGGGAAAAGATTAAGAAACATATGACTAAATGAAAACCATGATTCATATCAAAAGTAAAAATATGATAACTAAAGTAATAACCTTAAATAAAATTAATCAATAAATAGAAGATTTAACTAATAAGTATCTAGTATAAATTTGAAATATTTTTTTAATTGACTCGTCACAATTTCATATGACAAATCACATCGCTATGAAAACTCGCTAAAAGCTTGTAATGCTTCAATGTCGCTGATGAGGTAGATAATCGTGTTTATTGATCGTGTCCGTTTAAATTAATGGTCCGCGTAGTCGGCTCGGTGCTTATGGTCCGTCGAGCCGGACAGGCCGATTTCGCGATACCAAGTTTGCGCTTTGATCGTCAGAGTGTCGGAGCCGATCGTTCATCTTAATGCCGTGGGAACTACCGATACGATATTCAAGTGATGATTAAATAATAATTAGCATTTAAAAGTCAATGTAAGACTGTTTTAAAAAAAGGTAATAGTTTTAAAATCATTGTAAATAAATATACCTATTGTAATTATCAGAAAATGTAAATAGTTTTAACAAAAAATGTAAATGTTTTAACAAAAAATGTAAATAATAGAAAACAGCACCCAGCCAAAGTCCCTGATCCTTATGTTAGGGGTACGACAGGGCGGCATAGAGCCGCACATAACAAAAAAAAAACATTATTATCTGTGCAATCAATTTCCGTTCGTGCACTGAATTTTCTTTTAGCTATATCTGGATCGCCCCAATTGTAAATATCTTTATTTCTTAATTGTTACTACCTATATCAAATCGGTGTCTTTATTTTTCTCTCTCATCCTTAGAGTTTGATCAAATGCTACGTTAAAAGTAGTATGTGCTTATTTTATTAAAATCTTTTAATATTTATAATTGAAACATAATTTAAATAAAAGTGGTGTGGGTCCTGCGCGATGACACCGATGTTATCTCCAGTCATCGCCGTCACGGCGCGACATCTCAAATGACTGAGTGTTGACGGCGCATCGATACTTGTCTCCCATCTCTGTGATGAATTGCCCCTTCTAATCTTTTGAAGTTCACAATTTTTTTGACAAATTAAAAGAGAGATAAAACTCTTATTTTTTAAATGATGAATTATAACTATTTATCTGACGATATTAGGCTATTGATTGCATTTAATGGTTATAGATGATTGAATAATATTTATCAAGACATTTTTAGCATTGCAAATAAGAAAAATGTAGCAGTGAATGACTAAAAAATAGTATATTTATGTACATTTTTTACATTACTAGCTTTTGCCCGCGACTCCGTCCGCGTGAAATTAAAAAATATAAAAGTAAATAGCCTATGTGTCCTTCCAAACTATCCTCTACATCTATGCCAAATTTCATCGAGATCCGTTGAGCCGTTTAGGCTACAAACTCTAACAAACATCCATCCATCCATCTAAACTTTCGCATTTATAATATTACTAGCTTTCGCCCGCGACTCCGTCCGCGTGAAATTAAAAAAAAGTATGGAACCTATGTGTTCTTCCAGACTATCCTCTACAAGTGTGTTAAATTTCATCGGGATCCGTTCAGCCGTTTAGGCCACAAACTCTAACAAACATCCATCCATCCATATAAATTTTCGCATCTATACTAATATTATAAAGAGGAAAACTTTGTATTTTTGTATTTTTGTATTTTTGTATTTTTGTATGTATTGAAATAACTCAAAAACTACTGCGCCGATTTTAAAAATTCTTTCACCATCAGAAAGGTAATTTATCTGTGAGTAACATAGGCTATATTTTATTATTACTAATGTTCAGGAACTATTAATAAACAGCGTGTTTCTGGACGCCGGCGTTAAAAACTCACTAAACTTTAACTTTTCTCGGCTTACGCTGCCTAAACCGTTAGAGGTATATAAAAATGATGTATGAAAGAATTGTAGATCTTAAAAAGTTCTACAGAAAAGTGCATATATCTATCTTTAACGGTTTTCATACAATAACCACTTTTGTGTTTACAAAATGAATTAAAAATCTAACGCTATTTGCAGCGTTCTTTTATTGGTTTCAATATTAATCCTTATCCAAATAAATGCGTTTGTTATCAGGAGAATTTAATGTAGAATAAAATTGTCATTTACAGTATTAAAATTGGACCAATAGTTTAGAAGATATCGCGAACACAAACAATAAGGGTAACCGAAAAATCAGCTTACAAGCTACCGGACTTAGAAATTTGGAATCTTGCATCGGTAGATTTCTGTTATTACGTAGATTACTACTAAGTTAATACTTTTGGTAATAGGTTGAAAAAAAGGGCGAACGTAATAGGTTATATTTGTAATTTCACGCGGGCGAAGTCGCGAGCAACAGCTAGTAATATTATAAGGAGGAAAGATTTGTATTTTTGTGTTCGATTCACGTAAAAACTACTGGGCCGATTTCAAAAATTCTTTCACCATTAGAAAGGTAATTTATCTGTGAGTAACATAGGCTATATTTTTTATTGCATTTTAATTTCACGCGGGCGAAGTCGCGAGCAACAGCTAGTTTATAATATAAGTTAGATTAGTTTAATGTCTTCCTAAGTGTAGAATGATTTCCGTTAGTACATTATGTAAGTTTAAAGTCGTTAACTCTTAATAACTCTTACTCTGTAATTTAACTTTATAAATAACCTTAGAAATTTCTTAGAGGTAATGTATTGCGTCTCGAGATGGCTACTGTTCCTCTTAAATCTTTACGAGCGGCACAAACAACAACAATAAAACAATTTATTTTAACTTGATTGCTCTTTTATCGTTATGGACATTGTTTTAACCGCGTACTTTGTATCGTTCGGTCAGACTTGTCTCACAGCGATCGATGTAAGAACATTGTTGTGATAAATGTTCACTCGATTACACCGCAATTTACCAGCGATGGAAAAGTAGCATTATAAATATTTATTATTCTTTATATTCCCTTACTCGAAATTATACAGCTCGCCGCGATTTTTAACATATCAGCTACAATAGCTGATCTTGCCACCGTGTACAATGCCGCTGCTAGCAAAAACTTCAAGTCTAGATTCATTTTGCAGCATTTAAGTTTATTATGCAATAAATTTTGTTTGCGGAATTTTAAATGATATGATACATGATGTTTAATTGGACACAAGCCATTCATCTTTTTAAAATGTGACCACATTGTATGGAAATAATTATTGCAATACGTTTTTAAAATGAATTGTAAATTGTAATTGATTAAATACATATAAATGTTATTGTTTTCATTGAGAAATAAATAAATGGTCATAATAATTGAGAAAGTATACATAAAACAACATAGTCGATAACTTTGCAGTCATAAGTAATTTAATTCAGTAAAATTCATACGTAAGTTATTTTTATCTATACTAATATAATAAAGAGGAAAGATTTGTATTTTTGTATGTATTGAAATAAGTCAAGAACTACTGGGCCGATTTTAAAAATTCTTTCACCGCTAGAAAGGTAATTTATCTGTGAGTAACATAGGCTTTGTTTTTTGTTATTTTTTAATTTCACGCGGACGAAGTCGCGAGCAACAGCTAGTATGTTATATTTTATGGGGTTTTATTATTCCGACGTTCACTGGCTTATTAAATGGATTTCGTTAACATATCAAACGAATAGAAAAAAAAAACTAGTTTAAATACCATTACACTCACCTCATTGTTTTTATTCATGTAAAACTACCAGTATACGTGTTTTAATGTATGGTATAGTATTGCGTTTAAATTAGGGTTGTAACAGAGGCCATTTTAACGAAAGCGGAAGCGGATGCGGAGGCGAATGGCTTCGCGGAGGGCACTAATAAAATAATAACTAATTGCGATTTATTAAAGAAATAAAAACTAAAACTACTTTATTTATTAATTCAAAACTAAGATTGGTACATAATTACAAGATATAGTTTATTATGCAAATATTATATTTGTATAACAAGTATACCTAATCGCCCCATTCGCGCTAAAGACGTAAAGTAACCTCCGTTATAACTCCGCATAAGGAATAACGGAAGAGGAAGGGGATGCGGAGTTAATAAATCTTGCGGAAGTTCCACACTTGTGGATGCGGAAGCGAAGTTCCGTTACAACCCTAACTTAAACAAATACTTTAGGCCGTTTAATAAATGTTAACATCCCACGCTATACGTTTAGATTTTTAATCTAGCGCTAGCGGGAGGTCGCCGGCCACCCAGAGGTGTGGACATCTCTGACCAAATCGAATTATAACAAAACAATTATCACAAACAACTGACAAACAAAGACCACAGCACTTATCTCTTTAACAATAAGAGTCAAAGTACAATGAACGGACGCAAATATAACAGCAAATAAAAGATGTTTCTTAAAATAGCCCAACTACAATGTTTAACAAAGTACGTTAAATTCATGCATAGACACTTTGTGTTTTTACATTTGAAACCGCTTCTAATGAATGATGTAAATCGATTAATTCTATTATCTTCTATAAATGGAATTAAAATAAAAACATAGAATGTATAATTTCATTCACATTAAAAACATCAATTCTAATGAATAAATTAGTATCTGTTTAATTGGATTTCGTAAATATAAAGATACTATAAGCGTAAATCTATTTCTATCAATAAAATCAAGTCGATTCATTGCGTTAATTAGGAAGCAAAAATAAATGGTTAACAATTCCACTATAGTTAAAAAAATATTAAAACTATATGATCTGATCAGAAAAGCAAAAAACTTAAAGTTAGTCTTTCAACTTAAACTGCAAACTTACTTTGAAGTTAATAAATACTCTATTCGTATATTCCTATAGTTATTTTAAACTTTCTTTTTGATCAGTTAGTGAATTCAAGCATATCTACTAAAAAATATTTTTGTGTTTTTTTCTCATAAACTTAGTTAAGTTACAAACGTTTATCATTTTTATTCGAAGTTTGACGCATATACATGGAATCATGTGGAGTTGGAATTTATTGTACTTGATATATAGTGATTTAAAACAAACAGGATCAATACCCCGCTGTGTGTTATACAGAGAAAGTAGTTATTTTTATAAAAATACTAGCTTTCGCCCGCGACTCCGTCAGCGTGGAATTAAAAAAAAATAGCCTATGTGTTCTTCCAGACTATCCTCTACGTTTATACTAAATTTTATCGAAATCCGTTCAGCCGTTTGGGCTACAAACTCTAACAAACATCCATCCAGCCATCTAAACTTTCGCATTTATAATATTAGTATGATTAGGTTGAATCAAGTTAAAAACAAAAGATAAATATAATCAAATTCAGGGAAAAGTTTTGTGCAGATGCAAATTCATTTCATTTATTTTACACCAGAATTATGAGGAATTTGAGACACTAGGCATCATAATAAGTATTTTGGAATTAAAAAAAAAAAATGTATAATATTTGGTAAAAATGAAATTTCATAGTAACCGTTGGTTAAATCCGAAAGTATGTTTTTGTATAGCACCCTACCATTATTTCAAATTTAAACCAAAAACAATTGATGTAACTAAAGTAGGCTTCCACTGAATATGATACAAGATTTAAAAGTATCAAACACATCAATCTGTAACCGTCACAAGTTCCTCACTAGTCTACAGTACCACGTCTTAAGACGTATAGTCCTTGTTAACAGCCGACGTGTTGACACCGTCAGAGCAATTTGCAACCGGTCAAATTTAAAATTCGCAGGGAAATCAGGTACTGTAAATTTCTGAGAAGTGCGGTTCCTTTACGCGATATATTTGTAGTATATTTGCGTTAAAGAATTTTAACTATGTATGACATGTTCGATAAAAATTTCGAATACGTCAATAATAGATAATTTTTATGTTAATTTTGATTTATATTCAGCGATATTCTGTTCGCGTTGATGTCTTTTTAAAAGAAGCTTTAAGAAAATGTCAGAGAAACTGCAAAACCTTACTTATTTTTTTCACACGCATTAGGGTGACAATAATTAAATTTATTTTCGGTATCTATTGTTATTTTTAATATAAGTTTTTGCTTCAGACACTTATTTTATTCGTCATAGTAAGGCGGCACGTTAGTAGATATTGCATGAACATTGTTAGCGCGACTGGGACGATATTTGCATGCGCTCGTTAACGCATTGCTGTACTGAGTGACACGCGTCCGTACTGCCGATTGTGCACCTCTTCACGTATACAAATACGTTGTTAAACACGAAAGCTTACATTAGTAGCTTTTTACTTTAACTGTATAAATGTTACTTATATAGATAACTAGCTTTCGCCCACGACTTCGTTCGCGTGGAATTAAAAAAAAATAGCCTATGTGTTCTTCCAGACTATCCTCTACGTTTATACTAAATTTTATCGAAATCCGTTCAGCCGTTTAGGCTACAAACTCTAACAAACATCCATCCATCTATCTAAACTTTCGCATTTATAATATTAGTATGATTAGGTTGAATCAAGTTAAAAACAAAAGATAAATATAATCAAATTCAGGGAAAAGTTTTGTGCAAATGCAAATTCATTTCATTTATTTTCCACAAGAATTATGAGGAATTTGAGACACTAGGCATCATAATAAGTATTTTGGAATTAAAAAAAAAACAAATGCAAGTAGCCTATGTGTTCTTCCAGACTATCCTCTACGTTTATACTAAATTTTATCGAAATCCGTTCAGCCGTTTAGGCTACAAACTCTAACAAACATCCATCCATCTATCTAAACTTTCGCATTTATAATATTAGTATGATTAGGTTGAATCAAGTTAAAAACAAAAGATAAATATAATCAAATTCAGGGAAAAGTTTTGTGCAGATGCAAATTCATTTCATTTATTTTACACCAGAATTATGAGGAATTTGAGACACTAGGCATCATAATAAGTATTTTGGAATTAAAAAAAAAACAAATGCAAGTAGCCTATGTGTTCTTCCAGACTATCCTCTACGTTTATACTAAATTTTATCGAAATCCGTTCAGCCGTTTAGGCTACAAACTCTAACAAACATCCATCCATCTATCTAAACTTTCGCATTTATAATATTAGTATGATTAGGTTGAATCAAGTTAAAAACAAAAGATAAATATAATCAAATTCAGGGAAAAGTTTTGTGCAAATGCAAATTCATTTCATTTATTTTCCACAAGAATTATGAGGAATTTGAGACACTAGGCATCATAATAAGTATTTTGGAATTAAAAAAAAAACAAATGCAAGTAGCCTATGTGTTCTTCCAGACTATCCTCTACGTTTATACTAAATTTTATCGAAATCCGTTCAGCCGTTTAGGCTACAAACTCTAACAAACATCCATCCATCTATCTAAACTTTCGCATTTATAATATTAGTATGATTAGGTTGAATCAAGTTAAAAACAAAAGATAAATATAATCAAATTCAGGGAAAAGTTTTGTGCAAATGCAAATTCATTTCATTTATTTTCCACAAGAATTATGAGGAATTTGAGACACTAGGCATCATAATAAGTATTTTGGAATTAAAAAAAAAACAAATGCAAGTAGCCTATGTGTTCTTCCAGACTATCCTCTACGTTTATACTAAATTTTATCGAAATCCGTTCAGCCGTTTAGGCTACAAACTCTAACAAACATCCATCCATCTATCTAAACTTTCGCATTTATAATATTAGTATGATTAGGTTGAATCAAGTTAAAAACAAAAGATAAATATAATCAAATTCAGGGAAAAGTTTTGTGCAAATGCAAATTCATTTCATTTATTTTACACCAGAATTATGAGGAATTTGAGACACTAGGCATCATAATAAGTATTTTGGAATTAAAAAAAAAACAAATGCAAGTAGCCTATGTGTTCTTCCAGACTATCCTCTACGTTTATACTAAATTTTATCGAAATCCGTTCAGCCGTTTAGGCTACAAACTCTAACAAACATCCATCCATCTATCTAAACTTTCGCATTTATAATATTAGTATGATTAGGTTGAATCAAGTTAAAAACAAAAGATAAATATAATCAAATTCAGGGAAAAGTTTTGTGCAAATGCAAATTCATTTCATTTATTTTCCACAAGAATTATGAGGAATTTGAGACACTAGGCATCATAATAAGTATTTTGGAATTAAAAAAAAAACAAATGCAAGTAGCCTATGTGTTCTTCCAGACTATCCTCTACGTTTATACTAAATTTTATCGAAATCCGTTCAGCCGTTTAGGCTACAAACTCTAACAAACATCCATCCATCTATCTAAACTTTCGCATTTATAATATTAGTATGATTAGGTTGAATCAAGTTAAAAACAAAAGATAAATATAATCAAATTCAGGGAAAAGTTTTGTGCAAATGCAAATTCATTTCATTTATTTTCCACAAGAATTATGAGGAATTTGAGACACTAGGCATCATAATAAGTATTTTGGAATTAAAAAAAAAACAAATGCAAGTAGCCTATGTGTTCTTCCAGACTATCCTCTACGTTTATACTAAATTTTATCGAAATCCGTTCAGCCGTTTAGGCTACAAACTCTAACAAACATCCATCCATCTATCTAAACTTTCGCATTTATAATATTAGTATGATTAGGTTGAATCAAGTTAAAAACAAAAAAATAATTTCATGTGTTAGTATTAATCATTTAAACTCTAGATCTTTTTAATGATTTTAAAAAGTGTTATATTTTATTAATGAAATTTCGACTTCGAATTAACTTTAAAAAGAAAAAATCAATTACGTGAACAAAATAGTGCCAAGGAAAGGTTAATGTAACTTTTTACGGTCCAATTTAATCGGAAACTTTATAGGCTATCGTCAAAACGTTACAGAGAAATGCTCTAAATTAAATTAGGCTGTAGCTTGGACACCGTTTTGTCCTTTGTGGTTCACAATCCATCCAAGTTTCTAAGACATGTATTTATTAGTAATTTCTTAATTTGATAGCATTGTGATAAATATTTGATGTTATACTCGTAGTTCAGGTTAAACATTTTTATATTCTATTTAAAATCCATTTTGAATAGCTCATTGTCTTCTCTTTAAATTTAATGTCACCATTAAATTAAGATTTTATGACTATTTTAGGGAAACGAACTATTTAATAACTGGGGTGAATTCTTTACCGTGTTTTAAATCGTTTTTATTATCTTTCAGAATCATAAAACTCAGATCAATACAACTATTAATTTCCTGCACCCCTTCGCGCACGATATTCGGACCGCCTACATAGAGCTTCCCTAACGAAATTACACACTCATTAGTTCTACGGAATGTTTGTTTAGTTTTTTACAACAGACGGCGCCGAGCACACCTTAAAACTAACAAAATTAGTCACAGACAAATCAATGAAGGTTTATTGGGTCACCGAAAGATGTTTTAAACGGATACGATGGATGGGTAGCAATATTTGTATTTAATTAGCGGCAACACGGGTACATCGTATCGCAATCGTATTATTAAAGTGGTAATTTTTCATTCAGCGACAAGCGACACCGCGTTGTCGCAACAAATCCGCAAGTCCGATTGGCGACAGCGACGTATGAATAAGTGCGTATTGATTGCAGTTTTAATGGGCGTTAATGGGCGGGACAATAATAAACTCGTCGCCGGCGGAGATTTTATCGTATCTATGAGCTGATAAGAAACTGATCGCCGGCAGCCTCAAAGGCAAATTGCAGACAACTGTCGCGGTTAGCGACGCACCGCGGTGGTCCTCACCACGATATGTAGAAAACTAAATCACCATACGCTCTTTGAACAACAATTGATAAGAGAATACGAACGATTTGATAACACATGCTCGATTGCACAAATAAATTACTTGTAACCTTTTAAAATCTTTTAATATACATGGGGTTTAATTGCCAATTCTTTTATACTTTCTAATTACAAATCTTTCTTCTATAAAATGGCACAGTAGTGCACAAATCTTAATACATTTGAAAGCAGCGTTAATTGTATGATATACACAATAATAATTTACAAAGGTTTATTATGCTAATATTCTCAACTCATATTCATTCACAAAAGGTTTATAAATCTTTAACGGATAATGGTAACACTGCGTTAACCCTGTCAATACATCCAATCAGTGTTAGCGTGGGAATTTATGTGTTGATGCGGATACCAGTGTTTATACTGACGACAATTCGACGAATTAATGTAGGGTTTACATGACGTTACTAGTAAAGGGGTCGTAAAAGTCCCCCACGGTGGGTGTGAAAACATTTATAAAATGTTTGTTATTTCCGCATTGTTGTGTAAAATTAGTTCCGTATGTCATTTGATAGGGAATTTCATTTCCCTTATAAAGATAGTGGATATAAGGTCTTTAATTCTTTTGTTTTTTTAAGTATGTTTTAACATGACATTTTCAAATTTTTATTGCTATGATTTCTAGTAATAATTTTCGTATTATAATATTTAAGGCAAACTTTTTATCTTATTGCCACCGAAGTCATGGGTTTCTTATTAACAACATCCTGAATCAGAACTTTATCTGCAACATCACGACGTTTTTTGAATTTCCAATCGCTAGTTCGAGGGAAGTTTGTGTTTGAAAATGTATAAATTTCACGATTTCAAGTAACTTGGAGAGTAAATAATTGCAATTAAGTAAAGAAAGAGGGATGCAGTGACAGCTTAGTAATTGTGGATCGGACTAAAGATCTAGGGTCCCAGGAGTCTTAACAGTTTCCTGTTACAACGGTCCCACAAAAGGAATGAAACTTTATATTTAAAATGGAATAATATGTACACCTATTTAATAATTTAAAGTTGCAACGTATGGTTGAAGTAATGCAATTCTAATAGTCTTCCTGAATGCTTTTAACACTTAAGATCACCAGCATTTAATCTGACTAGATCAAGGGGTGGGCAGCGACTATGAATTAGGTCTTATTGAAACTATTTTTTATGTGTATTTTACATTTTACGATTCTCTACAACGCATATACTTCCACAGTAAATTCAAATTGATCCATACTTTTCGAATTATCTTTTCATTCAGCCGAAACTAATGTTCATAAATAGTATGTATTTGTTTATTATCAATTATCATTTTTGTCTTTAAGTATGATCAAATTTTGGTTACCGTGAGAATAAATAAAATGTGTTTCCTAAAACTTAATGAAGTTATCTATTTCATTTGAATCAGCTTTGATCAAATTTTGATTTGATCTTCTCAGTATTACATTGTAATGCTATGCATATATTTTGCAGTTTTAGTGAGCTCGTTGTCCTATAAATAGAAAACTTTTCACCGCTTTATAATACCAGTGGAGTCCCTGTTAAAACAAATTACCATAAAAAGTTTGCGATCTCTTTATAAATATTTAAGGCAAACTTTTTATCTTATTGCCACCGAAGTCATGGGTTTCTTATTAACAACATCCTGAATCCGAACTTTATCTGCGACATCACGACGTTTTTTGAATTTCCAATCGCTAGTTCGAGGGAAGTTTGTGTTTGAAAATGTATAAATGTCACGATTTCGAGTAACTTGGAGAGTAAATAATTGCAATTAAGTAAAGAAAGAGGGATGCAGTGACAGCTTAGTAATTGTGGATCGGACTAAAGATCTAGGGTCCCAGGAGTCTTAACAGTTTCCTGTTACAACGGTCCCACAAAAGGAATGAAACTTTATATTTAAAAAGGAATAATATGTACACCTATTTAATAATTTAAAGTTGCAACGTATGGTTGAAGTAACGCAATTCTAATAGTCTTCCTGAATGCTTTTAACACTTAAGATCACCAGCATTTAATCTGACTAGGTCAAGGGGTGGGCAGCGACTATGAATTAGGTCTTATTGAAACTATTTTTTATGTGTATTTTACATTTTACGATTCTCTACAACGCATATACTTCCACAGTAAATTCAAATTGATCCATACTTTTCGAATTATCTTTTCATTCAGCCGGAACTAATGTTCATAAATAGTATATTTTTGTTTATTATCAATTATCATTTTTGTCTTTAAATATGATCAAATTTGGTAGAAATATCACGATATAGCATTTAATATGAGGATATACGCTTATGTTTTGGAAAGTTTATTTCTCGGGTTGTCCATTTATAAATATACTTTATGTTGTTATGAAAATTACGAGGTTCTTCATTCAGTTTGTAGCGTACTTAATGTAAATACGCGATAACTACCGTGGCCGCGGTCCGGCATTCGAAACGTCTTATTGTTTTTGAACAACGTATAATTTTTTTTAGGTGAGCTATTTATTATAACTGATGAAACGTATACCGGCTTTCGTAATGCGGTTAATATTTCACGTGAATTGCCTTCTTCATTTATGGCAGTTTATTTTAATATAATTTTCCGGTACACGGTTTGGAATTTTACGTAGAAGCACTTAGCCATATATAAATGTTTTTAAAGTTAAATAATTACCGAATCTAACAATAGTTAAATTAATATTAGTGATTTTGTTGTCATTAGTTATAGAATTAAAAATGAATATTATTTTTTATGTTATTAAAAAAATAATACTTGTTGAGTTAAACGAAAAAAAAATGATTGCATGGGTCAAATTAATACCGATTGACATTATCAGCTGGCAATACGAAAGAACAAGAAACGAAAGTTAAGCAGGTGTCTCAAAACGATCAAAATTTATATTAATTCTCATTTAATTCATTTATCTGAAGTCAAAGAAAAATTATATTTTTTGCAGAGAAAGAATTGTGGAGAAGGTGGCACACAGAATCTATACTTAATATAATAAAGCGTAAACACACACTTCTTTGTTGCCTAAGATGTCAGCAATTACAGCATATTTTTGAAAAACTCTTTTTTAATAAACAGCCCTACACTTACGTCACGCTTTAAGCTATATATTTTCACGCCATTAAACTCAGGGATAAATATTTTGAATAAAAACCTTAATGTGGGAAAGAGACCATAAGTTGCTGCCAACACCAAGGTAGCAAGGTTGCCATGTTTTGACATCATGTCATGTAATTTTGACATTTGCAATTGATAATTTGAAAAATGTAAACAATAAAATGAAATTTTTATAATTTCATGCGGATGAAGTCGCATGGGAACAGCTAGTAGCATTATAAAACGAGAGTACCTGATTTAGCAGATAGCATGGCAACGAAAGCATTATCGTTTGGATATTTTAAAACACGATAATCTTAAAAGAATTCAAACCTTACATATAAATACACGCTGAATATTTATTATAATGAAATTCTAATAGCATATTTCAGAAAGAAAGTCAACATTCCTTCGGTTTAACAAACATCTCAGCGACATGTTAATGTTATCGATCTAATTCTCTAAGACAGTTAATATGGAAATCCACCTCAGGTTTAGCAATCGGAATTTCAAAAACGCGCATTTCGTACGTACGGAACCGGCTCGTCTCGGACGTGTCCAACTGCATGTTACTTTGATAACAACGACACTTGTACTACTTAGAGATCTTATACAATACTTTCATTTTCATTACAAATTAAAGACATTTTATAGGTATTGTAAATAAAAAAAAATAAGTGAGCACAATTGAATTTACTACGGAATTACATACTTGTAGTACTATCCGAATGATACATTTCTGTTGAACTCCCAATCCGGTAATAATACGAGGCTCCTGAGGGAGCCCTCGAGCTTAGTTACTCATAAACGAGGTTTAGGCTAAGCGCCATCTGCGCTCAGCCACCTCAAGCCCGGTGAATCTGTAAATGCCTCTTCAAGGCAAACAGTGGCCACAAAAAAGTCATCACAAAAAATATTGTTAAAACAATCCTTTTAGCTACAGGAGGTCATTTTAGATAAGACATAAATAAAGATGTATACAATCTCATACTATTGCATATATTCCTTTCGTTTGAGAAGGAAGTAATATAAAAAATATAGAAATTTCGCTAAATTTTTATACAATTAATTAAGAGCTTAAACACAATATATTTCAATATTGTAATTGGAATAGATGTGCATTTTCATAAAAATACAAAACAATATCAAGCGTAGCTTATTTTTAATGCAGCTTTTTTAAGCTTGTATGTTTTTCAATAAAAACTCATGATCGATTTTTCAGTTAGTGTTTGGATGGAATTCAATTTAGGGATATAATGGTATGAAAAAATATACTAACCTGTATTTACGTACCAATAACTTGCTTTATTTTGGTAAATCGGTACGCTGTACCAATAAGTCTATACCAAAGATGCATTTCTTATAACCGTTTGCTAAATAAATCGATTCGTGTAATTGTTTTAATTTACAATACACTTTATATATTGTATCAAGAAAAACCTTTTGGTAATTGACAATTACAAGGTAACCGGTGAAAAAACGATAATAATGTCTTCCCGAATATAAAACATCGACAACCGGTTCATGGGTCAATGGAAAGAAATCGAAGGTTTCGATGCGCGGGGAACAATAATAACCCTAATGATACCTTTAGGGAAAAGGTGTTAAAACGTTTATTGAAATATAAAAAAAAATAATTCATTTTTAACAAGCTCGCGGCGCCTGCCTACACCATTTATGATCTAAACCGCTTTAATATCACAAATTCCTGTGATAAAACATCGGTATTAAATGATTTTAATAATCGTTTAAATAAGAGTGAAATTTAATTTTCTCAAGTTTTCAATTTAAATTGAGACAACTTAATTAAAAAAATAATTCTATTCGCATGTTCGAAACTGTAATTACACCATTATCTTTGAATGACAGCAGAAATCTGTCATCGTTCGAGCCCGACGCATTCGGCTACTATCAAAGGATAACTGAAGTGCCAAAGCATAATAACCCCTAATCGTCGATTCCCAAAATCGCTATGAAAATTCGGCGATCATCAAAAAACCGTTAGTTACCGCCCATAAACATTTTGTCCAAATGTCGATAATTCGATACTAGTACTAAACCCTTGACTTTTAAGGTACAGGATCTGACACGCGCGCTTTTCCCTCTCAAACGGTTAACGATAAGGGCTAAACTAACTTGTTTGTGTACTCGATTTGTATAAGTGTGCAAATTGAGTATGTATGCGTTTAAAAAATGCTTAGTCTCAATATATTATGTACAGTGTGAATATCACGTTTCCCTAATATCGTGTAAAAATGGCAGAAGCTGTTAAGTACGACGGCTATACTTAGTCCTTATCTCTATAGTCTTAGTACAGCGCACTTGCGACGTACGTCAGTATCGAGCGAGGTATCGATTTATTATTAAAATCAGGCTGTCGCACGCGCGGAGCTTCCTGATCTCGAAATTGGTTATAAAATTGGCGAGCGCTCGTGCCCGCGCCATGTTAATGACGACGAAAAAAGTGGTCTCGAATTTACTTTTCAATTATAACCCAAGATTCTTGGATAGGCACTTAATCTTTAGAGGGCTCGGTAACAATCGCCTTCTTATTAAACGTCCGTCGTTAAACAAAAATAACTGGACACAACGACATAAACAATCGTTTAAAAATATTTTTACTCTTGTTTTTGTGGTAAATTTTGAGTCTCTTATATACGAATGACATGTAAATATGTAGCAATTTTAATACAACGCTCTACGTTGTATTAAAAGACTTTTGTGCTTGATTTTTATAGGGATTTTGGTTCCTTAGAAAATGTCAGTCCAGCTCAAAAGATCTCCAACTTGAAATCCCACAATTATACATGTTACAAAAATCAGTTTATAACAGTAAAAAAAAAATCACGTGTGAGAAAAATAGATTTCCCTAGATAGATTAGATAATATGAGTTGGTTTCTCTGTTACTGATTAAATTGACATGATATCAAATTAGAAGAGAAATCTAACGCTTAGTAAAATCGGCTTTCGACTGAAGAGTTTGGTGGCGCACGTGCCGACCACCGCGGCAGATGTATACTGACACCTGCCTTAACAATCTCACATCTCTTTCACACTCGCACATTTCCCTATAATCGGTCCCTTTCTCGAATTGCGCACTTTTAATTCCAACAAAGTACAAGATCAGAACCTCTGCTATATTCTGTGACCTGTTTATTAATTTTTTTTTTCTATAATAGTTTGCACATCTCATTAGTATTCTACTCGTGACTTCAACCCCACGCTATGTAGCTACAGTCTCCAACATGTTCGGCGACTTGTCCTAGCCCATGCCTTTATTTGTGATAGTAAAGTATCTGTTTGACCAGTAAACATTTTAAATGGTATGTTAACCGGTATTGTTTTATTTTAATTAATTTACTTATTCCATTCGAGTTTCCCTTTTGTGCTTATCTGTACAAGTTATGTTCGTTAATGATGTTCGAGAAGCAACAATAACGTAGACTTGACTATGAACTTGGCAATGCAGATTGTGGTTTCGATCGTAAACAAATTTTCATAAAGTTTTATTGATAAGGAATTTTTATTAATGTCTTTAGCTAAATACCTAGCTAATTACAACAATACTATAAATAAAAACCTTTTCTTGGCAAATTCCATAGTCGTAAAGTTGTAGAAGTGTAGACCTTTTCTTGACATAGGCAAATTCGCGCTAAACATCGAGTTGTAGAAGTGGAGAAATGTTCGTCTATGGTAAAAACGTTCATCTATGGTACGCGTAAAACCCATGGCCCTTTGCTTGTTACTTTACCTCCGATTACGCACTCGAAGATAGCAAGCTATTGTCGGATAACGTCACAGTGGACGTCATTGTCGTCATCACTTTTAATTCAAAACATTTCATTCCAATTATTTGTCAAAATAACACGTTGTAACCATTGGAAAGCGATCTTTAGTTCAGATGAACCGGAATCAAACGTCGGTGGGGTATTCCGAGTCCGCGTTCAAAATTTAATTTAACTCCATCGCTTAAATATTTTGATTGAGCAATAAACGTCACAAATTTTCACTTCTATAATTTAGATTAGTCTTATACCTCTCGCTGTGATTTTTCCGTAACCTTTTTTTAATAAATTATGTCCGTGTTTATAGCTGTCCAATAGTAAAACTCGCTACACACCGTCTGATTAATTGCACAGTTAGAAGTTACGTGGGTAAGCAAAATTTTAATAGTCTGTTAAACTGCACAAATCTCATCTCTGTCTATATTTTTTTGTTGAGTGTTGATATATTCGAAACGATCAACGAATGTTTTAAACAGAATTTAACAAAGAATCAGCTGATAGTTTAAAATGTGTTGTATGACTTATGAAAATTAAAACTTATAAAATGCTTTTTGTTAAGAAGATCGCAATATGACTTCAAATAAAGAGCTCCATACTCAAGGCACACAAGAGGTATCGCAATAATAATATTTTAAATCTGTTAATCGGTTAACGACAATTTTAATTCTTCTGATAAAAGAACTTAAGTGATATCTAAGTTCAATTTTATTATACTCAATTAACAACTTAAAATTTACATAAGCTTTAAGTACGCGAAAGTCTTTAGAATTAGTTACAAATGAAGTCGTTTAGTTTCATCACTAATCGGATAAAAGACTGCTTCTTACATAAGTTTTAAACATATCAACTGACATCAGTTTACAACTTAATTTCTATCTATCGCATTGTCTACGTTTAAATATCCGACAGGTTTTAGAGACACTTTCAATTTATCTTAATTTGATATCATAAGGTGGCAAACGAGCGAGTAGCCAACTGAATTTACTCAAATGATGCGAGCCCATAGATATCCGAAATTACAGACAGCCTAACTTTAATATCTACGCATATAAGGAAATAGCTGTTTTTTTTGCTATTCATCCCCTCTAGACAAAGTGACTTTCGATTAGCGATGTCGCTTGCAGAATCGACAAAATATGTCAAAAGACATGAATGAATACGTGACAAGCACGTGACTTATCAAATGTTATTGTCAGTTCCATACATTTTTGACTTTCGATCAGCGATGGCGATAATCGAATGTTACTTTGTCTAGGGGGCAGGTCGTATTATTAATTTTAAAAGCTACCTTATCCTTCCATAATCATCTATAACTACATAGACAGTTTGTGATGTACTTCATTTATATTTTCTAGTTGTGTGCGTGTTTGTAAAATAGAGTTCGATCAAATTAACATCACTAATGATGTAAATAAGAAATTTTACGCAGTCGCACAGAAATTACAAATCAAACGGCACACTAACCCCCTGGACTGATTGGTGCTTGATTAATGACGTCACTATTGACAATGGCCCAGCGTGGTTGGACTCTCGCTGTGAAAATTAGATCTGGATAGACACTAATACGGCTATTCCGACCCTTCGACCCTTCGGTAATGTCGAGTTCTCATAAAGTTAATCGTATCGTGGTTTGTTTAATTGAGATTAGAATTAAAATTAAATAGTTAAAAAGTAACATTTATTTTCTGCCCTAAGCCTCTATAAAAGTTCATTCTTGCACAGACAAACGAAATTTGAGAATGAAATTCTTAATAATAATTATTCAATATTTGTTCCAGCTGATTACAGTAGACGTAGGAGTAGATAAAACTATTGAAAAACCTTTATAATGGTTATTAAAAGCCAATCATGCAATGTTAAGGCATCTGACTTCTTTTATTTTTAAATCCCGCCCCTTAACCCGACACGACTTCATTCCTACCGGCAAATTATTGACCCGCGTCTATAAAGCATGAAAATTCTTTAATTAAACTCAAATATAAATCTATTCTTCGTGGTTAACGCCTTTTTGTTAAAGGATATTGCCGCTCATCAATTTAATAACTCATTCTGATGGCTCCCTACATTCATTTGTTTTTTATTATCATATGATGGAAGAATGAAGTTCGAGCTTTAATAATAACTAGCTGTTCCCGTGCGACTTCGTCCGCATGAAATTATAAAACTTTATTTTATTATTTACATTTGTCAAATTCTCATTTGCAAATGTCAAAATTACCGTTACCATAATAACCTTGCTTCCTTAATGTTGGCAACTTAAAGTTTATGGTTTCTTACCCACATGAAGGTTTTTTTTAAAAGCGTGAAAATATATAGCCTAAAGCGTAACGTAAGTGTAGGACCTTTTATAAAAAAATAATGATTCAAAAATATGCTGTAAATGCTGACATCTTACACCTCAAAGTAGTGTATATTCCCGCTTTATTATAATATATTAGTGTAGATATAAATAAAAAAGACCAATAAAAATACATCTTAATGTGTAAAGAAAAATCTAGAAACCTTAATTAAGTTATACGTTCTAAGACATATTGATGAATCGACGAAATAAGCTTTTCCAAGCTCTAAGCTGTCACACCGTAGCTTATATTGCCAGCGTCATAAAGTCCAGTCCCCTAAGGGTTCGGACCACCGCGCGAGCAAAATTCGCTGAGACGTTACAATTTAATTAAGGCGAGGTTTCTAATTAATACTTCCTTCGCCGCCCGTTTCCTTCATCCTTGCCCATTGACGCAAGCGAATGATTTGTTATGTGTATTACAAAAAATATATTACATAATTAAATCCATCCGCTATTGTTAACTTTCACTTCATTATTTATAAAAAAATCAATTACACGCCTTAAAGAAATTAGGTATCTTAACTTAGTACTATAAGTTAGTAGTAATCTCTGGCATCTATAAAAGGTTAAACGAACTTAATTTAAATTCCAATCAGACACTGAACAAATAGAATCATTAACTTAAAACTATTTTAAACAATAAGTTACAAATTCTTAAGTACACAACCAATCCTAAGTTCAGTATAAAAGCAGGCGCACACCTTTGACTAAAATATCGCACAACTGTTGTGTGATTGTCAGTTGTCGATTGTTTCGCAGCCAATTCAAATACTTAGTTGCTCAAATAAAAATCTAGTAGTGTGCGCAGTATATAAGCTTATAGGAATCAAAGCACAACTAAACAGTTGTGCGATAGTTTAGTTTCAGGTGTGCGCACGCTCTAAATGATCGAAAAGTTATCTAAAAAAAGATCTTCCCAGCCACCGGGTAAGTGATGTCTTAATAATGACGTGAGGTTAAATATCGCGGGCCACATCTCGATATGCAGACAAAGACGGGGCACATCACAAAAGAACAGTGCCCCAAGTATTTTGTCACTGTTGTACCGATCGAATCAGTACACAAGAAATTGTACCCATAAAAAAGGAACAGACATAATGTTTGTTTCACACGAGTGTCAACAGTAACGCAGAGCAATATAAAATGCAGTATTTCTATTGTTCGAACGCATTCTTATGCAAGTTTCACACAATAGCAGAACAGTAAAACAGAGCAATACCGCTATTGTTTGAAAGTACACTAACATCAATACAAAACTGTTCTGTCTTGAGGTTGTGCGATCAGTACTGTCATTGCCTACTGTTTTACCTTGCTGCTGCCCTCGTGTGAAACTACCATAAGAAAGGGTTGCTACAAATTTTTATTAAAGGCATGCGATTATCTCGAGACGATAAAAAAATTAAATGACGTCAGGTCGAGTTGTTAATTTCTATCATTCGATACTAAGTAGCCCGCGCCCAAATTAATGTATGATGTCACGCAAGCTGGTATAATTAAATAAAATGTAGATCCCGATAGAATCCCTACAAATTAATAGAAACAAAAAGTGTTCTTACTTAACCGTGTTATTTGTGGTCCCTAAACAAGACATCAAACCAATCGTTTATTTTAGAAAGGATTTTAAGCAATCATCCCATTATTTTTAATAAGGTTGTGGCATCTGCTTACTTTTAAGAATGTAAGTTCGTCAGCCTAAAACTAAAGGAAATTAATAAAACAATAGACAATAATGTATCAAGAAATTATACGTACGGTCTCATTTGTTCAAGATTATTAAATGAAATAACTCATTTGAACTATGAAACCCTTATTAATATGAAGTATATGCTATTATCATCATAAATATCAAAGATTTGTCATCATAAAGAACACTATCGCTATTAATATCATAAACAATATTAATTTTCGTCGAGTACAGTCGTCAGGAGTCTCCAATCTCAATAAAAAACAGGTTTTACCTTAAATTTATATCCGCATAAACAAAAGCGGGCCAGAACATCGTTGGTGTCATATTCATTATTGATCTTCTTACACCTCGCCACCCAGAGAGCAAAAGCGTTGAATAAAATATCAATTAGAGCATTTTTCGTGAAGTAAAAACTACCTTTATTTCTCAATTTACTAAGTGAATTCGTTGCCGGCATATTGGCGTATGTCATTTACTGTTTTTGCATACGTCCTCGGTTTGGGCGGTAGGGTAATGAGGAAAGCGAAATATTTATTACAGCGCGAGCCCCTTAAGTTGAAGCTTCGATTGTGAAACAGATGTATACTCCGCATTAAATTATGAAAATTAATAGACTCGTGGTTGCTAAACAGGAAATTGAGGCAATTAGAAAAACATCAATTAATCGTGTCGATCTCGGTGTTGTAAGCGTTAAATGGAATGAAGTCGATTGTTAATGAACCTTTCGCTGCGGTCTTCCCCTTAACAATTGCAAGTTTCGTGTTTTTAGACCTCACGACAATGTCACTACATATGCGTAAACACCAGAGCGCGGTAACACGTATTTTTTGTGCTTTGATTTATTGTTTCATGTTTCAAAAGTAGGTTTTTGCCCCGTGCCACACACAGCTTTTGTACGACTTTCGTTTATTGTAACTCAATGCTCGTAATGACTTACGCAGTACAAAAATTCGACAAATATGTATTCAGTATTACCCACTTAAAATAAAATGGATTGTTGCAAGTGGCTTTTTTAAAGTAATAAATTTTGCATAATGGTTTCTTTTATTTATGCGAATAAAATTCAATTGAAAATATGACACATCATATTTTCATTTCACAACATTTAAACTGGTAATGTATTTTGCATTTAATGTAATCTTCTTTTGAGATTAAATTTATAAGAAAAATGTGTTGAAGATTATAACATGGTGGGCATTATTACTCAATTAATATAATCTCACAATAAATCAATCATTTTAATTGAATGATCTTCGAAACTTCCAAATACGACGACGACGTTTTGACGTTACTGGAAGTTTCAGAACTTATTTTATCCGTGGTTTTTTATAGATTATTACTATCATACATCATATCATACTAATATTAAAAATGCGAAAGTTTAGATGGATAGATTGATGGGTGGATGTTTATTAGAGGTTGTAGCAAAAACGGCTGAACGGATTGCGATGAAATTTGGTATAGATGTAGAGGATAGTTTGGAAGAACACATAGGCTACTCAATTTTGTTTTTTTTTAATTCCATGCGGACGGCGAAAGCTAGTAGTAAATAACAATGGATAAATATTGTAATGAATAACATCTTGTTCACTTTCAGTGTATAAAAACAGTTGGTTACAACAATTAACTTTCTGATTAAATATTAATCTTAAATTAAATATTTTCTTCACAATATTTACGATCATGATTCAAAGAAAAACCATACAGGATACAGGACGTAACAATTTTCGCAGAATCTTTCATAAATTTGATTGCCTTAACGAAGTTAACTTCGGTAGAAAAAATTATGCATCGTTATAAAGTGAGGTGTTATTCAAACATAATTAAAGTGAAACAGGTAAATATAAATAGAGGTATCATGTATTCCAGATTAAAAAATAAAGACATTACAACAACGCCACAGCGAGCACACCTTCTAATTGACACCTTATTTAAATTCTCGCAAGCGATTATTTTGGAACTGGCCTCCAGTATGTTGCTTATCAGGTTTGCAAATAAAATACACTTGTTTATTAAGTGCAGATATTTTATATTCGAATAATGGTAAGCAACCCTAAGCGGTCCGGTAATTTCATTGCCGTTTTATTCCGTTAGCAGTACGACTCGGTGCGATGTAAAAAGGACTAAAGTGTCCACACATTTTTCCACCGAGAAAGAATAAAATCTAGAATTTAAAGCAGTAACGATTTTATCATTATTGTAAATGTTAATTTACTTATGGGAATATCCCAGAACAGTAAAATTTCTTGAGGTCTTCTTTCGTGTACGGAAAAAATGTGGTTTATATTTTGTTTATGTGTGTGTTCTTAAGAGGTTAAAAAAATCACGAAAAAGGTACCGAATGGTTAAATACATTACGCAGGTAAATTGGATCAATTAAATAGAGTTGTACTGAATTTAGATAACTGAATCGCTCCAAAGTGCTGCTGTAAAATGTTATTTTTAATGGAATCTCGGAATATTTGTGCCACCGACAAATCGGGAATACCTTTCATTTTTAATTCGTCTAGAATTGTAAAGACTTAGAAAACGATTGGATAAATTGAGCCACAAAATGTTGTAGGAATTTCGATAGAATTGACGTTTTCTAAAATTGAAAACTTACAAAAAGGCGGCGTTCAACATTTATCGGTGACATATTAGGTGCGGTGTGTACCCCGCTGTTATTAGCCGATCTCTCGGGGTGATCTCTATAAGCGGTAAATCGCTTTTTACCGTATAATCCGTCCGAAATGTAATTGAGGGAAACTCGTTAGTTATTCATCGTTTGTGTGGGTACCCCACTGCGGTATCATGTCATTTGATCGGCATTTCATCACTAAAATCGATTTAGTTTTTGGCTTACGAAATGCTACCTCAATGAAAATTATAGGACGCAATAGAGACAAAGCTATAAAAGACGATCCTTCACATCTCGTGATCGCAACTACAAATACGTAAAAAAAACTTTTACATATTCTATTTGATGCAGTCTTTGTTCAATTTCATTCATATTGATGTCGTCCGTTCCACGATTTCTTAGAGATTTAATTAGCTAGAATGTCTTCATCCACGTCTGAGACAAAAACCTTTGGGCAACATGAGAATCAATGATTTCGGTATCCATTTTATTTATTTATAGCGTCGTAAAGCCTTAGATTGCTAATTAGTTTTATGGTTATTTTATTTAGGTTACAAAACTGTTACATTACGAACTTTATATAAAAGTTTAAGGGAGTCTGTTATTAATTGAAGTACATAATAATCATACTAATATTATAAATGCGAAAGTTTAGATGGATGGATGGATGTTAGAGTTTGTAGACTAAACTGCTGAACGTATATCGTTTAAAGTTAGCATAGATGTTGAGCATAGTCTGGAAGAACACATAGGATACTAGCTTTTCTTTTTTTAATTCCACGCGGATGGAGTCGCGGGCGAAAGCTAGTTTCGTCATAAATTCAAATCATATGATTCAAAAATAATTTAAAAAAAATCGTCCAATTTTCCTTCTAAATCTATCACGGAGGAAAGATTCATTGTCTATCACTTTTAATTCATAATTGTTTAGGTTAAAAGCGGTTACGATTACCGGAACGGTTATAAGATTCACTAACAAATACAAAAACCTTTATCCTGCTATCAATCGGACAATTAAAGAGAGATTGTTTTCAGTTATCAAATTTTTACTCTGCAGCTTAAAAGCTAATTTTAGAAAAATAATCACATCACTTAATAAGTAATTTGTCTCTTGTAACATTGTACTAAGAAATTAAATGTTTTCAATTACATTAATTTCCTTCTAATTATGTTTCTTTGAGTTGTATACGATAACAATGAGAACACGTGAGTACACTTGGCTCATTGTCAAGCGTTCGGTAATAATTTGGGAGTCACAGTATTTATTGGTACTAATTTATTGAAGGAACCGGTATCAGTTTAGAAGGCGATATTTTTATTATGATGAAAAATTCAAATCACAAATTTTATTATCAACTAGCTTTCGCCCGCGACTCCGTCCGCGCGTAATTAAAAAAAAACAAATGCAAGTAGCCTATGTGTTCTTCCAGACTACCCTCTACATCTATGCCAAATTTCATCAAAATCCATTCAGCCGTTTAGGCTACAAACTCTAACAAACATCCATCCATCCATCCATCTAAACTTTCGCATTTATAATATTAGTATGAAGTATGGTATGATATTTTAATCGTTAGAGGAAGTTAAAAATAGAAAGGTATTAAAATGATATATTTACAAATTAACTCTGTTGTAGGTGAAATATTTTTTTACGAGGTTCAAAAGGAAATATCTTTTACTATTAGTATTCTAAGAGTGTCACTGTAAAATACAGATTTCAGAATAAAATTATAAAAGGATCACCCAAATTTTGTATTATTAACAAATCTTATCACGTTCAAATATACAAATAAGTGAAGTCACATCCCAACCAAAGACAATAAAAATCTGGCGCCAACTCGTCACAGATTATAACACGTTTACAATAACGACGTTCAAATTATCACTACGTGACAATTCACGGACCCCTTTTGTTTTTTTAAACTAAAAGTAAAAGTTTCTGACATCTATTCCATAGTGTCGCGTATTTGGAAGCTTGATTGTTGACGTGGATTGAATTAGAATGAGATGAGGTTTTGTTATGAATGAAAAATCAGCTTTGGGTTTTTAATGGGAAAAAATCGTTTAAAAATAAGTAGTTCATAAATAAGTAGTAAGAGTAGTTCAATATTATCAACTTTTCAATTTATCTATACAATTATAATAAAGCGTAAACACACACTTCTTTGTTTCCTAAGATGTCAGCAATTACAGCATATTTTTGAATAATTCCTTTTAATAAAAAGCCCTACACTTACGTCACCCTTTAGGCTATATATTTTCACGCCATTAAACTTAGGGGGTAAATATTTTGGATAAAAACCCGAATGTGGGAAAGAGACCATAAGTTGCTTCCAACATCAAGGACGCAAGGTTGCCATGATTTGTCATCGTCATATCATTTTGACATTTGTAATTGATAATTTGACACATATATGATAAACAATAAAATCATATTTTCATAATTTTATTCGGACGAAGTCGCACGGGAACAGCTAGTTAGTAACTAAGTACTAATAGATTGTAATGTAACATTTGTTTTAAATTAAAAATTTCTTTATTGAAACAGTATATCAAAATGTATGTTGGAACTTCAAATAAAAGCTCATTGCTTTCTATTTGTGTTATTGCATGACGTATTATAATAGAGGTCTAAGTGTCAGTAATATTTAATTGAACCCAATTGCGTAAACTGGGACCTTATGATCTTGTTAGTTCAAAGTCACATGCATCGTCCGATTAATTTATCAGACTTTTTCACTACGGAAATGACTCGAGAAACATTTAAATAGTATACACTATCTTTCACCCGCGACTCCGTCCGCGTGGAATTAAAAAAAAAAGAAAAATAAGTAGCCTATGTGTTCTTCCAGACTATCTTCTACATCTATGCCAAATTTCATCGATATCCGTTCAGCCGTTTAGAGTACAAACTCTAACAAACCTCCATCCATCCATCCATCCAGATGGATATTATTATAATATTAGTAAGATAAAGTAATAGTTTTGATTTTCACATTTTGTATTTAAATATTTCACTTAGCTGGCTAACTTTAGCTGTGTCGTTGTAATTTGTGTTGTGTTGTCTTGGTTATAAACATTAAAATTGTCTTGTATTCAGTGTCGTACGTTCTAATATGACAGTATATCAATTAACTAATCATATCTGATGTCAATTGAAATTAAATTACGTATGTAACGCGCACGTACCGCGCCCCTCGCACCCCCTTTCTTCCTTTCGATCACGCCACTCAACTCGCCCCTCCTACCAGGACATCAGGCCACGTTTTAGGCCCCTCCTCTGGACAACACGCCACCCGCGCTGCCGCGTTCCCGCGTTCCCGCGTTCCCGCGTTCCCGCTCCTCACCTCTTGCACCCCGTGCCCTGCTCGAGACATCTCCGTGTCGCGCCTCCCGTACCCCGCGCCTCATGCCACGGTCGGCGCAACCGCACCGGACAGGCAGTCGCACCCCGTCTGCTCCCGCGCACATACACATTAGTATTAAAGTTGATAAATAAACTTTGGAACTGAAATGTTGTTTTCCTGGAATCTCGTTATAATAATGTTGTGCATTCATTAAAGTGGCGCCCAACTAGTGGCTTTTAAACAATACGAAGTAAAATCGAATCCAATAAACAGTGAAGTGTAATATCGTAAATATGACTACACGACAAACACGAGCACGCTCGACTCGGTCAGCGACAGATTTCGAGGCGAAGCAATATGTGGAAGGCGATTCCCGACTCATCAACGAGAGCGACGGGGAAGTCCGCGCGGAAGACTGCGTCATGTCGAAACATGCACGCATCACGTCCGAACCCGACGCGTCCGGCGATTCGCGCGCCCAAAGGGGCATCGCTCGCGGTCACGCGCTCGACGAGTTACCTTTCGACGTGCCCGCGACTTTCGACTCCGGTGAGCTGCGCGCCCAGGAGGGCGCCGTTCCCGAAAATCACGCGCTCGACGGATCACCCGTCAACGCGCCTGCAATCTGTGGGCCAGGAGAGTCGCGCGCCCGGTGGGGCGCCGCTCGCAAAAATCACGCGCTCGACGGATCGCCCGTCAACGCGTCTGCGACCTTCGACGGCAGCGAGCCACGCACGCTAGCTGGCGCCGCGTCAAACTACGCGCCCGGCCGTGACTATTCCAACGGGGCCGCTACGTTCACCGCGGAGGGGACGCAAGCTCAGGAGAGCGAGATTTGTGATTATACGCTTAGAGGGGGCCATACCAATGCGCCCACAACTTTTAACACCGAGAGATTCCTCTCTACGATGATGGAGACTTTCGCCCGAACACAGGCAGAAACCAACCGCACACTAAAGGAAGCCCTGCAGTCCCTACACCACGGCGACCAGTTGAATTCTCCGGGACGCTCACCCGCGCCTTCGACCGCAGCCAGCGTTGCGGCGATGAGCGGCGGTAACTTTTCGAAATGCTCCGTAAGATTCGACGGTGAGTCACGCGACGCTGAAGTCTTGGAGGCATTCATCGACGCAGTAGAGGTGTACAAGGAGTGCGCCGCTGTGAGCGACGAGCACGCGCTGCGCGGCCTGCCCATGCTGTTGGCAGGCGACGCGGCGGTATGGTGGCGCGGCGCCCGCGCCGGCGTCAAGACTTGGCCGGACGCGCTCGCGCGCCTGCGCGCTGCCTACGGCGTCCAGAAGCCAGCGTACTGTGTACTACGTGAAGTGTTCGCTATAGAGCAAAAAGACAGTGAACGTGCGGAAGTGTTTATTTCCAGGGTACGGTCGTTATTAGTGAGACTGCCATACTTGGTGCCTGAGGTGATGCAAGTGGACATAATTTTTGGTTTATTACATCGTAGGGTTAGGAAACGGTTATCTCGAGATGATTGTATTAATGTAGATGATTTGTTAAACAGAGCGAGACTCGCGGAAGATTCTATAATCGAAATAGGTAACGCTTCGATCCTTCCCGCCAAAATCCCTGTACATACAAATACGCGCGCGCGTTACACGCTCGATAGCGACGTTACTACGAGCGCGAAGACTACTAGTTGTCCCAAACTCACCTCTAACCCGAACGAAATTTCGAACGAAAACTCGAAACGTATTCGCAATCGTTGCTCGTTTTGTAAGGTGTTTGGTCATGCATCGAATGAGTGTAGAAAGGCTAAGTCAGTGCCTAACTATAATAGGAGTACTAACCCAGTTCGCTGCTACGGTTGTGGCCGGCCGGGTGTAGTTCGTTCAAAGTGCGAAGAATGCGCGAATACGAATAAAGTTGCGCCCGCGCGGCCGACCGAATTCAATATCGTAAAAGGAGACTTCTTCGCAACGTCGTCTCACCCTTTAGTAGCTATAGAAATAGTCGGCAAACATGGGGTAGCTATAGTTGATACGGGGGCTACTCATAGTATAGCCAGCCCATTATTGTACTCATTACTCGTGGACAATGGCGTACGTTTCCACGACACAGAACGCGTTATCGGCCTCGCCGACGGCTCGCGGCATACGAAGTCAGTTAAAATAGGCACGATAACTGTCCGTATAGGCGGTCGAAACGTTGTCACGGAATTCATGGCGTTTCCGGGCGACAATACTAGGACGCTGTTGGGTCGCGATTTCATCGCGAACGCGAACATGGTTGTAGATATAGCTCAGAATATCTGGCACTTCGCGGACTGTCCAACCGATAGATTCCCTTTTGAGAGTTCTTATGTCCTAAAGGTAGACGCAGCGCACACCGTGGACGATGACTGCGACGTTATGTTACGCCCAGACGAAGGTACGACTTTGTCTCCGGAGGAGAAGTCTGCACTTATAGATCTCCTACGCGAGAGGGCCAGCCAGTTCGCTGCAGATGGGCCTCCTACGGACTTTGCAATGCACAAGATCAAGGTGAGTGATACACAGGAACCTCTAGCGTCGCCTCCCTACAGGCTATCACCACTCAAGAAGGAGGCGCTCGAGAAGGAGCTACATAGGCTCATCGACGCAGATGTCGTAGAAGAATGCGAGTCCCCATGGGCCGCAAACGTAGTCCTCGTCAAAAAGAAGGACAACAGCTTCCGGCTGTGCGTAGACTATCGTAAGTTGAACGCGGTCACTGAACCCGACCGGTACCCCTTTACCGAGGATAGAAGATATTTTGCATGATGCTAAAACGGCTAAATACATGACTACCCTGGATCTCCGAGCAGGCTACTTTCAGGTAAGTGTAGATCCTGGTGACAGGGATAAGACAGCATTTACCACACCGCTCGGTACGTATAGATTCAAACGCATGCCGATGGGACTTCGGAATTCAGGAGCCACATTTCAAAGACTGATAGACAGATTTAAGTCCAATTTACCAGGCGTACCGCTATTCGCTTATCTCGACGATTTGATCGTCCTATCCGGCCAATCATTCGAAAAGCATCTCAGCGATCTCAGCGCCGTCTTCGATCGGCTTGCCATGTTTAATTTGCGAGTCAATCGCGATAAAAGCCACTTCGCGAGAGAATCAGTTAAGTTCCTGGGACACGTGATATTACCTGGCGGCATTCACGTCGACCCCGATAAAACGACGGCTATTTCGAATATGCCGACGCCTCGTGACGTAAAACAATTAAAATGTTTCCTGCAGACCTCCAGCTGGTTCAGGCGGTTCATCCCAGACTATGCTGAGGTTGCCCGTCCGCTGTCAGAGCTGCTAAAGAAGGTGAGTGTATGGCGATGGGGCCCCGAGCAGCAAGCTGCTTTCAATCACATCAAACAGCTACTCGTGTCAGCGCCGATCCTACGTCAAGCAGATCCATCACTGCCATACGTGCTAAGAACTGACAGTAGCGGCCATGCTCTAGGGGCAGCTCTCCTCCAGGGGGAGAGGGCCGATGAACGCCCCGTTGAATATGCCAGCCGCCTCCTGACAGCGGCCGAGAAGAATTATAGCACGACGGAGAGAGAAGCTCTTGCCGTTGTCTGGGCTGTCTCGAAATTCAGGGGATATATAGACGGAGCTGACGTGGTGGTCAGGTCCGACCATCAACCGCTCAGGTGGTTAATGAGTATGAAGTCCCCGAGCGGCCGATTGGCGAGATGGGCCCTTAGTCTTCAAGAATATCACTTGAAGATAGAGTACACACCTGGTAAGTCAAATGTTCTCGCAGATACCCTGTCGCGGCCTGCATGCACCGAAGACGCCGATTGTGAGCAGTGCTGTGCTGTAGCCGACATGCCCTCACGCAATACCGCGGATGTTCGTGAGAACCAGATGAAGGATCCAGAAGTGGGCAAAATCATCGAAGCTCTGGAATCCGATGATGTCTGCGCAGGGAAGACCTGGTCTAACAAAGGGTACGTACTCACTGAAGGTGTTTTATATCGGTACTGCCCTGAGAACGAAGAAGATGACGACGCTAGCTTGGTAGTACCGCAGCACGAGCGCGAGAAAATTATGGGTGAGTACCATGATGCACCCACTGCTGGTCACATGGGGGTGGAGCGTACGCTGCAACGCTTGATCGGTAAGTACTACTGGCCCGGGATGCGTTCTTTCATAGCTCAATATATAAGAGAATGCGTCCCCTGTCAGCGCTATAAGGCAGAGAACAGGAAGCCGGCAGGATTACTGCAAACACCTGCCCCGGCGCGGCGTTTCGAAGTGCTCGCCGTGGATCTGTTCGGTCCCCTTCCTGAAACAAAGAAAGGTAACAAATGGATCCTTATAGTAGAAGATACCTGTACGCGATGGGTAGAGTTGTTTCCTTTAGCAGCCGCCACCAGCGAAGAGTGTGCCAAGACCTTGGTCGCAGAGGTATTCTTGCGATACGGAGTCCCCAGACGCATGGTGAGCGACAACGGCGTTCAGTTCGTAAGTGAGGTAATGCAGCAGACCTGTCATGCCATGCGCATTACACAATCACTTACTTGTTATTATCACCCAGAAGCGAACCCTGTAGAACGCAAGAACCGGGACCTGAAACCACAGCTAGCTATACTGGTAGGTAAAGATCATGCATCATGGGATCTCCACTTGCCTGCTATACGGTTTGCGTTGAATTCGGCGGTCACGTCAAGCACGGGCTATTCTCCCGCGTATTTAAACTTTGCTCGCCAGATTAGGGCTCCGGCAGATGTCTTGTCAGAAATGCGAACCATTATAGAAAACGATAATGTCATAGGCGAAATCACAATGTATCTTAAAAGGATTTCTTCCGCACTCGTACATGCGCGCGACGTTCACGAAAGTTCCCAGGAAGCGTGTAAGAGATACGCCGACCAGCATCGCCGTCCAGCGCCTGATTATAAGGTTGGCGATCTGGTGCTATTGAAGACGCAAGGTTCGAACGATACAAGTAAGGGACAGACGCCTAAATTTATACCCCGTCGTGATGGTCCATACAGGATTCAAGCTATAGTTAGTCCCACGACGTATAAGCTCGAGCGGCTTAGTGATGGTACGGTGCTCGGAAAACATCACACTTCGGTATTGACTCCATTCGTTGGCAGTGTCCAAGCGCCGGTACAAGAGAAGCGTAAGAGAGGGAGACCTCGTAAGTGCTAACTCGATCGCGAGGACGTTCGTTCGGGTTAGAGGGGGAGACTGTAACGCGCACGTACCGCGCCCCTCGCACCCCCTTTCTTCCTTTCGATCACGCCACTCAACTCGCCCCTCCTACCAGGACATCAGGCCACGTTTTAGGCCCCTCCTCTGGACAACACGCCACCCGCGCTGCCGCGTTCCCGCGTTCCCGCTCCTCACCTCTTGCACCCCGTGCCCTGCTCGAGACATCTCCGTGTCGCGCCTCCCGTACCCCGCGCCTCATGCCACGGTCGGCGCAACCGCACCGGACAGGCAGTCGCACCCCGTCTGCTCCCGCGCACATACACATTAGTATTAAAGTTGATAAATAAACTTTGGAACTGAAATGTTGTTTTCCTGGAATCTCGTTATAATAATGTTGTGCATTCATTAAACGTATTAAAATTTAATAAGAATACTCCCCAATTCATTATCTAGTTATTTTTGATCATCTCATATAAATAATGACAGGTTCAGAGTCCAATAAACTTATCTCATTTTAAATAGAATCGTATAAGATTTGACAGTCAATTTTAATTAAAAGTTATTCTAATAAGAAATGGTAGGAAGGAAAAATTCTAATTGGACATTAGTAGCAGTTTCGTTAACTAAATTGATGGATTTATTTCTTTATTATTCATAACCTAATCCTTTAGATATACGAAATTTTATATACAACGACACGTTTCGCCTCAGGGTCTAAATCTGTGTGCCTATAAACGTCATATGCCTACAAATGTTTGCGAAATATCTATGAGTGTCTAACTAGAACCTCGTGCTGTGATTGGATGAGCGGTTAGGTAAGGAAAGGCGTTAGAACCGCCAATAGGAGGCTGTCGCGTAACAATAGGCAAGGTTAGTTAAGCCTGTGAGAAACCTCGCTTAGAAATAACGTTTAATTTTGCTTCACGATATAAGCTTGTGTTAGAATCTCAGCATACTTTCACTTACGCATTGATTACTATTTAAACCTGTTAAGCTAAATTCAATCCTGTAGCTATAGGATTACGATTGATAATTGAATCAACATTTTATTGGTCACTGATACATATCGGCTTTATTTATGTTTAAACTAAGGAAAATTATAAAGCTTAGGCTTGGATATGCTTTATAAAACCGCATTACAGAATTTTAAATTTCTAATTGATTTAAAAATAAGAGGAGAGTATTTAGTCTACGTAAGCGTAAAATCCCTAAGAAATAAGGTTATTTCCATCTTAGCTTTCCAAAAAGTTTTACTAAAACGTCTGCGCATAATTGTAATAAAATAATTTTATCCTATTGGTATTTCCATGTTTAAATCTTATCTCAAAACTTGTAAGGTTCTTATGGGTTAATAAAATAAATTAATACAAATAAAGTTTATATCTAGCCCTATCATTTACCATCAGGTGAACGTCCCGCGCGACTGACGTTATAAAAAGGTCTAGCTCTATGTTTATTCATAATACTCATTTAAATTCTTTTAAACTATTCTAATAAGAAACTAGTTGGATACCACATCAGTTGTGCCCTATTGCTAACTAGAAACACTAAATTATAAATACACAAGCTATTGGCCGCGCGGAATTTAAAAAAAAAGATAATTAGTAGCCCATCTGTTCTAGATTCTATGCCAAATTTCGTATACCAAACTTCAATTCATCCATTAATGTTAATAAGAATTTGACATCAATGTTGAGTTAACAATTAAGTAATTCCCAATTTGAACGAAATTTCTAACCTCAAATTGTACGTGTTTAAAGTGAAATACCTTAAATTATATTCTTGACATAATTGACCATCGCACGTGCTTGTTGAAATTATTATGAGCCGACGAGAATTTCGGACTCCAATTAGACTTACACCTTAAATATGGATAATTGTCCACTGGGTACTAATTTAAAACATCCCGCCACAAATCGCTTACTGACTTACATATAAGAAATCAATTTGAGAGCACTCTGACAGTAATGACGATTTTGTATAGAAGTTAATTAACACTTAATTGGTATGTCTGGTTGCGATGATTTTTGAGTACAAATTCTTCGGAATTGAAGTAACATTGTTGTTGGATACATTTCTGCAAGCGTTTGTTTTAAGAAAGTAAAGGTTGTGACATAAATATGTTTTAGCGTAGATCTATGATTTCTTTAGTTACATTGTAATAAGTATAGATAAAATTATATAAAAGTTGCTATCAATTCAAAACAGAAAAAAACACTTAAATGAAACATTATATGGCGGTAACAGCCACATGTCGTCAAAATTACTATCTTTCTAATTAGAATAGACGTTCATGCTAAACTTTATGGACGGCTTTAAAGTCCAATAGCACGGTTGGAGAGTGTAGTAAGGTAGATTCTTCTCCAATTCCAAGGATCCTTTCGATTCTTCGTATTTATTTATTAAATACTAGCTGTTCCCATGCGACTTCATCCGCATGAAATTATAAAAATTTCATTTTATTGTTTACATTTGTCAAATTATCAATTGCAAATGTCAAAATGACATGACATGATGTCAAACCATGGCAACCTTGATTCCTTGATGTTGGCAGCAACTTATGGTCTCTTTCCCACATTAGAGTTTTTATCCAAAATATTTACCCCTAAGTTTAATGGCGTGAAAATATATAGCCTAAAGCGTAAGGTAAGTGTAGGGCTTTTTATTAAAAAAAGAGTTATTCAAAAATATGCTGTAATTGCTGACATCTTAGGCAACAAAGAAGTGTGTGTTTTCGCTTTATTATAATAGTATAGGTATAGAAAATATACTTAACTGGTTACATTTCACTGTAGGAATTTTGTACAAGCTACATTAATAGAATTAAAGAAAATAAAATAAAAATATCAATTGATGAATAGCTATTAGTTTGATAAATTAAATATTCACTGCGATAGCGAAAAGGGTAAAATAAAGCTGACAACACATATCGCGCGAAGTTTGCAAAGAGAATAAATAAGATTCAACGCTGCGCTTACACGGAGCATCTACGTGCTGTACGGTTCCCGAGATATTTATTGTAATGTGAGACATTATCGTAAACAAATATAGATATGCGATGCTGTCATAACTTTCAGTACGACTTGGAACAAGTGCCTTTTGTTATTATTAATTAACATTATTTAATAACATTTAGCCAACAAATCGAATAACAGCACTCGAAGCTTTATAGTGTTTATAAATTTTCACACACCTAATACTATTTTAATTTTAATATAATGGAATGCGAATAAAATATATTTTGTGGTATACGATTTATTTAACTTGTTTATTGCTTCGCTACATTAATTGATTTTTTTTGTGGGCTTTATTTTTTTTTTCTTTAAATGTAACATCGTAATATAGGGTTACGAATTAAGAGTAAAAATGTTTTAAACTACGCTACGCTAATCGCTCGGGGCGTACCTAAAACGTTAATCGCCGGTGAGTCCACTCAGACCAGTCGCGTGGTTGCTAGCTATTAAAAATGTGTTTGCTACTAGAGTAGGTAGCTAATAAATAACACGAATTATACAGTGTGGTAAGCGAATGTGTGATATATCGTGGTACGAGCAACGTCGCTTGGTGTCAGCAGAAATTATACGAACGAGATGTTTGTACTGAATGTTACTAATGCCCGTAAACACGAGTCTTTTATTTTCGATTGTTATTTCGTAAATGATAGGGACGCCTATGCGAGTTATTGCTGAAAGCAACACTTTATAAACAGCGAATGCGTCGCTCGATGTTTGTCCCGATGACAATCAAAATCTGTCAGTGTCTCCGTGTACAGTCACGTCATTAATAAAGCTTGTTCTGTATAAAAGGAAAATATTTTTAATGTTAAATTTACTTAAAGTTTACATTAAATTATAATTTTTCTTATTGTATGTTGTTAATAATGACTTTTAAGATTGACTCATTGGCGGCGTATCGGATGGCAATGTGTAATTGATACTGCAGATATATTTTTTTAAGCCATTGAGTGACAGGATAATTACGACGGTCTACTGAAAATACCGTAGACTGAATAATCAATACGGAGTCCATTAAGAGCGACGCCGTAATGTAATAATTAAGATGATTTCTTTATTTTGATATTCATTTAATTTATAGCAGGATTTTAATCAATTATTAAGCGTAACTTTATTTTTCGAATCAGTTTAAAATTTACTTAAATTTTTAAGAATTACTTTTATATACGTAAATGTGCCATCTATTTTTTTTATTATTTATAATATTTATCAATTTACAGTTATTAAAATATTATATAGACTTCGTACAAATTCCGATTGACTATATCACACATGTAATCGATTGGGAAAGTAATTTAAAATCAAACGCTATAATATTCATAGAAACAGTTTCATTCAATATGGACATGCTTGAATTATGATTTGACTATCAAAACTCCGCCACCTCCAACCATTTCGCTTCGATTGCTAATTGGTTATCTTATTCGCTACTGCTCGAATCGATTAAGTTAATCACTTTCTCGGAATCGAGAAGTGTTAAAATCGATTCTAATAAACGGAATCTATCTTTAGTTTTGATTGCATATTTTCATAATAAAAACACTATTCAACTTAATTTCCTTGTAATTTGAAACAATCATTTTTGATTTGATTAATATGGAATCGTTTACAAATTGGTCGTTAAACAATTTTTCTTATTAAAACCAGATTTAAATATTTACAATCGTTAAGGAAAGTAAAAGCTTAAACAGCATGGATCATTTTTGTTTCTTTTTACTTACCTCGACCATTTTTACTCTGATCTTTACGCGTTAAAAACATAAAGAAATCTATTTCCTACCAAATATCTGCGTAAGAAAAAACGTTAAATTTTCTTTTCAGAAACCTCTTATATTTTTAAAGCTAAAAATAATGCCATCTTCGGGCGCTTTTCGGAAACGTATCATTGGGGTGGAACGTTGTATCGATTTTAGTTCCATAGCCTAGGGGTTGAAAATAGATGGCGCCAGTGTGTCGTTTTAGGGGTTGAAACTACCATGTAATATTTTTAACAACTATAGTGTGTCTAAATAAGATAGATTAGTTTGATAAATGACGTATATGAAGTATCGAATTCAATTTGTATGAAGGCAAATGTCGTACTTAATAGACAGGTATCGTAGTGACGCATAGCGAACAACTATGAAGTATCGATATTCGTTTTAAATAATTATAGAACTCAACTAAAAATATTATTTTCTTATTAACTAATTTAGAGGACAATTCTAATATTGATTATGGTGTAGAGAATTCAGCGATGACAGAAATAATAGCGAAATCCAATTCCATTACGTACGGCTGTAGTAGTAATAAATATATATTTACTCTCATTATTTGTACTGATTCTGCAGGTCATTATTAGTTTATGAAAACATTGTCCTTTTTAAAAATTCATAAGTTATAACTATGTATCTATCGATTCCAACTTCCATAAGAATAAAAATCGAAAATCGAAAAGATTCATGCTTGATTTTACACAACCCATCCCTACTAAATTGTCACATGAATTGACATGAATTGTCAAACTAATCTAAATTAATTAGACGCACTATAGTTAAGTAATATGTTTCGTTCAATAACGTGTTAGGTATAATTTTTTATTCACATACGTAGTTCCCTGGTGTGTCGCTGGGAAACACTCAGGCGAATTGCTTTTTAAATTTATAACTGGTTTTTGATCAACATTAAAGCTAAATCACACAAGGCACATTACAACTAACAAAAATAATTTAGATAAAAAAGAATAAGCCTAGTCTAAATGAATGTGACTAAAACTAGTTATCTACGTAAAAACGTCTACGTAATTAAACTAGTTATCTAATGGCTGAGTCATAACTTTTAACATATTATTATGTACTACGAAGCACCGCAAAGTCTAATTTCTGTAGGCAATAAACATTCGAATCTGAGATAAATATGCAATTTGCATAATCTTATATTTATGAGTAAACAGATGTTAAGTTTCGACCAATAAATGTGAAGCCCAACTGCAAATTCTCTCTCGATCTATAAAACTGTTTATAACGGAGACCGAGCAACGATAACGTAACCGCAACCGTCCCTTAATAAGTTGCTAATGAGCTATTTCGTTACGAATATTCATGGAATTAACTTTCGTGATTCGGTTATGTTTAGTAATTTCGAGATGTAGCACAATATCGATACATTGAGAAGTGTGCCGCGCGCGTCTGTCGCACCTGCGCCCGACCTGCCGCAGCGCCGCCGCCGCGCCGCACGCCACCGGCCGAACCGCACTGCCCATCGCACCGCCGCACTACACGGGACGCGAGCTACACGATTATATTTAGCATGCCGCACGTGTAAATAAATAAAAATACCTGTTCTGACACCAGCTCTTAACCACTCAAAGCGCAATCGATAAGTAATCGAATTAATTATTATACGAATACGAATCTAAATGCAAAATTACATAGGCGTCGTATCAAACCCTACAGCATCTACTTAATCCGATAATCCAACACTTTAATTACTCTGCAAATAAAAATACGTCGGTCGATGGCTAGGTTAGGTGATGCGCCGCACGCACCTGCCCTAAGGCGTAAGGGTCGCATTAGTCGCTGTGGCGGGCGGCGCGGAATATAAGCTTGGAGTCCGTTGATTATGACAGAATCTTAGAACCGATTGCAACGAACATCGATAGCAACGACGCCTACTATAATTTTTACCGTTTCAAAATTATAGTCTTTTAAAGCTTCAAGTCACTTTTTCAATATAGAGTATAGCTTAGGAAGAATAAAAATTTGAATAATATGCCACTTTTTAAGTTATTAAAGTGAAAATACTAAGGGAAAATTATCAAAAATAAAAGTTATAAAACACTAATAACGCAATATCACCGCCTATCCGCTTACAGCATCTATTCGGCCTAACGACTTAAATAGAAGAAGCGGGCAGATCTCGTCCTCCGTACAAGGTAATGGACGGGATAATTATGCGCAACGACGTGCAACAATAGCGGCGCGAGCTCCGCTGCTCTATGGCATAATAAGCGCCGCTGTATTTTGATCGGCGCGCAACTAGTAGCGACTCGGCGGGGAGAGAGGCACGGGGCGCGGCGAGTGCGTGCGCGCGCGCCGGGCACGCGCCCCACCGCCGCTTGCCCGCGCTACTTAGTGCCGGGGGTGCGCGCCACCTCCGCCAATCCACCGGCAACCTCCGCGACGCGCGCACGTGCGACTCATTCGACCCACTCCCGACAGGTTGCTCGCGCGATGCCGATGGCGGCGATACACGCTTATCAAAATCTCGGTGTCAATCAGAAGCTTACGCAACTGCAGACACCTGCGCCCAGGAGACTTGCACCGGCGCCCATCGACGCCTCACGCTGCAAGAAGAAGACTTACGTCCACCAGCCGTATCCAACTCAACCGGCGTCGGTCGCCCGAAGAAACGCACGAGAAAGGAACAGAGTGAAGCAAGTTAACAACGGATTTGCAGCGTTGCGGCAACACATTCCGTCGGCAGTGACAGCCGCTCTAGCCGGCGGAAGAGGATCTTCGCGAAAGCTCAGTAAAGTCGATACTTTGAGACTAGCCGTAGAGTACATCAAGAGTTTAAAACGGCTGTTAGAAGAAAGCGAGGACGGATGCACCGAAAGTCAGATTGGAGTAGGTATGCCTTCAAATGGACCTCAAACTCCGCCCTCCTCCGAAGAATCTCATTCACCAGCACCCTCATTATCGGATGGCTCTGTCGGGCCTCACTGTCATGACGCTTATGATTCATATGAACCCATGAGTCCAGAAGATGAAGAACTTCTTGATGTCATATCCTGGTGGCAGCAACAATGATACTAGGTGAGTTGTCAAAATAATTAAATTACTATTTCTAAAAATCTAAAAACCTTTTTGGTTAGTTATATTTTGTGTACCAAGACCTTGAAATTGTTGACATAAGCTTTGAAACTGATAGTACCCTAAATTCTTATCACATTTGTTTACACTTAGGTCGCGTCGTTGTTGACATACCATATTTCATTAAAAAAAATATTACTTGTCAAGGTTAAAATTTTAAAATTGCTTTATATATAAAATGACATAAAGATCAGGTACAAAACCTTTTGTATAATAAAGTTTAGTCACGGTTACCTACCGGGTCAGGTCTACGCTTTTATGTTGCGCAATTTCTATAGCGTCTGGGGTCTTCAAAATTCTGAGCCGAAATGAAAACACATATACTATTATAAACGCGCATTGAACCGTCGCATAGACTTTATCTGCCCATTGTTAAATTGCATTCACACAAAAGCTCAACCTTGACAAAAGCGAATCTTAAAACATGTCGCCATTAAAAAAAGATACAAAGAGCTGGATTTTTTATTCGCAAAATTTTTATGTTATAAAGCTAATGTTTAAAAGTTAGATAGAACCCGCATTTTGCTCTCTTATTCCAACAAGCGTATCGCAATTATTTCTAACAATCTTGTGGTGCGCCCCGCATGTTGTGGGCGAAATTGCATATAAAAAGTTGCGTATTCTAATAACAAGTGGTCATATGAGATTGCTTTGATTCGTCTCGAGTGGAAACAGGTTTTGCGCAATTTCGTCCTTTCATTGATGCTTTAAATCGCAACGACGCATCCGGTCAGTGGGAGTCGACACTACGTGCCATATGGTATTCGCTCGATTGGCAAAAACGAGTTGCCATGTCCAAAACACGAAATCAAAACTCGCAAAAAGTAGACCCCTCCTATCTATTAATTTCTTATACCGGAAGATGAAATCTTAAGAGGAAATAGAGGGTCGGTGAGCGAAGCACACGTGTTACAATATTTGCTAACCTTTGAACAGACGCTTGTTGACTTACGTTGTTTTTATGAGATTCGTAGCAACATTTTATATGTATAGACAGAGTATTAATCTATACAGTTTTTCTTTTTGATTGAATATTTTTTTCTTTTCTTCTACAGATGCCGTGGCATACGGAGATCAAAGTGCGGCCAGTAAGCGGCTTCTTGATTGTGAAAAAAACGAGTATTCGCTTCAAGTAGAAGCCGAGCAATGGAGCGCTCGGGACTCGGAGAGAACCTCTAATTAACCGCAATCAGTATATTCCTAATGAGAGGGGATAATGGTGGACTACAACGACCACATCGATGCATTCCGCCGAGCGACCGACCACGACCGAATACCCATGCTTGCGTTTCATACATCGATGGAATAGCAATACCAAGACTGAGATGATCATTTATTGTTCCGCAGAAGCATTTAACAGAACTCTAAGACTCAAACCATCGCTGTGCCTTAATGTAACCTTACTTAAACTTACTTCCAATAGGAATTTATATAGTATTACATTTAGTTTGTAAGCGTTTTCTAGTCACTAGTTTAAGAATTTTAACTTTGTTTCGGTCATTAGCTAGTTATGTTTAGCTATTCTGTGAAAGGGATTTCTCTCCTGCCTTGGTTTTTGTAAATAGTCTGAATGTGTTGAGATAAAGACTTGTAAATAAATTTATTAGTACCCTAAGAAAGATTCCTAATAATTTAAGATGTTTATATGTTAGTGTTTTAAAACAGAAATATACACCACCAATTATCTTAATATGTCATTTCTGTGAATAAACGAAAGTTATATTTAAAAAAACATTTTATTTTTCATTGAAACAATGTCCTTGTCTGAAAATATAAAGCTCTATCTATAAAAGCTTTCATTAGACCTGCATAGTTTGAAAGGGGTAATGAAAATGAAAGTTGTTTTACCAAAAAATCCTTAAAATTACGAATTTGCACTAATAATAATGAGCTTTAAGGTAGCTGGGTTTTCAGTAATTATTAAACAGCTTATAATTGAAGAGATGGAAAAAAAGACTGGACCAAACAAGGAAATGACGGACATGTGGAAGAGGTTTGAGGGGGTCTATAACCAGAAAGGGGTCCAAATATTGAAATAAAACCCTAAAATAAAATAAATAACTAATTGGAGCTACGAACTAGGAAAAAAGTTAGTAAAACTAATACCATACGCCGTCTTATATCTGAAGTAGTAAAGCGGCATATTATCCTCTTAAAAACCACTAACAAAGAAGTAAAACTATTTTTAATTCGTGGAGCAAAAGCAGGTTGATATAAATATTGGAGCTATTGAATTAATCAACTTCGTGAAAAGAGGCAAGCCTGTTTCACTTACAGATGTAGAGCTTTTGTTCTAAAAATTCAATTGGCCTTTTGGCTAATTGATTATAGTCTCAAAGATTCCAAAATTTTAAAAGTTTTCCTGCTTGCGAAATGTAATTGTTTCGTAATTATTTGGAATGGAAAATAATCTAATTCATATTTCATAGAATTTTCTGGAAACTTGACCCGAAGTTTATTACAATTTCATCATAATATTAAACCACTTGATGAAATAATATGTTTTCTGTATGTAACCAAGTCTCGTAATTATTAGTTTTTAACGATATCTATTATATTCAACAGTAACTACTTAACAATAAAATAAAAAAATGCACATAAATATAAACTAGTCTTAAACACGTGGCAGATATCAAATTACTTTGCAACGAAACATAATAACATATCCGATTTTAAAATGGGGATCCTAAACAAGTCTGTGCAACGTTTAATTTAAGAAAAAGACAATACGTGTAGCGACGATCAAGTCGCGAATACACGCCCATCGAAATCGGATTGCAATAGTAATTTTTGATAATGGAAGGGAAGCTTGCGCCATTATGGGAGGATATTTCCGTCGGTATTAATTGTTCAAACTCGTACGTCCCTACACGAAACGGGATAGACTAGATGCGACGGAAACGAGCCAACACACCTGTGAATTCGCGAATAGTTTTGTCGTCAGCATCCAACTCATTAAACGATGTATATAGTTAGCTACAATTGTTCCAGACTTTTTTCCACGTCCGGCTACTCGTTATTCATTATTATATTCAATAGGCCACCACTTCGACCACTTCGGATGATTGCGAATGCAATTATGGAATATCTCTGGATAATTTTAAAACAAACGATAATTTAATACAATTGAACACAGCTACTAATTGCTATGAATCAATTGTAGGTGAAACATGACAGTTTACAATAGAAATAAAACATCGAAATAGTATAAAAACAGAGCACAGTTTATCTGACCGTGTGAAGATTCAACACTAGATGTTATATTAAGTTATTCGCTGATTATACAGTGATACTAACTTTTTGTCAAATTTGTAGCTATATAAATCTTAGTAAAGGCGGACAAGTGAATGCATTTCTGTGCAATGGTTTTAGTAAAAGTGGAGGAACCAAACCGATAAGCTAAATAACTATATATCGGTATTTTTGAAAAAAAAAACAAAAATCCGGTGACTGAAGTAAAAAGGTCCGCGTGGTGACTCTCAGTGTCGGCGATGCTCGTGTACACTCGGCTTGTCTCGTGCTCTCGGCACGCGACGGGCGCGCGCGCTCGCCGCACGCCGTACGCACGCCGCAGCTGCCCGCCCGATTGTTTTATGAGGAAAAATATTTTTCTTGTATATTGTTGCAGATCTGAGTGCAATATAGATATTTGTACTTAAATTGTCATTTTATTTTATGTTATTTATAGGAGTTACTTCAGGCACTTCTCTTCTTACGATAATAATTTACAGAGATATACGTGATTGTAATTGTAACGTAAGACAGAATCTTAGTTCAAATTATTTTCGACACATAATTACACTAGGATGTTATTTACTGAATTATTACACGTACTTTTAGAACTACTGCACTAAAATAGACTATGTCTTAAAGGAAATATTAACTTACTTACTGGAATCGTTCAATCGTAAGAAACGTGAGACCAATTGCAATGTTCACGGGCGTCAGGGTTGCAACATGCGGCTGCTGTCCTTGACAAAGAGTGTACAGTTGCCAGCAATAAGTGTTTGACCTAAATCCGTTCGCGTAACAGGCACACGTCTGGAGCTATTTTTGAATAACCAACTTCAAGTGGTCGTATAGCGCCAAAAACTTACGCACCGAAACACTTTGAGCTTAACTTGTAAAAAATATGAGAAAACTACATTTACCTATTCGTTAACTTTTTTGATGCTTAAGTAACTATTTGTAATATAAAATAACGTAGATAAAATAGTAAAACATAAGAGCGTACGCACACCTCTGACTAAACTATCGCACAACTGTTTAGTCACGCTTTTATTCCTATGAGCTTATATAGAGGTGCGCACAGTATTTGATTTTAGTTATGCAACAAACAATTGAATTGGCTGCGAGACAATCGACAATCGCACAACAATTGTGCGATATTTTAGTCAAAGGTGGGCGCCCGCTCTAAATGTTCGAGTTTCTATTTTCCATGTAGATAAAAAAACATTTCTAATTGCATTAAACCATACAAGTTTTTTGGGGTCACTTATTGCGCCATTTTAGGAGAATTTCATTAATCAGTTTCTTAGTGTCATAAATTCTCAAGCGCCTATAAAACTCTTTAATTGCCCTTAATGAATTGGCCTACGGTAGCAGGTAGGCCATACTAAAATATTCCGAATAGCATCGCCGAAAATTTCAAAAAATACGTAACGGTTAGAACTGAGGGTACGAATCGTCACTTTACAGATGACAGCGGCCTCTTAAACTTTTATTTTAATTGTGAGACCCAAATATGCGGTCTGCATACTATAAATTATTATTTTTTTGGGTATTGTTTTGTGGTATTTCGACTACAGAACCAAATTTAACCTCAGTAATGTTAGCATATTCCGGCTTCTATATAAATGTGTTCGGTGATTTGAAATTTTTAAAACCTACGTACATTCGTAGCAAGATTTCACTATTATTATAAATGCGAAAGTTTTATTGGATGGATGCATGTTTCTTACTTCGTATGTTCAAAACGGCTTAATGGATCTTGATGAAATTTGGCACAAAAATAGATCATAGTGGAAGAACACATAGTGGTATCAAGATTTTTATTTAAATTCCAGGCAGACGAAGACGTGGGCAGAAGTTTTTTTTTATAATGAATTCAAAACATAATAAGCTTTCAATATCTACAATATTAACATTGTTTATTATAATATTTACAATTATATTTTATACGCCTTAACTTTGTGTTAATGTAGCAATTTAGTTGTGTTACTCGAAGCGATTTATCAATCGGCTAGTGTCGAACGTTACCGGCTTAAGTCAAAGGGAGGCAGCGGCGAGCTATTCAAATAATTAGGGCCGATACCGCCACCGGCTCCTCTGGAATTGAACCGCATAAAAATTGTCGAGGGAACGGTCGCTACAAAAAGTGTACCAACGTGATATATCGAGCCTGTAAGCGACTGACGTTTACTCGTTTGACGACTCACATCCCTTGGTTCGAATGTTAAGTTATGATTCGATATGGGTCATATCTTAGCATCAGAGCTTTATTATTTGAATTATTGAAAATATTAAGACCGTGCGTATACCTGAAACTAAACTATCACACAACTGTTTAATCTCGCTTTGATTCCTATGAGCTTATATTGAGGTACGCATACTACTCGATTTTTAGTTGTGCGACTAAACACTTGAATGGGCTGCGAAACAATTGACAATCAAACAAAGTTTAGTTAAAGGTGTGCCCTCTCTAATATTTACTAATTCTATATTTAGTCAAAATAACAAAAAAATGTTTAATGTAATATACATTCTTTTCCATTATACACATTATTTGCAAATTGATTTAACAATTTATATGTGGTTAAGTTTGATTTTTTTCTCATATCTAATTTGCCTTCGAGAATAATAGTTAGTTATTTAAAATAATTACATGTTAAGGAAAGAAATAACTAATAATTTTTCATAATGCAACACTTCAACACTGGCACGAAAGTTGAATAATTGAAGATTTGTGTAACCGAGTTCGTTCACCTAGCCAGGTGTTGAGTGACAGTCAATATTGTTACTTATCAATAAACGGAAGAAATTACGTATCTATAGGCGATAAGAGTGGTATTGTGCCGTAACTGACCTCTCATAATCCGCCCCATATTAAATTTAATTTTAATAACAAAATCGACTTGATTTTATCAACTCTATACAGCTGTCAAATGTATTGACCGTAATGATATCGAAAGTGATAATCCTAAAAGGAATTGAAATGTTAATGCTGCAAGGTACAAAGAATTTAACCGGTCAATCTATTTCTGTGGACATCGGAATTCCAATCACATTTCGTCTTTGCTTAGAAAAATTTCTTGTTTTTTTTTATTTATAAATTCAGTGTTTTAAAAATTACATTAAGTTTTTGAATGGCTCATTGTCATTGATTACTTAAATAGTTTCGTAATGCAATTCAACGAATTCTCTTATTACAGTACACTAAGGGTTTTTTTAGTGATCACTAAATAATTCTGAGTACGGCTGTAAGAGATGTTATATATTAATTTAGTTTTATGTAACATGTCAGTCACCCTTGTACCAGGTAAACATGTTCAGAACTAACACTAATGAAGGAACAATCAAAAAACAGCTCTACCACGGTGGTCTATCTACTAGTTAGATAGTTCGTCTTTATGCAGACAGCAAAGAACTCTACATATAATAAAAGTTAAGTGTATTAAAAACATGTTTCGTGAACAATATGTGTTTACGTAGCGAGTTGGGAATAAAAAAAGAGATTTTTAATTCCTGTCTGTCTGTATGGCCGCGTTTGTTTTAATGTTCGTAACGATTTGACCGAATTTTACAGGACTTTGACGGGAAGGTGATGCTAACGGGAATATTATAGGCTACTTTATTTTCTTGCATTGATGAAGTTTCGGGCGACAACTGGTCTTAGAATAAAATTAACTGAAAGATGGTTTTAAAGTAAATTTAAAAAATAAACTAACAATTTTGATATTGTCTTTACAACAACTGTATGTTACATTGTTGGTGCCAAATCCAATATGTAATATAAAAGATGAACATGATTTAATCTGGCTTGATTACAATGTTATAACCGTAACGGAAAATAATTTGGAAATCAAATTTGCGTGAAGTAATCGTGTCATACACGCTTGTGGCTAATAACCAACAATTGGTACACCAGAGTGGATAATTCGTGCTACCCCAGTCATTATTCCGACGTGAAATTTGCTAATAGCATCTCAGTTTACCGAAAGCATTGAAACTGAATCTGTACTTAAGAGAATATTAAACGCTAACGTGTTGGTAGGCGATCATTACCAACAGCACCGCCCTCAAGTCTGGCATTTTGCGAAATAATCATAACGGCGAATATAAAGAGTAATCGATACTGCAGACTTTTCCGCAATCATGCAACCATATGATATTAAGAAACATAATCCATACTCTATATTAACATAAAAAAGCGTAAACACACATTTCTTTGTTATGTAGGGTTTCAGCAATCACACCATATCTTGCAATAATTATTTTTTTAATAAAAAACCCTCGCGAAAACAGTCACGACAGTCTATAGGCTACATATATTTTCACGCTATTTAATTCAGGGGTGATTAAATATGAAAAAACCCACATGCGGGAAATGGACAATAACCACAAGCTAATAGCATCAAAGAAAGAAAATTGCCAAGGTAACGGTAAATATTAGCCAATGGCAAAGGCGTTGTCATTTGTGCATTTGAATTTGAATATTTTTAATCGAAAGTTTTACAAATGTAAACAATAAAATAAAGATTTTATACTTTCATGCTGATTAAGCCACGGGAACAGCTAGTAAATAAGTAAAGATAAAAAACCTTGTTATAAAAATATAAACGCAATCACGTTAGCGTTTTACAACCATGAAAGTATGAGACCCTGATAATCTCTTAATGAATCGATTAATTGAACGCCAATGTTAATCATCTACGCTCAGATCCGATGTAATAAAAATATATTTCTAAACCAATCTATAAGTTTTAATTTCTGAAAGGTAGCGCCTTGCCTTAAATATTTTTATTTTATCTATAAACGACTTCTGAGGATCTGTAATATGAGGTTTTTGATAGCAATATATTAAATTTCGTGTTTTTCTTTCACGATATATTGCCTTTTACTTTCAAACCGAAGATATGGCTAATGAGATAATCTTGTCTTTAAAGGTGGAGAATTTAAAAGTTGAGTAAGGCTTTAAATTTTATCACTGGTTGTTATAAGAATTAATATCCTTATTTATGTGCTTTTATTCTATTTTCATTGATTGTTAAAATAACTACAGGATATAATTTTATGAAGACAAAAAACAATAAAATTACATTTTGGCGTTTCAAAGAGCAATAGCATTGGGAATTTCCAACCGCAAATTTCGTATTTGCATATTTAATTCCTAAATCAGTCACATTTATCTATTTCTAAGTAACAGATCATCTCGCCATTATTGTGCCCGCATCAATTTTCTTACCAATTTTCTGTTCCATTGCTTAGAATGAGGTAAGGCACGAGTCAAACTTACTGAACCGAAACAATACTTTTTTCGTTCATTCCCCTTTACAGGATAACCTTGAATATCAAATCTAGGAATGAAATTTTAAATTTCATAAAGCATAATAAAATTACAAACTCTGTATTGCCAGGGATAGACAATTAAATTTGAGTCATAATTATTTGCTGCTAAAAGTGCATTTTACAGATCGAATTAAAAAAATTGCTTCACTTGTGATGAGGACATAAACAAGAAAGTGTAAAGACTGAATATACATGGCTACAGTGATAGAAGAAAACCTAAGAAAGTATGGATGAATTGTGTGAAGGAGCTTTAGAAGGAAGTGAGTTCATGGACATAAACAAGTGTTAAGATTGAATTTGGATGGCTACAAAGGTAGAAGAAAATTTAAGAAAGTATGGATGAATTGTGTGAAAGAGGTTATGCTTTAGAAGGAAGTGAGTTCAGATATGACGGCTGATAGAGACGTATAGAAGAGCAGCACATACTGTGACCTCCGTTGGGACAGGCCAAATCGATGACGATACTTCACAAGATAGTTTTGAAGCATCATTCTATCTATTTTTTAATATTTATCGTTTTTATAATGTAGTTGTTTTACAGCCAAAAATAACAATGAAGGTAGACCACCGGCGTTAGATTACGTGTAAGTCTAAATAAGATAGTACGGTGATTAGTAGCTGGCAACAAAGTGGCTGCGTTGTTCCTGTGTTGATGTGCCGAGCGCAGTCGCTCAGTTTACGATCTCTTAACACGCGAGCTTCAACACGGAGCCGCATATTGTGTCATCTATAATAATCTCGTAGAAAACGCATTAAAGGCCACGTTTTTGCCATGTTTAAATAATCAGACTAATAAATTACACGCATATTATAAACGCATAGGTATTATTATAACGTAATATTGACCATCTTTTATTCTACTTAAGCGAAAAACAGAGCATCATAACAAGGAATGTAGACGAGGTAATCACAAGAATTCTCGTAAACAAAATGACAAAAAATGCATGGCAGGTGTAATTTGCAGTTTTTATTTATTTACGTGTTAAGAAAAAAAGTGTATGACAATGATGGCTTAATTATTGAACGGAGCGTGACGAAATATAATGATTATAATTGTCGTTAGAGTAAAAGTGTCCGCTAGACGTAAACCGTGGAAAATTAAGTGTAGAGCAATCAGTAGCAGTAGATAATGGACGGTAGTCGCATAACGAATGAGTCAATCAGAACTAGAGATGTGGAGAGTTCACGGAACCAATTGTCGGTACGGAGTTTAGGACGCTCTAGCGATCAGTTGCACGATTTGTTTGACAACTAGTTGCATAATCAAATATTTACTGTAGAGTCGATTTTAAAGTTGATCAACATATGACTTTCCAATTTAAAACTGTTAAACGTAGCTTGTTAAGTAGAGAGTTAATATACTATTTTTAGGAATTAAACACTTGAATAACTTTTTAATGTAAGTTTTTGTAAGAAAATAACTATTTCTTTAGTACTTTCATATAAAGATCTAAGTAAATACATTAACAAGCACGAAGTATTCACGATATCGCGAGGAGGGTCGCTAAGAAATAAAAATTGAAGCTTAAGTTAAGTCGGGGAATATTTTCAATCAACTCAACCGGTCGGACAACAAGTGTACGCCACGCTAAGTGAATGAAAACATTCCGACTGGTGGTCCTCAGATAGCAGCTTCCATGATCGTTTTAATGACGGTGACGAATTGAATCTTCTACCGCCTACTGCTATTACATTAATGGATTTATTATTACATATATCGGGTAGAAAACTTGAATAAAACACACCTATTAACCTACGCTAACGTTAATTAATATAACTAACGTTTTATTGATAGTTAATAAAATGGTTACTTAAAATTAAAAGTCTCTTTATTTAGCAACCATTGCGAAATACATTAAATTGTTTATTGATTAAAAATAATCAAAAGATACTTTGTTTCTATTAAATCTTAAATTCGAAATGTTACTTTGAAATGCTCCGCTGTGTAAGTTTTAATTATGTCATTAGTTTTAATTCAGTGCGGACGATCGGGCGATTTCTCATAAAGCCAGTCTCGTGAACAGTGTCGGATGGTAGCGGTCACGCATGCGCTACGATTAATTCAAGCCAATCAGGGGCTGATTACACGCATTATGCACTTCCAAAGTGCATCTTGCTGGTAATGCGGACCTTATCACTATATAAATAAGGAATATTTCTCTCTTTATAGCTTGTGGTTGGAGCGTGAGTCTTAATAGCCGATATCAAGCGGCGTCACAGGACTAGTACGTAACGATAGCATAAAGTCTGTCCCGCGGCGCCTAGCTCCTGTATATTTGAATAAATCTATCATTATATGACAACGGACTGTCTCAAGAATTAATAACTGCTGAATATAAAGTCGATCGTTTTAAAATTGCTGGATTAACATTCCATTGTTTTTTATGCTCTATGAAGAACCATGGAAGACTAGTTAACATTTACATAAATGATATTCACATCTTAAGTTGTTGAAAATATTTTCGTACTATCAGGAGTAACGCTTCGATATATTATGTTTGCATTTATTCAAAAAGTATATCAAAACTATATTCAACATACAAAAAAAGGGACATAATTTAAATATCAGCAACCCTACTAACCTACAAACAGATTTAATGGTTTGCCTTCATAAATAAATTGTACCGAAGGGCAATAAATAGACCAATCAAAAGTGATATAATCATTTAATCGCTTTCCCTTTGATTTATTTTAATCATTGAAGTAACTTGTACTTAAACTTATACTTATATAATCGCAATTGTGTTACACTTTCAAAACAATAAAAATTAACATTGAATCAGTAATGATAGCGTGAGTACACACAATCTTACCGAGTTACTCGTGATTTGAAATACAACGTAATATATTTTTTTATGAATACCTTAAGGCGATTGATTTTGGGAAGTAATCGTTGTACGAAATTATTCACACTTATCTATAATACGTTCCAAACTAGTAGGTATGCTCAATGGTAATATTTAATTACATATTTAAAATTTATACGATCTGGACCAGGTGGTTTTTCAATATACTAGCATGATTTAATAGATTTACGTGTAAGGTATAGATAAATCTATGTTGTTTAGCAAAAGGTGGTATATTTTAAAATATCAAAAATTGATTTCGTGACTATTTTAATTTGGACTTCTGATTGGACCACACTACATAACCGTTATTTTGTGGACAACCCTGGCTTTGAGATGATTGCTTCCGATCACGAAATAATTATGAATACAAAAGTTCTAAGCCACCCATTGCGAATGAACGAAAATACGTAAGTATGGTAATAGAGGTATCTTACAATTGACGCCTTGGGGGACGCCATAAAATTGATCAACGATATAAAAAATTGTTGCAATGAAACCTTCAATACCTTATTCAAAGGAAAATGAGATGTCAACCTGTGTGGGCAATGGACACCGACCTCCTGCGAATCTTCCTGTCGCATGCTGAGATCCGGACATAAGTTTTGACGCCATTAGAGATACGTAAAGATAAAAATAATCAAGCCTTGACCACAACAGTGTGATTACGCATTGCACACGAAGTACAATGAATTGTCAACCGTATTATAAAGTGGTAAAGTTCAGATTCACTTAATGCTGTGATTGTAACAAAAACAAATTTATCATCCCATGCCCAAACAACCTTTTGTACTATCTGATCTACTTATTCGTGCAATTTTTTGCTTCGTATTGTTTCTCGTGAAGAATAATGGCGTTTAAATTTTTGTTTTAAATCCCTACTCTGGGTTTGCAAATATTTATAAGAAAAAACCACTCCGGGTGGCTTTCTGGAAACCTTATTTTATATACGAATGCTGTTTAAGATTAAAGGTGTTGAATTGATGCCGAACACACTTTACTAATTTACAAAAACTATTGACGTCTCTGTTTACAAAATTTCGAAACGGTAATTTAATCACTAGTTTTAGTGGAGCGGTTTCTCTAAGTACATTTCCTTTCCTTTCGATTTCGAATAGTATAAAATGTTCGATATCATTAAAGAAATCGAAACCTACGATGCGTTATTTGACTGAATGTCGCGGCCACAATACGACCGCACAAAGGAGTCCAGACCGCGCCATAAAAGCGATCCAAATAAAAAGTAAAACCGGAGTAAAGGAAGTGCATGGCGGGCGGAAATGCAAACTCTTATTGTGCGAACTTGCACGTGTTCCGGAACGTTTTGTGCACGCCCCAGGCTAACACAGTGCGCCTAAAAAAGCACCATGAAAGCCTTAATCGGTATGAACCTATTTCCAGACATTGGTAGCAAAAGTAGGTTGATTTCCTTCCAGAATAAATCACTTTGCATTGAAACTGCAATTAAAATACACATAAAAAGGACTGTTATTTTAAACATATTTACTTCTATTAAAACAGAACAGAAACGTTATTGTACCAAGTAAAAATAAAGCCTACCCAATTATTGTCCCATATAAAATGTGTTATTTAAATAATCACAGGTAATTAATGTTTTTTATTTTACGAATTTTTACAGACTTTTAAAGAATTCAACTTCGATTCGGTTGACCAAGGGCCAGTCTGTATCAAAAGGAATTCGCTACAAAGCTTCAATATAATAGCCACTGTAGATAACTAAGGCGATATATCATGATGCACCATCTATTAATTTTTTTTCCTCATACATTACACTGTATAGAACTTATTCTTGCTAACGTACTAAATGTTAACAAATGAAATAAAATACGAAATTCCTACAAAAAATCCTGTCGGCCGCTCAGCAGGGTATGTTTGTGGCCGCGTCGCGCCCACAAGTCGACAAAAGGCAAATAAGAGAACATTGGCCACGTACCTTGCTGAAAAAATATCATCTAAATACGTTCCATTGATGTTTAAAAGCCGTAGAGAAACGAGCATTGTTCGCGGATCGAATGCGGTGGCGAAATTAGATTCGTATTATTTGCTGGGTCGTGCCTTCGTAGGATCCCGAACCGAAGAGCAGTTAACATTCGAATTTCTTATCAATCTTCGTATATTCAAACCGTGAAAATCTAACAGTACAAAAAGTGTTAGATAAATCAGAAAGAAGACATTCGTGTCGTTTTCCAGGAACAGTATCTTTTTTATTTCGGAGTGCAAAAATCAAAACTATCCAACTAAAAGTTGAATAAAACCAATTTTACGGATGACATCTCCGTAAAATTACGTAATCTGTTGCAGTTTAATATAAAAACTGCTCATATTCTTTTTAATATAGACTCATCTAATTTATCTATAACTCAAATAATATGCAGCCTGAAATCTATTAGTTGTACTAATATCATAAATGCGAAAGCTTACAGAGATGGATCGATGGATGTTAGAGTTTACAGTCTAAACGGCTATACAGATCTGGATGAAATCTACTAATTAAGTTTTTTTTTAAGTCCGCGCGCACGGAGTCGCGGCCTTTCGGCCTAGCTTTCGCTAGTATGAAATAAACGGGACTTGAAAAAAATGTAAAATCACTTTTTATAACATTCGGAATTTCCGGACACGAGACAGACAAGGGCTCTGAATTTGCCAAGATTAAAGCAAACATTGTCCGACATTTACCGATACTAGAGTAGCTACATACAGAGTTGTTTACGCTGCGGCGGCGTAAGAGGTTGAATATTTTTTTTTGTGAATTTTTTCGTCGACCAGCATCGCGGCCCGTAGCCTAATGTAATTCGACCTGATCGTATCTGTTCAGTTTTTGTTGTTGCGGTCAGACAGCTGGCCATAAAGCGTAGTTTTAGTCTATGAACACTGTTTATATCGAGAAATTATACCAGCCCAGTGGCGATGTCCTTTATCTCGAATCTTTCTACCCACATCGCTTGATGTTGATTATCAAGATAGAAGTATTTTCGGAGATCTTATTTTGGATTTTAAAGTCATAACATAAATAGCATTTAATCACATTCATTTTTCAATTAATTAAGCAACGACTTATCACTAGACTTAGGCCATTATTTTTCTTTTCTACGTTACACTGAATGAATTAGTCACTAAAAACAAATAATTAAGATATACGATAGAAAACTGTTTTTTTCTTTTCTTTTTTTTTGGTATTTTTATCTTTGGTAGTAAAAGCTAATGTATTCCAAACTATATTGGATATCTAAAAAAATATAATAATATCGTATCCATCACATAAAAAGAATAAAATATATGATTCTTTAATAAGAGTAAATCAGAAATGTATTCAAGTTAAATATTTATTCTGTTGAATTTAATGATCGGGTATCAATTTGAAGAATTAATGTTCTTCGAAACAAAAAGTAACGGTTTCGATGATAATTGTTTTAAAATAATCCTTAATTTATTTGCACTGATTTGATGCATTTAGGACACTATGACCACGACTTAAAACGCATTTCACAATGTTACAATGAAAATAATAAAAATCTATGAATAAAATCTTAATCAACGGGAACGTTTGAAAAGCAAATATATCGATTAAAAACAAACAGGTCTGAAAAAGAGGCGTTTTGATTAATTTCGTGGGCGGGTCTGGGTGCATCGTGAAATCGAATTTGGCGCTGCACATTGTCAAAACTGACGCTAAAATCTCGCTTTGTGTAGTGTGACCAGTCAGTTAGAAAATATTAGGACATTAAACAACATTACGGATTAAGCCAAGCAAAGCTCATATTCTCACTTGCAATTATACATATGAATGGGATATTTACAATCTTACATATTTCATTCATGAAGGTATACTGTTGTATCGTTTTGTCCTGATAATGTTTTTTATAAAAGTCACATTCAATAAACAGGAAAAACAGCGCTTCAAAACTAACCTACAAAATTTTCTAGTCAAGGGGTTTTCAAGTTTCTATATCTATATCCGAATCTGTCTTATTAAGGACTTATTCCGAGAAATCTGGTACCATGGTCACCCTATTCCATTTAACAGTTTGAAATATGTAACGCTATTAATATTTATGATTTTTTAGACGTCATTTTTTTGTGTTTGCTTTTCATTTACGAGGATACAGGTGCCGCCTTTGAAGTGTCCGTTTTGCCGTTTAGAAACCGAATTGGCATCAATAAAGTGGAATATTAACTTATGATATAGGCCGCAAAATATTATATCACATTTATTGCTTAAAGGTAATAAATTTCTAGTCGAAATCTCAATCTTATTTGGTGAGAAGGAAAAATTTAATAGACACGAAATAGCTAATAAATTATAGATTACGATTAAATAATAATTACTAGGCCGTGGCATATAAATTAATTCTAATATTTAGATATTTGGGTTAGGGATTAACGGGAAATATGTAAGATTTTGGCATTGTATATAACTGTTTTTTATTTAACATTGATTACATACTTTCGATATGGAAAAATCTTAGCAAATTTGTTTAGTGTTATGTTGATAACGAGTGTTATGGAAGTACATGTAGGTGTAAGTGCTCTCTTAACACTAAAAGTCCTAAAAGTCGTTTGCCCCTTATAAAAATAATGTTTTGAAAATAAAAATAATTTCATCGCTTTAATGTTCATCTCTTTAATATCGATCCTAAGTATTTCTAAGCAAACTTTCAAACATTACACATCTTAGAGATTGTTTCGATTAATTTTATTATCGCCTGCTAATTTGTTCGCGCGAAATTACAAAAATAAATGTTTAACCTTTAACTATGGATGTGCGGTCTCACAGACCGCTCGTGGTTTGTGATTCGCGTACCTCTCCCGTCCCCCGCACCCGAGGCGTTTGCCGGCGTTAGTAGCTTCACGTTTAGTAGTGAAACGAAGATTGAAGCGGGAGTTTTCGTCGCTGGCTCCATATTTGGTAAGTTATTTGACCTTTTATTACGACCGCGGTCTGTAGGACCGCACGTCCACGTTTGTGTAGCGAATTGTGCTTATAATATTTTTTAATTGTAGGTGTTTTTTGTTTGAAAATGACGGATAATGAAAGGCCTAGTACTTCAGGATCCAAAAGGAAGTCAAGCGCATCTTTAGCTCCCAAGGCGAATAAATTATTACGACTAGATGACCCTTCTTTTGAAGATGTGCTACATCAAGTACTTCTGGAATCATATCAGTGCGATAGCGATGGAGATATTGATGACTGTTTACTACACGAAGCGGATTTAGGTAAAAATCACGTGAGTGACCAAGAAATGGCCGACGACTCCATCATTTCTAATTCTGTCGAAGTTCTGATGGTGAGAGTTCAGATCACGATGCTCCTCTTACACAGTTACGGACTAAGTATTACTATGGCAAAAATCTGTACAAATGGGCCACCAATCCACCGTCAAGAAGAGTTCGTACTGCACAGCACAATATAGTGGTTAGTACTAGATTCATTGAACAGCTGACAGAAGATGAAAAGAAAGATCCCATTAGTATTTGGAATAAACTTTAAAATAGAATTGACACTGACGATAAAACGTGTTTTGGGTCCTAATATGCCAAATCCAGTAGTCCCAGAAACTACTGTTTCGAAACGCAGGACATGTACACTTTGCCCTCCAAAGATAAAAAGAAAGACAACTTACACATGTGTAAGCTGTGGGCAGCCAATATGCCTTCAGTGATCAAAGCCGCAGTGCAAAAACTGCCAGTAAAATGTCCAAGTTGAGTCATTGTCAGAATTTTTATGTTTATGTTTTTAGAAGAGATGTTTTATTTTCTTTATTTTCTGTACTTTTAATTTTAATTTTATAAAGTCGCCCTGGTGCCAAAACAATTAATTTAAGAAAAAACGTTCCTTTATAGTGTACTCGTACAAAAAGACTGGAAAGTGCCTACCTGTGTTATACGGTTAGTTTTAGTTATGAAGAAATAAAAAATATATATGCATTTTATGTTTTTAGAAGAGATGTTTTATTTTCTTTATTTTCTGTACTTTTAATTTTAATTTTATAAAGTCGCCCTGGTGCCAAAACAATTAATTTAAGAAAAAACGTTCCTTTATAGTGTACTCGTACAAAAAGACTGGAAAGTGCCTACCTGTGTTATACGGTTAGTTTTAGTTATGAAGAAATAAAAAATATATATGCATTTTATGTTTTTAGAAGAGATGTTTTATTTTCTTTATTTTCTGTACTTTTAATTTTAATTTATACTGTAGCTTTTAAACTCAGAGCAACACTTCTCGTCGTGACTCCCGATGCGCGCCAATATCCATCCTTCTAGTGACATTGACAGCTGTCAGCTAGGGACGTGACGTTTATGCCGATAATCTAGAGTTGTGCCATTTCTATAGCACGGTACTAATTTTGTTCTTAACAATACAGATCATGCTACATTTCATTGAGATCAGTTCAGCCGTCTTGGAGACACTGAACAAACATCCATCCAAACATACAAAGTAATATTTATCACTTAGAATTATTCATCGGTCCATTTAAAAGGTATAAAATACGAAATCTCCCTTTCTTCTAAACATATAAATATTGATTCGTATAGATTTAGACACACGTGATAAACAATTACAAAATATACGATTATTAATGCTAACAAGGAATTAATTCTATCAGTTAATGGTACTTAATTAAGTTTTATGAAGTGGTTTAGAGGTTCTGTTAAAAAGAGAACGTTGCTGATAAATATTTATAGATTCAGTAACAATAAAAGAAAGCCTATAAGAATTCAACCACGGCAACTATTCATTCGGACGTTGGTTCACTTTCGATAGATGGGCTTTTAAACTAATTTAATTGATTTTAACTGGTGCTTAAATCACAACTAAGTTACATTAGAAGTACATTTAAACAGTCGGTCCATTAGTGAAATTACTGACTGAAAACGGACGCTTACTTTTAAATTAACACCATTTATATTTGATAGTCTTGATAGCGGAGCGACTAAATCGATTCCTCTGACGACACCCAAGAAGTTTGGGATAGCGTGGATATACCCAATTATGAAATGAATTCAACTTATGGATATCCAAAATCTAGGCAACACTACTAAGTAGATATGTATAAATAACTATCTTATACAAGTTAAATAAAATAAAAAAAACACTATTTATTGAACAAAAAATCACAAAAAAAGAAAAACAAAATTTACAAATCATATTAATGAAACAAAAACAAAAAAAAAATCTTGGCCAAAAGGAGAAGGTTCAGCTGATGCGGTCTCCAGCTTATCACTGAAGGCCGCGCTGATTTTCAGCCTCTTATACTGAATTTAGATTATTCTGAAATATGCATTCAACTTTGGTGCTTCCTTACAATGTTGTTTGAAGATTTGAAACACAATAAGATTGTGTTATTGTCAATTCGAGGTCTGAAATTGTAATGTTTTCACTTTTTTGTTTATGTTCGACCTTAACTTGTTCCAGTTATATTAACAACGAGGGCTCAATTAATTAAAAAATTAACATAATTCTCTAAATTCTGTCGAAAGACAATTTCGATCATTATAAAAAATGTATTGAAAACTGTGTTGTTGATATCATTAACTTGATTATTTATCAGATAAGAAATAACATTTCTAATCTATATACAGTTCGAAAATTAATATTCAAACAAAATATCACGTAAACATTAGTTAATAAGTGCATAACCAGCCACAAACTAATCATCTAAAAATTGATTTACAAACCGAATTTACATCAGACTGATATAAACTGCATTCAACTTTGGTGCTTCCTTACAATGTTGTTTGAAGATTTGAAACACAATAAGATTGTGTTATTGTCATTTGGAGGTCTGAAATTGTAATGTTTTCACTTTTTTGTTTATGTTCGACCTTAACTTGTTCCAGTTATATAAACAACGAGGGCTCAATTAATTAAAAAATTAACATAATTCTCTAAATTCTGTTGAAAGACATTTTCGATCATTATAAAAAAATGTTTTGAAAACTGTGTTGTTGATATCATTAACTTGATTATTTATCAGATAAGAAATAACATTTCTAATCTGTATACAGTTCGAAAATTAATATTCAAACAAAATATCACGTAAACATTAGTTAATAAGTGCATAAACAGCCACAAACTAATCATCTAAAAATTGATTTACAAACCGAATTTACATCAGACTGATATAAACTGCATATCAAATTTACGAATCTCTTCATTAATAATTAATTTTTTAACATTTAACATGCCAAAGATATAAGTTGGTAAATTAAAAAGCATGAGGAAACCTTTTAATGATAAACATGACAAATAGTTTCACTTTCAAAAAGGGTTTTCACAAGAAAGTCGAATATTAAGACAAAATATTATTAAGATAAGCATACCAAGCATTCATATTTAAAAAAACAAGTAAATTAATGCCAATTTTGAAATGAAATCTGTTATTCTAGTAATTATTAAAGCTATCAACAAATATGACTTGACAAAGCAGACAATTTCTTAAATTGAGAAATGTTCAAACCATGGGATATCTAGATGTCAGTTCTGGTAACCACGATACCCCGTTTTTCTGAAGTATTTATTATGGTATTTATCTGGGCTATTGTTAAACTTGTGGTGTACAATTATGTCGTGTTTATTACAACAAACAAGATGAGAACAGCTGCCCGAGTCAATTGTCTTTTTGCGAATTTTTAGGGCTTCGTAGGTCCGGCGTGCGCGGCCTGTCATTGCTGTGTATCAACACGTTTTTATTTTATTACAAGAACGCGGCTTCGTCGGGTTTTTATAAAAAAATATTACAGATTAATTTACAGTTTTGTTAATCGATGGTTAACTATAATAGACTTTTATGTTCTATGAAAATTCCGCATAAAATTTTTGAGTGCCGCATAATAAATAAAATTATATTTTCCTCGTCAATTGCAAGTTAAGTTAGCACTTAAGTTTATGAATATGTATAATGAAGTGTTGATTGACACAATTCTTTCGGCAGCATCTAAACACTAGTGTTATCTACACATTCATTTCTTGTAGCATTCATTTATTATTCATATTAACGTTTTCATTTGAATGTGTCTGTTAGCAAAATGTTTTAAAAAGCGTGATGAATATTGTTTTTTTTTTTAATTCAGAGATATTAACTTTATATAAATACGTTAGTAAATACACGTTGTTGGCTGTCTACACTGGCTCGCTGGCTTATTTGCGGTGTAACCAGATTGTTCCTCGTTCAAGATTTCATTTTATGATAGTTATCGGGGAGGCGCGAACTGCAAACCAGCACATAATAACCTGCGCTACTTAATTGGAATCGCGTCATTGATTTGTTAATAGTCTCGTTAATTTTTATTCAAGCTATAAGCAATCACTTATGAACGGGCATACTCTGATCAGATACTGTGAACGTCGGACTCAATAAACGCACTGAAATGACTACACGCTACTTTATTTGAGAATAGATTTTCATTACGCGATAAAGGTTGAGATATTTAAGATGTTACACTTGCTATATTTATCAATTTCAATTATACTAACAACATTTATAATTAATCACTCTTGTAGAAGAACTACTATTTAAGAGATCCAATATTTCACGTTATCAGTTGAAGAACCTTAATTAAGACGTTTACGTGTAGGTTTAAAAGTTCCCCTGTCGAAATACACATACAAAAAACTGTAACAAGTCAGGTCCCACACAAAACGGTTGGCCTGATAGCTCGCTTCAATAATTTATCTGTTTCCTAACCTATTAGAATCTTGATAAAATGGAGCGTTAACCGAGTTAATTGGACGATATGGAGCGTTAAGTATCAAAATGCTCGAACATCGAATTTGCATTTCTATTGTAAATGAATCTTATCGGACATTAATGAGGTGTAAAGGAATTAATTCGTGAGATCTTCATTTAGATAATAAAGATGTTTTTTGATAAGAGCGCACCGAAGTGTGCACCGGAAGGCTCTGATTGATTTTAATGAAAGCCTTCGAGCTTCGTGTTTTTATTGTTCCGTCAACAATGATAACGTCAGATGTTCGTTTTGTGATACGCCGACGTTTTTTCGCTCTCGAAGTAGATCTATTACAGTAGTTGTCCATTGATCATAATTGCGTTAGTAAAACTTGTGAAAGTCATAAATATAAAAATGAAACGAGCCAGTGGTCAAAAGCAAGTCATAATGCCTCCTGATTATCGCTAACAAGCTACGGCCGATCATTAGGGCAATCACACTGAGATGCGAGGAGCGGCCTCTTGTAGGGCGGAATATGATCGAGACGTTCAATATGGTTATATCGGCTAATGAGTTCACGATGACTTTCTATAAATTGATAACAACAAGGTAGAGCGTCCGCTGATGGTTTACTTTAATGAGGTAACATCTTCATCGATCGTGGGTCAAACTTATACTTCATTATGAGGTTTGGTGGTTTTATTGTTTCGGCTTTTTTCCCTTCAGTACCCTTAAGACTTCTGGTTAAGTCGTCATTATAAAGTAGTTTGATAGAATCGTCATAGAGACATTAAAACCAGTCGGAATGAACCTCGCCAGCAATTATATCGACAAGCGCCCCGGATTAAATTTAATGAAGGCTATTTATGACTGATAATACACTTAATAAGGTTTTTCTTTGAACTCTAGTTTTATTACTAAATGTATTTATTTAAAAAAAGAAAAAGTGCATAATTAAACCTTACCCCGCTTGGAATGCAACAAAATGAAATGATCGAAAATAGATCGAAAGACCTTTTACTTCTTGTTCTTTTTGTCTAAGTAACTTTTTTCGTGTTTAAGATGTAACAAGGAAATATATTAAACTACCTTTTGCTCGCGACGACGCCCATGTATTCTTCCAGACTATCCTCTAGGTATGTGCCAAATTTCATCGAGATCCGTTTAGTCGTTTAAGTTACAAACTCTAACAAACATCCATCCATCCATCCAAACTTTCGCATTTATAATATTAGTAAGATAAGTATCAAGGATGAATTGGTATGGTATGTGTAACTTACTAATATTGATTGTAAAATTATTTTCCTTTATAAAAAGGCGTAAACATGACACTATAAGCGTACGTTCGCACGGGCAGACTTTGTACGCCGCGGTAAAATTCAAGGTCAGCAGACTTTTTACGCCCATGCGATAGGTGTTCGTACGAGCGTAAAAAATCCACTCTTGAATCGTATCTCGTGTCAGTAAGACGTGTAAATTGTTTCTGTTAAATTACTAGCCCGAACCGAAAACTGGCGACTGAATCCGAAGTCACGTAGTTAGAGAGCAAACTAAAAGTAGACAGTACATTTTCTTTAAAACTAACATTTGCTAATGTTTTTAAAAAAAAGGTTTTTTCTACACGCACTAACAAAGCTCTCATACATTGTTTTATTTTATTTTCACCCGAATATTGATAAAAATTGTTCTACTTGATACATATAATAAGTTTACATATTATGTAGAAAATTTATTTATTAGATTTCTATTAACCAGTAGCGGCTCATGGCCCGTGGGTCCTGGAACCAGTGGTGCGCGATTTAAATTGTAGGAAATCAAACCAACTATTTTTCTTTTGATTTTACACAAAGACATTTAAGAAATATATAAGACTGGGCATGTTTTCATGGGTACTTTCTCTAGAAGGTACTATGTATTATAAATCAGTTGTCAAATGTAATATGCCGCCTCGTAACCTTGTATTGACATCTGATAAAACATTTTACAAAATTATAAGCTCCATTTTTTATTGTAAAATAAACAGTATCACAAAATAAAATAACAAATAAATTAACATATAAATATGAATTAGTGACACTTACTGGCAATTAATTTAAATATAATTAATTATATAGAGACGTGGTTATGGGGATCTATCAATAGACAACGGTAATGAGATTATGTGAAAAATCTTTCAAGTGAAGTGTAAGCTATGCCTACTCTATATATATTTTTTTAATCTCTTTGATTTTATACCACCAATCCCTAAAAAAAATTTCAAGTTAATTGCCAAACTAATCATCCTTATTTACACAAACTATGAGATAAACTTTATTTTTATTTGCAAAGGTCAATTTAGGTACTTAATTTAGTTATGTATGTTAAAATATTAAAATCTTTGTCGAGTTAATTTCATGAAAGCGATGGTTCCTGTTGGATTAAACATGTTACAGCTTACTACCTACAGTTTGGTCGCTTAAATTTGAAACGAATATGTAATAAAACAACTGTTAGCAAAATTATTTCAAGTCACTGTATTTATTATTTTAAAAACATATACAATTCGTGTTTTTAATTTAATAACATATGAAAAGTACACAAAATACACCGCAATGACGTCACGCTATCACCATGACATTCATTGGTTACGTAAGGAATATAAGGCAGAGTCCGTGATAAATATCCAAATAACAGTGACATAATTATTATCAGGGTCCAAAAACACACCAAGTTAATAGAAAAGAGGAAAATACGATCAGAAAATTTCTGACATTTTGGTTTCATTTACATTATTTATTTAATTAATTTTGACATGTGACATTATCATGTCAAAGCAGTAAAGAGTATGGTAGCTATTTATAGTTTGTCTAAATAAGATGGATTAGTTTGACAATTCATTTGAAATTTAGTAGGGATGGGTTGTGTACAATCAGTCATGAATCTTATCGATTTTCGATTTTTATTCTTATAGAAGTTGAAATCGATAGATTCATAATTATTACTTAAGAATTAAAAAAAATCACTGTTTTCTCAAATTAATACTGACCTGCAGAACTATTACAAATAATGACAGTAAATAAATATTTATTACTACTACAGCCGTACGTAATCGAATTGGATTTCGCTATTATTATTGTCATCGCTAAATTCTCTACACTATAATCAATACTAGAATTGTCCTCTAAATTAGTTAATAAGAAAATAATAATTTTAGTTAAGTTCGATAAATTTTATTTAAACCGAATATCGATAGTTCATAATTGTTCGCTATGCGTGTTTGTTTCGACACTACGATACCTGTCTATTAAGTACGGTATTTCTCTTCATACAAATTTAATTCGATACTTCATATGCGTCAATTATCAAACTAATATATCTTATTTAGATAAACTATAACTGACCGGTTACAAAGTTCAGTCGCCCTCTCCACTCCACGAGATTGCGCCACTGTCTATAGGACATTTTTATTCAATGATATAGTTTGCCCCTGTCACTCCCCTGATATCATCCTTGTCAGTCTATAGTTTAATGATCGAAATATTAACGAAATTTGTAAAAGATAATTTTATTGTAGCTGTGCATTATAAGTTCTGCTGCCACTTATTTTTCCGTCCCGTAACTCCTATGAGTTAGGATTTTATTTAACGGGATATATTTAGTTGTATATATAAGCTCCTTTTGTTAATTCGTATAAAATGAAAAGTATTATAAAAATCGTGTTTCGTATTGAATGTATTTATTGCGTTAATTACTGGGACAAGAAATCAATGTGTCCGAAAGTCCGTGTATGTTATGGATAATCTCCGAAACTACTGCACCGGATGTACAGGACTTTAAATGCAATGTTATAGGTAGCCTAGTCTTTATAACATGGTATATTCAATCCAATAACATAATTAGTAAATCTTATTGGTGATCATCTTTTGCCCCCCGCTATACTTAGAACTTTGGGATCTACAACCCACGACAGAGCTATGATAGTACAATATGTACACTTGTTAAAAGTTTGCGATCCCTAGCACTAGTTAATATGTTTTTCAAGTGTAACTTATCAAGTATAACATATTATTGCTTTACTTTATGGAAAAAAATGTGGTTTAATTTCCTATAAGACATTACATACATTTTTTACAAGTAAAGATATGTTACAAAACAGATCAACTTTTATAGCTAGTGATCGCAAACTTGTTTTGATCTGTATAAACACAAAACAAACATGTTTAACAGCCAAACGCGGCGTATTTTTATTAAAATGGACCAATAAAATTTATCGCGGCGTACCAAGATACGCCAAGTCGAAAAACGCCTCCGTATGAACGGCTTCATAGAATCCCATACGTTCCATTTTGACACATTATTTATCGCCCAGCGTTTTCACGTCCGTGCGAACGGCTGACAGCGCGTTGAGCGTTAGAACAATTACACTAGGCTCCAAAAATATTTGTCCATCTACATTTTGACTACATTCCCAAAAAAAAAATCATTTTATAAAGACAATTTATTATGTTTCCTAGTTTGTATGATGTTCATTTTTGAAGCTGCAATTTTGTTTTAATTTAGCTATTGTGAAATTAAAACAAGTAAAATATAGAAAACTACTAAAAATATTTCTACAGTAGTTATCTAATGTCATTTGACTAGAAAACACGCATTATATATAGTGCTTAAAGTCTACCGATATTTTTTCATTCTCAGATTTTTTTTAAATGTTTATTATTGGATGGTCTAAATAATTTTGGAAAGTAGTGTAGCGTAACGCGTGATTTCTCCTACGCTCGTGCGAACACTTGTATGAAGTTCCATATGTTGCATTTTATTTTTACGCTAACGCCCAATGCCCAAAATGGAACAGTGCGCGTAGAGAAATACGCCAAGTCGAAAAACGCCTCCGTATGATCGGCTTCATACAATCCCATACGTTCCATTTTGACACATTATTTATCGCCCAGCGTTTTCACGTCCGTGCGAACACTCGCTAACTTCAATATAATCTTATTGTTAATTTGCACATAATAATTATTCCACTTGTCACACGAAAAAACCTATTCATTCACAGTTAACAATCATACTGCAATAGTAATACGTATCAATATCTAAACTTTTCAAAATGTACTCATTGGAAGACTTTATAAGGTTCAAATTTGATGATTGCGAAAGCCTTCAATGACTTAAATTCAATGGGACATCAAACAAACATAACGCCTTCGCAAGTACTGCTCCGTGCAAAACTATAATGGGAAATCAATAGACGTCTCGACACCACAATGGTGTGAAAAGATAAAAGGAAGAATTACACGGAAATTTCGAGCATTGATCCTTTGTCAAACAGCGACGCCCCTTCACTAGATGACAATTTGCACTTCGAGTGTGTCGTTCATTGTATTACAGATATAATAAATAAACATTACAATGAGACTACCAGATGCGTAAGATGCCTAACACGCGCCGAAGGGCCATTTGACTCGTAAGAGACAGTAAACGGACCTCGGCCAAACAGCTGACTTTTACCAAATTGAATATTGAACACTTCTAACAAGCAGGTGACAAAATTTTAATTTCTTAAACTAGTTAAGGAATCGGCTTCTTGTTTATTTATTAGCCAACATTAATTGCCTTTCAAATGCAGCTGTTTTTTATGTTTCGGGTCACATCAGATACTAAATTATATTGAGATAAACCGGTTACACACATGGCAAGATCAGCGTCAGTATTTGGCCATCAGAGCGGCGAAAACAGATGTCATTTTATATGCAACTACTTCAACTGTCGACATTCCATCACTCACTACGTGTTACTGTCGCATTTTCATGTTCTACGCATGAGTTGAGTTGAGAGAAACATCCATATAAATGTATTAAAGCGCATTGTAATTTAAACTGTATTCACTTATGTAATATATGTAATTGAAGGAGAGCTCTAATTTTGAAGGAATACTTGATTAGAACCTATTCAAGATAAATGAAATCCGTCATGAACCTGCCCTTGTCTACCTGATGGTCGGCACAGTACTGCTCTTCCATACATCTCCGTCAGCCGTTATAACTGAATTCACTCCCTTTTTACGCATGTCCTCTTTCGCATAATACGTCCATACTGTCTTCGGTCTTAGTCCATATTTGTAGCCACATTCATTTAATATACGCCATCTTAATACTTTGTTGTTTGTGTGATCAACATCTCTTCGTATAAGTCTACGCTATTCTTATAAAGTAGGTATTAATTTTAGTTACAATGAATGATATCAAATGGAATACGAAGCGACCGGTATTTCTAAGTAACACGTAACATTTCCTTGGGTGGTATAATGCTACATTATTATCTAGAGTAAATATTGACCGAGCGTGGGCCTTACGATCGATTTGTCGTAATCATATCTAGTAACTATCGACTTGACAACGTCTTGAGTACTTATTCTACTGAGCGCGCGGTTCCACCACAAATTGTATAATCATACTGATATTATAAATGCGAATGTTTAGATGGATGGATGTTTGTTAGAGTTTGTAGCCTAATCTGCTGAACGGACCTCGATGAAATTGGGCATAGATGTAGAGGATAGTCTGAAGAACACATAGACTATCTACTTTTGTTTTTTTTTTAATTTCACGCAGACGGATTCGCGGGCGAAAGCTAGTTTGTAAATACATTATCTTCTATATTTGGTTCTATGTAAAACAGTGGACTATTTTACTATCTTTGCGCGATGTTTTTTAACACTTTTTTGGATAGCAACGTGAATGTTATTTCACTAAGCTATAAGTCAAATATGTACAGTTTAGTTCCATTAGAATAACGAGGAAATAGATTCTCTTCGTTGATTATATATGTTTAAGAAGATCTTATCTGCTTTAATGTTTACAAACATTCTAAAATAAAATAAAAAAGAACATTGTATGAAACTACTTGAGTAACAACAAAGGAAGGATTCTCTTGTAGAAAGACAGCCAACAAAGGCCCTAAAGTAGAAACACTCATGATAATTGTCGGTATAAATAGCCTAAGGACATTGTAGCGCTATGTTTAGATCAATGCATTTTGTCTCAGACAATGCGAGAAATGTCTATGACAATTTGTTGTACAGTTCCTACTGTATTTCAAATTTGAACTTTATTTAAAACGAATAGAGACGATAATTCTATGTCTGTGATTATTTGGTTAGAATGTCATACATTTTATATGGCTTGATCTCTGGCTAGCGTCTGAAATTAATCTCAATTTGTAGGAACGTCTTGTCACGGTGTTTGTGTAATGAAATGGAGCAAGTCTGTATCATTCATTAGAGTCGGACACTTCTATACAGTTAATTGTTTGAACTCGGTCGGGCTGCCGTTTAACATCGTCTCGGCTAATCAAGGCACGGTTAACAACATCCGCTCTGTAAGTGGCCGGCCGATGACTCGGCGCATCATTCGATGATGCAATTGTCTCGGCTCCGGACAATTATGCTGAGAATTGCGTCTTCAATTGAACCAACTTCCGATTGGGTGTCAAGGATGGCTGGTCTAATGTCAACAGAGATGAACTTGAATGAGTCGAGCAACTAGCTTTCATTTTACTTGATATGTTGAAGTTATCGGCTTAGTTCAACCACAGGTACATTACATCATACCAATAATACGACAGACCATCACTATGATCCAATCCAAAAAAAAAGTACAAAACGACCCTACAATTTTTTTATGTAGTTATTGCAGTGTGTAGCCCTAATAAGCTGCTTTAATTACATGTAAACTAAAATAAAAATCGATTGTTTATTACACACGGCATAATTAAAAGTACGTATCGATAATAATAACTGTAATCATCATTTTAAATTGTCTTTAATAAGCCCATTTTCATATTTATACTTCGAAATCCCTATAGCAAAAAATTTGCACAAGATACTTTATTACTTGCAAGTCGAAACCTGAACGAAATATCCTTAATTGATCAAAAATACACCCAATTTAAGCAGATCGCTTACAGTTCATTAACACTCCATGAACGCAATCGATAATCGATATAAAAAATCTAGATGTGCACAACACTACTCAAGAGCTACGCTCATCGAAGTCATTCGATCGATAATCGATATAAAAAAATCGAAACTCGCGCAACTCTACACGAGAGACAGGTCCGGCAAGTTGCTGAATCAATTAAACAGCCCGCCATTACAATTCATTCACGATTATTGTCATTTAGTGATGCGCTCGATCCGCCGCTGACTTGTGCCTCTCACGCGACTTCACGAACCGCCTTTTTATCGGTATGCTATTTAAATTTGTCTGTCAATGAACTTTTGACGTATTGGAACTTTTGACAAACAACACGCACACTGTAATATTTCATCAATTTATTTTATTTACATCAGAGCATAAACACCTGACCTACTCTCAGTTGTATTGTCAAGACGACGATGAATTTGGTTAATTGACCACCATTAAGTTAAAATGATTTCTAGCGTGTTCCATGCGCGTACCAACATATTGTATTTTATGTGGTTAAGGTTACCAGGACGTAAACTTTACAAATGGTGTATTAATGCTACCAAAACAAGACTTAATTATATAAGATTGTAGGTACATTATCGCTTATTATTAAACAACCCCTGAGATTCGACATCGTGTTAAAATATTGTTTGGTGCATTTTGTGAAGAAATACTAGGAGCAACTTTTATTGTGCAATTCTATTTAGCTCTATAGATAAATAATAAATACGAAAAGGCATAAAAACAAATTATAAAATATGCAGTAATTCAATTCGGAGGAATAGAATGTTTGATCGAATAAAATTGTGGCAGGAAAACGATACTTAACAGCATCGAAAGCATGTCTATAGTATTACAGGAATTAAGAGCTTTTTGTGACGTTTCTTACAATTATTATAACAGTTAAGGGGCAATTTCACTGTAAATGACTTCGATAGTTGATGAATAATTGTTTTAAAATTTACAGACCAATTATATATTATATAATTTAAAAACAAAATAGAGTAGTAAAACAACGGCGTCCAGTCAAGAAATGTTTCTTTTTATAAACATCTATTTTTAAAAATGATAATAGAATGAAATTTTAACAATTTTCAAATGGATTCCCATAGTATTCTATTTCCGGAGTTTATATAAAGGTGATAGTACCCATTTTAACTGACGCAATGTCGTAATTTCGTAACATTAAACGGGATGAGGAGAGTGCTACTTATAAATAAGAGTAACTGCAATCAGCAACGAAATTATTCAAAAGTGTACCATATTTCGAGGTGAGTAAGGTAAAATTTGCAATGTTATTGTTCGGAACTTGTTAAACCTCACATTTTCAAAGTATTGCTTGGCATGATTAAAACGATGTTTTAGCGGTTTTCTTGAAAATTATTTCATCTCTTTTGATTACTAAACGCTTCCGTGTAAACGCTTCTTCCGTTAAATCCAAACTTTACTTTGAAACTAGAAGGTTTTTAGTCAAAATCGATATAATATAGTTAATATTAGTGATAATTAACTACATTATAAGACTGATACAAGAAAAGGACTTAATGTATATTTTTTATTACCTAAATTAACTTCCAATGGACAAAAAGTTCATCTGATTATAAAACAATAAATATTTCTATGATAAAAGATCTTTCATCGACAACAAAATGACACAAATTTCGCTTATTATTTTGCTGACCTATTTATTACAGAACACATTTATCTTTGCTCCAGATCTTTTAAAATAACTGTATCATTTTTTATCCATTCACATAATACATTTAAGTCTTCCAATAAAATTACCTGCTTTTGTGAAAATGTTTCTTGTAGATACAGACTCGAAATTTTGTTAAGAGACAGTTACAATTTCGGCCGTTATAATTGTATAGTATTTCTTTGTGATGCGCAAGGATCAAGAAACATAACAAAAAATGCGTGAAGTAGAAGCGTGAAGTAGATTTCATACTAAAATATTTTAAGCCACTTACAAAAAATAGATAAATACACTTAATGTTGCAGAATAACTGCAAACGTTTAGAAATAATTAAAAGCATAGCCTTATTTATACAGTGAAAAACAATAACAATTATCACGCGAAGGGCACATGTACAGTACTACTAATGATGATCTTTGCCATAAACTATGTATATCTATATCTATACTAATATTATAAAGAGGAAAACTTTGTATTTTTGTATTTTTGTATTTTTGTATTTTTGTATTTTTGTATTTTTGTATTTTTGTATTTTTGTATTTTTGTATTTTTGTATTTTTGTATTTTTGTATTTTTGTATTTTTGTATTTTTGTATTTTTGTATTTTTGTATTTTTGTATTTTTGTATTTTTGTATTTTTGTATTTTTGTATTTTTGTATTTTTGTATTTTTGTATTTTTGTATTTTTGTATTTTTGTATTTTTGTATTTTTGTATTTTTGTATTTTTGTATTTTTGTATTTTTGTATTTTTGTATTTTTGTATTTTTGTATTTTTGTATTTTTGTATTTTTGTATTTTTGTATTTTTGTATTTTTGTATTTTTGTATTTTTGTATTTTTGTATTTTTGTATTTTTGTATTTTTGTATTTTTGTATTTTTGTATTTTTGTATTTTTGTATTTTTGTATTTTTGTATTTTTGTATTTTTGTATTTTTGTATTTTTGTATTTTTGTATTTTTGTATTTTTGTATTTTTGTATTTTTGTATTTTTGTATTTTTGTATTTTTGTATTTTTGTATTTTTGTATTTTTGTATTTTTGTATTTTTGTATTTTTGTATTTTTGTATTTTTGTATTTTTGTATTTTTGTATTTTTGTATTTTTGTATTTTTGTATTTTTGTATTTTTGTATTTTTGTATTTTTGTATTTTTGTATTTTTGTATTTTTGTATTTTTGTATTTTTGTATTTTTGTATTTTTGTATTTTTGTATTTTTGTATTTTTGTATTTTTGTATTTTTGTATTTTTGTATTTTTGTATTTTTGTATTTTTGTATTTTTGTATTTTTGTATTTTTGTATTTTTGTATTTTTGTATTTTTGTATTTTTGTATTTTTGTATTTTTGTATTTTTGTATTTTTGTATTTTTGTATTTTTGTATTTTTGTATTTTTGTATTTTTGTATTTTTGTATTTTTGTATTTTTGTATTTTTGTATTTTTGTATTTTTGTATTTTTTTTTTTTACAAGAAAATTATGAACTAGTCTACTCCATACATTTTCTGTTCCCTAGACATCATACCTGACTCGACCTCACGAAACGCTGAGAAAATCTTCGAAAACATAATCTATAATCCATCGGTAACACGTGCACACACAGCTATTATTGATTTTATCGTTTTTTCAACAAAATTGCATGGCTGTCCCGTCCCGGTTTGACATTGAAAAAAATAAACTCGCCTGTGAATGGGCTTTATTATTAGCTTGCGCAATGACATACGTTTTTTGTCACGTAGGTCGCGTGTCATCGAAACTGGGAATAGAAACTGTTTGATTTAGTATGTACTGATGGTTATTAGCAAAGGTGTGTTTAGATTTTAGAACTATGTCTAAATATGATAATTTAAGAGTAACATGTGTATTTTTAAACCTTTCGTGGCGCATGTAGAGTATGGTTTTTTTTAATTCGACAAATGTAAGCTTACAATTTCTTAATTGTAAATGAGGGTGGTAAAAAGTCTATACTTTATTTCATTTTTTGAATTACCTTATTTTTATCAAATTCAAAGAATGATATGAAGCATTTATTCATGCAAAATCTATTGTCCATTTACTAACAATGAATACCATTCAAGTTATATATTTGCTTTTTATATGAGTTACTTATAAATCTATGACGTCACAATACATACAACAGATAATCTAATACTCCAAGAGCAAATTGGATGCTAAAAGGAAAATTAACTTTCAGAATATTCCTATTTGACTCCATATTATAAACAACTAGCTGTTCTCGTGCGACTTCATCCGCATTAAATTATGAACATTTTATTTTATAGTTGACATTTGCCAAATTATCAATTGCAAATGTTAAAATGACATGACATCATGACAAAACCATGGCAACCTTGCTTCCTTAATGTTGGCAGCTTGTAGTCTATGGTCCCTTTCCCACATGAAGGTTTTGTTACAATCTATTTTTCCCCTAAGTTTAATATAGTGAAAATATATAGCCTAAAGCGTGACGTAAGTGTAGGGCTTTTAATTAAAGAAAGAATTATTCAAAAATATGCTGAGATTGCCGACATCCTACGCCACAAAGTAGTGTGTGTTTACGCTTGATTACTCGTATATTAGTATAGATGAAAGTATAGGAAAGGTGTTGCGTCTCAATAATCTAATCAGTATCAGTGGAATATTCTTCATATTAAAACTTTTCTTTACAAAAAGTATTATTTTCCTTGTTAATGGTTATCATGCAAATATTGATGTAAGATGTCATCATCATCATCACCAGCTCACTATACGTCCCCACCGAGGGGCTCGGAGCCTACCCTAAGTTAGGGTGACTAGGCCATAGTCAACCACGCTGGCCAAGTGCGGGTTGGTTGACTTCACACATATCTTTGAATTTCTTCACCGATATGTGCAGGTTGCATCACGATGTTTTCCTTCACCGTAAGAACGTCGGGTAAATTATGTACATATGAAAATTCCAAAATTCCAAAATCACATTGGTACATGGCGGGATTCGAACCCAAGACCTGTAGATTACAAGTCAAGTGCTTAAACCACTGAGCCACCGACGCTCACCGATGTAAGATATACAAATTAATATTTAATAGGAAACGCTGTCCCTTGTTGAGGACTTTCCAAATTCCAGTAGCGGATAAAAACGTTAGTGAACAAACAATACTCGGACGGATGTCAATAGTGACCTGACTTTCGACCCGGTTGCTGACGGAAAAACAGTTTCATGTTACTTCGGGATAAGTTACCCTTTCAAAGAATTCAAATATTACACTGTCAACAACATATCACCCGATTTTAGTCAAGAAAATTGTGTTTTTTTTTCACTTGTTAACTTAAGTTGAAATTTACAGAGCGTACCTAGCCTAAGATGAGCGCACACTTTTGACTATTGCACACTGTTGTGCGATTGTCGATTGTTTTGCAGCCCATTCAACAGTTGGCACAACTAAAAATCGAGTAGTGTGCGCACCTCCATATAAGCACATGGGAATTAAAGCGCGACTCAACAGTTGTGCGATAGTTTAGTCGAATGTGTGCGTGCACTCTAAAGGCCGCTACAGTCAGTTTGAACTAAACAGACTGGACTGTTCTATGTGAAATGAGCACTAAAGTAATCTTACTAATATTATAAATGTAAAGGTTTAGATGGATGGATGGATGGATGGATATTTGTTAGTTTGTAGCCAGCCTAAACGGCTGAACGGATTTCGATGAAATTTGGCTTAGATGTAGAGGATAGTCTGGAAGAACACATAGGCTATGCACTTTTGATTTTTTTCAGTTCCACGTGGACAGAGTCGCGGGCGAAAGCTAGTAAGACAATAAAACACAACAATTATTTCAAAAGTGATAACGTTATCTCAAGTTGATTATTTTTTAATTATTATATTATCTTGTTCATCACGCTTTGTCCCTTTAGCTAGCACTTCTTTATCTTGAAATTTGGTCCGATCATTAAGGGTTAAAAAAGTTTTAGATCTATCGTACGTCGGCATTGGCGGTACAAAGCACGCGATATCGACGGCCTCCAAGATAAGATTAGACCGAACTCCGCTTCGACAAGATTTGACCAAAGATATTCTTTTATATCCTAACGCGAAAGATAAGAAGTTCGAAATATATGTCAAAATATTGATACTATAATGAATAAATTATCGCGGATTTTAAAAATTCAATGTAGATCCGGATATCGGTCAAAAATTATATCAATTCTAGGCTATAGTCAATTTCCGTTAACATTATTTTTTATTAGATAAAATATTATCTTGATTTATTTTACAAATTAATTTTATTAATATTAACATTTATTACACCGATAATTAATTTACAGTTTGCAATAAAAATGCAAAATTAAAGTTTATTTATTTATTTTAACACATCTACCGTGATTTAAGATTGATGGTGCAATAAAATTATGGCTATATGACTTAACATAATTTTTTATTCATTTATTATCTATAATTATAATTTTATCTCAGATCACTTGTAGATAGATAAATTATTATCTAAAACATGATTTTATCGATTAGATGAGGCTTTTTTATACTTTTTAATATCCTTAAATTGGTTCAACAATCGCGGTCGTAAAAAATAAAAATAGTATACAATATGTAAATTATGTATTTTAAATTAGAAATATATAAATATGTACATTAGATTGACTTGTAATATGTAAATAAGGTAACTTTACATGTTGTTGCTTTCATAAATAAGTATGTACAAGTTTTATGCATAATTTATACAAATTACATTATTTACAAATATTGACATGTCTTTATCATACTAATATTATAAATGCGAAAGTTTAGATGGATGGATGGATGTTTGTTAGAGTTGTAGCCTAAACAGCTGAACGTATTGCAACGAAATTTGGCATAGACGTAGAGGATAGTCTAGAAGAACACATAGGCTACTCAGTTTTTTTTTTAATTCAACGCAGACAGAGTCGCGGGCGAAAGCTAGTTGGGAATAAATTAATATAATGTCTAGTACGCGAATCGTAAAATGATCAAAATAAATAAAAAATAATAATTGTGCGTAATTACAAAAGATATATGTGAACCTGTTCACTATAATTTTTAATAACATTACACGAAACATAAATCTGTAATTATAAATCTGATTAAAATTATCCACAAATAATCCTTTGCCCATTAATTCCTGTATCTCTCAAATTGTGGAACTAAAGCTTGATTCAATGTTAATTCTCATAATAAAAAACCTAGTAGAGTATTAACATCCAATCAGCAATCGATGGTATCAAAGCAATAGAATCGATACAATTAGAATTGTAGAAAAGTGATGCAATTTTCCGAGGCCCGTGATTTTTATTTAAACTGCAGGCAGCATCCGCCTAAGACAATAACCACTGTAGTACACAGCGAAAGCGAAACGAAACCAACGCGAAGATACATTGGCTTGGATTTGTTTCTTTCTAGCGAACTGAACCACAAGCTATGCGAAATCAAATCTAATATAGAGGTAACTCTACTCTGCATTTTGATGCTATGTTTTGGTTTCTAAATGCTACCTAAAGAATAGGCATTAAAGGAGATCTGGAGTGTAGACTTAATAAAAAATACTACACTCTAGCATCCTATTTAAATAACCGTTTAAGGACTGTACGTATGCTTCTGACGTGGCTTACCTTAGCTTTCGGTTCGCTTTTACAGTCGTGTGTTACAGACATAACCCCTTGAATGCTCAAGATGAATGGATCGGTCCGTGAGAGCACTATCTGATCGGCGAGGGCCCGCGCAGCTCTAGGTGCCTTACAACTTTTTACAGAGGACGTAACAACGATGCGATCGTGTAACCGCATGCCCACAGCGCTATATGTCATTTTTATGACGTAATATTGAATTCGAAACAGTAAGGTACACGACGTTTACTAGAATAGAATTGCTCAAATAGATTTTTGTACGATAATCTTAGAAATATAATACAACATTTATATTATTTAAAAAAAAATACATTTGTCGATTTGCAAAAAATGCTTTTGGGATTTAAACAAATAATTGTTACATAATAATAATTTAAATTTAATTCAAACACAGTTAGAATGTGCAAATAATTTTTTAAATTACGATAACAATGCTTCTCTGGCACCTCTATTACTTTCTATAGCATACGTCACAACATGATTCAAAGATTTTCCGAACGAAGCTATCGTCGGACTACTGAACTTATTTTTTTTATGATAAGAATTCGTTCCTGGTTGACTGGTAGAGGAATCCCGTAGGCTTCTCTGTTACATACCGAGCCATCATAAAATGTAAATACGAATCGTTGTATCGCGTAACGCATTCAAACAATTATTAATGCTGTATATTAATATATTTTTTATATCAACTGTCATGTATGAATGAAAACGTCGTTCACGCGTTCAACAGTTACCTTTTACAATTGTTAAAAAATTATTCGGATGTAACGGTCTTTTTATAGGCCCGGTGTTATCAATCACCGAATACTTGTTAACAGTTCACGTTAAATGGTTTTGCATTAATATTTCTTGTAAGACAGTCATTTCGATCACTTAACGGTGAAGAAATGTAGAATAGTTGTAACCAGCGTAGAAAGACCTGGTTAAGAACAAGTGCGCCCTCTTCAAAAATTCATTGCATTTTTCATGAACATCGTTCAGTGTCGCGATAATAATTTACACAAATACAATTACAAGCTTAATATCCCATACAACTTTATTATTTATTCATTCCATTAATAAACGTGTTGTATTTATAATTTTTATTTTATTGATTGCTAATACATACGTATTATTATTATCTTTTTCATTGTAATTACATACGTAATTACAATGAAAAAGATAATATATAACAGTTAAGTTAAGTTAAGTTAAGATAATATATAACACAATTTCATTGATTTATATATTTATACTGCAGTAACATTTTTAAACTTAACAAAAACACATATGTCAAATACAGACTTTATAATATTATTTTCTTAATACAGTATGCACAAATATGATTAGAAGATGACTAAGGGCCTGTCCCACCACTGGCTGATAGAGGCTCAGATTGCTTAAAAATGACGTCACTGTCAGATAAGGTAACATAACGCGATATTTCCATCGCATATTTTACACGTTGGATTGTTATCAGACAATTTACAATTTGGCGGGGTTACACTTATTACGACTGTCACTTACTTTTCTCTTTACTACTACTTTACTCTCTCTCAGATATCTCTCAGATAATAAAACAGAACAAAAGCAATGTACATGTCTCTTCAATGTATTTGACCATGAAAATTATTGCATTTTTATTTCTCTTTTTCTTTATCAATGGACAATTGACTGATGACTACACTACGCTACTAATCCAGTTAAGTTATAGAAGAACTCGAAGTAATGAAAGGCCTTTAATATACTGTCCGCTTTTACTTTCAAAGGTTGCAAAAAGATGTGAAAGCCTAACGCGGATCACTAACGCTAAATTTAACCCGAGGACCAACGGACGCCCGCGCTCGTGACTTCGAGGAAACGATACCCCATTGTTATGCCTATTACACGGTGTACTGTTACACTTCTTTACACCTCTTCATGGCATGTTACTAATGTACCTTTTGTACAACTTTTTTTCGTATTCAACAACTACATTCATGATTTTCGCAGTCCATATCGAATTTTAAACTTTTCTCGAACTTACTCTATGTAATGTAACAATTTGTATTTTATCATTTACTAGCTGTTGATCGCGTCTTCGTTCGCGCGGAAATAAAAATTGTACTCAGCCATAACGTAGCTAATAATTGGTGAAAGATCTTTTGAAATCGGCCCAGTAGTTTTCGAGTTATTTCAATACATACAAAAATACAAATTAGTATAGATACGAATAAAGTATACTAGGATTTGCGTCTAACTTCGCGCTTGCGGAATTTAAAAAAGAACAAAAGTAAGCAGTTTTATAAAAATATATCCTAGAATCAAATCATTTCCTAAACTTTATCTATAACTTAAACATATAGCTACCAATAAGTAAGAAATAGATTTATTATTTAACAATCAATTTGACAATTTTCCTGCAGACACAATAAATTCATATCAGCCAGCGGACCACCGCATAGAAAATAAGATGTCGGGCAAATTGAAACTGATCAAAGGGAACCAAAGCTTGAGCATTAGAATAAATTGATTCTGATAAATAATTCCGAACAAGCGAATTCTAATACTGACGGATACCGGTTTACAATGTTCCTAGAGAAATGTGGATCAAAACTAGAGATATCATATAATTGTAACTTACCGGAGTAAACTAAACTATCGATACTTTTAGTAATAATATAAATTACTAGCTTTTTCCTGGAATTCATGCTCGTTGAATTAAAAACAAAAGTAAGTAGCCCATGTGTTCTTCCAAACTATCCTCTACATCTATGCCAAATTTAATTGAGATCCGTTCAGCAGCTTTGGCTACAAACTCTAACAAACATCCATCCATTTAAACTATCGCATTTATAATATTAGTAAAATTTCAGTATACTGATCAGTATGGTTAATAATTTGTAAATTTTGAGTGGATACACTCATCTCTTGTTCACCTTCAATGAAACAAAAGTAAAGAATTTCCTTATAAAGATTAAGATAAAATAAACAAGAATTATGACATTTGAAATAAATCATTGTATTCAAATGATACTGAAATCATTGTTTAATTTTGATCCTTTGGATATGTCAAAATATCTCATCGTCTAACTGTCGCAATGTACAAACGTAAGCCGAGGCCACCCGTTACAAGACTTATCCCGGTGGTCCAAACCTCAAGATGATTAAATTAGGATACAAACCGATATAACGTACGAAATGATATACAATGAACAGACGTCAATCCGCATAATGAAGCAATCAGATAGTTACCCGATCGATATCGGATTCAAACTTTTACGCTAACTTCCAAACTTATCGGAGGTAAAACACGATACACAATATACGACGATTTAAAAAGCAATTTTATAGAATTATGTTAATCAAACACAATATTGAACTGTAATTAAAATGTATTTATATAGGAAAACAATAAAATTTAATAAAAACATCGAAGTATGTTATACAAATTTTGGTATTTAATTAATACGTCTCATTAATACGACAAAAAATTTAAAGTTCGCGTTACGTTTATGGGAGCTGAGATCCCGTCAGTTGTCGGTTCCATTCGCTTTGCATACGATAATCCCAGGATACTCAATACGCACAAAAACATGTTGCATTTTAAAATCCTTCTGGAAAGCAAACATTTGACGTTTCGAGAGAAATCGAGCGGAAGACTTTTTGTTGGACTATTTAGTACAAGAGATAAATTGTATTTAGTTCTGTATTTGGATAAGAAGAAATAAATAACACAAGAGTGTGGAGCATTTTTTTATTTTTAATAAGTAAAAAATATATATTGATCATGTAAGAATAACATTCTACTAAATTTAATTATAAGCCGTAATTAATTAATACATGTAGGGTCTATACACACAATTATCAGCAGTAAATGTAAATTAGCCCTTATTGTAGGCAACTGTGAAAGGCAAACCGCACTTGTCATATAACACCTTAAAACACAAAACACATTTTGCATTCTCTAAATCATAATCGATTTTGATTTACTGTCTTCACGGGCGATATATTTTTATATCACCGTCCGTCTATCGATATATTCAAAGACATTGTCGACACCGCTCCTTTGTTCGTTTACAAAAATGTATAAGTTAGAAGACGTCTGTCCATTGTACAATATACGTTGGTGGCTACAATGCCTGGGATTTTATAACGATCGAAACTGACGTGTGGTCGAATGTGTCGAAGCATTTGAGATTTATATTCTTCTTAAAGTGCCATCTTCTTTCAAAGTTCGGCGATCATTATGGCAACTTGCATTCTTGACACCGCGGCTCTAATAAGTGAACGGGTATTCTTTCCAAACCACTGGCGTAGGTTTTAGAGCCAGGGCGTTCTTCTTCGACCTATACTTTTCTTTTCGTAAATCTTGCCTTGTACTATGCTGCTGCAGTAGTTCGTATTTTGCATAGATTTATATTGAAGTTCAGTGTATCGAGTTTTTTTTTTATATCAAGGAATACACAAAAAGCAAACGCATAAATACACTTAAATGGGGAACTTGATGACTACAGTCATAAAGTGATATTTGGTTCCCTACTATGAATTACAATCCATCGCTTTCTGTTCATATGGGAGTTTTAAGCAACGTATTTGCGATTGGAAATCATACAATTATATAAATCTACTTTTAACCAATATCACATATGTATTTTTTGTGATATGAAATTCTTATTTACAACCGCCAACAGCTATTCTCAATCTTCAACTAAGCGTAAAATTACTCACCGGCTATATATTAATAATGTCTTCATACGCCCGATAAAACATTTATAATATCCCCAATAAAATTATACGTAGTAAAAGTTGGTCCTTCGTATACTATTTGCTCTTTACAAATGGCCGTCTGGGCGACTGGCCGGCGGGTACCTATTTAGCGGCGGCTTTTTACTTGTTATTGTCGCACGCCACGTCACTAATTTTATTTATTAGTGTCCTTTATTATTTGTCAAATTGCGGAATATACCTTTTGTAAAGGCGGTGTAGCTTTGAGCATTACGGAAAGTTCAATTCAATCTTTTAAACAACATCTTGTAAGGTAAATTCTAAGTTTAAAGTTAAGAATATCTGTGAAATTTATGCAGAATTTTTGGTTACATTTTCTTTTAAGTCAACCTAAGTCTTTCGATGTTTTAAAACATAATGTCACTTACGGCATCACAGTATTGTTTAATTGTCATTAAAGTAACCCTTAGTATATATTTAGTTTAAAACATTCACTCAAGGACTGTTTAGTTACTAATGTTTGACATATGTGCGACACTTCATCACATAACATCTTAAAAACGTATTCCATGGAGTCCCTATAAGAGTCGAAATTAAAAATTCATAATATATTAAAAATGCTCACCTTACAAGGTTAATTAGAAGATATTCATACCGGTCAATAATATTAGTAGAGCGCAATATATCAATAGGGTCTCTAATCTCCAATTACGCTTCGTAACCCCTCGCACCTTGTTCTCGGTCAGTAAGGTGATGGTAAAATACCACCCTATTAAAGCTAGTCTCATATTGAACGTCACCCTGCCTTACAAACTGCCCTAAGAATTAGTGACACACGGTCGTAGAGTTTGTTGAACAACTTTGTAATTATCATTTCTGTCTAATGAACTAAATAAAAGTAATATACATAAGGATATCGTGTTTTATATTCATTTTACATTTAAATACATTTGTTATTTAATAAGAATTAAAAATACCTCATTTTGTATTTTCAACTCAATTTTTCGTTAACATTTAAAAGGACATACAAAAAATTTCAACGTGTTGCGTTACAAATATTTAAAATTAAAATAATATACTAGTATAATTTTGTTAGTGTAACAATCTGTACGTATGTGTTTACATACATTTCTAACATCTGCCTAACCCGTGCACGCGTAATCAAAATAAAAATATTATTTTAGTAGATTTATTCGATAGTGGCCGGCAGATGTGTTGGCGCGCGCTCCTTACTCTCTATTTTTGTTGGCCCTTCATTGTGTTTAGGCGAGGGTCTCAAAGGGTCAATATCCACTATAGCTTCCGTTCGATATTCATTTTATTTCTTGTTTCGTCTGTAAACATCTTAAAAGTCCGCCGTCAATCATTCAATAGTATTTTGCATTTGCAGAAACGATTTGTATGGAAATGCCTGTCTGACTTTAAATTCGAGTCCTAGCTACGTACACTTTCAGATCGAAAGAAAAAGATTAACCTGGGGACTTCTCCCATGGGATAAATTCAATCGTTTTTTACTGATTAAATTAATTTCATTGGTCCTTTGAAGCATGAAATACCAAATCCATTACATCAACGACAGTTTAATGCGCTAAGCCGCATCTCGGCGCGCAATAGAATAGCCCCTGTGTAAAATTCAAGAATCTTTAACATACCGGTCACAGGTGGTAAATTCCAGAAATAGAAAAATCGCAGAAATTTATCCTTAACTGGCTCGTTATTCGCTTCTTTATAGGCGGTAATGGACCGAATTTTTCATTTTAATTCGCTGTTAATTAAACATGTGCCTTGAACTTGGAAAATGCCGCGATATCTCGGAAGGTGCTAAGGACTAATTAATTGATGATCGAAATTAATTGATACCTCTCGTGGAGAGCGATAGCCGCTCGGCTCAGTTCCACTCGGCGCGGGCGCAGCGTAATCAGCGCCTACATTTCAGGTGTCGCCTCTCTCGATAATTCTAGCTAGTGGCGCCGTAGTGAGAATTGTTTTGCCAACAAAACTAAAAATCTAGCAATCGCATTACCTGCCAACCTCCGCACTTAATACCCGTATTAAGTTCAGACTGGTAGCAGGCTAATTTCAATTTCAAATTAATCTACGTGTCCATTAAAACTGTATTAGCTTTACGATTTTTCTTTAACACAATTCAATTATAATAAAATTGAAATTCCTCATTATTGTGGACAGAATTTTTACGATAAGAATATTTTAATTGAACACGCGCGGAATATAAAAAATAATTCATACGGGGCAGGTTGTGTATTATGAAACGGGTCCGCGACACAAAAATATTCTGTTTTTTGTTTGTTAGACCTCATGAATGTGTGGCGGTGAACGTGCGATAAATGGCCGATTGACAAAGTCGCGTGGTGACTGAGCGAAGACCACTATGGACGATTAAAAATTATTGCCACATTATAGTGTTAAATAACACAAAAGGATGGTCATATTTTCAAAATAATTACGTCAATAATTGGCACGCGAGCAGGCCCAGTCCGTGTTCGCCTCATTATAAGGAATCGAATTTTACCACCAGCGGCGTCAGATTAATCGTTTTAGCTATATCATAAGTCTGTGTTTGCGCATAGAGCCACTTCGCGTCAATTATATAGCGAAATAAAGCTAACCCATCTACTTATTTATGAATCGAATCATTGTTGCAAATGTGCGAACATTTCTTTCATTGTAAACCGGGTGTCGTTATAAGTGCGAGATGTTTTATTTGGCGTTTTATTTGCAGCTTCTTAATCACCACACATTAATTTCTTTGCCTTCTTTATGTAGAAGCACTCTTTATTGAATTGATGCCAAACAGCTCGCCTTTTTCAACGCCATCTTATACCTACATATATAACAGTTATGTTTTTATGCTTCAGAGCATGCGCACACCTTTTACTAAACTATCACACAACTGTTTAGTCACGCTTTGAAAGCTATGACCTTATATGGAGTTGAGCACACTACTCGGTTTTTAGTTGCGTAAACTTAACTTGACTGCGAAACAATCTTCAATTGACAATCGCACAACAGTTGTGCGATTTTCAATTGAAATAGTTTAGTCAAAGGCCCGCTTTTATCATTTTCTTTAAGTTGTCAACATTTGTATCTTTTTTCGGAATATTTTATTTTAAAATTTTTGTCTTTCAAAATTTTTTCCAGATTTTACGTTCCATCGAAATTGAATACCTATTGTTCGTAATTTAACTACAGATATACACTCTTAACAGATCAAGTGTCAGATAAAACGGGTAAAGATTGAAAAAAGATACAATACTCTTCAACGCTTCAGTCAAAATAAAGATTAAAGTGATAAATATTCAATCTAACAACAATGGCGTTTCCATTGATCATAGTTTCAAAGCCTCCGATCTTACGAGTACAATACGTATCTCTACATCACACAGTCACCGATACTCACAATGTCCTAGGATTTACAAAAGCTACCTTCATCGCCGATCTTATCGAAACCTCGTGGTCAAAATAGTCAACATAGATAAATATCTAAATTCTTCAATTCTTAATGCGTTAATAATTTTTGCACTTAGCTATATGACAGCAAAATGCACATCATACTAAAATTATAAATGCGCAAGTATGGATGGACGGATGTTTACTAGAGTTTGTAGCCTGAACTGCTGAACGGATCTCAATGAAATTTGGTATAGATGTAGAGGATAATCTGGAAGAACACAGTTTTGATATTCAGTTTTTTTTTAATTCCACACGGACGGAGTCGGAGACCAAAGCAAGCTTCTTTATAAATTGTTTATGTTTTTGTTACCACCGTGTTCTATTTTCCTAACTTTTCAATTCCCAATTATACAACTCACTTAACAACGATGTAGATTTATACATCGTACATATTTATTACTAGCTTTCGCTCGCGACTCCGTCCGCGGGTAATTAAAAAAACAAATGCTAGTAGCCTATGTGTTCTTCCAGACTATCCTCTACGCCAAATTTTATTGAAATCCGTTCAGCCGTTTAGACTGCAAAGTCTAACAAACATCCATCCATCCATCCATCCATCTAAACTTTCGCATTTATAATATTAAGTATGATATTTTAACTAAAGTAATCATAATTCGTATATTTATTAATTTGTATCATTTAAAAATTGTCACAGCTTCTATAATATTAGTATTACCAGTTTGTATTGTTAAATGGTGGAATTTAAGATCTATGAAAGTGAAATTACATTTATAATCTGTGCTTTAACTTGTAACGTTACCGTTGCAAGGGTGGACTTGTTCAAATATAAAATTATAACACGTTTATTTGCATTCGATAAGTAACGTGTTTTCACTGAACAAATGCCGCTACTAGGGTGACAACAAATCTGGAGGAATAATCTGCATATTTTCTCTGCTTTAAAAAATATTAAAGGCAATAAAAACAAAAAGTGATAACAAAAGTTCCTATTAGTATTATGACCGATAGGAAAAAGATAGAAGAAATTTTAAGGTACTCTACGTTTTCTTCTGAAATCCAAGGGTTTTTCCTTAAAGGTATGAACATTCTACCCATAGCAACACTCGATCATTATTAGAGTAGACTTTCAAGGAAATAAATATTGTTATTTAATTTAATACATACTTTTGCAATCAATAATGTATAGAAAACAGTTTTTATTTAATCAAAGTAAAATAATGATTACAATAATAAGTTATGAAATCCGTATTTTTTCTAAAACCAAAGCACCCTGTTGAGGTCACCCTAAACACTAAGCACCAGTACAGTTATGCGTTATGGCCTCAAAATTCCCTTAAATAAGGGGTGGAACACACCTGTCCTGCCCTCAACGACACGCGACGCCGAGGCGCATTGCTGCACAAGCCAAATCACCAGTATATTTAGACCTCTATCATTTCCATATTCATTCTTATTTCATAAACAAAACTTGTCGTAGTAGTTCAACTTATAATGGATGATAAATTGAGGGGTGTGCACACGTAACTTGTCCTCAAATCTATGAACGTGCAATGTGCATTGTAATTTATATGGTGGAATGAATTTGAATAGTTTTAGTTGGCACAGGGTGCTTTGCTACTATTATTATTATTAACGAAAACGTATAAACAATAGCAAAGTAAGAACTCTTAATATCGATTAAATGTTTTTTTTAACAAATTGTAAAATTATAAAACAAACTAGCATTCGCCCGAAGCTCCGTCCGCGTGGAATTAAAAAATAAATGAGTAGCCTATGTGTTCTTCCAGACTATCCTCTACGTCTGTTCCAAATTTCAACGAGGTCCGTTCAGGCATTTAGGCTACAAACTCTAACTAACATCCATCTATCCATCCATCCATGTAAACTTTCGCATTCATAGTATTAGTAATATTGTTATAACTAATGCGGATAGAGAAGACGAAAGTATTAGTTAGTCGTAAGAAAGTAGAAATTATTGTTTGGACATTGCCATCAATTTTGCCATTTTAATTTAATTGTCTTTGACGTTGCCATCTTTTAATTAATTACGTATCGTTTTCCGCATTTTATCGAGTCAATAAAGACAGAAATACGTGCAAGAAAATTATTTTGTTTACATTAGTCTATTAAAATTCTACTCTACGTTTCATGGCACAATAAATGCATATCGCTCAATAAATTTTTCACGTCAAAAAAGTTTAGTTGATTGCTTTAAAAAATGCTCATTGTTCCACTGCCCTCTCCCTCAGTTCCGCTGAACTTAGGGCCGGCACACCTGTCCCCTGATTGTGCCACGCGTCGCGAATGCGATTCCCTCAAACACTATTGTGCTGGTTAGCAAATGCCCATTTGATATTCGGGTGTAATAGGAACCAGTTTTATTTTATAAAGTCACTCGTTTTAAATGGCACACTTTTTATAGTAAAATTACTGTTATAACATACTAGCTGTTGCTCGCGACTTCGTCCGCGTGAAATTAAAAATTAGTAAAAAACATAGCTTATGTTACTCACTGATAACGTAGCTTTTTAATGGTATAGGAATTTTTGAAATCGGCCCAGTAGTTTTTAAATTACTACAATCCATACAAAAATGCAAATCTTTCCTCTTTATAATATTAGTATAGAAGACAAATTGAGAACATCTTTTTAATAAATCGGTTAAAAATGTAAATAATAATTTTAGCAATCCAATTCTTATTAGAATCTTAAAAGTTTTAAGTAAATAGGTTTTTAATGCCCACCTGTAGTCTTCTAAAAGCTGTGATAATACTAAATCCTTCAAATTATTTGGGCAAAGGCCGTGTAATAAGGCATTCTATCCGCTGATTATCAGACGGTAAATGTACGTGCGTTACCAACAGACCGACAGACTGACGGACCTCCGGAGCGACGGACCGGCGACCTGAACAAAAAGCTGTTTATGCATCCGACATCAATGAACCGGAACCTCAAACCTTTCGCCAAGGACTTTGCCTCAGCTTCTGATTATTTTAATATATTTCATACGGGCTGTCGTCCGCGCAGAATTAAAAAAATTAGTAGCCCATGTGTTCTTCCAAACTATGTTCTACATCTATGCGAAAATGCAAGGAAATCCATAAAGCCGTTAAAATACGTAGTAAAACATCCATCCATCCATGTAAACTTTTCTATTTATAATATTAGAGTAAGATTTGAAGGACCACGAAAATTCACAGTTTTAACCGAACAATTCGACTGTTCACTTCAAACTGATCGTTTGTATGGGGCTTTATTCGGTTTCTAATTAGAACCTCGTACTTCGTTTCTTTAAATTTAAGAAGAAGAACATAAGGTCATACATGTTATTTTTACCATATTAAAGGTTGATCGCAGACTGATAATCGATCAAATATTAATTTTACAAATTGACTGTTGGTACTCGTATACTTTTAGATAATATCTCAGGCTAGGATAGCAAAATGGATCAATTGGAACTGAAGTCATAAATAATAGTTAATGAATTCATGAAAAAATATGACGTTGATATCTGCTCTCTTGTTTATACTGCTTTACTGAGTTCCAAGTCATAAACAGTGTACTATTATTAATTAAAATATATAAATAGTACCAACAGTTATTGACCATTATAATAGTTCCGAGTAATTACAATATTTAGGTAGGCTTTTTTCTATAGGTACTAATTTTATAAAGAGAAAATATTGGTATTTTTGGAGTTTTACATGTATTGAAATAACTCAAAAACTACTGGACCGATTTCAAAAATTCTTGCACCATTAAAAAGCTATGTTTTCACTGAGTAACATAAGCTGTATTTTTACTATTTTTTTAATTTCACTCGGGCGAAGTCGCGAGCAACAGTTAGTTTTAAATAAATAGTAAGTAGAGTTGTATTTAAAAATATTTACTGCATGCAAACGCTATTCTTGTATTGTCGGTACTAAATCACTGCTTTTAAATCGTCGTGGTATCATTAATATTAAAAACAAACCGCCATGACATGTTTTAACCGAGACACGTAAATACGTAGCGCGGTGTGTTAGCAATCACTGGATACATTTAGCTGGCAAAATTATCCTCCCGCCTCGGGCGTCTGAGTGTCCCACCGTGGGTAGAACACACGCACGTCTTACTTACTTTTATTTCATAGCTAAATAACATTTACATTTTAATCTAGACTGAAAATAGTGGAGTGTTTAATTAAGGTAGAGATCTAGTAGTTGAAACTTTTTATATACTTCCTTAGGAGGAAAACTAGAGGAAAAATGACGTTAGCCAACTTTAATGTGACCATGAAAGTGAGACGTTAACAAACATTTTTTTAGTATATTGTGACAAGTAGAGGCTACCGAAATTCGCCAAAACCGAAGCAAACGCTGTACATAGACATCCGCATTGGCAGACACGTTGACTATCTTTAAAAAAATAAGATATTTTAAATATAAAGTAATGAGAATTATTTTTTGAAGAACTGATAGTAAATATGAATTTACACATGTAACTAATTTACATAATAATTTAAGTAATCTAAAATTGTTCGGATTTTTAATTGCTTAATTTAAAAAATATAGATTTTCAGTGTGGCTTTTTAACAGTAAAAACGCATGAATCAGCTCTCTCGATTTATTACTGGCAAATTATAATTTGTACGTAATTGAATACTAAAGGAATTGCATTTATCAATTGATAAAGACCGCATCGAATCGCCGAAAGCAAACGACATTTATCTGAAGATTTATGTTAGCTGATGTTTAGTTGGAGCAATTAAAAATGTTTGCTTATTTTTATTTATTACTCGAATACACTATAGTAATAAATACAGACAGTATTATGACAAAACATGAAATTAATAATGAGAAAATATGATGCTATAGCTTTGCCTATTTAACAAACTACTTCTAGAAAGATCTTAGGTCTAATCCTTTTATTGAATTCTATTAGTATTTCCTTTGCATAATTTGAATTGATGAACAAATGACTATCGCTTTCGCTTATAACTTACTTCACGCGCCGTGTGATTGGTGAGCTGTGTCCGTGGGAAGCTGCCCCGGAGCCGAGCTCTGCCAACCTATTGTTTTTCATCGAGATTGATAGCGGAAACACGATATCTCCCATCGAACTGCTTTATTTGTCATATCCGGTTAAATTATTGAAAGATAATTCCGCGAAACGACCGAAGGAATTAATTTCATACATGTTTTTGTTGTTAAAATTAAAGATTAATCTCTTTATAATTACAGAGTGAGAGTCGATCGATTTGATTGGTGTCCGGGGTGTGTTTAATTCGCATACAATGGCATTTCATCAATCATTGTGTCTATTAGCTAACTAGGAAATGAAGTGGTGGGTAAAAAAGAGTGCAAATGTCGTGGGTGTTGCGCGGGCGTCGTTATAAACACATTTCGTCGCTCTACGCGAAAAGTGGGCGGACTCAGGTCGAGGGGCGAACGAATTCTTACAGCGCAATCAATGCTTCGAGAACTTAATGAACGAGAGATTGATGAATGTTGTGTTTACTGGATTCAACAAAATTATTCTACAAGGTCTCGGACACTACAAGTTTCACAACCAATGGGTAAATAATGCAAAGCAGAATTTTAAATAAGTGATTAAATAAATTGATTTCTTTAATAATGATTTCTATCTCAAATGACAAAGTTAGTGAATATTTTATTATGATGGAATATTATAATCATATCTAGAATTTATATTCTTTCGTAAACACAATATTCTTCTGGGTTATTGCTATTAGCCTTTATAAAAGACACGTGCAGCTGTATTGTAACAATTTTATCAACAGCATTGTAAGACGCCGGAGCACGCTGTTTGCATACAGTCAATTTGACAGTTTACATGTAACCTAGGAGTCGGACACTTTTAAAGTCTAGATGAGGGCTTACGTTAGGCCTTGTATCTCGGTAATTAAAGCCTTATCTGTGAGACTGAAAGGCCGTCAGAAGTTTATCGTGCGGCGTCCGACGAAGCGTTATCTTCATTACTGCCGCAGACCGCAACTTTAATTCATGTGTCCATTAATTTTAAAAGCTGCCGCGTGCGTTTGTTAAGCCTATAATCATCTTTACGGTAATATAGCTTTAAGTTCGCGGGTAATAAATCATCGACAAATCAAAGCGTCGAAGGTTGTGCTATCTTCTATGAGTTATGTAGGAATTGCACTCAATACCTTGTTATTCTTAATTACTGGTTTTCACAACGTTGTTTCCACATATTGATGAAAGGTAAATCACTCGGTTTCTAAAAGTAAAATCATAAAATATTTAACTTTAATGCTTTAGTGTCATGATTTATTTTTGTAAATAAATAACACAAATTGCCTATATTTACTATCAAAAATATAAGTTGAATCCGTAATGATATGATCTAATTACGTTACTACGCGGAATTTCCAGAAAAAAAATATTTTAGCCAGTTTCCTGCTAAATTAACCAGGCTTAATGTTCATCAAAACCGAACTCTAACTATAATTTGAATTTAACGATATAAAACACCCATTAAAAGTTATCGAACCATTTCTAAGAATAAGTTAAAAGAATTAGCGAAAAAATGTTCTAGTTTCCGGCACCTGGTTCTATAATTTGCTAAAATAACTTCCGTGATCTTTAGTTACTGAATTTAAGTTACGGTTATCTTGTATATGTAAATTACTAACTTTCGCCCGCGACTCCGTCCGCGCGGAATTAAAAAAAACAAATGCAAGTAGCCTATGTTTTCTTCCAGGTTATCCTCTACATCTAAGCCAATTCCCGTCGAAATCCGTTCAGCTGTTTAGGCTACAAACTCTAACATCCATCCATCTAAACTTTCGCATTTATAATATTACTAGCTTACGCTCGCGACTCAGTCCGCGCGAAATTAAAAAAAAAAACCAAATATAGGTAGCCTATGTGTTCTTCCAGACTATCCTCTACACCTATGCCAAATTTCATCGAAATCCGTTCGGCCGCTTAGGCTACAAACTCTAACAAACATCCATCCATCCATCTGAACTTTCGCATTTATAGTATGAAGTATGATGTAAATTTTTAGCTTTTAATGTTTATACAAAATACAACTTAGTCAATTTTAGAGTTTCACATTAAGTACTTTTTTAATTTAATAAACTATAACCTTGATACAATTATTACGATGCTATTATCGTAAATCGTAAAGACGCTGTAATAAAATTTCAAGTCGAATATAATTCATCGATAAATCAAAAGAGACCATTATTCATGTAATCATATATGTATTAAATGATACTATTAGAGTGATTACTTAAGTAATTGAAATATTAAAATGAAAAAGAGCCATACATTTTTTATATTTCGTTCGGCATGCGCTAATTTATCAAACCGGTGTTAACGGAACTATCTTAACCGCCACGTATAATCACATATCTGTCAGTATGGAATTTTTTATATAGGACACTATTTTTAAATGTGACATTTTAGTAGTAAATGAATTACTTTTATCAAGAAACTTCAATTTAAATATTTTTATAAGATAAACTTTCAAGACGCCAATGATAGGTTCACAATGCAATAAGAATGGTAATTTCATAATAAACTAGCTGTTCCCATGCGACTTCATCCGCACAGTATTATCAAAAAAAAAAAAACAAAAAAAAAAAAAACAAATATAGGTAGCCTATGTGTTCTTCCAGACTATCCTCTACACCTATGCCAAATTTCATCGAAATCTGTTCGGCCGTTTAGGCTACAAACTCTAACAAACATCCATCCATCCATTTGAACTTTCGCATTTATAGTATGAAGTATGATGTAAATTTTTAGCTTTTAATGTTTATACAAAATACAACTTAGTCAATTTTAGAGTTTCACATTAAGTACTTTTTTAATTTAATAAACTATAACCTTGATACAATTATTACGATGCTATTATCGTAAATCGTAAAGACGCTGTAATAAAATTTCAAGTCGAATATAATTCATCGATAAATCAAAAGAGACCATTATTCATGTAATCATATATGTATTAAATGATACTATTAGAGTGATTACTTAAGTAATTGAAATATTAAAATGAAAAAGAGCCATACATTTTTTATATTTCGTTCGGCATGCGCTAATTTATCAAACCGGTGTTAACGGAACTATCTTAACCGCCACGTATAATCACATATCTGTCAGTATGGAATTTTTTATATAGGACACTATTTTTAAATGTGACATTTTAGTAGTAAATGAATTACTTTTATCAAGAAACTTCAATTTAAATATATTTATAAGATAAACTTTCAAGACGCCAATGATAGGTTCACAATGCAATAAGAATGGTAATTTCATAATAAACTAGCTGTTCCCATGCGACTTCATCCACACAGAATTATAAAAAAATATGACATGATGACAAACCATGGCAATCTTAATTCCTTGATGTTGGCAGCTTGTAGTTTATGGTCCCTTTCCCACGTTAGTGTTTTTATCCAATTTATTTATCCCCTAAGTTTAGTAGCGTGCAAATATGTAGCCTAAAGCGTGTCGTAAGTGTAGGGCTTTTTATTAAAGGAATAATTATTCAAAAATATACTGTGATTCCTGACATCTTACACCTCAAAGTAGTGTGTGTTTGCGCTTTATTATATTAGTATAGATAGATAAATCAACTACCGTAGTTTTTATAACTTTACTAAAAGATTTCATTTCATTTTTAAGTCACCGCTGAAAGTATTTTCCTTACATAACCGCCAGTAAAATATATCGAAACACATTTACCTAAAACTCTCACAAACAATAATAAGCAAAATATGTATTCACAGACATGCAGAGAAGAGCGATTTATGTTGCCAGTATAAAATAAGATTACTTAATAAAATTATTTTAACGGCAATTGTAAAAGACCATCAAAAATGGTCCAAAAAATCTCAAAAACTTGCACATTTATTAAAGGGATTAGATTTGCTCAAAAATGTGTAGCTTATGTGCTCTTCCAGGCTATGTTCTATATCTGTGCTAAATTTCATGGAGATTCACCTAGCCGTGACGGAGATAACTTTAACAAACATCCATCCATCTAATTTCTCGAATTTTTGTAGTAAGAAATACGATTCGCCTTCGATCGTCCAAGAGACGATGCAATATTAAGAAATTGATGTAATTTACATTGTTACCTGTGGAGCAAACCCGTTGATGAAACAGGACCTGTAAATGACGTGCGCCTACGCAAGCTCCCGTGCGATCCGAGACACTGGAAAGTAGCCGTTTTGCATGACCATAAACTTAGGAATATGCAGGTGTTAAGCGTGCATGAAAAACCTCCATGTTTATATTTGAAATTGATCAGAAATATTTATGAGATACGCAGCTACAAGCTTTTTTAACTTCTTTAATGTTTATAGATATCAGTTTTATAAAATTACTAGCTTTCGCCCGCAACTCCATCTGCGTGGAATTAAAATAAAAACACAGTGAGTAGCCTATGTGTTCTTATAGACTATACTCTACATCTATGCCAAATTTCATCGACATCCGTTCAGTTGTATTTGCTACAAACTCTAACAAACATCCATCCATCTAAACTTTCGCATTTATAATATTAGTAAGATTAAATACAAAGTAAACGTTAAATTAAACTAAAAATATTATAAACAATAACTACTACAATCGTTCAAAATTGTCTTGTGATTTATTTTTGACATTTCAAATTTATTATTAATAGAAAAATAAACACATAAACACATTTTAAAGCACATTTTCTTCGTTCAGAGAACAGTTGAGATTCTCAACAATTAATTTACATGTAAAAGCGACATCTAGTGGCCAGGTGTGTAACTTTAATTATTAGTGAAAACGATACTGTATTCCCACAGGTCATTTATTAATTATTTTAATTAACCGCTTTGTAGTTTCTTGGTGTAAAACTACTTACTATTAATTTTCAGTATTCTCTTATTGGCTTAGCGCTTGCTTTTTTTTATTCTCCGTCGATTACTTTCATCCCCGCGGCGGCTGCATACCAATTTCATTAGATATCAATTACCACTGGCAACTGTCTTGCGAAAATAATCGCTTTAATTAAAAAACACAAAAGTGAGTAGCCTATGTGTTCTTCCAGACTATCCTCTATGTTTATACCAAATTTCATCGAAATCCGTTCAGCTGTTTAGGATAGAAACTCTAACAAACATCCATCCATCCATCTAAACTTTCGCATTTATAATATTAGTATGATAAGTAAGTAAGATAAAGTATGCTTTCAAAATAAAAACAAGGTCGAAACTAGCGCCTCCATAAGTGTTATAAGTGAACGAGTCGTTCCCATTCAAGTAAAACACGTGAATGGTTAAAGGCAACACACTTGTGTGGAAGCTGTACTCCAAATGAATGTTGTACATCTCGTCTTGTTACTTGATAATGGCGCATACCGCTCTCCCTTAATTGCTCGGCAACAAATTCTTCAATGAAAGACCTCGCATGTTATACAAGCTACCACTTTTTCAGCTACGTTTAATACATATCAATTTTATAACCGTTATTAATTAGTTGTAATATTTAATGATAATGCAATTGCGTTGATTTGATTGTATTGAGTTGAGATGAATTCAATGGAAATAACAAAGAAATGTATAATTCACTGGTTGACATTTTTTTATTGTCCTTGGATATTAGTATTAGTTAAATCTTTAAGTCAATTTATTTTAATATCCAGAAAAAATATCCAAATTTACTATTGTCGCGAAGAAATACAATCAGTATTAATTAAAATACTTTATTAAGTGTATGAAATTCACAACCAATTAATTAACATGATGCAAAACGCGAGTACCGATCACAACCCAATTAGTATATTTCCCACATAAAAGAAGTCTTTAATCACCATTAAAATGTACGACCAAATTAAGTCGAATCTATAAATAATCGCGATTAAAATAGAAATATCTGAGATGCCGCTTTTAAAAACGAATGCTTCTTACATCTAGTTCGTTAATTAAACTGAGAAACTGGACATAGACTTATTAAGAAATAAATGAAACACGCCTAGTTGAAGTTAAAGTAGGGAAAGAAATAAAAGACGGTGCTCTCGTGTCGTCGACGAATAATTTTCAACTGTCTGTTGAAATGTTTGTCTCGATAGTTAGATTTGTTTCTGCAATAATAAATATAGAGGAATTTATTTAGCAACGTAGTTCTGGTAGCGGTCATCGGGAACTCTTTATTTTTTATTTAGGAATAATAATCATCGGAACAACCGGCGCGACCAGTCGCCCGCTCGAGCCTGCCACGCGCCACACACTAATACTGCTTTCACACGAGGGTTGTAGAACTACACTGTTATAACAGATATTGCCCTTTCAAGCAATATCCATACTTCATATGACTACTGCTCTGCGGAAATGTGCTGTCCTCGTGCGACTAACAAAACTTCATCCATCCATCTAAACTTTCGCATTTATAATATTAGTATGATAAGTAAGTAAGATAAAGTATGCTTTCAAAATAAAAAAAAACAAAAGTGAGTAGCCTATGTGTTCTTCCAGACTATCCTCTATGTTTATACCAAATTTCATCGAAATCCGTTCAGCCGTTTAGGATAGAAACTCTAACAAACATCCATCCATCCATCTAAACTTTCGCATTTATAATATTAGTATGATAAGTAAGTAAGATAAAGTATGCTTTCACAATAAAAACAAGGTCGAAACTAGCGCCACCATAAGTGTTATAAGTGAACGAGTCGTTCTCATTCAAGTAAAACACGTGAATGGTTAAAGGCAACACACTCGTGTGGAAGCTGTACTCCAAATGAATGTTGTACATCTCGTCTTGTTACTTGATAATGGCGCATACCGCTCTCCCTTAATTGCTCGGCAACAAATTCTTCAATGAAAGACCTCGCATGTTATACAAGCTACCACTTTTTCAGCTACGTTTAATACATATCAATTTTATAACCGTTATTAATTAGTTGTAATATTTAATGATAATGCATTTGCGTTGATTTGATTGTATTGAGTTGAGATGAATTCAATGGAAATAACAAAGAAATGTATAATTCATTGGTTGACATTTTTTTATTGTCCTTGCATATTAGTATTAGTTAAATCTTTAAGTCAATTTATTTTAATATCCAGAAAAAATATCCAAATTTACTATTGTCGCGAAGAAATACAATCAGTATTAATTAAAATACTTTATTAAGTGTATGAAATTCACAACCAATTAATTAACATGATGCGAAACGCGAGTACCGATCACAACCCAATTAGTATATTTCCCACATAAAAGAAGTCTTTAATCACCATTAAAATGTACGACCAAATTAAGTCGAATCTATAAATAATCGCGATTAAAATAGAAATATCTGAGATGCCGCTTTTAAAAACGAATGCTTCTTACATCTAGTTCGTTAATTAAACTGAGAAACTGGACATAGACTTATTAAGAAATAAATGAAACACGCCTAGTTGAAGTTAAAGTAGGGAAAGAAATAAAAGACGGTGCTCTCGTGTCGGCGACGAATAATTTTCAACTGTCTGTTGAAATGTTTGTCTCGATAGTTAGATTTGTTTCTGCAATAATAAATATAGAGGAATTTATTTAGCAACGTAGTTCTTGTAGCGGTCATCGGGAGCTCTTTATTTTTTATTTAGGAATAATAATCATCGGAACAACCGGCGCGACCAGTCGCCCGCTCGAGCCTGCCACGCGCCACACACTAATACTGCTTTCACACGAGGGCTGTAGAACTACACTGTTATAACAGATATTGCCCTTTCAAGCAATATCCATACTTCATATGACTACTGCTCTGCGGAAATGTGCTGTCCTCGTGCGACTAACAAAACTTCACTTACATATGCTGGTGTAACTTGTATTCCGTTAAAAGAAAAACTACAAGCTTCAATAATACGTATTGTTATAATTTTTGAGAAGAGAATAAATTTATAAAGAGTTAAATATAAAAATTATTAAGCAATGTTAACAAGGTCGATTGGAAACGCGCAACTAAAATTCGATCCTTTTATTTGTAGTTAAGTTCCGATGAAATAACACTGAAAAAAAATTCAATTTCGTCGAAGACGTACGTTCGGAACGTGCGACATTAATCACGGTACAGACGTCAAGTAAATAAATAATGGTCATTCAATGGTCACCACTCTAACTGCACAATTAAAATTTCGAATTCCACTTTTGCCGTCGCTACTTTTTATACTGCAGCCGTTGCAATTTTGTTGAAGTTTTTGCAATCGCTTGTCGAACTAAAATAGATCTAGTAATGCAGACGGAATAGTCAATAACGTAGCAATGTTAATGAAACCAAAGAGATGAAAGAATATTGACGGTTTTAATGTTAATATTGTATAGGCGGACTTCGTTAAAAGCCTTCATTTAAAATATTGATAAGTAAAACTGTTTTAACTATTCCGTGGGCGTAAGTTATTTTTAATGACAAATAATACAGTGAATATCCAGGATGGGCCAACGAATAAGAAATGCATCTTCATTTATCTTTATTTATCTTTTTTCTGTGCAATTCTGCTTTACGAAGACGATTAAGTGGCAAATCAATTCATCAGTAACCTGACAAGATAATAAAAGTACAAAAAAACTACTGTTACTTAATAAAATCCTTGTCAAGTTACACAATAAACATGGGAAATTTTTAAATATTTTACTTTTATAATTTAATGTTGTTTTGTATAATGACCAAGTAGCCTATTTACAATATTTCATACAAATAGATTTCTTAGCGATTTATAGAGATGGTGACAAAGAAGAATCACTTACCGATAAACTTAATGTGGTACTCATAACGAAAGGTTACCAATTAAGCATAAAAATAGCGCAGATTGTGAGAAAACTCAAATCGATATAAAGCGTTTAAGAATTTAATCGGCCGTTGTTGATTTTATCGATTGTTACAATTTAAATGACAATGGTAATTTTGTAATACGTAGAAAAATATATTTCGAAACAGTCAAGGAAATTAAGCAAAAGTATTCATCTTTAGAAACTATCTATTTAGATTTTTATAGAATCAGTTCTAATTTAAATATTTTACTTTTATAATTTAATGTTGTTTTGTATAATGACCAAGTAGCCTATTTACAATATTTCATACAAATAGATTTCTTAGCGATTTATAGAGATGGTGACAAAGAAGAATCACTTACCGATAAACTTAATGTGGTACTCATAACGAAAGGTTACCAATTAAGCATAAAAATAGCGCAGATTGTGAGAAAACTCAAATCGATATAAAGCGTTTAAGAATTTAATCGGCCGTTGTTGATTTTATCGATTGTTATAATTTAAACGACAATGGTAATTTTGTAATACGTAGAAAAATATATTTCGAAACAGTCAAGGAAATTAAGCAAAAGTATTCATCTTTAGAAACTATCTATTTAGATTTTTATAGAATCAGTTCTAATTTAAATATGGCAACAATATTATACTACTGTATTTATTTCAATAATATATTTTCAGTAAAATTCAGCGAACAAAAAAATCTAAATATAGTTGTTATGTTATCTTACTAATAATATTATAAATGCGATAGTTTAGATGGATGAATGGATGTTTGTTAGAATTTGTAGCCTAAACGGCTGAACGGATCTCGGTGAAATTTGGCATAGATGTAGAGTACAATCTGGAAGAAAACATAGGCTACTTAGTTTTTTTTATCAATTCCTCGCGGACGGAGTCGCGGGCGAAAGTTACTTAATTTATACTTCTGTCAGTCAAGCGGCATATTACCGAATTATATTTTAAATACCTCCCAAAATAAAAAAAAATCTCATTATCTGTATAAGCGTTGTAATAAACTTAATGAAACAAAAATTACAGTAAAGAAACTGAAAGTATATTGCAGTAATTATTTCTTTCAAGGTTTATCCAAATAGGATCGGTGCACCTTAGAGCCGGCTGAATAAATTACAAGAGGTATGTTTATTTAGAGCCTAGCTACTATGTTCACTATTCTTTCTATAATAACTCGTACCGTTTGAACGATGTCGAAGCGCAACCAATTACATATCTGGTCATTGTAGAGTTATTTATTATACAATGGAGCATGTGTATTTATTAAGAGATAAGAATGACTTATGACTTATTATAGCATACATCTTGAAAGGCTTGTCAAAACATATCAAAGCAAATCGATGAATACATTTTATGATAACTGTCTTTTATATCGTTATCAGTTTTGCTAACTATATCACTAGCTGTTCCAGTGCGACTTCATCCGCATGAAATTATGAAAATTTTATTTTATTGTATACATTTGTTAAATTATCAATTACAAATGTCAAAATGACATGACGTGATGACAACCTTGCTTCCTTGATGTTGGCAGCAACTTATGGTCTCTTTCCCACATTAAGGTTTTTATCCAAAATATTACCCCCTAAGCTTAATGGCGTTAAAATATATAGTCTAAAGCGTGACGCAAGTGTAGGGCTTTATATTAAAAAAAGAATTATTCAAAAATATGCTGTAATTGCTGAAATCTTAAGCAACAAAGAAGTGTGTGTTTACGCTTTATTATAATAAGTATAGAATAGAATAGATAGATAACACATTTTTTGAAAATACTACATTAATACATAACCCTGAATTGTAACCCTATTTTCAGTTATAAGTAAAGTTATACTTGTAGCTAAAATCGAACTATTGGATTGGTTTACTTTTCCCACACTACAATGGAGTCAGTATAAATGCAAGATATGAATCAATGCAATAAATTGAAGCGATTAAATCACAATGTTGCTCATTAAGACTAATTAAATTTATGAACTATTTCTTTATTATTCGAAAAACTCGAAGCGTTCACAATTTTAAAGTAACCCAGAAACAATAAAGTTTAACGAAGTACGTAAAGAAGTACTAGTTAGCACTAACTTAGCCCTGCATTGGTCACGTGCCGCGTAGGCATCTGTTTTAATTAAGTCTCATGTACACTGGTACGAAAACGTCGCTTCAGACTGATGTGGGACACATTACAAAACGCCATCGAGACACTTTAATTACAGCGTTTACGTTCCAACCCACTTACTTGGATCACATTGAAGGGTTGCTAACTTAAACCTACGCGTTTGTCGCGCAATGTCGCCCCGCTAAAGCTAGGGAACCAGCTTCGTACCCACATCCATAACTCTCCAAACTGGTCCCAATATCGCTTATTATGTATCGGTTTTGTGTTAATCATATCTCTCGCTCAGTATGGACTCCTGAGCTACCGGTCGCTGGTCTATTAATAAAAGGCGAGCTCCGAACTGTCGGGAATGCTCGCAACCTGCTATTGTAGTGTAGTGGTTAAAGAATTTGTCTTTTTAATCGCGCTGCCGCTCCACTGTACGCTGAGCCTATTATTAAGGTTAATTGGAATTATTAAGGTTTTATTTTGACGGCAGCTAGGAGTTTTAGCGGATCCCCGCGACGCATACGAGATAACTTTAAGATTGAAGCGAGCTTTTACATTAATTTATAGTTAGAGTACGTGATATGAAATTTTAATAGAGAACGTTTTAAATTCTAGCTTTCGCTTTCTATCAATCAAAGCTTTTTTTTTTAAAGTTTACCTCGGCGATAAATACAAGAATAATTAAACAATTTTAAGTAAATAACTATTATATAATTTTCTTTGATTGACTTGTTTCAGTTTTGGAGACGTTGAAGATTTGTTTCTTATTGTAAAAAATGAAATATTTTACTTAATTTCACAACTTTTTGCACAGCTGCTTGAGTATTGGATTCATTCGAGTATATGTAAATTATTGAAAGTTAATTTACATAGGTCTTTATTTCAGTATAAACAGTTAGTCGTAATTGGTTAAGTAACAACGGCCAATAAAAATCTTGCACCTTTAAAAATTCGTGAAATAAAGAAATACGCGGCCACTTTGTAAGATTTCTTCGCGAACGCTCGCCAGATACATTTCCATAATGACAGTTAATTAATTTGTAAGCACCGTGACGACGGGTGTAATGTTATGTCGGGACGTCTCGGTGTTTATCGTCAAATTGCGGGAGCATCGGTGCCCGGACTGCAATTAGGAACAGTATAAACGACCTCATACAACGCAATGCAACGACATCACACTGTCCTGTAACCAATTATTTGCATCGCACAAAAATGTCATTTTCCCTACAGAAAATGCATCGAAAATTATGTACGCATTCATTTCTTGTTTAGTAAGTTTTTGCATAACTAGACGTTAAAAATATCCGTCAAAAATTATGGAATTTTAACGAGAATCTTAATAAAGTAGAGTTAATAATCAAAATCATACTATCATACTAATGCGAAAGTTTAGATGGATGGATGGATGTTTGTTAGAGTTTGTAGCCTAAACGGCTTAACGAATTTCGATGAAATTTGGTATAGATGTAGAGGATGGTCTGGAAGAACACGTAGACTACTCACTTTTGTTTTTTTTAATACCACACGGACGGAGTCGAGGGCGAAAGCTAGTATCTAATAATTGCGATCATTAACTGAAGCACTAACTCACACTTGTTCATTATACTAATTACTGGTTGGTATTATGTAACAATTTAACCTACTAATATTAAATGTCATTACTCGTCAAAATAAATCTGAAATAATCTCTATCATAATTGACAGAAATTGTATACATTATTCTTTCCCCGTTGTCAAATTATAAGTCACCTGTTCAGTGTTTCATAACAATTTTTATCTTAGCTCAATGTATTCCGAACGATTAAATCTACTGAGGCAGTCATTTGATAGTCGATATCGATCACCATTTGCAATAATGTCTAACGAAGCTGAACGCAATATAAATCAATATTAATACGAGCACTTTCATCATTCTCTCGCATGTTAATAAGATGTTTAACAGTCAAACAGTTTCGATTAGCTCTAAGAATGACAGCTACGGAATTCTAATTATCAATCCATGTATTGAACAAACGTGTCCGACTGTCGGAGTGTAAAGGTCCGAAAGAAATCATTAATAAGCCTCGGAATGGATCACATTTAAATACCGTACTCGAGAGAAACGCGCAGCTAAGGGCTACGGGCAATTGGGCGCGACTAGTTATCTATTATATCTCAATATCGAATACGCTCTTTATCATTAACACAATATAAATATTTATTTATTGACTGCCGGAGACCAGCCAAATGCAGAAGTGAAAAGTATTAGGGCCCCTATACACTGTTGGTAAAAAGGTAAATAAATGTATGAATATGACATTAATAGTTGATAAAATGCTCGGCAAAATCTTACTTAATATTATAAATGGGAAAGTTTAGATGGATGGATGTTTGTTAGAGCTTGTAGCCTAAACGGCTGAACGGATCTCGATGAAATTTGGCATAGACATCTACGTACATGTATTATCCTCTAGGATAATCTGGAAAAACACAAAGGCTACACACTTTTGCTTTTTTATCTCGAAATTCGCAGACTAGAGCTTAGAGCTAGAGACAGTTGAGTGAAACTTTAGAGGCACTGCAAATAAATGTATTTTTAATGATGCATTAGATGTAAGAAAAAAAACCTATCGAGGACGAAATATAGAAGTATCAAATTCGTCGATTGTTAAAAATTGTTGTCTATTACTTCTATCTGAAGAGATAATATTATCTTTGTGACAGTCAAAACACTCCTTTACAACGAATCAAACACCAAATCCGACACCTTATTAAAGGCTGGAATACGACGGTCGCCCGCGGCGCTGCACGCTGGCCACTCGCTTCTAAAAACAAACATCTCTATTAATTTCCCTCGAACCTTTTAAGGTATCCACAACGGATTTATCGGGTGCAGTATCAATCATTCGATACCGAATACGATAATTAATAAAGAAATGATCTACATCAAATAAGTTTTACACCTTACAGTACGTTGCTTTTAAAATCGGATTTACGTCAATTTTACTTCTTACTGATATTTACGAAAGTTGACTGGATTTGTGACCGTTTATTACTCTAACTACATAACGGCTTTACGGATTCAAATGAAATTTGGTTATAAGATAGATTACAATCTGGAATATCACATAAGGTGCTTAAGTAATCGATTTTTTGTATTTTAAAGTGTTACAATTGCTTTATCCTCACATTTTGTATCGGTTGTCAAGCTTAACAAATCACATATACCTCGTTTAAGCTCGCAAAATAAGTATTTCCAAAATCGACAACTTAAATTATACTTTAAAGCTTAGCGAGTTTTAAATCAGAACCGTTTTAAACTCTTTAAATTGTCGTTTATAACGAGTCGATTATATTTAATGGACTACTTAGCACAACGATCCGTTTAGTTGCGATTCCCGACATCGGTGCGATACAAACGATGATATAAAATACGACGCCAATGGGATAACGAGTTTATTAAAGATACATAAATGTCGGATCGAACGCATAAGTATAAAAAATGAACTTTCTATTGTTCCCTGTTATCGGGTTATTGATCGTTATATGTAAGTACTTAGCAATTTTTTAACGACATCAGATCTCACGAAGATTAGAACTAACCATTCCTCTTATAATAAGTTCCCACGGTTCGCTTATTAGTATTTAATTTCTCTAATTATCTTCTCTTCTTTTCTGTCTTTCTAAAACATTGGCAGGGTATTTTTCTATCATGTATTTTAATATTTGTATAGTAGTATATTTGAATTTATATAATTACCTTACCCTTGTAACGCATAACAAGATGACAACACCTTATTCTACGTTTACCCATTTCCTGCTTCTCTTCTTTTCTGTCTTTTTAAAGATTGACAGCGTCTTTTTAATCTTTTGTCTTTTCTTTTTAATGGTAATATTAGGAAGCGTCATCTGTTTAGAGCTATCTCTACATTTATGTACTTAAGATTCAAGGCCTCTTCGTTGTTCTATCTCGCTTCTTAAGTATACAAATTATAGTACAATCTTTATAATATACCATAATGTTCATAATATAAGTATTAACTATCATACGCAGTCATAGTTGAAAGCCTTCTTTTCAAATTACAATAATATATTAACACACAAAAGAAACTTTGCCGCTGAATGATAAACGCATCATAAAAGGCCTAAGGCATCCCAACCCAGTCACTCGATATCTCTTCCGAACAAATCACTATTTTATCGCCATTCCGATCGAAAAAAAAAATATTGATATCAACACAAAAAAGTCGTTCAAAAACAATAGAGTGGATGGATTGAAAGGATTCTCGGGTCAGATAACAAGTCGGTCAGTATAAAGTATGTATTAATAATAGCTTTATTTTGATGGCGTCCGAACTACGAACACTCGTTTACTTGTGTCATTATGGCCTCTTAATCTCTCTTAAGTAGTCATTTGGTGTTGAAAATGTATCGGACAATATTAAAAAAGTAGACTGAACTAAACGTAGCGCATTAGATGACTATTTAAAATGTGCGTAAATCCACTAAAATTTATTATAATGACAGTTTAAGCGACAACAGTTTTAATTAATAGAGATTTTAAATTGTAATAAGAAATGTGAAAAGATTTTTAAGAGTAATTAATATTTATTTGAAATTAGCTTTCGCCCGCGACTCCGTCTGCGTGAAATTAAAAATATAAGTAAGTAGCCTATGTGTTCTACCAGACTATCCTCTACATTTAAACTAATTTCATCGTAATCTGTTCAGCAGTTTAGGCTACAAATTCTAACAAATATCCATCCAAACTTTCGCATTTATAATATTAATATTTGAACTAAAAATAACTAGACAAACATTTTGCAGTTCCTTTATGCAAGTTAGCTGTTCGCAAAATAGTATATTTAGGCAAAGATAAACTATGATTACTTGGTTTCATACCTTATGACTTGTATGTTATAAAAGAGCTTGTCATTTGTTTTAACAAGACATACCTTCGTATGAGAAATTTCAAATATTTAATTTTCAAGATTTTATTACTAAGATGAATAGCGCTAGGTCTAAATACTAAAAAGCTAAGGATGTCTAACATAGTGATTGAAAGTTAAAAATTATGAAACGAAAATAAAACAATATTTTTAATATTCGAAAACCTAGCGTCTGACTTTCAAGTGAAATGTCAAACTTGTCATCACAAAAATAACAAGTTGTGAGTTAAAAAATAAAATTATTAACGTCGTGCACCTAATTAATGAAATATTTTCCGGTCGTTAGGAAGAAATTTACACGAATAACAGGCAATTGTGATGATATTTATGTAAAATATCTGACCTACCCCACTCTATCAAATGTTAATCGTCTAGACAAGTTGCCAGAAATCTAAGGAGGCAATAACTTATGTTAGAACGGCCTCGTTTGAAATCTAATAACTAATTTGGCTGATTGGATTAAGATGTCAAAGCGTGCTCACCATTTACGGTCCGCAGAACAGATTCTGTTACCACTAAAGTATCGCATATAATATTGATTTCTTAAAAGCCACTATTATTTCTAAATTCACAGCAGCATTTCTACATTTAATAAATACGAGCTACTTGTATTACATCAAACTTTTTTTTATATTGGTGTTGGTTTGTAAACTTCAATTTCTATATCTAGACAACCGACCGTTCCATTTCCGGACGATGCAATGTTACTACAGAATCTTATTACCATTTCAATACAAATTTAATAAAAACAAACATTCGCACATATATTAAGTAAAAGATGAAAACAAAAAACTTGTGTTGCTGGCCTTACTTGTTATGGAATGACGATTCAAAATTTACCAAAGGATGATGCCCTGTTAAAAAAAACAATAACAACAACAAAACATCGACAGTGAAATGACACAATCAAGAAAATCCAACAATTCGTATGCAACTAATATCAATATCTACGTAATTAGTGGTGACATATCGTTCATTATACCTCATTTAATATTTAAATTAAATGTCTTAATAATTTAAAAGGTAATTTTTCTAGTAATTTTCATATATATTTCAATACAAACAGGTGCTTATAACATCTCCGGGTATAACAAAAAAAATAGTAATGACAAAAAATTGCGGCATATTCAACGGACAAGACGCTATCGCAAAACAAGAGGCTTATCAGCGTTTCCCTTGTTTTGCGGCGGCAATAAATTTTTTAAATATACCATAATTCTTTGCTGCCGAAGATCGATGTGTGATAAGTGTTTATTAGAACACGGGTGGTATAAACTTGTGCGATATCGGAACAAAAACAGGCGAAATACAACAAACATAAAACATTTCTCTCGTTGCCAAAATCCAAAATCGGGCCGAGTATCTTCAAGCTTGTTTGATCTCGTTATCGCAGTTTGTTTAGTAAATAATGAGCAGTCGATAACTTGTTAACAACCTGCCGACACCTTGCAAAAAAACCTTCTAAACGACAGTCGGAACGAACTAAAACGAAGCTAAACATTATTGATGTTATTAGATTGAAATAATTTTTACATTTTCTCTAATACAAGGGAAAGCAAATACAAAATTTAAACTTACGTAATTTAAAAAACTCCGACTTTATGTAACACTGGGAAATTCAATTATGTACAGGCTGAATACAGCATTATTAATATACAGTAAAAAGACTACGTTTATCCTAAATGAAACAGATTCTTTTTCTTTTTTATTTCAAAACTCTAATGCCAACTAAATTACTATAACCAGCCAGTACCGCAGTATAAAAACAGGGCACCACTACGTCCACTAATATTCACGGAATTTTAACATTCCCGTGTTATAAAATATTACAGACACGTGCATGAAAATTATTTATACCCGTAACATTAAGACGGGAATACACATACCAGTCGCTGGCACACTGGTATACAAATCACTGGCTCGTATCAGGTACAGATATGTGTAAACATTAACTGGCATGCAAACAGCTGGAATGCGAGTAGCTAGCTCAATTTTTGATAGATACAATTCTCGTCTCCTACGGTCTCATCAACGGGCATGATAGCCAGCCAGTTCCATTTTACTGACATACACATTGCGCCAGTATTCTATTAGTCTTCTTTACTGGCATGTATACCCACCTTAAAAGGCTTATAAAAATGTATAATAACACATCGTATGAGGTAACTGTTATTACCAGTTACCACCTGACAGTAGTTTAATTTGAAACATGCGAGTGCCCAAAATATATAAGATGGCGTAACAGAAATGATGGCTTTATTATAGCGCGCGGCATACACTTAATATTTGCATACGGGATTGTATTGACGGTCGACGGTCGGCGCATGGCCTGCCTGTGTGGCACGCTCCGGCAATACCCTTGCACTAATTAGAGTTTCATGAACAGTCGTTAAGTAAATAAGCACTTAGCCTCCGGCGATCTTCCAAAGTTAAATCAAACGTTCGTAAATCGATACGAAATCGATGACTTTGTACACAACTCGATTGGGTAGAGTATTGGCAGTTATTATTCTTAGCAAAAACGGATAAAATCAATCTCATTTATTGCTTTCTTGCTGGTGTTAAATGTAGAATTGACTACACTTTAGAATCACTTATCTCAAATTTAGAGACTGAGGTCCTATGCTTTATGTGTTTTTTTTAAAAACAGTTTTATTGCAATATATAATCTAACGAGTATATTACAAGATAACGATGGAATTAGAATACCACGTTTTATTTTAATTCATATAAGTCAAAGATATGCTAATTATAATTAAGTAACAAATTGTCACACGACATACAAAAAGGATAAACTATCGTATTATTCTAGAGTCGATTTATAATTAATGATACTTTGCTTTGTATGAATTATTACACTACAGTGCGACCAACCTATTTGACCCGGTGGACATAAATGGAACTATAATACAATACCTGACTAGCGCATTCTGTCAATAACAAAAAATTGTCATAAGATCCTTATTGTAAATTGGCGTAATTTTTGTTTTATTTATCATTTTCTAAGCAATAGTATATTTTATACTAGCTGTTGCTCGCGACTTCGCCCGAGTGAAATTAAAAAATATAGCCTGTGTTACTCACTGATAACGTAGTTTTTTAATAGTGCAAGAATTTTTGAAGTCGTCCCAGTAGTTTACGGGTTATTTCAATACAAAAATACAAAGCTTTCCGCTTTATTATATTAGTATAGATATTCTCTGACAGAATTTACAGCGCTCCTCTCACCGGGTCTTATAAGTTTATAGGACTATAGTAGGATAGAATATGAATACTAAATTAAGTCTGAGAATCTGAATATCATTAGGTTATTTATGAGTTGAATTTGTCTCTCGGTCGTACTGTCTCATTACGGCGCCGACAAAGCCTCGCCCAGCATTTGTCACGCAAACACTGAAGTAATAGCGAAATCCTTTCACAGCTGGAATTTCGAACTCTGTATTCTTATTTAACTTCGTACAATGAGCATTTTATTCGATTTTATTATTGACTGTACGTTTCCACTTCCCAAACATTCAATAGCAAACCAAACAATATCATTTTCCACGTTGTTTCTGTCCTGTCATACATACAACTTATTAAATTACTTCTTTTTACATATAATTATTCGGAGTTTATCAATGTCTTGATAAATATAAGCCTCTCCAGTTTACAGTCCTTTCCAAGCATCTTAAAAATGTCATCGGTGAACGTGTATTTGAATTTTGACGATACTTTCTCATGTCCAATTTATTAAATTTATGTTAATATTGAAAAATGAAAGATAAACTCGCTAACCTAACCAGCAACTGCCGATTGTGTGTGGTTTTTACCGCGAATTTTGCCAGACGTTGTTTATTCTCCCGACAATGTGGCCACTAAAAGCAAGGAATTAAATCGAGACTTTGATTAAGACTTCAGTGCTCATTTCGGAGGCGGCGCCCCGCGGGGCACGCGCGTCTTGTCTCGACAAGCACCCTTAATTGTTAATTGGAGACAACGGGACTCGACTTTTTTGGTCAAAAAAATGGATCGTAATTTGCAACGAAAGCAGACAATACATTGCAATGAATACCCGTCTTTTTTATGTTTCTGCGACCGATGATTATACAGCATTTATATAGCAATCATTGGTCTCAGACACAACGATGCGCTTTAAAAGGGAATCGTAGGATATACTAAAATTTCTAAGGCGTGAACACATGTAAACGTTCCCAGGTGTATATCGACACTACTTAATGTGAATTCCCAAAGAGAACTCGACTAAATAAGGCTGTTTTACGAGCGGCGGTCTTTGGAGGCGGTATTCCATTGTGGCGATCGACAGGCGAACTTTATTGGCTAATTTTATTCAATTAAATTGTTCTCGTTGTCGACACCGCCGGCTTTCGTTTCAACGCCTCGGAAATTATTGCGCTAGACGATGTACGAGGCTTGTTTAAATAGGAGTGATTTAGAAGGCGCCGCAACGTTCATGTCGGACTAACGAGCGCCTGCATCGCAAGTCATCACCGCGCAGTAACACGCCACAGCCCGCCGCAGCACGCCGCAACACGCCGCCGCTCCCGTTCACCGGCCATAAACAAATCCTGTCCCATCCTTTACTCTCGAGCTCCGGCTCCGTGCAAAAGGATTAAAAATGATTTTTATATGTTAATTTCGACGTCGTAACAAAGCGGGTGGCAGCTTCCAAACGGTGAACGCTAGTATCGTGCTGTGATATCACTAAGACGTTTCATCGCAGTGTCGAAACAATACTATCAAAAGAGTCTTGGTTAGAAAAAGTTTTGATTCCTACTACCTATAATGTTCGGATCATGCTGACAGGACATTTCACAAATCGTTTGTTAGGTTATTTTTTACCCGTGGTTGTGTTAACGATATGATCGGGACAATATATCGATGACATATGTATCTTCAGTCCTCAACTCAAAGGGGTTGTTTCTTTGAATACAATCATATTAATCGCTGGCTATAATAAGCTTGTTATCTTTAATGAGGTTGTAAACTATAACCTATTAAAATTATAATGAATTTTGTAACTGTATAGTTTTTGATCGGAATGTGCCGTAAATATTAAAATAACGTTCTCTCAAGCCGATTAAATTATGAAATAGGCGATAGCTGTTATTTATCGTTAATTACTAATTGTTAACGCAATCCTCTAATAAGAATTGTCATTTTGGATATTAATAAAGTAATATTAATGTGATAATCTTTTATAATTTCTATTTAACATTAATTAAACCGAACATTTAAAATTACTTTTTAATAACATAAATTAAAATTATATTTATAGCCCAGAAGGGTATTAAAATTGTTTTGTCCACAAGTCCACAACCAAATAGTTCGTGCAAAAAGTCCCTATACTAATTACAATTTCGCTTGTTCTAAATAACTACAAACAAACGAACGTTTTAGAAAAACAAATATCATAAAGCATGGTAAAGGACACCGAAGACCCATAACAATAAACTAAAGTACTTTTCGCCGCAACCAGCAAAAAAACAACAAACAGAAAAACAAATAAAATTATGTTTAATAGGCTTGTGAGAACTGTCGCCTACCACCCACTGTGTGGAAGGTTCTTTAGATATTTTAATTGCACCGCTGAAAATATCTCCAAAATTTTATATCTCGTAAATCATGGACACGGTAGCCCTAGTTGTAGCCCGGGTTTTTTGTCGCCATTGCCCGTCAAAGAGGATATTTAAACGTCTACGTCATTTCCGATTCAATCATCGGCTTACTCTAGCGCCATTACGAAACTTACTAATTTTGTCTAATAAGTACTAGACAAGGTCTATTAGACAAAAGTGACATTCTTTTTTTTAAATCCACTAAGTACCAAATTCAGCGAAAATGTGTTCAAATGGGCATATCGTTTTCATTTGAAGAACCTTGATACAATTTTTGTAACTCGCATTGTAACATTAGAGATTTCACAGACATATTTCGAAGGTACTTTTGTACAAAAACCCTCGAAATAATCCGTTGTAGTCCAAGACAAAGCAACGAATTGAATACGACTGATATTTTTTAATAATCATCAGCGAATCGTGAAAACAAAAGCAACAGAAGGTGATCGATTACCATCGCTGCCTACGCACCGTCAGCCAAATCGGCCATTCGTGAAATTGTATAAAACATGATATATTTGCTACAAACGCCCCGCATTGATGAACAGATAAAACAATAACCTTTTAGTTTAGAAATTCAAGAGATTTAAAATAAAAGAAATCAAATCTATACTAAATCATTATAAACAAGAAACATTAGTAGATTTAATGTATATATTTAAATAACTCAAAAACTACTATGAGGATTTGAAAAATACTTTCACCATTTAAAAGTTACGTTATCACTGACTAACAGAGGCAATATTTTTTATTATTTCTTTAATTTCACGCCGACGAAGTCGCGAGCAACAGCTAGTATAGATTAAAAGAATGTTCCTCGGACGCGACAAAGTTATACATTGTTTACGCAAAGTTCAAGTTTAAGTATGTATGTAAGTGACTCTTTCTGACATTAAATAACCTATACAATTAATCAACAAAGTAACGAACAAAATTCCAGCTTTGCTGACAAATGTTTTTGTGATCAATTTACTCAGACATTTCAAGTATCCAGAAATATTTTTATAACAATTTTAAAGTAATATAAAAATATTCATAAATGAGAACATGAGATATGATTTTCCGTCGGAACCGTCCGAGGTCGAGAGTCATTCTAAACACATCACTCATTCGAAACAAGGCATCGTTTAAAAAATGACATTTCGGTAGTCAATAAACGTTGTTTGTTTTTGTAACAGGAAATCTATTTGGTTGTGTAAAAAGATTTGGTAAAAAAATATACAAAAACGACCGTAGTGGGTGGCGGCCGACGACAGTCTAAGTAGCGTAATTCGATATCCGAGTCCAGAGTTTGTTTTTCTTATGCACGCTTCCAATTGTATGAGGCCAATAAGTTGATGATATCATTTAGTCGTCCCTCATAATGTGTTAATACCAGCAGAACTGTTTTTATAAGGGATATCTTAATGATGCACATTTTGGGTAAACAAACACAGGAAGTGCAATTTTTAAGCATCTTAAAAAGTAGTCAAGGCCGCATTTTAAAAAACCATAATAGTATTTTTAGATTCATAGGAGATTTTTACTCTTAATAGCTTCTACGTGATTTGAAGTCAGATGTTTACACCACCGAGCCTCTAAGAATTGTAGCTAAGGATCCTCCTAAATCTTAAGCAAAATTATGCACTTAGTTGACAACCATACGTTGGTGAAATTAAACTATTTAGAGGCCGTTTAAATAATGCTAAAAGGACCCTTAAATTTTAGTAATGGTTAGTGAAAAAGACCACTAGTCTTCCACCACCATAGCTATCACTTTGCTAAGGTAATTGGAGTGAAATATCTTTATTCCGTAGATATTGATTAGACTGAATGAAATGGATTATTATAACAAATGCAAATCGGAAATTATATCATCTTTCAATCACTAAAAAGTTTCACGCATATCGTTAATTTTACTTTTAATTCCTGCTTATAATATATACAAAAATAATTGCATGGATTTCACTTCCCAATCAATAAAATGATCGAGGGTTTGTGTTTGTATGTGTAGGTGCGCCGTAGGGAGAGATCACGTGACTACACTCGCAACCCCAATTTCTATTTCTGTCTCATTTTCACATATCGAAATTGCATTAGATAGAAAGGATAAGAAAATGCGTTTGTCAGGATATTGGGAAGCTGAACATCTGCCCGTATTTAAATCTGCGATTGTAATGGAATTGACTATGATAAATTGTAATTAAAATTTAATGAAGAAATAAATTATTTATTTCTTATTAAATAAACTTGTAGTGCCTGTGAGAATTGTCGCTGTCGATTTAAAGAATTGCAACTCGTTGCTTTTACATTTCAACAGTTGAATTATGTATTGAAGAAGTGTAAATGTGATTTCTATGTAACGGTTTGCTTTTGAGAAGCTTGTGAACCTAAATTGAATGAAACCAAAAAGAACTCGATCTTGTAACCGCAAAGATAAGCAATGCGGACAATAATTTTCAGCGATAATCTTATTACGTATGCCATTAGGGCGATAATTGAGTGACGGAATTTATGGTAAGGTTTAAAAATATTGTGGTAGCGGGCATAAGAAGTTCATTGAAAACGAATGCAGCTCATTCGGAGGTCCCGAAGGAAGGGGCAAGTTTCTGAGTCTCCCGTCTGGAGAGAAACAATACATTGAAAAGCGTTTTGTACGCGCAGCGAATTGTTCAATGAGCACACTGCTTGTAATTATTGTTATTTTCTGTCCAGACATTGATATTGAAAGGGAATGTGGAACATTTTTTTGCGAGTGGCTGTGAATGAGAGATTTGAGATTTTTTTCCAATAAGGCGAGCTTTGATTTTTTTTTGTACGAAATATTGAAGTCTACAAATTCAAGAAATAATAAGTATTTATGAGGTTTGCGTATTAATTTTTCGCTGACGATATGTAATAGCAATTGTTTAATTAAAGAGAAACGTATTAAAACTATAATATTACAAAGCCTACAATATCCAATTGATTATGTAATTATGGTCCAATTACATTACTAACATTTTGTTAATGTTATAAAACTGTAGAAGAAACTAATGTTTTGATTCCCAGCAACGAGTTCTGCGGTTAAGTATTACATATTACCACACTGTAACCAGATAAGGATAGGAAGAGAAAGAGACTAAAGGCCTCCAGCACGCAAATCACATCTTATTCAATCAGAAACTTCATTTTAAGCATTACAATTTATCTACACTAAATTGACATAGCAACCAAGAAATCAACAGTTGCTATGGTCTAAATAAATATTTATAATACTCTATTACGAGTATATTCATAAAACTCAATACGCGAACGACCGGATAACCTTTATAACTTCCCCCAAGCGTCTATAGAAGCTTGGTCTAGTCGTCTAGATGCAAGTCTCGGATTCTTTATACCGGTGACCTTAGCTTATTTAATTTTCAAGTTGAAGGTTCCCCTTTATTCGTGCTCTATTAAGGAATAATAAACCGTCTGGGTTTATTAATTCCTATAGGCTAGCTATTTCAAGGCGACCTGCATTGAGATAGGTTATAGTAGGGTAATTCGGTTGAATCTTTTCATAACACAGCTGTTGAATGTTGAATGCACAGGTTTTGGATTGTTCACAATCATACAATATTTGATATTTTATGTTTATTCGGTATTTAAGGTATTTAACATTAAAGATATCATATTATTACTATCTTTCGCCCTCGACTCCGTCCGCTTGGAATTAATAAAAAAACAAAGAAAGTAGCTTATGTGTTCTTCTAGATTACCCTCTACATCTATGTCAAATTTCATCGAGATCCGTTCAGCCGTTTAAGCTACAAACTCTAACAAACATCCATCCATCCATCTAAACTTTCGTATTTATAATATTAGTTCGATTTGCACTGAGAACATAAAAATCTGCCTCATTTTCATTTAATAAAGAGCCGATTGTATGTCAGACTACTTTTCTAGATATTTTTTAAATTCAAAACATGGAAGTTGTATGTTCTAGGGTAATATTAATGTTATTCGAATGAAAATAAAAGGGGTCTTACACTTGAGCAGAAAAATAAACACATTAACCGCACTCAGACGTTTCTCGAAACCTGTGCACAGATTTGTTACACGTTCCCCTTTTGGTCCAACATATGGGCGAACTAAATTTAGCTCTCAGTATAGCCTACCGTGACATGCAGACGCACATGTTCGCAAGATGGTGAGCCTCACCTTACGCGGATTGCCGGCGAAAAAACAACGCTTATGTTACAGGATGCACTCTGAGTATTATGAGGATTCTATACCGACGCTGAATCGTAATCCCGAGTTAGGGTTTTGTTACAAGACTTTGAAGATATTTTAAATCGTTTTAGCATTATGTTTCTTAATAACAGAGTGATTATAATAATGTGTATGTTAAGTACAACTTAATTAATCTAATAACATGTGGCTATAGTCTTTATAATTGTTTATTTTGATAATAATTTAACTCGAGAAAAATTTAAGACGTCATAATTGATAACATGAGCGCCTGTTAGTTTTGAATAGTAAATAACTTTTATGTGGTAATATTTAAAAACAAGTTTGTCATTCTCCTGCTAATTCATGAATTTTTACTAAAATCCCACTACGTCGTTTAGAATAATTATTATAATTTGATAAGTTATTACAACCTTATATTGAACTTCGAACCTCAAAGTCGAGACATTACTCGCTAAACACACACGGTCATCCAAAAACGCTATTATCGAAAAGTTATCATCCCCTTTCTTTGATAAACAGAACTCAAAATCGCGATATCTCATTTCAGAGGTGAATAATTATGAATTCTGAACTAACGTTATAAAGTCTATTATGGCATGCCGATGTAATTTTCATGATAGGTCACAATGGTCATAGAAATGTGGCGCGTGCCATTACACAAAAGATAAAAACAGCTAAAGACAGCTGGCGTAGGTGAACACACACAAATACAACTAGCGAATGTACACGTGTGTCACGCAAATAAACAATTAAAAACAGAAAATTAAAGCAGGATTTTAAATTCTTGGTAGGATAAATAAAATATGAGATTGGTATGTTATACATTAACTACTATATTTAGAAGGGTTATGCACATTTGCAATAATTAACAATGTTGATTACTTTAAATATAGCGCGTCCAAATATAATCTCTCCATATAATATCCCGCGGACAAACCAATTATATGGTTTTTGTGGGGCTATATTTGTGCATATATTTAATTTGTGTTTTTTCTGTAAAATTTTCAATAAAAAAAAATACAAAAACCAAACGATTTATGCTTTATAATGAAAATTATCATTTTCATTAACGCTTCGAGCCTGTTACGATAAAACGAGATATGATGTACTTATATTGCAGCTACAGAAGCAGAATTCTGTTTCAACCCCATGCGCCGGCGCAGGATTCCATTAAACGAAACGGTTTTATCCCCGTTACCTCACACGTGTATACCAATTTCATCTGATAGTGTACGTGTGTGCGTGCTATAGTGCCTTCACACATACGCGGCAGCTGGGTGCGCCACCCCATTATAAATTATTGTCCTTTACTAGTCGCGGGATGGGACATTATATCGACAACTATGATATCGAGTAATAATATTTTTCATGGACCTTAGTACACATTAGCAGACACTTGATAAAGTAAGGTTTCATAATGTCATTCATTTAGAAATAAAAGAAAAATCCTATTAAATTTAAGTTTATTAAAAATTTACCAAATGTCAATAGGTAAGGTTACATTTTAAACTACACATAAGTAAAGTAAATAAGTAAATGATTGTTATCTGTTTATCACTCCTCGATAAACTTCCAATAGATATAGATTGAGTGTAAACAATGGCAAATTTGTCGATATTTTTTCTAAATTCTAAGTCACATCACTAGTTTATGCCGCCCTTTGAAAGAGCATGTGTGCAACTAGCAAACGTAAGTACCTACCCCTGTTGATCCCCCCGCGGGCCACCCCAGGTGCGCCCGCGCGGCACGCGCCATTCTCGCGGTGGCCGGCGCCCTGACGCCATCTCAACATTTCTCATCATACAACCACCTCTAAACGGTTTCCATAACGGTACGTGACTTCATCAAAACACCAACCCGGAACTAATAGTTGTTCAAACAATAGTAACATGTGAAATCGGCAACTCACCGCTGAAATGAGTTCCATCGGAGTCGTAGTGTTTCGTAACTCGCCGCTCGGCAAAGCGCAGGTGCTTCAAGAATCCGTGAATAATGCTGTGAACATCTCGAATAATGACGCCAACCCGAACATAGGTGAAATTATTATCGTAAGAAAAAAACACAAGATAACATCTCCTAACACCATTTCAGTGTCGTCGTTAGTGCGTGCAACAGATTCCGTGAACTCCAATCTAGCAAAGAGACCGCGGTTTCGTGAAAACTTACCCGAAGATGCAACTAAAGCCCCAACTCCACTCGCTGTAGCTCGCCGAAATGCGCGGGAAAGAAACAGAGTGCGACAAGTTAACGACGGATTTGCCGCCCTGCGCCGACACATACCAGACGAAGTGGCGGCAGCTTTTGAAAATGCTAATTCGAATCGTGGACCAAATAAAAAACTAAGCAAAGTTGAAACCTTACGTATGGCCGTGGAATATATACGAAACCTAGAAAGCTTACTGAACATTGGGCATGATAAAGAAAATATGTCTAGGCCGTCAATGGAATCGTTCCCATCTCCGGCCTCTTCGTCACCTCGAGAAAACAGTCAAGAAAGAAGTTATTTCTCCTTGAACTCGCCAGCAATTGACGATGACGATATTGATGAGGACGATTTAGATGGCTCACTTCAATTACATCAACATTCTTATATAGAAATGCCATCGTCAGAACAATTTCACCTTGTTGCTACGCCCCATTTGTACGATGAAGAAGAATGTGTAGGTCAACCATTGACTCCATCATCAGATCTCTTGGGACATGAAGAAGGAAATGCGCCTATCATAGATAGTCATTTCCCCTTTCCAAATTCAGCGGAACAGTTTTCAGTTATACCAGAACAGAATTATTGCAGTGAAACAGAAGTAGCATTACATGATAGTGATTTCGAAGTCAAATACGCACAATCAATACATCAACAAATGCAGCCAGATTTTGAAAATGAGACTGAATTGCCACTGGAAGCCATAAATCCAGATTTAATTCTATCTCAAAACCAATATAAATTTAAAGAAGAAGACCATGCGTTTCTCGAAAATCAACCATATAACGAAGTTGAGCTTAAGAAAGAGCTTCCAGAAATTCAAGTAACACCCGAAGATAGAGAACAATTTGAAGAAACATTAAAATGGTGGCAAGAGAAAACCAGACAAAGCCGTCCTATGTCTAAATCTAAGAACTAGCTTAAATAATAATAATATAAAGTAACGTAATATATCTTGTATAGAAATAGTCTGTAATAAAACATAACATACAGCTGTTCCCAAAGCAATGTATGGAGCGGGCGCAAGGTGTGTTGTAACGGTCACTCCGAGTAATAAAGCCTTTGCGCTCCTGGCAGTTAGTTCTAAATGCATTCTAATTGTTATATTACATTTTTAGAGATACCTTATAAAGTACAGTACTTTAGATATTGGATATAAGATCCAGATAATTAATTTATAGATTTTTTATCATAATATAGTTGATTTTGTATAATATTGATAATGTATCTTAATTTATAACTTGAAATTGTGTTGAAAACATTTCGATAAGGCACCATAATAGTTTAAAAAATATAATAGTAATTTTTATCTTACAGTGCCTTCAACTATAAATTATGTGATGTTAGTATGTAGATATTTTAGAACAATAAAATTATTATAATTTATTTCAAGATAATTGGACGTTTTATTTTATGTCTAGTTTAAACTTTTCTTTGACATGTTTTGTTATCTAACGGTCTTCAAGTTAAAAACTTAAATAAGCAATGAAATCGTGTACGTTGAATTAATTGACTTTATTTTGTATGCAACCCCTTATCCAACAGAATTATAATCTGAAATAACCTATTAACCGCTTTAGCGTTAAGCGATGGGGCAAGTCGCACAACATTTGGTAACTCTGTTAACTTTAAAGGAATTTCGAGAATACTTACTACTATAGAGAATACTTCAAGATATTGAAAGCAGAATTACTTTCGATTTAAAAGGCAAAATGAAAATAATTAATTATTAGTTTAAAAGTAGGTTGTACATTGTCTTTTAGTTTCTACTAACAAGGTAATGCTGTAATTTTTTAACTAAAGATTAAATTTAAACGAAGACTGAATGCATAGTCCCAAAATGAAGTACGTTAACGGTTAGCGGCAAAGCTATTGTGATTATAATGCGGTGCTGTTACTGCGCGACAAAAAATGCTCTCAAATAAGCCCTTGGTGATTGGTTCAAATCGGGTCATTTAAATTTTAGATCCTGTCGCTATTATGTTCATAGTAAAGCAACATGTTTTAATTTTTATGCAAATATTTTGATCTAATGTATGTTAATTAGTTTATTATTTCTTTAAATTAGCAAGTGAAGATAGAAAACTCTAAAAAAAAATGCATGAAAGATAAAAGAGCCACAAAAGGGATATGTTACCTTTTAAAATGTAGAGGTATATTTCTATAATGTATTTGAAGTTAATAACGTTTTTATTTATACTTTAGTTTTGTCCCACTCTTGTGACGTAGTTTTACGGTTGAAGTCTAATTAGTAAAAATATTTTGCATACCACCATACACGGAATGTGAAATATTTCAAAGTAGGCAAAATATTATTCCTTACGTGGACCCGTGATCTTTCCGGGTGCTGGAGGAATATAATTTTTTCGTATATTTTTTTCTTGTGTTACCATATCATAATATTTTAGGGAGTAAACGCATTGCACGGTATTTCGGCTTCCATTTAAATATTTTTCGGTTCATTCGTCAGGCGCTGTTTCTAGTGATTAAAGATTTGGATACACGTGAGCTGGCAGTATACACAACGCACCTTTGAAATAAAAAAAAAATTTGACGCAATTTTGAAAATGGAATAAAAATGAATGAGAGTTCGTTTTATCAATTTGATTTCAGAACTTTTGTCTACTAGAATATACTCGTACTCTAGGTTCTAGTATCGTATACATATTTAACTAGCTATCGCCAGCGACTCCGTCCGCCGTCCGTCCGCGAAGAATTAAAAAAAGAACAAGATAAAGTAGCCTATGTGTTCTTCCAGACTAACTTCTACATCTGTGCCAAATTTCGTCGAAATCCGTTCAGCCATTTTACTTATGTTACTTACGGATAAATTACCTTTCTACCGGTGAAAGAATTTTTAAAATCCGCCTAGTAGTTTTTGAGTTACGTCACTACATACAAAAACACAAATCTTTCCTCTTTATAATATTAGTACAGATAAAAGTACGTACCATCTTTTTCTTTTTAATCTGCCGTAAACGCTCTAATGATCGCAGTCCCATATAATGTATAGAAAATATAATCCCGCATGTTAGGACACTTCAGGATTCTTATCTTTATGTTAGGGTTAGGAGCATGAAGAGTAAACTATTTAGTTTTATCTAAGATACTTTACGAGTACTTAACCATTGAAGAACACGGGTGCTTTGAAACAAAGTTTAGCTTGAATCAATGTAAGGGACTTTTTTGTAACTAATTTTTTCACGATATTTTTTTATTAATCTATTCTATACTAATATTATACAGAGGAAAGATTTATAATATATTTTTGGATTTTTGTATGTATTTGATTGACATAAAAACTACTGCCGATTTTTAAAATTCTTTCATCATTAAAAAGCTATGTTATCAGTAAGTAATATAGGCTATGTTTTTTATTATTTTTTTAATTTCACGCGGGGAAGTCGCGACAAACAGTGTTGTAATAAACAAAACATTGATCTTTGCATAATGTTTCGTAGCTAGTTGTCAATCGATTTAAACAAATCTTAAATAATAATATTTGAAATATGAGCTTTATTAAAAGAAAGTAGGCCAAGTAAGGATATTCGTGAGAAAGCCGACTGTTTACCATGACAAAATCTATTGCAGTGCTGACTAGGAAGGAATCCTGATCGATAAACTCAAGGAAAAAATCCGTTAAGGCCCGCTATGGCTTTTGTTGTCTTGCGCCCAAGTGTAGTATAATAGTTTTGATACTTGTCTAATTTTATATAAACAAGTAAAATATTTTAAATTAAAATTTTGTGTTGGAGATTTTTAAATGCCGCCTGAATTTTAAATTTCAACTTTCAGCTTACGTTAGTTTTCGTATTCCAAGTAATATATTGATGTTGGTCGAACAAAAAAATGAACATTTCCAAAGATTGGTTATAGTACGTATGTATAGTAAGTATAGTTATTGTTTTGAGTAAATTTTTCGATTATCGTAAAGTAAAAAAAATCACGCAAGTATCAAACACATCTAAGCGAGCTACACGCAAGGTAAAGTCAAAGAAGCTACCCTATTGTTGTATAATATTTATTCTTGCGTGGATCTGTTCTGTGGAGTCTTTCAGCGAGGTCGCTTCCATTGTCACAGGGTTCATGGGAACGGGCAAAAAACGGACTTCGCCTTTAGGGTACTACCAAACATAACGAACAAAACTGAATAAGCACTTTTTCAACGCATAGGTCGCTTCGTCTACGATCCACGTGTTCAAAGATTAGAACCGCTTTCATAATCTGCACGTCTTATGCGAGCACCCTAATGGTCGGGGCTAAAGAAATAATAATATTTGATCATGGCATCAAAAATGGTATCATGGCAAAAAAAGTCGTTTTACCTGTAGTCAATGTGACCAAATTTATCTATGCTCTACAGTATATTGTAATTATATCAGACAACGCGTATAGAGAAATTGAAAGAAAAAATATTTTCAAATAGGTTAAGTAGGCAAATTGTATTAAATAACTCAAGGCTAAGAAGGCTATTAGTTTGTAAAATTATAAGAAGCCATCGAAATCCTTAAGAGAAACACTTCAAATTTACAGTGACCCTGCAAAAAACGAAACAAGGCCAAACCATGTTACCCAGAGCCGACATATCAAGGGAGATAGTAGACAGTGAAATTGCACCATACTCTGCTACGGCGCCGCCATACGGCATGCGAGTGGAGCGACATCTGGCGATCAACACAGATTGTACAAAAAGTTACTCTAAATTAACTCCAGCGTACGCCAAAAGTCACGGTGGCATATGTTACGGTTTGATTTTAATTTGTAGAAATTTGTTTCGAATTAAATAAATAAAAAGATCTCACGGTCTAACCACACACACCATATGCACGTTCTTGTCTCAAAATGAAAAGACCGATTTGATTTGCTTAGCTCGCTAGAATCACTAAGGGGATAAATTGATCACGTTTTCTAATAAAAAATAGTGAAAACACATTTTTACTTAATTCTTTTCTCGTCTAGAATTTGTTCCGATATTAATCGCCATATAGACGAGAAGATATTCGGGTTATCATGAATTACGTGTTTCATATACTCGTCACAAATTACGAGACGCAGCTGCATGTGCACTAACATTGTAATTTTTCTAATGACTCATTAACGTTTATACTGAAGAGGTTTTCACTGTAAATAAGATAATGTAACGACTTTAATCTTTGAACCGAGTGAACATTGTCTTTGTTCACGCGTGTTAGAACATAATTTACTATGTATGCGTAAGTATTAGAGATAAAACTCGATATCTAGCAATTCTACGATTAACATATTTTACGTCAATAATTATGTAATTTTTGAACAAAGACTTTGTACTAAAATGCGTATACTTAGTAATATTTCCTTATCAAACTTTCTTACGAAAAGTAATAATCATGTAATGGAATAATTCGACTAATTCAATACAAAATTATTATTATTTTGCTATGATTTGTTCTTAGGTAACCTAATCGGGAAATTTACATTAATGATATAGGAAAATATTGTTTGAAACATCAAAAATGTATCTCTAGCTCTACAACTTGGTAGAGTTAAACTGTTACAGCCTTACAAATAAACGTGGTATAAAGTTAAACTTAGGAATAAACTGAGTGTACGGTGTATCCGTACATACGAAATAAAACACCGTAGTTAAAAAAGAATGTTGTGGTTTATTCCTATAACTACGGCTATCTATGGTGGTGAGCACACGCACACGTGGTAGTGATTCTACGTGAACTAGTTTAATATGATCGTCGCGTGCGTTACAATGGTACAAAGTGCTTAGTCGGGAAAAACATATATTGTGCGGTGTTTACACCGTACACTGAGTATAAAAAAATTAGGTGTATTATTCCTAAGTTTAACTTTATACCGCGTTTATTTGTAAGGCTGTATTCAATTATCTATATCTATACTATTATAATAAAGCGTAAACACACACATCTTTGTTGCCTAAGATGTCAGGAATTACAGCATATTTTCGAATAATTCTTTTTTTAATAAAAAGCCCTACACTTACGTCACGCTTTAGGCTATATATTTTCACGCTATTAAACTTAGGGTTAAATATTTTGGATAAAAACCCTAATGTGGGAAAGAGACCATAAGTTGCTGCCAATATCAAGGAAGGAAGATTGCCAAAGTTTATCATGTCATGTCACTTTGACATTTGCTATTGATAATTTGACAAATGTAAACAATGTAATGAAAGTTTCATGCGGATGAAGCCGCACGGGAACAGCTAGTATTTAAATAAAGCTATTCGGTGTTTACAAGTATTAAAAGGTAAGGATTTAATTATCACACTTACATTTATAATCTAGAATGGCCTTAACATATCTGACAGTCGTTGAATCTGGTTCAAAAACACTATAGAACATTATTTATAGATTATCTGGAAACCTTTGAATATTTTATTAAGAATACAGGTTTACATTACCTAGTTAATTGTCCGTAAATATATAGCTGTATATTCCTCTATGTACATGTGTATTGCAAAATATAATGTTTATCTATACTAATATGTTCAATAAAATATATAAAATAATATTATAAAGAGAAAAGATTTGTATTATATTTTTGAATTTTTGTATTTTTGTATGTATTGAAATAACTCAAAAACTATAATACTTGACCGATTTCAAAAATTCTTTCACCATTAAAAAGCTACGTTATCAGGGAGTAACATAGGCTCTATTTTTCACGCGAGCGAAGTCGCGAGCAACAGCTAGTATGTTCAATAAAATGAGCGTTTGCACTTTCTCGCTTCGAATAAAACGATCAATAAATTACTAGCATTTGTCTATCGAATTTTATTTTTTTAAGAAACCAAAAAAAAAAAGACAAAAACTGTCATACGATCCGCTCCTCAAATGATTCAAGTTCTGTCAAAATATCGTAAATCAAATCAAAAACCGCTTCACAAAATCACTTTTATGGAAATAGTTTATCGTAATTTTGAGAAAATGTCAATGAACCAAAAATTAAACGAGTTTTAGTGGATCGTAATTTTATGTTACGTAATTTTGCATATTTTATAATTTTTTATCATTCTAGTTCACAATTAGTAAAGAACTTGGAAATTTTCTGTTTATAGCATAACTTAATAGTTTAACAACTTAACTTTCAAATAATTGGGTTTAATAGGAATAAAATCTAAATATAAATTAAGTGAAATGGTGCACGGTTTCGGTAGAATAACCATTGCACATGCCGAGATCGTTTAAAATGATTTAAACAGCGGAATTACGGAAATCAGAACAGCAGTTACGGCGGGCGCATGTCAAGCTCATTTCCTTTCATTTCAGTCACATGTCGCTAAATAATTCAATAACAAAATGCTGTTTAACAAGCGTTTGAATAATTCAATAGTCATTTTCAGTATAAGGTTGACAAACGAGTAAGCGTTAAACGAAATTCCCCAAAGAAGCTGCCGCTGCTCAAAAAAATCCTTATTTGCAGATGAGCTACCTTTAATCAACGGAAGACGGACAGAAAGATGACTTTGCCCCTACTTATGCATCCGATCCTCCTAATATCACTTCCCCTTACCATCCATACCTTGTATAAAGAGGATGGAAAGGTGGAGAGGACTTAAATTAGGACTCCGACACGCACATTTGTGAATTAAAGGTTACCAAGAGCGTAAGTTCAGAATACATTAGTCTACATATTGTAAATATCCACATCCATTTTGTTAGTCTTTGTCTTTTAATTAAGATGTACTAGATTTCGCCCGCGACTCCGTCTGTGTGGAATTCAAAAAAAAACAAAGTAAGTCGCCTATATGTTCTTTCAGACTAGCCTCTACATCTATGCCATATTTCATCGAAATACGTTCAGCCGTTTAGGTGGCAAACTTTAACAAACATCCATCCATCTAAACTTTATAATCTTACTAATATTATAAATGTGAAAGTTTGGATGGATGGATAGATGTTTGTTAGAGTTTGTAGCCTAAACGGCTGAACGGACCTCGATCAAATTTAGCATATACTCGTAGATGTAGTTAGGAAGAACACATAGGCTACTTACTTTTTTTTAATTCCACGCGGACGGAGTCGCGGGCGAAAGCTAGTTTATAATATTAGTAAGATTAAATTATAGTACATCTTGCTTTTGATCCCTTTTATAAAAGGGATGCTATAGCGCGACCGAATAGTCTTAATTTGTGATGTAATTAAATATGTTTAAAGAGTACTGTTTCGTTGCACTACCTTGTGTTGTGTCCAGATTCGCTGAAGAACATATACCAGAATACGTTTCGGATTTGCGTTAAATCGCGTTTCGCTGAAGAACATATACCAGAATACGTTTCGGATTTGCGTTAAATCGCGTTTCGCTGTTTACTGTGTGATTTTGAGTGCATTTTATCATTAAAGGAAGTGAATAAGTACAATTAATAATGCGATTCATTATCATAATGTGAATAACATTCATTGAAAAATACAGACCGAATATTTGAACTTTAACACTTTGATAAGACTATCACATGCAAAAGCAACAACGACAGAGGAAATTTACTGAGGGACGTTTAAAACAAATATTTACAACTTGTACCATTTTTTATTATGTACAAATATTAATTTATAGTATACTTTCGTTGTTTATCTTCCTACTTTTATTTTTACGGTCTTTTCCATTGTTTGATGGAAATTATTTAGTTAAATTCCTATATACCTTTAAGCCACGAGCATTTTTAAGTAGTTTTTTTAAGTTTCATTACGAGAACAGTGATAAAATATGCAATTAATATATTCTCAAGACATATAGTATGTTTCATAACCTTGAAAATACTCAATACCTTAATAGGGTAACCTTGAATACAAAACGTGAACTTGTAAAAACACACGCATACAAAATTCTAAACGAAAGTATTTATGAACACAGGGGTTGTGTTTACTATTCTCTATTCATTTTATAGCCGGCTACTCCTCCCATTAAGGGTAAGCTTCGATAATTCTAGCCAAGTTTTTTTTTCTATCATTCCACTTATAATTGATAGCACGTGCACCGTTTCCGTTCAGCCACGTGGCGGATCATATATTAAATATTCATTCCGTTTTAACTCGAACGACACAAACTCCGATGTTGATATATGCAAGACAACAATGAGAGCAACCTACATAGAAATCGATTGATATGAAAATAAAGGCAATCTGTAGACAGTCTTTTATTTTACAATCTCAACACAAAGGAGGGTAGTTTGGAACGATTGGCTCGTTTTTATCGCACATGCGCCCTACATTTACTATTCAAACAATGTAAATGACAATCATTCAGACCTAATTATCACTTTATCTTTACTAGTCATTACAACTTGTAAATGGCGGTCAAGTGAAACGATCATATCGTAAACAATAAGTAACAAAAACAACATACAAGTCGAAATGTTTAATTAAGTGAACACAGGAATTAGTAATTATACCTATTATTTGCTATTAGAGATCATTTAATTTACGTTACAAGACTATATTACAATGACATTAACTTTGATAGTGATCACATATTCAAATGCGGAATCAATAACTTCCTTTCTCTTCATAAACACTTCGGATAGTCACTCCAGAAATAACCATATCCACTCTCCAGATGTTTTCCTGATTGTTTTTTGTTAAGCTAAGAGACAAAAACTCGTCGCATTTCAACGTGGGAACCACTAGCTTCGCAGATGGTTGGCGGAGCGTCTCGAGACATGTTTTGTCGCATCCACGTGTCACAACAGGAAGGTGCCTGCAATTTAGTGGCGGAGACGCGTGCCACTTGTCCGGTCTCAACGGACCATGAAATAGACTTGCTGTTTTTATTACTCAGGGTGCACGGAGACCCCTTAGTTCCACATGGCCGGAACTAGTCCTTGCTGCTAACAATGTTAATAAGTGTTTAATAATTTATTCCGTAATCTTATCTAAACACTTTAAGCAGTATTAAATCTCTATTTTATCATCTATTGTCTATGTGATTAATGCTAGCTTAAGGTAAAGTGCCAAATAGTTTAAGATATTCCTACAGCTTCCAATTTGAAAACAATTTGCTCTAAGATTTATACTATATGGATACTAGCGACTTCTTGGCTATTCATTTACTAAATTGTTGCTTTATTATTAGAACATATTCCATTGTTCTTATCAAACAAAGTGATGTAATATCGTGTAATATCATTACTTCCTAAGCAGACTTTAAATGTCATACTGAACTTGGGACAAATTATCTTATCAAGCTGACATAATAACGTTGACCTCACGCTTAGACAGATGTTACATCAATTGTTGCTTTTAACTTCTCTTTTTTTCCTGATCTGAAGCGTTCTTCTATTTGCAATAACGTCTTTCCTCTTGTTTCAGGTAGACAGAAGTATAAAAATACAGTTCCAACTAAGGTTGACATCCCATAAAATAAATATGTGCCATGGTGGCCTATATTTTCAAACATTGCTGGCGCTGTTTTCACCGTTCCAAAGAAAGATATTGATGTCATCATCACACTTAACCCAGATCCTATTCCTTTAGTATCTGTCGCAAAAACTTCTCCAACCATATTCCAAGGCAAAGGAGCTATTCCGATGTTTGATACAACAATGTACGTCGCCGTTAACCCTAGAGATATCAAAGGTTTCACGTGCCTTATTACACGTATTTCCACTAAGTATAAATAAATTGATAAAATGATTAGAGATAATGATGTAAAAGTGCCACTGAATATCGCAATAGGTCGACGACCCATTCGTCTCAGCATGATGCAAGCCGTCACCAGAGCCACGCAACGTAAAATATCACTACCAAGCATGGCGGCGTAAGTATTAGATTTACTGCCTAACAAAACCTCCATTATTTCGGTTGTATACGCACAAAAAACATTTATACCAGACAGTTGTGTGATCGCAAAGAAAATTAACATTATGCACAGGGGTTTCCAAAATTCTGGTTTTCTCAAATTCGTCGTCAACGTTTCCATCTTGCTTTTCTTATCAACCTTCTTCGTTTGTTCTAATAGCATTTTGTCTAATTCTGTTTTCATCGCTGGACTTGTTCCTCTGTACCATTGAAATGATGTTATACATTTGTCTATTTCATTCTTCGAGGCGAGCCAAGCGGGAGATTCTGGTGCGTAATACAAAATTATACAGCCTATTAAAGGGAAGGTGCCACAGAGGAGTGCTGAATGGGTCCAGTGTAAAAATGTTCCAAACAAATGTGACATAAAAACACCAGAAGCGATGCTTAATGATAAACTAGCTAGGAATAATCCTCTATAGGCTGGCGTACTTATTTCTCCCACAAATACTGGGCCGAGGGGACCTAGCCAGCCTTGACAAAAGCCTGTTATAAATCTTCCAAACAGGATAAGGTGTATACTATTTGCAAATGCTATTGTAATCCATCCACCGATATAAAACAAGGATAGTAACATTTGTGATAATCTTCTACCAAATCTATCCATTAGATATCCCGAAATCATGTTACCGAATAATAAGGCGAGCGATGATATTGCGGCTGTAATTTAAAAAAATCCTCATTAGACATTTGTGAAAGTACTAAAGATACTAATGAATATACACAGTAACACATACCTACCCATGACACCATCTCTGTTGAATATTTCTTGTGTCCTTTGTCATGTTGTAATTGAGGAATGAGAACCGCTGAGAAGCCTGCTGTGGCGCCAGCACTGAGTGACAGTAGGAATGTTCCGAGTACTATAATCGCCTGGAAATATAAGTCATATATTAACTTCGGTGATCCACAAACTGAGATTTGATGAAGGTAACGATTTTTCTCTTTAAAGAATCAAACACGAAATACGCTGTGACTGTTAGTTTCTGTCGAAGAGTTGTATGAATTGTCGAATTTGGAGTGTTAAGAATGAATGTGGATGGCTACAAAGGAATAGGAAGACCGAAGAAAGTATGGATGGATTGTGTGAAAGAGGATATGCTTAAGAAAGGAGTGGATTCAGATATGACGGCTGATAGAAATGTATGGAAGAGCAGCACATAGTGTGCCGACCCTCCATAAGGGATAAGGGCAAGTTGATGATGAAGAGTTGTATGAATTGCCTTTTTCATGATTTCTTGTGTATTGCCAATGAAAATCAACGGTAACAGAGTGACAAAAATAATTATCAGTTTTTATCGCGCTAATTAAACATTACCCCAATGCGATTAAAAATAGACACTTTATGGTATTCTAAACATTTCTTTCATTATAGGCCTGTCCTACAAAGTCTTTTCGAAAATGTTTCTGTCCAAAAAATAAAGGTTATTGAATATTTAAAAAATGTTAATGACCTAATAACATTCTCTACATAATATTTAAATAACAATTTAGATGTGTTTTAAAACCCAGCGGTTAGAGTAACTGGATGTTACTTCTGACGTTCTGTGTTCGATTCTGATATAAACTCTGTAAGTATTTATCCAAGATACTATGTAAACAATTTCTAAATCGATGTACAAAAGCGCAAAATATATTTCAATATTTTTACATAATGTAAAAGAATTAACATGTCTGCTGAACTATTGAACTGCCAAAACATTTGAATATTGAAATGTGGCAATTTTTCATATGTTTCTTTAAATTAATGTCTACAAATTTAAATTACGTGACAGTATTTTGGTATAAATAAACCCGATTCTTCGTAATTCTATGACACTTTCTTAAAACATATCAATCGAATTAGACTTCATTAAAAATGACCTAGCAGTTAAGGCAAAATAAAGAACATACATGTAAAATATGGATCTTCAATATCAGACATAATCTATACTTCTATATCTATATCTATACTAATATAATAAAGCGTAAACACACACTACTTTGTGGCGTAGGATGTCAGCAATCACAGCATATTTTTAAATAATTCTTTCTTTAATAAAAAGCCCTGCACTTACGACACGCTTTAGGATATATATTTTCACGCTATTAAAGTTAGGGGGTAAATAAATTGGAAAAAACCTTTACGTGGAAAAGGGACCATAAACTACAAGCTTAACTTAACTTAAGGAAGTACGTTATTATGGTAACGGTAATTTTGAAATTTTCACTTGAGAATTTGACAAATGTAAACAATATAACACACATGAAAAAAAAAACATACAGACGAATTGAGTACCTCCATCTTTTGGGAAGTCGGTCAAAAATAAAGTTTTTATAATATCATGCCGATGAAGCCGCACCGGAATAGCTAGTGATTAATAAACCAGAAAAACCCTTTTGTAATGATTGTGTTTAAATTCAAAAACATCGCCACGTGTAAAAGTTGGTAACCTTGGTCGATATTTTTTAAAGTTGATTACAAATTCTCAAAATATTTTCTCACGCTATAAATAAAGAAATACACAATACCAAACTTGTAGTTTACAATTAGAATAAGGTTACTTAAAAGATAACTATATTTTTTTTAAAATAAATATTCACTATCTTAAGATTTATTACAGTTACGACAATCATTTATTATTATAATTGTGTTAATAATGGTATTGTTTAATATTAAAACTGACAGATTTGATAACGAAGAATATATTATTAAGATTAATAAGGAATCGCATTTATTTAACCTATAAGGGTCAAACTAAAATAACAATAAAATATTAAATAGCTCTTTAATAAGTTTATTATATGTGAAACATGTTAATAATAAATTAACTATATTGAGTACAAAACTAAAATTATTTTTTAAAAGTAGCTATCCATACAGAATAACTTTTTTACCCAATTCTACGCTTGTATCAATTTATTTAATAGTATAGGGGTTTATTTAATAATTTTGTACCGAAATGTTTAAAAGAAAAATAATAAAAAAAACATGTTTATGTCGCTTTACAAGCCAATTTAATATTTAACAACAGTCTGGACTGATTCAATGGTTTTTGTAAATTCTATGCATTATTTCGAGATTCGTGATCGGACAAACATATTTTAATGAAATTAAATTCGTTTTCATCTAACCACGCTTTGCTATAATAATAAATCAAAAAATTTAATGTAATTCAAAACCAGAAGTAAAATTAGCATTTTTGACAATTTCCTTAATGGACGACATTAAAAAATACATTAGCACGTGTAGGAATATGGTAACAAACATTAGTAATCACTAAATCAATCAAACACAGTCAATTATTTTTATATTACTTTTTTTATTTATCAAACAAACAGTACAAAATACATCTATACTATTATAATACAGCGTAAACACACACTTCTTCGGTGCCCAAGATGTCAGCAATTACAGCATATTTTTGAATAACTTTTTTTTAATAAAGAGCCCTACACTTGCGTCATGCTTAAGGCTATATATTTTCACGCCATTAAACTTAGGGGGTAAATATTTTGAATAAAAACCCTAATGTGGGAAAGAGACCATAAGTTGCTGCCAACATCAAGAAAGACAGATTGCTAAGGTTTGTCATGTCATGTCATTTTGACATTGGCTATTGATAATTTGACAAATGTAAACAACAAAATAAAATTTTCATAATTTCATGCGGATGAAGCCGCACGGGAACAGCTAGTAATTAAATAAAAGCGTCCATAAACCGAATTGCTGGTTTGTCCCGACACTGGGTACTACGCTATAAAAAGAAACAGTAGGTAAGGTTAGATTTTTAAATTTTTACAAATTTTATAAAAAATCATTCTATGATACTATCATTTTTTTAAGGTTGAACGTCTGTGTTGTAACTTTTTCGGTAAGTCCGTATTTGTAAAAGGAAATGAGATATTCAACTGTTTCAAGTTTAAATAACAGAAGATTATAAAAATCATAAAACTGATTTGCCCCTTTTCAAAAAGCCTTGCCTTTAAACAACCTTTAATCCATTTGCTTCCGTCTAAAACCTGCTTTTTTTGTAATGAATAATGAATTTAAAAATAATCCTTTGACTTAAACACTAAAAGATACAAAAATAACTTTAAATATTGCAACATTACCTCATTTTACAAAAGTATGTGTTTTACTTTAACATTGTAAAACAGTGTGACGTAATTTTTTAATAGTTTCATAACAAAAAGGACAAAAGTGAAAACCTTTTTTAACAGCAATACAACAGTCACTTTTGGTATAAAATTGGTAATAATGATGCAAGTCAAAGCTTCGTGAAATATAAATGTAGATATACATACATATTCGTGGTTTATTTTTTACTTGCTTTAGCACGCGACTCCGTCTCGTGGATTAAAAATAAAACAAAAACAAGTAGACTATATGTTCTTTCAAACTATATTCTACATCTGTGCCCAATTTCATAGAGATCCGTTCAGCAGTTTGGGCTACAAACTGTAACAAACATCCATCCATGCATCTAAACTTTTCCAGATATAATATTAGTAAAATATTCCTTCTAAAGCCATCTTGTTAGATACTATGTATATTTACAGAGTTTAAAAATGACTATATAATTATTTACTCTACCAGTAAAATCATTTACACAAATAAAATTGTGAAATTTCCATTAGAAAAAAACAAGTCCTCAGAAGCGTTAAGACGTTAATATTTGTAATTATTTTATCTTGGTACATTTATTTAACCAAAAATTACTATCTTCATGCAAAAACAAGTTCTTTGTTAATCATACGCAATGTTTACAAGTCGATAAAAATGTTGTATTAAAAGACATTTCACTTAAAACTTGATTGCACACAACAAAACAGAACGTCTCCTTGAAAGAACATTTTATGTACTCGTACTTCCTATTATGGCAAATGCTTATCGTACACTTCTTTGTTCAAAGATTGACAATTTATTATTTTGAATTTTAAGCCAATGAAATAAATTAAAACAGTTTAAGTAAAAGAAGATGTAATTTTCTTAACACTATAAAAGTATTTCTTGGTACATCAAAATGTAAATTTAAATTTAATTCTTTATGTAAAGTTGCAAATTTTTATATCCTTATTTCTTATGTTCCGATCGTCGTTAGTCCTTGCGGTCAATCCCTTGATATTCATACCTACTGGCCTACCTTAGAACTTCATAACATTAATTTGATATCCTCAACAAAGCCGTGTCAGCTTGTGGCATAGCTAGTTACTAGATATCAAGGTATTTATAATTCAACTCATCTTGGCTTGTACAGTCCAGAAAACTTCCGATGTTCCACCTCAAAAGCTTACAATCGTTTGAACATTTTGAAACGAGACATGAAACAAAAACCAATACGACGAAGCTTATTAATGTATCAGTACGAAAAAAATATGTTAGTAATACAAGGCTAGTTTCGTTTTCTTATTACCACTTCATTACTACTATCTAATTAGTTATTTGTAGGAAGAGTCGGAGTTTGTCTCGTTGTATTGCAACAAGACTTTTTTAAAAAGGGAACGCCTAGGAATTCTGCAACTGTAGATACATACGAGTACATATACGTTTGAGTGGAATCAACAATCTTTGAATAATCGTAGTAAAATAGCCGCTATGAATTTATCAAGTTACTAACATGAAATATTATGAACTAGCTGTTCCCATGCGGCTTCATCCGCAAGAAATTATAAAAAAATTATTTTGTTGTTTACATTTGTCAAATTACCAATAGGCAATGTCAAAATAACATGACATGACATGACAAACCTTAGCAGTCTTTCTTTCTTGATGTTGGCAGCAACTTATGGTCTCTTTCCCACATTAGGGTTTTTATCCAAAATATTTACCCCCTAAGTTTAATGGCGTGAAAATATATAGCCTAAAGCATGACGTAAGTGTAGGGCTTTTTATTAAAAAAAGAATTATTCATAAATATGCTGTAATTGCTGACATCTTAGGCAACAAAGAAGTGTGTGTTTACGCTTTATTATAATAAGTATAGATTGAAACAATTTTAATGTTATGTATACTAATATTGTAAAGAGGAAAAATTTGTCATAAACTATTGGGTCGATTTCTTTCACTATTAAAAAGCTACGTTATCACTGAATAACATGTTCAACATAGACGTACTCGGGAGAAAATGCTAGTAAAATATGTCTAGGATAAGCAAATTCTGAGGACTAAGCTTAGTATTCAAAATGATTTGTATTAATTTTGTATTCGTAATATTTACATACAACATGCGTTAGTGTCGTCTCGTTTAAATTCATTATAACATCATTAAATTTCCATATTACTTTACAATTTTTCCATGAGATATAATCAAAATTTTAAAACGTGATTTTTTTAACCTCTATTTAATGAATCGATAAACTTAAAAAAAAATTGTCAACTGATTAACATCGTCCGTCAAAAATGAATTTATTGTACAGTTGTTATCAAAATAATTTTAGTCCACAACCTTGAATTATTATCTTTTTTAACTATATTAGTTGATTTGTATTAATCTCAATGTAATTACCTATTTCAAGAAATGTATTATAGTTTCAAGACAAACACAATCTTCTGACACCGAGTCCCCTAAATATATACTTCTTTACTAATATTATAAAGAGGAAATATTTGTATGATTTTTGTATGTATTATTGAAATAACTCAAAAACTATTGGACTGATTTCAAAAATATTTCAAATTTAAAAAGCTACGTTATCGCTGAGTAACATAGGATTATTTTTTTATTTCATATAGACGAAGTCGCGAGCAACAGTTAGATATCAAAATAATTTGAAACAATATTGTGGAGTTCTACGACGAGCTTAGCTTAGGTTAGCTATAATGACCATTAACGAAAAACAAAAACAATTGTTACCACATTGTGATCGGTTATTGTTTCGAAATTAATCCCAAAGATGCATCGAATGTCGTATATTTTTGTATGAGATGTAAAAGGTTAATGACCTAGTAATTTTATTGGCCCTTTAAACCGGTTAGTACCGTTACGGTTGTACACATATTTAGTTGTTATCTATTAAACATCTGCAAGGAACTCCTACAAATAAATTCAACTTTAATTATCAAAGGGGCGAAGGTCAACTTTAATTATCTTAACAACTTATTTTTAGAATAAAAATCGTAGCAAATGTTAATATACTGTAAAGAAATAATAATTATATTATAAATATTTGATTCTCCTAGACAATAGTGTGGCAAAAGGTTAAACCTTCTTTAGTCCATTCTATGAGCTTTTTAGTTCATAATAAGTATATTTGTATCTTATTAACTCTAAACACTATTTGGATTTCTAATCAAGTCTAATCATTGGATCATAAAACGTCCTTATGAATATTTCGTAATCTTATTTGATCGATTTCAATATAAAGATTACCATAATTTGGAATTGAATAGAAAAATTAAATTATTTTGATTCGTTTCATTATTCAAAAACCAGATGAACCGGTCGGTTTAGTTTGTTACTTTATAAAGTGCAGAAAGAAAACCTTGAAGTTCGAACGAGTTGATAGAAAATGTTAAACTCGAAAACTTTAAGTAAACTAAGTGTATACAAAATATGACTAAAAACTAAGGTCAAAATAGCTGAACACTATCTATTGTCTGGGTATTTAAAAGGAAAAGAGAGCTTTTTGTTCTCGGTTATTTGACAATTACATGAAAAGTATTCACGAAAAATCAATCGACATCGAATCGTCATAAAACTGTTACAGGCTTTTTGTTTTTCACTGATCATGCCTTTTCATCTTGATACAAAATATTTGAGTACTAATATAAATATTCTTTGTTCACCCTTATAGTAAAATAACAGGTTTAATATCGTTCAAATAACAATTTGTTGCGGTACAGATGTAACATTTAAACATTAATTTTTTTTTATTATAATAAATGCTGATCGTATTGAATTATATTTAAACTTTATCGGTAAATACATATTTTTATTTAGAAGTGAACAGAATACTTAATTACAAACTAATATATTATTGTCATGTTATAAAACATTTCTTTGTCGAGTTTACTCGCCACGCGAACTACCTTGGTCCTATCGCCACGAAAGTATTGATTCTTGTTCCAATTTTAAAAGAAACAATTAAATTAAAAATTAGTACAAACTAAAAAATTTAATTTCGTTATCAAAATTTTATGTCGTAGTCTGTCTACACTCGTAAAATGCTTATCTCTTCTTCACATATATTTTTATCTAAAGATCAAATAATATGTATTTAAACGTTACAATTGTCTTAAACCCAAGCATAATTGTGTACTAATGATGTTACAAATACGAACAAAGAGAAAAAATACTTCGATTGGGAAACATTTTGGAAGTAAACCACGATTTGATTAGAAAAGTCGATAGAAGAAAAACCATAAACAACGAAACAAAAATACATCACAAATAAAAACCCATAAACAACAAAAAAATGTCACAGTTGCATGTTTTGCATCTTTGTTGCACTTTTAATTTAATTTAATTCAATAAATATCAATTAAAACGCACCTGTCTTCTAAAAGGCGATCGTTCTTCGGTATAATAATCCTCCTTTGTGTCACAATTACCATTTTCAACGGCACTTTTGTTGATTTTCTCCAATTCGGACGCAGCGCCGGGGTCCATCTTGGTTCGATACACTTGTTATACTGTGTACTACACTAGCATGGTCGGCTCGACGCTTACGATACGAGTGATGGGAGTCACTCTGTTTGATTACGAATTATCTTATCACTAATAAATAACTCCTTAATACTCGTTTAAGAGTTTCTGCTAATGCTGCTATGAACATCGTTAACTAGTCTAAATTATCAAACGTCTATAAAGCTTGCTTGTTATTCAAAAATGATTTCATCTTTCAATCAATCACGAATTCTATTTAAGTAATAAAAAAATAATGTTAATTGTTAAACACAAAAAGTAAAAACGATTACGATTTTACTCTTTCTTTGTCTTTTTTTTTTGTTATTGTATAAAATTCATCAACGTCCCAATGTCAAAATATGTTACTATGCAAAATTTATCAGTTGAAATGAATTTTTTGAAGTTATATAGTGACTTATATAGAGGTATTAGATGGAGAAACATGTAACGTAGTAACAAGTACACCTTGTAATCTAATTTATAGTATTAAACTACCAGACGACGTCATCATCATCATCCTTATCCTACTCCCGTAGGGTCGGCGCAACAGGTTTTTGTCCTCCAAATAACTCTATCATACGTCATCTCAGTCATCACTCCCTTTTTGATCATGTCACCTTTCACGCAATCCATCCATCTCTTTCTACCTCTACCGGGATGTATGGGTTATTTTTACGTGATAATATTTACACTTTTTTTATTATTTAAATGTCGTAAATTTCACTACTGTGATTATTGTCTATGGATTCAATTCGTATGGAATATACATTAATATTATCTAGCATAAAAAAGCTTTTATTTTGTCCAAAGACGAAACTGAGTTGATCTACGGAGAAAGTCATTGAAAAGTACGTAAAATATTTGCATTCATTATCTTTGAAAAAAATAGAGATAAGAATCATTTTCTAAAGCTGCCGATAGTGGAAATTCACGGTACAAAGTGCACTGATTATGCCATGAATGATACTTATTCTAATACCTGTAACACAGTAGGAAAAGCAAAGCGACGCGAAATTTCGTTCCAAATTTACTGATTAGAAGTCTCGAATGATTAGAAGACATGGTTTTCACGAATACTTTTAAAGCTGGAGCAAGCTTTGCGTTCCGTTATGGTGGTTAGTTTGCTACAGTCTTGCTTGTTTTAATTCATCGCTTTTGCTACTTTGTGTCACAGCTGTGGACCTTACGAAGTCAAAAACCGCCAATATATTAAGGCTTACATAATCTCGAATTTCAAATTGGAATTTCGAAACGACCCAACTCGTATAACGGTTTCAATGTTTGTGTAACTTTATGGGCATAATATTTTAAATACCAGGTCGTTCAACTGTATTTATTTGAGACCCCCTGCTCAAGGAATAAGGATGTAACGGAGATAAATTCCCGTTGTCCTGAGTTTAGCACCTCAATATTGTCACTGTATGTGGAGATAATATCTTGGTCCCTGCTTTTGCACATAAAATTATTTTATTATTTCCTTTAATAGCCTCGGCCTAATAATTTATACTTCGATTTTACGATATTTACAGTTACATTAGTATAATAAAACAGTGATTTTTAGATTCTCAGTCCAATATTTCTCTTCTTCAAATTTCTAATTATATTATTTTCTTTAAATGTAGATGAAACTACTTCATAATTTTATGAAACACGCAATTATTAGTCGTACAGTTCAATTAAACTCTTACGTAAACCTAATATCCGTTCGTCCTCGCGCCGCGCCATATCTGATTCGATACAACGCTTATGATAAGATTGAAAGATCAGATCCAATGTCAATGACATTAAGCTATTTCAAAACTTTAATCTAGTAATTTAAGGCTTCATAAACAAATACTTCTATCAACTACTACTAGCAGAACCTCTGGATACCACATGAGAGTGAAAATTGGTATTAGAATTTGAAAAACTGCTTACGGTACAACTCCTGCAGTAAAGAAATGTTCGTCATTCTAAGTTAACAAATTGCTATGCTAAAATTAAAGGCGCCAATACAAAACAGATTGAAATGATAATAAAATCTGTTGGTAGATTAAAATTATCTCAGGGCTTGTATAGCTATCAAAACAATAAAATAACCAAAAATCAACAACAAACTAAATAAAACATCAGATAAACAAGACTACTCCAGACAATTGTCTATGCCACGTGACCTTCTACTATAAAAAACAAAAACTCAAAGGTCAGCTTACACCTATCCCAACATAAACGTAAATCAAATCATTTACATGCATTATTAGACGAACACTTACGTTATTTAAACGTAAACTTTGAATAATCAAAGCATTACACGACAAAAATACTTCATTCAACAAGATACAGCAAAAATAGTTGGAGATTGAATATTGCTTTAGGACGTAAACAAGAGTAGACATACTACAAAATATTTAGTATAATACGGACGTCGTCTATTAGAACTAATTGGCTTCACACCTACGATTTAAATTAAACCTATTAGCACTCTATTTAGTTTAAATCCGGATTAATTGGACTTACGTTACAGACTTATTTGGTTAAAAAAAAACATACAGACGAATTGAGTACCTCCTTCTTTTGGGAAGTCGGACAAAAATGTATACACTGCACATCATGGAACGTATAGTCCCCACTAAGGAGCTCAGAGTCTACCCTATGTTGGTGATAACTAGGCAATAGTCAACAACGCTGGCCCACTGCGTGTTGACTACATTTATATTATAAAGTATGTTTAATTTGATGGCTTGTTGTATCTTATGTTTACACCAACGACCGACAATTGTTGAATCTTTTATATGACTATTGACGCCTCATTGTAATGTATGGTTCACTGTCGATATCAGGTGCTTTAATCCATTTCTAATTAACGATTATAAATAGAGATATCCTTGTACAGTAACACGAATTTATAGCAAAGAAACTAATCAATTAAAAGTTACACGCATAGAAGCAATACAAATTACGCGAATCATAATTTGTGGCCTGGAAATTATTCCTGTAATTATATTTGATCAATTAATCGAATTGCAAAAAGTTATTTTGTTGAGGCAGTTGTTTTTTGTTATGTGACATCAATGAAGTATTCAATTTATTGTACAAATGCGAAATACGAGTGATATAGAGTTTTAATAATGTTATTGGTATATTTATTATTGTAAAAATGTATAACACGTACATTTTTTTACAGACAAAAATATAATAACATAATTTAATGCCAATGTTACGTTGAACCATCATGATTCATGACACTAAGTGATAAACAATTATGGTTTACTGTATTATTTTTTTTAAGTCTCCATTTCTTTAAAATAAAGGCCAAGCTACCAATCTTCTTATTCTCCTATGTATTTTTAAACAATTAATATAATTGTAACTAGCTTTATTAAACACTCCACTAGAGATCGCGTCAGGAATGCGCTCGAAAATCAATCCTGTAATGACATTGACAGCTGTCAGTTAGAGATGTGACGTTTATGCCAATAAACTTGTGTTGCGCCGATTCTACAGCGCGGTACTAATTTTCTTCTTAACAGTATGTATAATAATTAAAATGCACACTAAAAAACTCATAATCTTTACAGTAGTCGATGAAGGCGATGTAGTACGTGCGTTGGTATTCATTGTACCTTTCTAAGGCCAAAGACATTTTAGAATTACATAAACTACACATAGGGAAAAATATTTTTTCATCGGTAGCTTCTTTGAAAGGTACTATGTTAGTTGTCAAGTTTAGTACGCTTACCTGTCCTTGTATTGACATGTTAAAAAACATTTTTCAAAAATATATTTAATAAGCTCCATTTTTGTTATAAAATAAACTAAACAGTGTCACAAAATAAAACATAAACATAAAAAAAATTATTAAATTACACCTATTGGCAATTAATTTCAATACAAATAATTATATTGACAAGTGGTTTTGAGGACCTATCAATAGACAGCGTTAGTGGATCATGTGAAAAATGTCTCAAATGAAGTGTCAACTACTCGTATGCTTCCTCTATATATTTTTGACCGACTTTCCAAAAGAAGGAGGTACTCAATTCGTCTGTATGATTTTTTTATGTGTTACGGCATAACTCCGCCGCTAGTGTACCGATTTTGATAATTCTTTTTTTATCCGATAGGTAGTGCTTGCAGGTGGATCCCATTTTTTTGTTTGATTTTTTTTTAATCTCTTTGGACGAGGCGTACAACATCGATATGTACTAACACCGAGTAGTCTTTACGAAAACCTGCTCAATGGGTTGTTGTTCGTATAATGTTCACTCGATGCGTTTTAATATTATCTTATAAGCTAATATATCAGACATGAGACTGATGGGGCGATAGTTCCTTTCTTGTATATCGGAATAATATTAGACTATGTCCATAAAAGTGGAATGTCAGATGTTAAATTGTCATTTGTCTTTGATTGATGATTGTTGTCTTAATGTCAGATTGACATTAATTCATAATTAAGTAATAATCTGACCTCGATTGTAGTTTATTTTGCTGGTTTACTGGGTTAATCTTAGAGTAATATGCAAAAGTAGTTTCTTATAATTGTTTCAAGGCAGTAGCACTTTATTTTAATCAGTGTTGCGGGTTGTTGCTTCTAACTATTTATAAACAAAACAAACAAACTCGGACGAAATCACTGTGTTTGCACTTTGATTCGTAAAAATAAGTATTCTCATGAAATTATTTTGACTTACACCTGGCTCGTTAAGCGAGTCTATCGTATAAACAATCGATCGCCCGCTATAGGCCGCTACTCCATCTTGGGTTTACTTTTTGCAAAGACGTTTAGTCTAAGCACTTCCTGCAATTATTACCTAACAGCAGCATACCTGACAAACGAGCAAGGAGACACGGGCTCGCCAAAATAGCGAAGCGACCGCTGCCCATAGACATCCGCATTTGCGAATTCGTTGCCTACCTTTAATCGACAGAAGACGAGATGCACACAAAGAGGATATTTCCCCTAACTATGCGTCCCGTACTACAAGAATACCACTTTCCCTGTACGAAAAGGGAGGAAAGGGGAAGGGGAAGTGGACTAAAATTATACCTCCGGCACGCACACTATTCAGACGAAACTCGGCTGTCTTCTGTGTGATCGTGGTATTGCTCCGGGCGTGACTGCAGTGTTCGTGCGAACATGTTAAGCGGGCTCTACCACTATTACAAGTTGAACACCTAGACAAATAACTACAATTCAGTCACAAAAATATTATTTTTTATTTATCCAAACGAAAATTCAGTCATTGAAAAATGTATTTTATATCTACGACATTTCAGTTAAACTTGATTTTTATTTTAATTCACTGTCATACTACAACTTCCCAATTAACAAACAATGAAAAAATTAAGGTTAAAGATCAATGTAGAATACAGGAATAAATAAATCACACAATACATTTAAGGAGAATGAAAGTGAAAGTGCAATTTTTATATGTAAATAGCCTTTGCCCATGACTTTGTTCGAGCGGAATTAAATAAAAACTTAGCAAATAACATTTGTGTTTTTCCAGACTACGTTTTACATCTACGCCAAATTTCATCGAGTGCAGTTTTGAAGATACGTAGTGACAGATATTCATCCGTCCATCCATCCCAACTTAATGAAGCATAATCATTATTTTGCTATTTCACAGATAACGAAAAGTATTACAATAAAGTATTTTAGGACAAGGTTTTCCTAGATACTTTAATTATTAAATAGTAATCCAGTAATCTATAGAAACATAGACGCACGAAAAACATTACCCTTGTTCCAAAAAAAGCATTCGCTTCGCCTTAACAACCTAAAGTGAATCGCTCGCGTAATATATAAAAAGAATAGTTATGCAAACGCATATCGTTTTACAGTAGAACACAGGTCGGCAGAACGTGGAGGTGGTTGTCCCTTGACGTTCCAGTATTTTAAGGTATTTAAAAAAATAAGTATCTCCATTTTTGTGTCAAAAACAATGATTGAACCGCGATTTTCAAAATTGTTTCTTAATTTTACGAAAAATTTTCTAATTTCCATGTCGAATTTCACATATTTATAAGCTTTACCTGTATTTTTTAAATGACATACAAATCCAATATGAAATAGATTTTTTTAATTTTTTAACCGACATCAAAATAAGGAGAAACTCAATTCGTCGGGATCTTTTTTTATTAAAATACAAGATAACATGAAGAGTTACTGATTCCAAGCCATATACTAGTTATAATTATTTTGCTAATAGCTATGGACTGTAATTTTTATTTTCACACTTTCCATTATCATTTTTGTCTTACACATCCAAAGAAGAGCCTCAAAAGTGTATATTCTAAGTTTTACAGAGCAATTAATTTTCAGCAAGATGACGGTCGTCGAAGATATACCGACGGACCCCAGTACGTCAACACGGCTGATTATCTACCCATTAGTACTGGTTGCTACTCTACTCTGGATTCTATACCGATGGCAGACACAATCCAAATTGTATAAACTAGGCAATAAATTGCCCGGTCCCTCCACTGTACCCCTATTCGGCAACGCTTTATTGGCGTTTGGAAAGAAACCTGAGGGTATTTGTTTACAATATTGATAATTGTTAATTGATACAATATAGATAAAAAAATTGTCGTAAATAAAAGTATTAACAAAGGGATCTATTACGCTTCTAATACCAAACATATGGAAGAATGACCTTACTTGAAGGCTTCGGCGAACTCTTGTAATTTAAGGTCCCTCTGCTCATTTGGCTCACAAAATTATTTTTTTTAAATTAGTTGTTATTATTCAACAATTAGGGTAATCCTAAAAATGGTAAAACAATGGCAATTGTGCAATATATAACACATCCGCAGAATTAGTAACCATGGGGTTGGAGTACATTGAAAAGTACGGGACTGTAGTCCGAGGATGGCTCGGCTCGAAGCTGGTGGTTTTCCTCTGCGACGCCGACGACGCCGAGGTCATACTAAACAGCCAAGAACACATCGACAAGGCATCAGAATACAGATTCTTCAAGCCCTGGCTCGGTGAAGGACTCTTAATTAGTTCAGGTACACATTTTTTAAACAGTTAAAAGTTTGCAGCAATCTGTTGCCGAAAAATTTGTCGAAAAATATTAAGAACTTACAGAAGTGAGTAGTAGAAGTTTTCAGACTCTTGGAAAGTGAGTGTATTAGTAGTGGCTCAATGCTTTCTAATAATAAAGATTTGAATTTACTATTGTGCAACGTTTAGTTATCTATTTAAAAATAAATTTTGCAGGCGAAAAGTGGCGTTCACATCGTAAAATGATTGCGCCAACTTTTCATATAAACATATTGAAATCCTTCATCGGCGTGTTCAATCAGAACAGCAAGAACGTGGTGGACAAAATGAAAAACGAAACAGGAAAAGTGTTCGACGTACACGACTACATGAGCGGAGTGACGGTTGATATTTTGCTCGGTAAGTCTTCCCTCCCATATGCACCTATTTTCGATTTTATTATTTCACAACATATATTACAGATGTATTGCACAATTCGACCTTAACTTTTCACTTACATATTGTCTAAAAACAGCATAGTAATCTAAATTTAATATTAATCAGGTTAGAGGGTACAACGGTACTTATTCGCATTTATACAATAGGAAAAAAGCGCGCGGTCTTGCATAAACAAATGAATATTAACTTGTAACCTTTGTCTATGTATCGATGCTAATTCTAGTCATTTAATATTAACTAATACAACAGTATACATTTCCATAAACCTATAATACACATTACTTTAACTCGAGTAGTGTTAAAAGGAGGCACAGAGACGTTAAAAGACTTGCTTATTACTAAAAAAGACATAATTGATTTGGGAAGTTAGCAAACAACCAAATAAAAACAAAAAGGACCTTCTAGTATCACTTTCAATACTAACGTAGGTACTGTTGTTACAGAAACTGCTATGGGTATTACAAAAGAAACTCAAGACGAATCTGGATTTGATTACGCTATGGCAGTTATGAAGTAGGTTTAAAATATTAAAATATTCTTTACACAGTTTTTAAATTTAACTTCTTACTTTAGATATGTGAATCATGTGAAATTGAGGCTTGATTTTACTCATTTCGAAGTATTGGCAAAAAATAATAAATACCACGTTCTATACAAAGAGTTTTTCCAAATTATTTTTTTTTCATGCCCAAAAAATCTATCTATATCTATACTCTACTCGTATACTTATACTATTATAATAAAGCGTAAACACACACTTCTTTGTTGCCTAAGATATCAGCAATTACAGCATATTTTTGAATAATTCTTTATTTAATAAAAAGCCCTACACTTACATCTCGCTTTAGGCTATATATTTTCACGCTTTTAAACTTAGGGGGTAAATAATTTGGATAGAAACCCTAATGTGGGAAAGAGACCATAAGTTGCTGCCAACATCAAGGAAGCAAGATTGCCAAGGTTTGTCATGTCATGTCATTTTGACATTTGGTATTGATATTTTAACAAATGTAAACAATAAAATAAAATTTTCATAATTTCATGCGGATGAAGCCGCAAGGGAACAGCTAGTTCTATGTAATAATAAGTTTAAACATAATTAATGAACACCTTTGCCATCGCTTCCTAGCATTTTATTATAGTAATAAAATTATACTTTCAGGATGTGTGACATCATTCATCAGCGACATTATAAATTCTGGATGCGTTTCGATGCTGTATTTAAATTTACAAAATTCTTCGAAAAGCAAAAGGAACTGTTGAACATTATTCACGGATTAACGAACAAGGTAAACATTTACTCCAGATCAATATTAAAAAGTTATTTTGACGAGAACAGTTGAAGAATTGATTTTAATTTCACAGGTAATTAAGAACAAAAAAGAAAATTATCTAGAAAACAAAGCTAAAGGTATAATTCCACCGACACTTGAAGAGCTCACGCAAAATAAAAGAACTAATGACTCTGGATTAGCAAATGTTAAAACACTAGGGGATACAGTTTTTAAAGGATATCGAGATGATTTAGACGACAATGATGATAATGACGTGGGTCAGTAGAAAACAGTTCGAACTTTAATAATTTCTTGATTTTTAAAGAGTTTTTCTTTAACCTAGTAGGTTAAGTAAATTGAAATGACTTATTTGTCGCAGGTGAGAAGAAACGTTTAGCCTTCTTAGATTTGATGATTGAATCAGCTCAAAATGGTACAAATGACATAACGGACTTTGAAATCAAAGAAGAGGTCGATACCATCATGTTTGAGGTATGCTATAAAAATAATACTAACTCCAAAATTATCTGAATTCCGATCATGAAACTTGAATATATCAAATCATAATGACATAAAAGAAATGATACAAACATTAAGTTAATTTCAGGGGCACGACACAACAGCTGCAGGCTCGAGTTTCGTATTGTGTCTACTCGGAGTGCATCAGAAGATTCAGGCCAGAGTCTATAATGAACTGTACGACATATTTGGCGATTCTGACCGACCAGCCACCTTCGAAGATACGCTGCAAATGAAGTATCTAGAACGTGTCATTTTCGAAGCTCTTCGCATGTATCCACCCGTACCAATCATCGCTAGAAAATTAAAGAGGGACGTTAAAATAGGTACGAATATAACGCATTCGCTCTTACGAATGTCTATGGTCAGCGGTCGCTTCGCCTGTTTGGCGGATTCAGGTGGCCGATTGCTCGTTTGCCACCTTATGATATGAAAAAAAAAGAACATAAAATATAAGCAAGCTGTGTTTCGCTTTACCACAAAAAACTATTAAATGTTGTTTTTTACGAATATCAGAACCAAGGCAAGGTATACTAAGGCAAAGGCATGGTACTCGTACGTAGACTGTAGTACCTTGATCTTAGTTATACACCTAAAAGAACGACGTTAAATGTACTACTAACTAAATAATGTGCAATATTTATATTTCAGCTACCAACAACTATGTTCTGCCCGCTGGTGCGACAGTTGTCATAGGTACTTACAAAATCCATCGCAATCCCAAATACTATAAGAAACCGGAAGTTTTTGATCCCGATAACTTCTTGCCAGAGAATACTCAGAATAGGCACTACTACAGTTACATACCCTTCAGTGCTGGACCACGAAGTTGTGTTGGTAAGCTAGAAATTATATTACAAACTTTAAATATCATGCAATAACATCTAATCCAAGTTATTTAGCTCGTCTTCTGAAATGCTATACGCCTATAAAATACAGAGATACCAAAGAGAGTATGGGCGAGTTGAGTTTCACATTTTTCCCACCTTATTCTATCAAAAGAAGGACACAAACGGAAGTAGATTGATAAGGAATGAATAAAAATTGGAAATTCGTCTTTACACTCTCCTCTGTTAATGTTTGGCACTAAATTTGCAACACAATAGACACATAGACAGCGGGCTCTTAACATCAGGTCACAGGCTAGCGTTTTTAATATGTCTTGATACTATCATAATGTGGGCTGGTGTTAACAAAAGATTTCTGTTCTCTAATCATCTTTTTGCTATCTGTTCTGAACTATCTTCTGTTCTATCTAACTAAAATAGCTTTTTTATATATCAGAACTTCACCAATATAATGAAAGAATTAATCGCTTTTAGAAACTCGCACAAAAACCACACCCATCTTCGTTTCTTTAACAAAATCTTTACCGAACGGTTGTCCGTAGTGTTTTGTTTACATTCCTTCTAAATAATGCCATTTAACAGGGAATGGTTTATAAAGTTGAAACACTTTAAAATAATACGCCTATTAATTACATTGACACTGCCATTAGATCCCTTTTACTTTCCTTTTCGTTTAATTTACATAGAAAAATAATTCTTCACGAACTAACCATCATTATCTTGCCTCACATCTTACTTGATAGGAATCAAGTTTAACCGATAAAGACTACGACGAATTCACGCTACCTCGATGGCCAAAAAATACAATTAAAAAACACATTCTATCTATCCACGACAGAATAATCTTTCGTTTTTGAAGCAATCGTTAGTTAAATTTTTACCCTTACGAAATTGCATTATTTTTAACTAGCTTTCGCCCGCAAATCCGTCCGCGTGGAATTAAAAAAAACAAAAGTGAGTAGCCTATATGTTCTTCCAGACTATCCTCTACATCTATACCAAATTTCATCGGAATCCGTTTAGCCGTTTACGCTACAAACTCTAACAAACATCCATCCATCCATCCATCCATCCATCCATCTAAACTTTCGCATTTATAATATTAGTAAGAGTAAGAAGTAAAATTAGTAAGATTTAAAATTAGAAGATGGCATTATTGGAAGGGTGTCGATTGTATAATTTTCATTAAATGTTTTTGTGGCTCTTGATAATAGTTCATGTTAGCAAAGCCAAAACTAAGAATATATTGCTAATAAATTGTACATTTTCAGGTCGTAAGTACGCCATTCTGAAATTAAAAATACTACTTTCTACAATATTAAGGAACTATAAAATGGTTTCCGACATCACTGAAGACCAATACAGGCTGCAAGCTGATATTATTTTGAAGCGAACAGACGGATTCCGAGTAGAAATTGAGACGAGACAAAGAGTGCCAATTGCCGTAGCATAGTTACTTTCTTTTAAAATCTAATAATTATTACCAGTACATAAAATAATCATTTAAATAAGTTGTGCTATTTACCTTATGCTTGACACCTTTTTTAAATAAATGTATCCATATAAGTAGATTGTAGTAAATGGTATTGCATGTAGTTATGTACATTAAAATGATTATGTAAAAATTTCTTTAAACAATGTTATATCGGTGACGTAAGGTTTGAAACGTATTATATTAGTGTAAGTTTTTGCATGTATCAAAAACAATATTAAATATACTAATTGTAAATTAAAATAAAATAAACATAAACGATTGTGTGTTACAATTTTATGTCCTTAATCGTGAAATTGACTAAAATTGTTATTTCTGTTTTTGTTTTGTTTTTCGGGGAATGCATTTACGCACTGCACCGTCCATGCTGCGGAGGCGGCAGGGACAGCTTCGTATGGGACTCCCGGCCTTATATTTCGGCCGGACTACCCACTAAACCCCGCGGTGTTCACCTTCGCCCAACCGAGCCGTGCCATCTACGTTAGTTTATCCACGACACGACTTTGTTATTTCTGTTTCAACAAGTTCGTTTTTTATAAATAAGGTGAACACAAATAACTTTATCATATGTTAACAGTATCTTGTTTCTGTGTTTAATTTTATTAATTTTTAAGTTTTCATTTTGATCAGGCAGAAGTGTTTTATTTGCATTTCGCCAATTACAAAAAAAAGTTACGTACGTTTGGGTGATCGCCCAGGGCGCCGAAGAGAAAGGGGCGCCGTAGATATCTCGCCCAGGGCCCTAGTAGCGCTAAGATCTGCACGCATTTTAGGCGTGATTTTTAATTCCTTTATTTATGTTTTGTAGAAATCTGATACCGTTTTGATATTTCCGAATAATTAAGGTAGTTTATGTCCTAGCTAGTTAATATTTAAATGGTTTTGATGTAAAATTCAAAAATATTCGAATTCGAGGAAATGTTAACAGTTTTAAATTTCAATATTATTCAAATTTGGTTTTGAATGAAGGGCCAAAACTGTGTTGAGTTAAAGAATAATATTATATCAGTCATTCGTGGGGTATATAATTGCCTTTTTGACAAATTTATTATCTAGTTATTATTAATTAAAGCCTTTTGGCTAAAAAAACATGTCTTAGTTTCAAAGTATAAAAATCGATTTTATTACACGGAAATAACTATACTAGTTACATCATTTTCTGGTTTTTAAACTTTAACTAACAAAACAATTCGAATATGTGATATGTACATATGTATGTAACAACATCTATATTGACTAAATTATTAAAAATGTATTCAGGGCGTACTTAAAACATATAATAAATAATTAATAATCCAACCTTGTCGATTTAAGGTTTAAAAATGTTAATTCAGATTTATTAATAATAACTTAAAATAAAAGAGCAAGTTTAAGTTCCAAATCGATAATGATTTCGATAATTGATTCTCATATAGCAAAAGGGCATATTAGAATTTTTGCTATTTTATTTTGTAAGTAAAACTGCTTTTGCGTGTTATATAAACGCGACTTAAACTAAAAATTATTTGGTGAAACATTACATTAATAGACTAAAATAGCTGAACAACACAGTTAAGTCGTCTAAGTTGGAAACGGGCGTAAAGGTGGATTGGAACGGATTAACTTATTTGAGAGGTTTCTCTATTAATTTTCGGTTCATTGCCTGCAATGGATTTGACAAAGTAGGTTAGTAAAAATACCCATGTATTCTCCAAACACTAAGATTATAGCTATATATTTTTACTTCACAAGTTCCTGTGAAATAAAAAATAAACGTATATTTCAAGCCAGGATCAATGCACGATTCCTTTTTGGTTCCTTTTTATAAAAACCTGTTAATCTTCCAAAAGGTTCCAGAAAGCCTCGATCGTTCATTGCGATTAGACTTGTTACATGGCATGATATAATCAGGCGTTGTGTATAAATTGTAAAGAGACCTTATTGCATATTTATCATGGTAATAAATTTTTTGAACTGACGTATAAGTTCTACATTACAGGGGACTCTCGTGACTCATTCTCACTTTGCATGCAGTTTTTTTAATTGGTTAGGTATTTTCACAACATTTTAATTATTAGAGAATTACTTAGGATCCACAACCTGCGTGTACTTTTGGCCTTTTGATAAAAAAACTAATCTAATAGCCTTCCCCTGTCAGTTTCATCAATTTAAAGCAGTGTAATATTCGCACAAATACTAGGATTAAACCAAATAACATGAAAACAGCTTGCCTACAATGTGACTGACCGACCGACATTTCGAAACACCAAGTTCAATGTCACCTACACATTATAGGATAGAATTTTAAATGCTCTAATGACCGAAATTGCAACGGGTTTTGAATCGATTTTGTAAAAGCGAGATCATTTAAGTAGCCACGAATTAAAACGATCGGTCCTTGACCTCTCGTTTGCCAAAAAAAGCATCGAAACATAGAGTACGGCTTAAAAGGTGTGTCTTATATACTCGGTGCATTTTTGGAAGAGTTTTCATACACAAGTATCTTTTACTTCACCTTGTTAACTGTAGTTACTAATAAAATAATTCTATGACATCAATTTTAATAGCAAAAGTAAATAGTAGAGTTATTGTCGTAAAGTACACGTGCATTTGGAATGTCTAATTTATACAATCATAAACGCAAAAGTAGCAGCCTGGTTTACATGATTCCAGTCCAGCCATCGAAATTCACGCTGGAATACATCTGGAAAAATGAAGACCCATACTGGAATTATACAGTTGTAATTTAACGCTGACTTCGATCGCTGGACTGGAGTAATGTAAACCGGGCCTTTTGCTGTGTAAAATTAATGAATGTTTTGTTATGTTCACAACTTTTCAACTAATTTTACTAATCTTACTAATATTATAAATGCGAAAGTTTAGATGGATGGATGGATGGATGGATGGATGTTTGTTAGAGTTTGTAGCCTAAACGGCTGTACGAATATCGATGAAATTTGGCATAGACAGGAAGAACACATAGGCTACTCACTTTTGTTTTTTTAAATACCACGCGGACGGTGTCGCGGGCGAAAGCTAGTCTTTAATATATAATAGAAGATGATAACGTAGACATAATTCCCATAAATCTGCCCAAGAAGTCTTTAATAAATGAAAAGGACTAAAAATTAATATTGGATTAAAGTTTAATAAAAAAAATTGTAGACGGATTCACGAATAATAGCTAGTTAGATAAACAGACATATAATCGTGAGCAGATATCTAAATCTGTATATATGTACAAACTTACGACTAAATCAAATAGTGCGTATCTTTGAAAATAATAAGTACCTTAATTAGTGCTTAGAGATTTATTGCATTTAATTTAAAGTTTTTTCTTAAAAACTATCAAATCTTACTATCATTTCATATCAGATTATCTCATCTAATCGTTGAGTTACATATAACCTTAAAATTAAATTAAATTTTCCAAAAGAAATGCTACACACATGTTAATTAAAAAGACGGGTAACGGATTTGTGTTTTTTTAAAAACGAAAGTTGTTTTTGCTATATATTTTGGGGTCAGTGCTACTTTTTCACACCGTACCCTGCATAGTGGGTACTTTTGAAAGTCACATCGTATGGACACTTAAAGAACTTAATTAGGTGCTAAGTATCTTATAATTTATACATATGACACATATGATTATTGAATACTAGCTTATGCCCGCGAGTTCTTCCGCGTGGAATTAAAAAAACAAAAGTAAATAGATTATTCGTTCTTCCAAACTATTTTCTGTCTATGCCGAATTTCATCGAAATCCGTTCTGTATTTTAGGCTACAAACTCTAACAAACATTCATCCAAATATTCGCAATTATAATATTAAGTTTTTTTTTTTTTATAATATAAGGTGGCAAACGAGCAAGCGACCACCTAAATCCACCGAAATGGAAAGCGACCGCTGCCCATAGATATCCGCAATTGCAGATGCGTTGCCTACCCTTAATTGACGGAGGAGGAGACGCACATAAAGAGGACATTTCCCCTTCATATGCGTCTCCTCCACCGTCAAATCCACTTTTCCTTCCCGTCCTTTCCTCTTAAGAAATGGGTGGAAAGGGAAAGGGACTAAAATTAGGCCTCCGGTAAAATTTGGTTTCATTGAAATTGGTTCATTTTTACTTGGTGATGGTTACTTACTTCTGTATATGCATTTCCCATAATATTTTATGTAATAAAATTAAGTAACAACATCTAAAAGCTTATCTTAAAACATCTATTTCAGAACAAGTATAAAATACAGCAAAATCAAAAAAAGTGTTACTAAAATTGTAATAAATTGTTAAATAACAAATAAATGAAAGCTTACAAAAATATTATATGTATTTACATAACATGTAATAGGTCATTTACAAACGGATGCAAGAATGCAAATATTAAAAATGAAACATCTTAAGATGGTTTAATATAGATAAAATATCAAAAGGAAACCAAAAATTAATAATAAAATGATTATCTTAATTGATTGTACTTAGTAATAGTATGACGAGAATCTAAGAAACATATTGCATTAAATTAAATTATTAGCCCTCATTCGCACTGGCGCTTTTTTAACGTTTGGACATAACGCTTTTTTAACATTGTCGCTCATACGAAAGCTATAAAATCACCCCTTTTCCGTTCACTCAGCGCTCAAATTGTAATATACTGCGTGATAAAAAAACGTGGCGATTTGAATACACTGTCATATGAAGAGATATCAAGAGCTATGTCATTAACCTATATGAGCTGTCACATGGATGTGCATTTGGTTCTATTTTAACGCTTTTTTTATCGCGCGTATAAAAAGCGCCCGTGAGTATGGGGGCTTATTGACATGTAGTATGAGGCTTATTTTGGCCGACAGTAAAGAGATCCAAATTCAATGCGGTGACAGAAACAGTACGGGCAAGACGTGCGCGAAAAGCAATTTGTATCCATACTAAAATGCGAACATTGTAAAATAATATTAATAATAGCATAGCTTTTAATTATGTCGAATTAAAATGAGCGTTTCAAGCTTATAAAGTGCAAATTTAGGAAAAAAAAACTGGACTGTTCAGTGTCAAAAGATTTATTAAAATGGATGAAGCATTCGCTCACCTTGAAGGTACGGAGACCAGGCATAGCAAGAAGGAACTTTTGCCTCCTGACGGTGGCTGGGGCTATCTCGTTTGCATCGGCGTAGGATTCACTTTTGTAAGTATTTCCCTCGAATTGCACTTAAAATAGCAAGTAATTGAACTTCGTTTAATATTACTTATCAATAACCTATCCTGTCAACTTTTCTGTGAGTTTTCATTGCTGAAACATATACAAAATCTTTGTCATCCGTGAGAGGGTTCTATTATGTTCGGGTTTTATATTATTTTCCGGGTCTAAGTAAACCTTTTCTGACCGAACTAACCAGGATAGCAGCGCCTTTTCTACCGGACCATCATCGCAGATTACAAAGAAACGATGTTCACAATTTTACGGTGACATTTATATGACGTGGTCTATATCATACGTTGATGTTATCATAAACGAATAATCGTTACCAAAAAATTAATAGGACTTACTATCAGACAAATGTATTTTATATCAAGCTTGTATTATAAAGAATCTTTGTTATAGTTAACCATAATTATTATCTTAATGAACACTACGTTTCAAGTGAGTTCTGAATATTCATACGAATATTAAATATTTTTATCGCTTAATACCATTTACGATAACTTGATTTTTAGTGATCGTGGTGTTAATTTTTGCATCGGTGACATAATTATAACCATAATTTTAAGAGCAAGTAATTATAATTACGGTATTATTTTTTGAAATTAAATAACTTCAGATATCTGTTTGACACTACAAAAGTTTTAGTTATTTCAAGAATGGTAGAGCCTGAAATAATCTTTTGCACTTATTGGTCGGCTCGCCCGGTGATATATCACGACCAAACAGAAGACAGCCGTAAAATGGCAGAAATTCAGCGTTACTTCTAAATATCGTGCGTGTTTGAAGGCACAAATTTTGTCCTCTTCCCCTTCCTGTCCTTAACTTATAAGGATGAGATGGGAAGGGGAAGGACATTTGGTAAAGGCGATCACTTCGCTATTTTCAGCGAATTCACATACATTTGTACATGTGAGAATCTGTGTAGCTAGTAGGTAGGTTGAGTTAATTGATTTCAATAGTTAATAACGCCTATTCAGATTTTGGCTGAAAATAATCAACGTTTACAAATTATTGTTTTTAATTAAGATTATTGTGTTTCCGAGATTTCCTTATATGTCAAGGCTTTTTCTTAATATAGACAAATGTTTCTTGGTTTGTCAATTTTTCACAAATTGATAAAACGTGTACAAAGAATTAAAGACCCTATTTGTTAATTTATTTTTGTTGAATTCAACATCTAAAAACAAAGCCGTAAGAAATGTAAAGTAAACAGGACTTCAATAACTTAGAGAGTTAGTCGAATCTATTGCTAAGTACTAATACTTCAGACAATGAAAATTTCCTAAATTGTTTGAACTTTCGTGAGACATTATTATAAACTAACTAGCAGTTCCTGTGCGATTTCATCAGCATAAAATTATTTTATTGTTTACATGTGTCAAATTGTCAATTGCAAATGTCAAAAAGACATGACAAAACTTGGCAATCTTGCTTCCTTGATGTTGGCAGCAACTTATGGTCTCTTTCCCACATTAGGGTTTTTATCCAAAATATTTACCTCTAAGTTTAATGGCGTGAAAATATATAGCCTAAAGCGTGACGTAAGTGTAGGGCTTTTTAATAAAAGAAGAATTATTCAAAAATATGCTGTAATTGTTGACATCTTCGACAACAAAGAAGTGTGTGTTTACGCTTTATTATAATAGTATAGAAGTATAGATATAGATTAAGAATAGCTCGAACTATCGTCTGGTGATGGCATCGACTAGTTTTGGACGTTTCGGAACCCGAAAGTTACCTTTAAACTGCTGTGAACCATGACATTTTTGATTGAATCATTTCATGCATTGTCTTTTCCGATCTTAGTACTTTTAAATTTGTAGTTCTTGAAAAATTTACAAATTGCATTTTGTTTTAATATTCCGGATTAAAATTATTATTTCCAATCTCAGATTAAGCTAATTAATGATTTGATTAATTCAATAATATTTTTTTCATGGTTGACAATTTTAAATGTCGCGCAAATTACGGAAGTAGCTCACCTCGTTTGATCTTAAGCCATTATCTTAATCTAAATTCTATCACGGATGCATAACAATACATATTATTTACGTCATTGATGCATACGTAGTATTATTTTAACGAACAAGCTATTATTTTATAGCCTTCTGAATGCAACTAGATAGTCTTATAAAACCACAACAGAGTTGATGCATAGAGCTAATGTAGTTTGTTAACTGCAAAAAGCTAATTATTTTTTAGGCAATTAAACATTAATGTTGTATCAAACCTTTGTGGTTTGATGACAAAATTCTGTTAATAAAAAAACGTAAGTATTTTTTGTTATTATTGAATCAAGAAACGGTGATAATCTAACTAATATTATAAATGCGAAAGTTTAGATGGATGGATGGATGTTTGTTAGAGTTTGTAGCCTAAACGGCTGAACGGATTTCGGTGAAATTTGGTATAGATGTAGAGGATAGTCTGGAAGAACACATAGGCTACTCACTTTTGTTTTTTTTAATTCCACGCGGACGGAGTCGCGAGCGAAAGCTAGTCTAATAATACAATTAAGTCAATTATGTGACAAGTCTTAAAGTGTATGCTAAGTCAATATTTATTACTTACTCTGTTGAAAAATGTAAGTCCCTTGATAACTGTAAGAGCGGTATTTATAAACAACCTTTGATTCGATTTGCTTTTATTAATTACTTAAACAGTGAAGTTTCAGCGACACACGGAAGTCGGATATAAATACAAGTAGAATAGTTAATTTGGTGAATAAATTGAGCTACACTTTTTTATTATGGCGGAAATTGATATTTCTAAATATACATGAAAGGTATTACGTTTGTACGTTTAAATGTATCTAAGGTCAATATTACTGGTTATATTTCTTGTAACACTATTGCTGGGTTGCTGAAGTACCTATGTATTTTATCACGAGCTATCGCCCGCAAACTCCGTTAGCGCAAATTTGGACCAACCTTCACGCCGTTTTGACAGCGCGAAATTAAAAAAAAAGTAGCTTATAACATGCCCGTCTATGTCAGCTACCTTTCAGTGAAAGTCCGGTCGAAATCGGTTAAGCCGTTTCGGAGATTACCCGGAACAAACGCAGCTTGCGGACAGACATACAGACAGACAGACAAAAAAATGTTAGATGATGAAATGATAAAAAACAATAGATATAGATAGAAGATAGAATAGATTACCTAGTGATTCATTAATGTTAGGTTGAACTAAATTCTAAAGGAGTAAAACTCTACATAGTTCGGAAACCCATTTCATGTATTTATCGAACCAAAAACACTAACGAATGGGTAAACGTATCTGGTAAACTGGCCATAAGGTGCATATAGTTTGGAGGCAACCATTTTTTATAGTTTTAGGTGAAGAGTCACGTACATGTTTACTTGACTGTTGGTTTGAAAACTCAAGGAAAGTCGGTACAGGAATATTGTCTTTCATAATAGGAAAAGTGCCGAAGTATGATAGGGAGGAAATAGGATTATTGATTAGTAGGTGTAAAATATTATTAAAAAAATCTATTTAGTATGTTTGTACACATTAAAAATTCCATGACAAAATCTGAGATTAGTTAAAATGAGCTGTGACATGTCACATATGAAACTTTTAATAAAAAGGTAATAAAGTATTGATTAAAAAAAAACAAAAGACTATTGAAAATGCTAATGAAAAATAAAATTAATTTAGAATCTCCACAATTACCTATGTATGTTTTATCAACTCTAATAGTTTTCAATTTACCGTTGGCATGTTTCATGGCCATTAAGAAATTACAGACAAATGGTTTTTTTTCTGTTTAAAAAACAACAAATCTCTTAATTCATTGCACAATAAAAAACATTAATTGATAAATAATAGTAAAAAGTACACAAATCATTTATTAATGGATGTATTAATAAAACAATCGTAATTCATTTGCGGTTTCTATAACGCCTTTAAAAAAAACACTGTAAACATAAAGTTTCAACACATTTTATACGATGAAGGAGGAAAAAATGAACTTGTAACACTGAACTTTGTTTATAAAATTTTTATTGATTTAAATTAATCTTACTAATATTATACATGCGAAAGTTTATATGGATAGATGGATGACTAAACTGCTGAACGGATTTCGATGAAATTAAGCACAAATGTAGAGTTTAATCCAAAAGAATACGTAGGCTATTTACTTTTATTTCCACTCGGACGGAGTCGCGTTCGATAGGTAGTCATTCATATTTTTTATTTGAAATAACTATTTTAGATTTTTCCCCGCGTTAATTTGAACTGTGTCTTATACTTTCATCCGTTGACACAATTTTGCTAAAGGGATGAATAGTTTTCGCTTCACTTATTAATTCGATGATCATTAGCGTCGCTAAGAATTCTCGTAAACTTCTAGCGTGTGTTTAAAAGCTATCATTTGTTTCCGCATAAATGGGAGTGTGCCTATTTAATGTGTACCAGTTATTTGGATCCGTTAAAATTTTATAACTGGTTTCATTATTGTTACACAATATTACACAAGATTTTGATATAAAAAACAGCAAAGCAAGATAGTGCTGTTTCTCAGTTCGTGTTGAACATCCCTTTATTAAGTTTTACACTTATACATATTAATTAATTGTATAACTCAAATCATAATATAATAAATCTTATGAACAATTAAATGCACTTTCTATAAATAGCTGCAATAAATTACGTTTGTGATATGCTATATATTGTGCATAACCACAAAAAAAAACTAAAAAATAAAGATTTTTTAAAGCTTTACGTTAATGTTACTGTTTCCTTGACTAAAACTAATAACCGAGAGATAAAAAAAATCTAATTGTTCCTTTTAAACTTTTTTACTGTCAACATTTCGTTCTCTCTTGCCGACAATTTAATGCCTAATTAATTCTTTGTATCGATATTTCAAAGACCTAATGAGCTGTTTATTTTTTTCTGATCTTACCTGGATTATCGTATTGATTTTAATTTACATACACATGTTGTAAAGTGTGATACGAAATACGGTTACATATTTTACATACAGGATGTTACAAAAGTGTGAAAATGTAAATCTCAGTTCCTAAAGGCCAGTCTTTTACTAATTTGAAGAAATTTATTTTTTAATGTATCTCATGAAATCTACATAAAGACGACTTTTCTCAATTATCGATGTTGATTAAAAAATTGTGTCATATTCATATCGACAACATATCGATAGTTTTTGTGTAACATCCTTAAAAATGTAAATGTGGTTATTGACGCATGTGGTGTCTTATTGTAAGGTTTAAATAAAAATTAAATCTTAATACATTTTTATTATCTCATTACAAATTGTGACATGGGATAATATTAAATAACATGTATCATATTTTATTGGTATATGGGTTGAAGTGGTCTTTGCAAATTAGTTTGGGATATAATAAGCAATCATTTTAACTTAAATTATATGCAATCGAATGTTTTAGTTTAAATAGCATCTTTTTTTTCTATACTTAATATTATAAAGAGGAAAGATTTGTATTTTTGTATGTATTGAAATAACTCAGAAACTAATGGACCGATTTTTTTTTTCATCTTTAGAAAGGTAATTTATCTGTGAGTAACATAGGCTATATTTTGATTATTATTTTTTAATTACACGCAGACGAAGTCCCGAGCAACAGCTAGTCATATATAAATACCTCCTAGTACCTATATTGCCTCAGTGTATCTTTATTTTAACAAGAATTAAAATGAGAACTGGTTTATTCAGCTAATTACGAAATTAAGCCCTTCGCAAATACGTAAAGATGTCTGAAGATAATGTAGCCTAGAAAACATTGTAACTATATTATCAATGTTGAGTTAATAAACCATCATATAGATTACATATTCTTAAGTAAATATGATAAAACCATAAAGAATATTAATTATTTTATTATTAATTATAAGACAAAGGCCTCAACCTCAACAGGCACTAAGCTAGCGTCTACCACCTTCCCCAGATCATCACTTGACATTACGTAGGATTGTGGGCAATAACTAGTTTAATTTTTTATAAAATTTGGTTTACCAACAATAATTTTACATGATAACGTCACGAGTCAAACGTTTAGGCCTCTTTATTGCTTGTTCCGCGCTCTCGCTTGCACTCGGCTCAGACACAAGGTGACAACGTGTCAACTTCGTCCGTGCAACCGGGGTTCATCAAATTAAAAGACTATCACGTCCAAAAATTTTTTACCATAATACTAGCCGCAAAGCCTCCATTTTTGAAATTGAATTGCATTTAATGACATCAAAATAGTGTAAAATAAGCGTATAATTTTAATAATGATAAATTAATAATAATAAATTTATTCAAATATTAATGTAACTCTATATTCTTAGCATAATGGAATGTCTACCAGGCTTTGTTTGTTCCCGGAAGACGACGTATGTAAATTCTGCTTAATAATGTTTCCTAATAGATAAAACCTAATAACGGTCTAACAAAATGAGACAGGATTTAGTTATCGAAATTATGTAAGCTTATATTAAAAATTCAAAATTCATGCAGTAAATTTATCGAAGTTCCTTAATAACCATAAAATATATATTTACGATGTTTAAGATTTTTCAAAACGCGTGCTAAACCAGTTTTGAACGGTTAACAGATCGCGGCTAGGCAGATTTCGATTTTTTTTTAAATTGTATAAATTAGCAATGAATTAAGTATAGGCTGTGGGAACTAAGCTTTAAGCTACAGAAAGTGACAATGAAATTGACAAACATACAAACTCACATATTTTAAACATCCTTATACGTTCCTTTAACCTCTAAACCGATAATACTGTCACTCGGGGAAAAAAGCTTTTATAGTAGAAAAGCTGTTAGCGAATTACGAAAATAGAAAACTACTTTTTCACACGAAAAAAGTTTAAAAATGTGTTTTCTAATTTTCATTGACTGAGGGGATTGTCCTTACCTTCCCTACTAAATCCCTTTCTCATCTCTTCCTTAATATTGAAGGGTATTGCACCGATCGAGCGGGCCGTTAATGTTGCTCGTATTCTACCATTAATAGCTTATTTCTTTACTTTCTTCTTGCTTTTACAAATAAGACAATTTTTGCAACCTAGAGGTTGGTAATAAAATCGATATTAGTGTAGGCTGTGGCCTCATTAATGTAGATTACATATAATCATATGAATAAACTGTTGAACTGAAAAATTCACACGTTCGCAAAATCGTATAATTAACATAAATAGCAGATGTCAGAAAAAGATAATGTATTTGGCACGCGCGGTTATACAATTTAATACAATTTATTACTAATTAAATATACCTATTGGGCGGCGTGATATTATATTAATATTGTTATTAATTTTATGCCGGAATTTTATGATTTAATGAATAATTTTTGGTATGAATTTAATATGACGAGATTTTTTTTAATTAAAATATGGACTTTATAACTTTACTTGTATGACCTGTTGACTGTTACCAACAAAATTGTTTATATATGCGTCATGAAAGTAAATCACGACTTTTATCGTGATATAAATAACGTGGTAATTTTAATTATTACATGTAACTTTGTGAGGATCACATTGCATCTGTAATTCCAAATTGTTACAAGCTGGATATGAGGATAAGTAAAATCATTGAATCATCCACTCCCCTGTCAATTTTATCTTCAATACTTACAGTATTGAAGATAAAATAAATTAGGCAAGGTAGAAGACTAGAAGACCTAAGCCACAGCACTTCTCAAACGAGACGAGATTATTTGTGGTCGTGGTATTGTTTCGGTCGCGCAGGCTTTTCGTGTAGCAGCTAACGCTGTAGTGGCTCCATCACTAGTGAAACACACATAAGTGATGGTAATTTTAAGTTTTGTGCGTAAATGCCCTACTATTATGATAACAAATGTCAAATGTCTCTTTGTAAGATGTTACAAAGAGAGATATCTTTAGTCTGCATTTTGTAACTTTTGTTTTGAGTAAACATTACACGATGATTTTCTATGATTTTATTTCATCGTTCTTGTTTTTTATCAAGGCATATATGTACATATAAACATCAAGAAATATTTTAAGGTCAATTAAAAAAATCTTATCCAATCTATACAAGTATTTTACAGGTTTTCAAGATGACCTTAGCATAATATTATTGGTTAAATAAACAGATTTAAATGGCCGAAAATTTACAAGAAGCTGTATATTACGATATTAACTACATTCACTTTTTAAATTATTCATTTATAAAAATATAATAATAAAACATAGAAAGACCCAGACTTGGGTATTTGTTGCACAATACTCACTTTTTATCTAAACACTGCTAAATATTTTAAAGTGTCTCTTTTCTTACTTTACTTGTTTTCCGATTTGAGACAGCAAAAAGTGCGGGATCTTGCATGTAATATTCTTATTTGAATATCTTTGTAATTACATTGCCGTTTACTTATGAAAAGCCGAAATTATCACATTATTTGCATTACCGGAAATATTTGGACGACCAAGTCTAGTCGAAGGCTCAAATACGAATATGAGCCTCTGATACACGGCAACGTATCCTTGTTTCAACTCAGTGCGGGGTTGATTGCGTCAGATTTTAATGAAGGAAAAAATATATACTCGTATATGTATTAGTTAATTTATGTCACTAATGACAGCTAAATGCAGGTTTTATCAATGTTTTCATTTGTGTTTTTTGTTTATTTCTTTCCAATATGTATACCTTTAATATACCAATTCAAAAGCATCTACAAAACAATTGCAGGTTTGTCCAGACACTTGGTTACTATGCTAAGAAATTTTACCGTAGTACCCAATGTGTAATTGTAGTGGTAGGTTTATGAATACTCTGATAGTGGCATTAACAATTAATGTTTATTTGCAGATGCTGGGATTTGGTTCATCAAATGCTTTCGGGATTTTGTTCAACGATTTCTTTATCGAACAAGATGGAGCCAGCGGCCTTCCTTTGGTTATAGGAGTTTATAATGGAGCTTTGTCTATAGCGGGTATGATTTTCGTATAAATTTGGAATTACATATCAAGTAAATTAATAAAAAAAACACACCTGCATTCTTCTTCTGGACTAATTATTACGTACTTTAATATTTTATAATACTGATTATTTCATTAATTGAGTAATGACTCAGTTAATGAAATATTTTAAATGTGCTACTAACTAAATGTAATTGGGAGATAAATTATTAATTCTCGTTCTAAGCAAGTCAACATTTAATTTAATTATTGTAAATAGATTTAAGTATATTCAGCAATATAAGTATCAGACAGTCTAATATGATTGATTACGAAACAGCTTCGTAGAGGTCGTTAACTTAACAAAAATACGTACTTCTAATGTTTCACCGCCGGTCGCTATGTGAAATTTTAATCTCATATTACCAGCGACGCTAAACTCGACTCAAGTTTCTGTCCCCAATTAACAATGAATCTATTAGCTTAATACAAATCGGTTAATAGACAGATATCATTGGATACAACGTCCGATTGCCGTTCAGGGCCTACGCCTAAACAGTTTGCATCTCTCGACAATTAATTCATATTGATTTGACCGATATTGTAAGGGAATAAAGCACAACGTTCATTTCCGTAAATAAAACTTAACCTATATAAATGTAGAATTGTATGAACTTTAGTTCAATAAACTTACGTCAAAATAAAACCTTTTCACAAATGGATAAAGCAATAAAATTAGTAATATCAAATGAACGATTGCTAAATACTGGATGCGGTAACGACAGCGGTAAACCATAATAATTCTCTGTCTAACCACGTGTCGCGATTTTACATAGCTCCTAATATTTGTGATTTCTCTCATGCATTTGTTGGATCAGAAACTTGAATAATGTTAAATTCCTTTCCATCGATTGGTTGTCTGATTTCTTAATAGTTCGGTGGTTTAGTACCAAATCTTATTCCACACCATGGTCCATTATTTAATCGAGTGATTGCTCAGTTGGTCAATTGACTATATGGTCGAATGATAGATGAACTAAATCACTAAGGGCCTGTCCCACCACTGGATGATAGAGGCTCAGATAGCTTAAAAATGACGTCACTGTCAGATAAGGGAACAAAATCCTATATTTCCATCACATATTTTACACGTTGAATTGTTATCAGACAATTTACAATTTGGTGGGACAGGCCCTAAATCTGTTTGAAATTTATTTTCTTTTACCCTTTAGGTTTCCTGAGCGGCATTGCATTAAAAAGGTATTCCTTTCGGCAAGTTGGTCTACTCGGGGCTGGATTATTCATATTGGGCGATGTTCTTACCATATTTGTTACCAGAACTTATCAATTAGTCTTCACTTTTGGCGTGATTAGAGGTAATGACTGATTACCCTTGATATTCTAATTAAAGGAGACAAATCTTTTTTAATATTTGTGAAGAAAACTATATTTGTTAATAACATTACAGGGGCAGGTTTTGGTGTGATGATTCCAGTAAGTTTCACAGCATTTAACTGTTATTTCACCAAGAAGCGGACAGCAATGATGAGCGCCAACCAAACAATGAGCAGTCTCGCTTCCATCACATTTCCAATTCTAGTCACGTTTCTTCTTGATGAGTACGGGTTCAGGTGGAGCCTCGCTCTGATCATGGCTGTTGATCTTCATTTGTTATTTGCTATGTTAGTCATGCATCCAGTTGAATGGCACATGATTAAAGCAGTGGATAGTCAAAAACCAGGTAACATATTCTTAAGGATTTTACTACATTTATGTTTTATGTTTAGTGTGTTTATGGGTTTTGTATTCAGGGTAACTATGCTTTGTGATTTGTTATTCTGTTAAATCATCACCATCATTATCACCAACTCACTATACGTCCCAACCGAGGACCTCTGAGCTTACTCTAAGTTAGGGTGACTAGGCCATAGTCAACCACGCTGGCCAAGTGCGGGTTGGTTGACTTCACACATCTTAGAATTTCTATGCCGGTATGTGCAGGTTGCATCACGATGTTTTCCTTCACCGTAAGAACGTCGGGTAGATTTTTTTTGATTATACAATTCCTCTAGCATGGAAGCCAGAGCCTTTAATATTCTTCATTTTATTCGAAATTCGAAATTCGAAAATTCTGTTAAATGATGTCTGCTTATTAACCCATCATCTGTGTGCACCATAATCTTTCAGACCCATTAAATTGTGATGTCCTGGATGGTAAATCTGTTAAAGTAGAAAGCTATGATGAAACAACCGTCAAAATGTTGCCAGGTGATGAGGGTGTGGTTGAAATTAAAGCAACGACGCCGACAAGACATGAATCCATACAAAAAAGTATCATGTGAGTTCCTTTTTAGATAAATCAGATTTTTTCAATACGTTAGTTTGGTTGTTATTAGTAATTTATGTTAATGACTTTCAAACAGGTTTAAGTGACATCATTTTTCGAAGTATTTATTTCAAACGATTTTCACACATTTTTGGTGACTTTTGATTTCAATCGATGATTGTTAGTAATCAATAAAAAAGGAATCCCGTATTTTTAAAACAAATTTAAGCTTTATCGATGTACAGAAAGACAAACGAAATCAGATAGTGATTTAAGTTATTGACAAAAGCTAAAATTTGCTAATGGACATCTAACTGATAACTTAGCTAAACTTATAAAAAAAATTGTTTCAGAAAAATTGTTTACGATAACGTGGAATTAGATTTACTAAGAGACCCGAGGTTTGTGAGTACGCTCGTTGGTTTGGGATTTGCTTTCGTTTCTGACGTGACGTATCTAGCAATGGAGCCTATGCTGTTATTTTCCTATGGATATACAAAGGTAAAACTTACTGCATGAGTCTAATTGCTACTTAAATGTTCGCTTACTGTTTCAGTAGTCATTAAGCCACTCTGCGTGCGACAGTTAGATCACATAATTAAAATACAACAATCCTCTCCAACGTTTTAACCTTAGTTTACAGCTTTCGAATAATCTACGTCGTTTTGAATTTAAATAACTTTATAGTTAACTAAAACACTTATCTAAATTGAATCTTATAATATAATATATTCACATACAAATTCTACAGGAAATAAGTTATTTTATTCCATTAAAATACAAATGATGAATATTACAGATTAGTTTAGTATGCACCAGCTTTGTTATAAATACTTAGTAAAATTATTACTATATCTATGTAAATACTTGTTTAGAAAAACTTGTTTAAAAATGTAACAAAGTCAGAACAAATAAACAGATTTTGAAGTGAACTATCGTTCAATGTTTTTCCTCGGAATGTCATTCGTTCAAATGCTCTTATCTATTTCTTGTTTTAGATGCAAGTGGCTACGTGTGTTATGGTGGGAGCGATAGCCGATCTTATAGCACGGTTTTCATTGGCAATATTTACTTACTTCTACACCGTCGACAGTCGTAAAATTTTCTTCTGTGGGACATGCCTTACGATATTTTTACGAATTGGTAAGTAAAAATAATAAAATATCTAACCCTTAATTCTTTGTGATTACGAAAGATAAAACTTTTTTCTTTCAAAACTCGTATTTAGCCATAAAAATTACAAGTAAAATTTCTTATGCTTGTAAACGTCATACTTCATTATGTTGATATAAATAATTAAATTTAAATAAATACAACTATTCCTCGTGGATCTAAAATGTTAGGATTGACGTCAGAACGGCTAATCTAAATAAATTCATACTATCTTAAACTTTTCCACTTTGTTTTCTGCCTATAATAAAAATTAATCCACGATTTAACCTCAAGTTTTGACAAATTAATTCATATAATCGAGTTACAAGATTTCATTAATATTAAAAAGGTTACTCTTAATCTATATTTAGAGTCTAAAAGCAATTAAACATGTTATCTATTTCTATTTCCAAATCCGCCTTGGTATAATAGGATTTACTCGTGAGATTATTCAATTCTTATCAATTTGCTTCCGTTAAATTAGCTCGGTCGAAGCACTCACATAAATACGTTTTTATCATTATACTAGCTGTTCGCGTGCGGATTCATCCGCGTGGAATTATAAAAACTATGTTTTATTGTTTACATTTGTCAAATCCTCAATTGCAAATGTCAAAATGACATGACATGACATGACAAACCTTAGCAATCTTCCTTTCTTGATGTTTTTTTTTTTTTTTTTATAAAATAAGGTAGCAAACGAGCACGCGGCTACCCATATCCGCCAAAATGGCGAAGCGACCGCTGCCCATAGACATCCGCAATTGCAGATGCGTTGCCTACCCTTGATCGACGGAGGAGACGCACATAAAGGGGATATTTCCCCTTCCTATGCATCTCCTCCACCGTCAAATCCACTTCCCCTTCCCATCCTCTCCTTATAAGAAAAGTGTGGTAAAGAGAAAGGGACTTAAATTAGGCAGCATGTTGGCAGCAACTCTCTCTTACATTGGGGATTTTATCCAAAATATTTACCCCCTAAGTTTAATGGCTTGAAAATATATAGCCTAAAGCGTGACGTAAGTGTAAGGCTTTTTATTAAAAAAAAAAATATTCAAAAATATGCTGTAATTGCTGAGATCTTAGGCAACAAAGAAGTGTGTGTTTACGCTTTACTATAATAGTATAGATAAAGTTCTCTATCTGATAAAATTAACAAGTTTCAACCAGATTGACGACTTTAGTTATTTGTAAGATATAGATTCTTCCCTTTAGCGTTGCTATACTGCTAATTGTAGAAACGAGACAGGGTTTCTGTAACAAAGACTGATAAGTTGACATAGCAACATACTACACTACTAATACAAACTGTCGCACAACTGTTTAGTCGTACTTTGATTCCTATGAGCTTATATGGAGGTGCGCACACTACTTGATTTTTAGTTGTGCAACTAAACAGTTGAATTGGCTGCGAAACAATCGACAATCGCATAACTTTTTAGTCGCACTTTGATTCCTATGAGCTTATATGGAGGTGTGCACACTACTTGATTTTACTTGTGCAATTAAACAGTTGAATTGGCTGTGAAACAATCGACAATCGAGAGTCGCAAAACAGTTGTGAGATAGTTTTAGTTTAGTTAGTTCTTAAGGTGACTGGCGATATTCCATCGTAAGTGGGGAGTGAATTTAATTCTTTGACTGTACGTAAATGGATTGATGAGTTTCGTTTTTTTGCAGCGTTGGTGTGTTCAAGTGAGATACGGTACGTGTTCACCATAACTGTGATATCGGGGCTCATCAGGTGCTCGGTTCAAGTGTTGTTCCCACTGGTGCTGGTGACCGCAGCCCCGGACAGATTCCCCGCCGCGTTGGCACTGCATATCATATTCTCTGGTTTCCTTATGCTTATTGCGGATCCATTAATTGGTATGTTAAAAAATACTTCACTAATGACACAACAATAGGGTAGCAATAAATACTGCGTTACAGTATGTTACTAATTTTTTATTTTTATACTAGCTTTCGCCCGCGACTCCGTCCGCGTGAAATTAAAAAAAGCAAATGTTACTAGCCTATGTGTTCGTCCAGACTATCATCTACATCTGTACCAAATTTCATTAATATCAGCCGTTTAGGCTACAAACTCTAACAAACATCCATCCATCCATCCAAACTTTCGCATTTATAATATTAATAATAAGTGAGATTTTTAACCGATTTTATAGAAGGTTCATCTGTGTATTTTACTTTTGTCAAATTCTAAAGTTATATCTCAAATCATTCTTTAGTTTCTTATCACAGAAAAAACGTGTAAAAACGTAGAAACATATAAATTATCTTTTATTTTAAAATACTATCGAATGACATAGTATGGAAAAATCTTCAATTTCTCTAAATTTAGAGTCTCGTCACTCGTGAGACTGTTATCTAAAACAACGCCTGGCTAAAAGCTTATCAAACCTATTACTTTGTTCAATACATCATTATAAATGTCTGTAAAAATGTTTTTTTGTTGAAGTTGAAACCAGACAAATATGGATATTCAAAAAGATAGACTAGTACTCAAAATTAATTGTACAAAAATCATTCGCTAATCAAATACTCGTAAATATGCGCATAATTACGATGATAATTATGGAATGAGAAATTAATTACCGTAAGATATCAAAATGTAAACAAATAAAATCCATTAAATCATTTTAGTCATCGATACTTGTTACTCATTCTATTAATATATGTAGATATGTAATACCGATAGCTTGTCTACAACCTAGACGACGATTTAAATGATTGGAAATTACAAATGTTTTTATGTAGAAATTTGTATGTATGTATAAGTTAATTTAACTGTGATCTAGGATGATCTAGGATGTGATGTGATGATGATGATGATTTTTAGTGATGTTGGCGACCACCGTGAGGTTTTAGTCGGTGCGAGTCCGACAATTTCCGACTCTAGGTCCCAATGAGTCGGAATATGCGTAGGCATTTCCCTACGTAAAAAAAAGGATGATCCAGGTCTAATATGAGGCAACTGCCATTAATATGGCTTTATTCAAAGTTTTCATATCTAACTTACATTTTACATCTAGGGCAGCTGCCACTCCGCCTAGCAACATCCTGGTGACATATTGAAGCCTAGGTCTTAACCAATTTTGACGTGTTAGGTATCATTCGATTCGTAATCAGTGACTAGTTAACAGTCGGATTGTTCGGATGGTTTTTACTTTTTTACTCGTTTGTTCCAGGTCTAATCTTCGAAGCTACGGGCACCTACCTGTATTGTTTCTTGGCTATGAGTGTATGTTGTTTAATCTGCGTAGTGCTATGGTCTATAGAATATATTGTATATCGTAAGAAAACTAGTTGAATTATATAAAATAATAGCTAAACAAAATCGATATTAGATATTCTTTATTTAAATTTTAAGTACAAATAATGTAATACTGTGTGTTCAGCGTTTTTATGTTATGAATAAGGTGTCATATGAGAAATAAAATCAGCGATGTTTTTTTTTGCGACTAAGGTTTAAATTGAGGCCAGTAGATTTCGTCATACATTAATTAGAACTTTTTGCAGATTATATTATATTTTGCGTAAATGAATTTGCATTTAATGTTCCTAATAGTTGACATTATATGTAAGTAACGTATGGGAGAGATTAATACTTATCTAGAATTATTATATTGCGACTTTATCTTGAGTATATTTGAAAAAAAGTTAAGTATTTCTTGAAAGAACTAAGCGATATTTGTGATTGATTTGTATGCCTAATTTAGTGATGACATTTAGCAATAAAATATCCATTCTAATGTTTAATATAAGGTTAAGAAATAAATATGGAGTCTATTTGCTTGAAGTCAAAATACTGCGATAAAATAAAATATAACCTATAAATGTTTACCTCGACAAACTGCCATATAATGTTTAAAAGAGTGTATTATAAGAATTTCTACTATAATATGAAACGAGAATAATAATAAGCATAACATATTCAACAGAAATATTATAAAGTTCGACAAACATTTCTTGGTCAATTAATATTTGACTGATAAGAATCATTACTATTAAGAAATCTAGATGCATCGAACGCAAGAAATATCATGAATATTGTTTATTAAATCATATTGAGGCTCAATTTCATACAATTTATCTGTATTATAACGTATTTTAAACTAAGAATTGATGATATTCTAATTGTCGTAGATTTAATGCTTATATTAACTATTATGCGAGTTTGAATGCGGCAGTACATTTAAAATATCTAGCTTAGTGTTAAATATAGTGTTATATTCACTCAATTAATACATACTCAAATATTAGCATATATTATTTTTTACAAGTTCCTGATGCAACATCGTGTAACCTTAAGACCAGGTGCACACCTTTGTCTAAACTATCGTACACTATTCTGCGATTGTCGTTTGTTTCGCAGCCAATTCAATTGTTTATCGAGTAGTGTGCGCACCTCCATATAAGCTCATAGGAATCAAAGCGAAACTAAACAGTTGTGCGATAGTTTTGTCAAAGGTGTGCGCACGCTCTAAAGCTCCAGTGCTGTGACACACGTTCTAATCACATGAAAGTCACGGCAATGGAATTCTACGTTAACATTGTCTCAATTGTAATAAGCTTGTTTTTATAAGGATTTTGTTACATTTTTGAGAAATTTGTATGGAAATTAAGATAAATATACAATTAACTAAGGCTTAGTGAACATGCCTATAACGGTGGTTTACCACTGTCCAAGTACTTGCTTTAAAACATTGTCCACCCATATTCTATCAGAAAAAAAGAGCAAATATGTTTTAAATACAAGTGTCTTGGCGGTGGAGTTAAGGGTTTTGTCATATTTTGTACGTAAAGCCCACACCTTCAGTTTTAACTGTACAATTCGACTGTCAGAACTGAAGATGTTGGGTTTCGCTTAAACCCCATTAGACCGTAACTTAGCACATAAAACATGTTTTCACTTATCTGTGAAATGAATGAGATCATATGTTTTAAATGTTCTGGCAATGCAAATTTACTGTGCTTATTCGGTGTTAATACTGACTGCAACAAAATATGCAGATTGTAATCTAAACATCTTTGTATATTTAAAATGCATCTGGTATCATGAGAAATGTGTTGCATTATAAATTATGTTTACTTAATCGTGTAATAAAAAGATTAATAAGTATGAAAATTATATGTTTTGTAAGCCAATTTTAGATTTTAAAGAATTATAAATTTTGTTGATGAATGTTGTTTTTTTACCTTGAGATGGTTACCATCTTTTTCCTCTTTCCTTTTTCAACAAAAACGAGGGAATGTTGTTTTTTAAATAGTGTCGTTTTTTTATTTACTTTATTATGTCAATAAGAATCAATTTGTCACTAATTATCATTTATATAAATATACATGTGATATAAAAACTATATTTGAATGTCAAAATAGATATAGCAAGAAGGGAATCAAAATAATTCAAACTTCAGTAACCAATATCAATTTTAATTGATTGCATCATTTTTTGTATTAAATATCTTGAGTACGAATACAAAGGAATCGTACAACAGTAAATCACAATAAATGTCAATACATTATTATTAAAACATAAACAATGTAATAATTAAAACAGATAATATTAAATTGTCATAAACAAAGGACATACGAAACAATCAACTTCGCATTGTATTAATATACTTACTTCAATCAATAAACCCGAGATATTAATTAAATATTTTACAAAGAAATTTACTCAAACGTCAAAATTACTATGTTATTTCCATAGAAAAAGTGGGGAAAACATTGGATTTTACTATATTACATTACGAGTGTATTTCTACTAAAATATACAGGACAAATGCTTTGTGGACGCTACATTTTATCTAAATTTATATCTTTAAGAAAACCCTATTTTGTTTGATATGTAAGCATGGATATAAATAAATTTACGGTCATCTTCAGACCTAAAAAAAGGCAAAACATTAAATCAACAAAATATAGTTTAACCAAGAACATCAAACTACGGCTTTGAGGCGCTTCAATCGTATTTTTTTTATTACTTTTTTAGAAGTAAACAATGAAATCAGTTCCATATATACCTGGTCAGACTATAAATTGTTTCAAATTAGATTTATTAATGGAAATGTAACTTGAAGCTATTATATTATCCTAACATATTAAAGTTCTCTAAAGACAGTTGTATATGTTTGCAACTTTATATGGTAAGTACTACTAAAGTATATAGATTACAAAATATAAGAGTTTATATACAATTGGCACAAACATTTCGATAATTGAATACATTTCTACAAACAGTCGGATAGTTATTTTACGATAATTTCAATAGTAAAAAAGATTTTTTATAGTTTTTGAATCATTAAAATACTATATACTGCGTTGTGCTAGAATAAAAGTGCATACATTTATATCAAAAGTAGTTAGTATATTTGGTCAATAAAAATCACATATCGAAAATTGCATTACACTAAACAGTAATGGAACAACAAAGATTTTGGAAGACGAAAATGCGATAGTTACAAGAATTAACAAAATACGAACAGTTCAAAACTAAAATTTCTTAAAATATAGACTTACGTAGTTATTACGGAAGCCACGGAAGGAAGACAAATAGGGAGAGAGAGATAGAGAGAGTCAAAATACATTTCTTTCATACGATATTAAGGGCCTGTCCTACCACTGTCTGATAGGCTCAGCTTAAGAATGCCGTCACTGTCAGATAAGGTAACAAAATCTGATATTTTCATTACACGTTGGATTGTTATCAGACAATTTACAATTTGGTGGGACAGGCCCTAAGAAATGTAATTCCGATCCAAAAACAAACGTCACTTATAAGTTAAAATAATATTTTCATAGCGAATTTTTGGACTGTGTGAAAATCACACGATGAAGGTAAATTTTATACCATAATGAAATAGTAACGAAAAGAGTACTTATTGTTACTTGTTAAGGCTTAGATTAGAATGAACTATACAGTTCATAATTAATATTGTTAATGCAATAAAGCTTATAACAATCATAATTTCATTAACGAAACAACGAATTTCAAATTCACTCAACAAAGCTTTGCAAACTTAATTAGACATTTTATCAGTATTTTTAACGATATTGTATAAGTACACCAATGAATTAAGTCTCATTTAATGTTAAAAAAAGTATACAGTTAAGTACAGATATTCAGTTTTATCAAGTCACACGTCGTTATTTAAAACGCATAGTATAGCCCAAATAAGTATACAAGAACCCCGATTGGGGGCGGCTCTAAACTAATATTATAAAGAAGAAAGATTTGTATTTTTGTATGTATTGAAATAACTCAAAAACTACTGGGCCGATTTTAAAAATTCTTTCACCGTTAGAAAGGTAATTTATCTGTGAGTAACATAGGCTATATTATATTTCACGCGGGCGAAGTCGCGAGCAACAGCTAGTCTATTATATGATGAAATTGGTTTCACAATTTCCCGCTATATGTCAAGGATTTTTATATTGCTCGGATGCCCTACTTTGTAAAGGGTTTGTAAATTTTTTTTTATTTCCGAACCTCGCTATTATTATGAGATTTAAATATAATACATTGCTTCCGTAACATCTACTAGGGCATAACATAAATTAATGGAGAGCTAATTTTTTAATAAAGTAGATATTAGTCCAATTAAATTATACCCAACTGAAAAACTAACACGATTGAAAAATCTATTTGACCTACATTATTCGTCAAATACCATTAACTATCAGATATAACAATAATTTATAACAAACACTAAACTATCAAGAAGTCTTCTAATTTACTTTTAATCCAGTTCAGATAACTACAGCCTATATGCCTAAATACCTTAAAGTAGAAAGGGCTGTATAAAAATATTTTTTTACAACTCAATTACTAATATTCATACAAATATTTTAGACAGTCGAAAGTAACTAATGTGTAAAGAATCTAAAGAATTTGTACAAAATTTAATTTCCACTGCGAAAATAAATTTGAAAAAAACTTATTCTTATCTCAATTTTGTTTAAATAAATGATTTGGTTATTATTTATAGCAAAATATTGTACAATTTTAATGTAACATGTGAATATTATCACTGGATTTGTCATACTAAAGTAATATAAGTGATGAAACAAAAATTGAGCATAATCATTGTTACTTTTCTATCAGAAATAGCTGCAAACACTGGAATATTACAAAAACACACTTTTTTCAATTCAAAAGAGATTGACATTACGATGGCTCCTACGTAAACTATCGTATGTTTGAAACGCAAATTTTGCAACACAAAACTTTAAACATTTATAGCATTAATTATTATGCATCAAATATAAATACGATAAACAACATTTCTGCTTACAAATTTACCCAGAAATCAGTTCACACAGAACTTATTTAAAAAATATAAAACAAGGAGAAAATCTTAAAATTGTGGTTTATGACAGTTTACGTAGGAGCCATCAACTAATTGTTTATTCCAAAGCACTTCCCATCGATACATACGAGCACCATTTTTAACCATTCTATTATAGAATCCTACTCACTAGGTTGTTATCACACCACACCAAATTAAGGCCATGTTCACACAAAGCGTATTATCGGACGACTGAGAACTAGTTAGTGATTTTTTAACAACTACGCACAGATTAATGGCCAGGGACCTTAGGCGAGGTTTCTACGGTGTTCCCTAACTGTAATAAAAATCCATATGATAAAGGGCGCCCGAGGCGCCCCTTACTGAATGCTTGGCGCCCCTAAAAATTCGGCGCCCTTAGAAGTCCCCTCGACGCCTAAAGTTAACTCGGGTACTGGTAATTACGCAGTCAGTACGTTCCGAACGATACTTTAATATAAAGGGAAAAAATTACGTTCCCAATTCACGATTGAAAAATGTTTTGTGTGAACATGCCCTTATTCGATTACAACTACATAAATATCTAGTTACTAAACTAAATTAAACCAAATAAATTTCTATATACCTAACAACAAATTTGAAGTTTTACGTTTGTTAAAACATTGGCATTATTTTGTTTAGTTAGATTAATCTAAATTAAGACTTTAAATAACAGAAATGGTCAATAGAAAACAGAAAATTAGAGCAATAACTTCATAAGACAATCAAAAAGTAAACATTTATACAAAATCGTGTAAAAATGTAATAAAACTTTGAAGGTTATTATTCGAAAACGTTGTGATTATCCTACATTAAACGTAATCATATTTAAAATTAATTTGAGAAAAAAATAAGACAAAGAGAACTAAATGTCATGAAATAGTTCATTAAATTCTAAAACAAAACTAATATCAATATGTACTTCATATTCGTTCCAATCCAAATACCATTTAAATTAAAAATCTATAGCTACTTACATGCCAAATACTGGCATGCCAGTGTTTACATGTGCCAGTAGCATGCTAGTGTGCACTGACTTTCTATTTACTATTGTCTATCGAAGTTGGATCGAAACGAAACTTAATAATTGTAAGATTACATCTAAATACAACAGATTAAGTTTCAAAAACGTCTAAAATCTAGACAAATACATATATCAAATATAATTAATTAAATAAAGAAATAGTCTATGTATTCGGTAAGAGTTTTAAACATTTAATTTACGAATTACTATCGTATATTCGTGAATCTATGCCCGACATTTTTTTTTATTTTGTTGCAGTTTCACACAACTAATATTGAATACCATAGAGTATCGTTATTTTTTATATCTGTACAATTTTCCGACGCCTGGTGAAGGCGAGCGCGTACTCTACGCCCCACACGAGCACGCACGACATAATCAGGGCGTTCTGTACATGAATACACGTCGCAAAACTGCCCGTGTAATCTCTCACGTAACCTGTAAAAAACATAAATTATATAAAATTCAACACATTTACTATAACTAAGAACTAAGAATTATAATCTTGTCATAATTTTTACGTAGTTTTATTGAAAGAAAATATTCTAAAAGCCGCTATCCAGTAAACGAAAAGACTTACAATTGTGAATAGAAAAGCCTTATGAATAATATAAGCTATATTCCTATTTTTAATTTAACGAAAACGTCTTTAAATTAATGATCGGAATACATTGAATGTGTGTGTATGTATGTATGTAAATACTACTAACGCCATCTCTTGGTCAGGGCACTGAGTATTTGTCAATTATCTACTACTAACGCCATCTCTTAGCCAGAGCACTGAAAGTGTTTATTACCAATGACAGGTCCGATGATGACAACGAAGACGCCCTTGCTGACCATGTGCAGGCCGAAGGCTGCGGGCAGCTTCTCCAGCGGACAGTACTCGGAGATGGTCAGCGTGAAGTTGCTGAGGCACATCCCCCTGAAGAACCCGCAGATCGACAGCCACACCATTAACGGCACCCATTCGCTTTGTTCAGCTAACACTGAAAAAAAAAATGGTATTTAGCAAAAAAAAAATATTTTTTTTTCATGAAAAAGAACTTTTTAATTCATTTTTTTTAACGATTTAACATTGTTTTAATAAGAACTAAAAACTTCTCTGCTGAATAATTAGAAGTGAAACTAGGGGCGGATTTTTTTTTATATGAAAAGATCAATTATCAACTCACCGGATCTCGTAGCAGCTAGGAAGAATGCAGATATAAAAAATATCATTTTCTTCGAGATAGAAGTCCTATCAAAAATTGGCGGCAAAATCAATCTAACAAGGATATCAGTGATAGCCGTCATAGACAAACAGAACGCCGTTTCGTTCATATTATAACCTAAACTTCTAATAAAAAATGGCGTTAACATTCTGAATTGCAGTTCACCGCTCCAAAAGAGCGACAGACCGAGTAGAAGATTCAAAAAAGACCAGTCTTTTAGGAGATCTAGATCCATTAGCGCTATGAACTTTCTTAGGAAGCCTTTCTTCTTCTCTTGTTCCGGCTCCGCTTTCTTTATCGCTTTCATTTGTATCGCATCATCGTCGGCGGTCTGGAAAAAGAAAATTGACATTTTTAAAAAACTTCTATTTTGAAAAAAGAACAAAAATACTTTTTCAACGGAAACAAACAACCAATCAAATCTTTCATCATACAAATATTATGACAATGAAAGCCACGACAATATCTTATAGATATCTATAGTAATACTTACATCAAGATACAATTGTAAATAACTGCCTGTAAAGTCCATATTCGAAATATTCGAAATAACCGAAAACTTTCTCTTCCTCGCCGCTTCACTCATACTTCCACTAGACGTGACCCTTTGCATGGCCGCCACTGACGCTGCGGTCGTCAACCCTAGACCTAGGGCTGCGTTCTTCTCGAACTCCTGCAGTGGTTTATCACACGTCTTCGCTCGTGGCAACCCTATCGTACGGACTGACGGATGGTTCATGTTTGTATGAGATCGTTGTGTGGTTAATTTCGGCATTGGATGACTGACAAGTGGATTGATTTCGAATTTATCCTCCTCTTCTTCGTCGCTTTCATGAATGCATTCCATCTCCTAAAAAATTGTTATTTATTTTTTTACTTCATATTTACGAATCAATTTTCTTTTTTAATGTCAGAAATGTTGCATCAATCATTAAAACAAAAGGTACTATGTTCTCTTAATTGGTGCTATGCAGTCGCCATTTGTAATTTTTAGTAGATGTTTTTGGGTACATGTAATAAAAATGTATGCTGGTTCGTACTTAGAACCCCATAGTAACCGCAAAAGTAATCATATACCTTTTAACATTCATATTATATTAGCGAACTTAATATTTATTATTTGAACAACGATTAACATAAACGTGTAAATGAGAGATGATGACCGGCGATTTAGCCTTGAATATTTTATCAAAGAATTGACAAAAATTGATTTAAATATATTCTAAATTGATTGCAAATCATCGGACAAGATATGCAATTTTATCAAAGCAAATGCCTTTAAGTCACTAAAACATATGAAAGTTGCATGTAATCTATCATTTCCACGCATCAACAAACTGATCATTGATAAATACATCTAGAGCTCTTAGAGATAAAACCGGATATCAATATCAGATTATCAAATTATTTATCATACTCAAACATGTTGACCCAATGGCCTACATAGGCTATGAATGCTATTAGTATGAAAAATAATAAAAAGCAATAACAAGAAGAGATATAATAATTTTGCATATCATTGTCAAGTTAAAACTAACAAAGCAATGATTCACGTAATTAAATAGAGGGGAAACTGTGCAGTTCCGATAACTCTGGTTCTGCTAACTGATAAGGTGGTGTTGATCTTACAATTACGCAAATATAATATACTGAAATAATTTCCCGTTATATATAACTAGCTGTTGCTCGCGACTTCGCCCGCGTGAAATTAAAAAATAATAAAAGACATGGTCTATGTTACTCACAGACAAATTACCTTTCTAGTGGTGAAAGAATTTTTGAAATCGGCCCAGTACTTTTTGAGTTATTTTAATAGATACAAAAATACAAATTTTTCCTCTTTATAATATTAATATAGATGAAACTCTAAAAATTATATTAAAGGAACCAAAATAACTCACTAAAACTACATAACGATTCTGAGTGTGGCATTAAGAAAATAATATTTAATAGTTTAGACAAACCTTCACTGGTTGCATTTCGCAGTCCAACGGTTCATCAATAAGGTGCCTCTTAACTGGCTGCAAGAGACATGATCCTAGAACAGCATGGAATGCTAACGCACCCAGGATGACCACAGTCCATCTGAAGCCGTACTCCCCTAGCAACAGTTTAACAAGCTGGGGCATCACCATCAAGCCAAACCCTGTACCCGCCATAGACAATCCCACTGCCTGACCTCTTTTCTTCGAGAAATAATGGTTAAGTGACACGAATGATGATGATGAGGCCAAGCCAACGCCGAAACCTGAAAACAAAAGCGGGAAAATTGTAATATGCAAATATGCTTACCAAAAATGGTAAAGGATTCTTATTAACAATGACGCATCTCTGGAGTTTCTTAAAACTGTCAATATTCAAACAACAATATTAATTTAATATACTCTTATTAAGTATAAATAACCTATTTACATTATTTACTGTTTTTCCTGTTAAGTGAGCGAAAGAGGCAGATGAATAACCTTTATTTGATTCCGATTAACAAAACCACCCAGGATCATTGATCTTACTTCTTACTAATGTTATAAATGCGAAAAGATGGATGGATGGTTGGATGTTTGTTAGAGTTTGTAGCCTAAACTGCTGAACGGATCTCCGTTAAATTTGGCATAGACGTAGAAGATAGTCTGGAAGAACACATAGGCTACTCGCTTTTGTTTTTTTTTAATTCCACGCGGACGGAGTCGCGCGAAAGCTAGTATCTTAATAAATATTACATAATGTACCTAAAATTAAGCTCTAATTGTTTATACGAAATACAATTTATTTTAGATATACTCGTATATATGATTGTTATCACGTAAATCCAGAATGACTCAAGAGATAGTGTATGTAATTTGGAACAGAGTTATATTAAAGTCTGGGATAGGTCATAGACTACTCAGTATTTTTTTAACTACGACAGTCTCGTGTAACAGCCAGTAAAGAACAGAGTAAAATATAGCGTTTATTGTTGTCGTTAAATAATTCATAATCCTTCAGTGTCACTTAGCAAGGGCGTGAAACAATTTGTAATAATCGCTCTGCGTCAGTAATAACGAGCGACATTAAAACGGTCACGCAAACAGACCGGGTAATTACTTCCTAATTTATTTTAAACGGGAAAGCGCGCTTTTATTAAGTTTTTCTTGTGAACAGAATTGTGCAAAATACACACTGTCTACTGTGTTAAATTCTTTAAAAAAAAAATGTTTTTTCGTAAGATATTCCAAAATCTTCCATTGTAAGATGACCAATCTTGACCACTCGATATTTCATCACAAATGTTTTGTGACGTAACAAAATCTAAAACAACCCGAAAATATTCCATTTACAAAAACCCAGTGTCATTTGTAATATGGCAATTCCTTTAAAGTTTTGACAGTTTTGACGGACATACAATTCGCTTATTTTATGTAAGTGTTAATTGAATGGGCATATAAAGAACGAAATGTACTACAATTAGCATAACTTGTTAAGTTAGCTCAAAGTTAAAGTATCCGATTGTTTGCTTTTATGCTGTGCAGAAATGTCCTTATAATGAAAGGTCATTATAAGGAAATTTCTGGATAAAGGAAGGCGTTTATCAAATAGGTCTTTTGACCTTTTGAAGCTTTTGCTTTGCAATGAAAGTCGACTGGGCAACCTTGAAAGGCCCTTTATGTTTCATTAAAGAAATATAGCAACTTTCATACGTAAATTAAGCAATATATTTATTTTTCTACGTGAATATTGACTATTTTATACCAAATCTATTTAAAAATCGTATACCAATAAATAAAATGTTTATTAATTAATTTACTTATGTAAGCAACTACATTTTCTAAGACAATGAAGCAATATTAGTGCTTAGTTAGTACTTAGTGCTGTTGTAAATGTCAAGTAAGAATTAACTCATCGTGTAGTCTTTACGTTGAATATTTATCACTGGGTAAGGTTTCCGGCACATATATGTACCTTGTCTATATAAACATACAGCCTTACAAATAAACGCGGTAAACTGAGTATAAGCAAAATTTGTACTAATATTTCCTTATACTCAGTTTATTCCTAAGTTTAACTTTATACCGCGTTTATTTGTAAGGCTGATAGTGTTTACATACTGTTCCTTGGTAAAGTTCTTAAAGAATAATGGATTTTGTTTACCAAAATTTGAAATCCTCTAAACTGGATAAGGTACATTGATATATTTAAATAAAAAAAAAACAAATATTCAAATGTATTAAATGTACTCGTACTTTCCAAAAGATAAATGATGTGATTTAAAACACAACTATGAAAATCACCCAATTTTTACACCTTAAAATATAATACTTAGGAATAATAAATCAGAATTAAAAACTTACATGTATAAAGTTAGACCAATATACAATAAAAATAGTTTATTGACCCATTACCCATTTTAAAATAGAACTCAGTGATTCAATGTTATGCAATATCGGCATATGCAAAGTTAAGTAATAAATTTCCGTTCAGAAACATCTATGACGTCAAAGCTATAGCAAATTAACTTCGCGTTACGAATTACGGCTATATATAATTGTTTTAAACACCTACAATGCATTATCTTTTTAATGTAGTTTTTTCATCGCTATAAGCCAGACTGAATTAAAAAGAAAAACAGATGTGATATTCTCTTGCTAACGTAAATTAAATAATTTTAGGCTTTGTTGGAGTATCAAATTTTACTCCTAGTAAAAGATAATAAATTCATGATGAAGGTAGCATATGTACGCCAACAATGTAGCATATAGCAGAAATAAAAGTTTTTCACGCATGAAACAAATCCGCTTCGAACTCGCCCAATCATGCATAAAGCCTGGCTTATCCCTTTCTATACAATCTCGAGATTAGATAACACTTTTATAATAGATTTTTTGCTGTAGTATCTACTTGAATTTACTTTGATTTAAGAAGTACTAGCTTTCGCCCGTAACTCCTTCCGCGGGGATTAAAAAAAATAACAAAACTAAATAGCCTATGTGTTCTTCCAGACTATCCTCTACATCTATGCCAAATTCCAACGAGATCCGTTCAGCAGTTTAGGCTACAAACTCTAACAAACATCCATTCATCCATATAAACTTTCGCACTAATAATATTAGTAAGAAGTAGGATCTATAAATTTGAATTAATAGCATTAAAAACAAATTCTTCCACTTTACTATTTATATACTAATTCTTACAAAATAGAATTTTAACTCACCTCCTAATATACTATACGTTGCTATGATATGACCCATGCTGTTCGCCGGAGCCGTGAACAGCAGTCCTAGGGCACATATCGTAGAGCCCACAAAGCAGACCTTCCTATACGAAAAGGTCTTTATCACCGGGCCTACGAAGAATCCGGAAAAGTTGACAACCGAATCCAAGGTACTGGCGATTACGGAGGCTCCCGTCGTATGCACACCCAAGTCATCAAGTAAGTCTTTGAACAGGAGACCAAAAGACGGCTCCAGGGAACGTGTTGAAAACTGAAACAATATAATAATTCTGTCAATAATTCTGTCTGATGCTAGAAATATCCATGATCGTCGGATCACATAGTCTTTTGTAGAAAGTGAGATGATCGATTCCAATTCACTTTATCGGTACAGTGTTACAGGCATCAGCAGTTACCCTGGTGTTGTGTATATTTGTGGAGATAGGTGATTACTCATTTAGGTTGTTAAGACAACCCACTTTTCCTTTACCTCATCTTCATGAACTCGTCAAATAGGGAAAAATGCTTTAGAAGCAATCGTATTCAAAGTGCAGTTTCCGTGCAAAACATAAAAAACATTTTAATTTTTTTCCTTATCGCATCAGCAATGGTGAATATACTTTTAGTTCACATTTAACTTTGTTAGCATCTTATATTATGTTTAAAATTAATAAATAAAGATGCTTTAACGATAACCAAATAAGTAACTTCTCGTAAAATAAATTCGCGATAAAAATGTATTTTTACAGCCATCACGTTTCACCGGATGCCGTCAAACGGAATGTAATGGAAAATTTTAATGGTATTTTTTCACTGAAGTGCACGAATTGTGGTAGGTTTAAAACTTTAAGGGCCTGTCCCACCAAATTGTAAATTATCTGATAACAATCCAACGTGTAATATATGTGATGGAAATATCGGATTTTGTAACCTATCTAAGCGCCAATAGCCTAATGGTTTGGGGTACGGACTACCGATCTTGAGGTCGAGGGTTTCGAATCTCGCCATTCGACTATTGTCGTGAACCATATCCTAGCACAAGCCTACAACAAGAGCTTAGTTGGAGTGGTTAAAGGAAATATTAGTAAATTAACAAAAATCTACTAATATATTTTAAAAAAAAAAAAATTTGAGCCTCTTTCAGCCAGTGGACAGGCCCTAAAATTGTAAAACCACTCATATGAAATGACTCTACTTAGTCAAGATAGTAAACAAACACGTATCTAGTACAAAAAACTAAGAGGACTAAATGCAAAAACAACATAAAATCGAAACCTTGACTTTATGTATATTGACATCTTTATCATTATAAGAGATTTTTTATCATACTTTGATTTTAAATAAGTTTATATAACCGACATCACAACAAATAATTCAAGCTATCTTGATTAGGATGCACGACATGTGCACAAGTAAATAAAACTGATTACACATTACATTGATTGCTCGTTGTAATGCAGTATTGCGCGAACCAATAATTGTATTGAACTTTAATTGTAGAGCTAGGGCTGTCCACAAACCTTAAATAACTGCACATTTTTATTTCAACTCAGTCATAAAACAACAGTGTTTATCTATACGAATTATTGTTATTTGAAATCAATAACATCATATAAATGACTTACGAAAAAAATACTCCATAACATCTAACATGTGAAATCATATTCGGAAGTTTATCAAAATACCGTATTTTTAACCGACTTCAAAAAGGAGGAGGTTCTCAATTCGTCTGTATGTTTTTTTTTTGTTTAATGTACAAGACACATTTAGGAAAGTATTTTCCAATTGTAAGATAATATAGGGTAGCGGCATCCCTAGAGAAACCACAGGGAAGCATGTGACTCCGACAAGCAATCGTTATTGTTCTCGCTTTTAATTTCACTTGAAGGCAATGAGTAGATTGATAATGCATTACACAATAGTAACATTACAATGTAAACCAAACACCAGAATCTGTGTAAGAACACAGCTTAAATAAAATCAGTAGAGTTTAAAATATTTCTTAACAAAAACGTATTATACCTCAAAGTAATCTTACGGCACTTACTGAGCTAGCGCGCAGCTATCCTTCGGCCGCGTCTTCACTTAGCTTAGGTGGAATTGTGGTCAAGCGCTGGTTTATTTATTTAAAAAAAAGTACCATTCTAGGTCCAATGAAATTTAAAGTTATTCGGCAAAGATCAAATAATTAAACATTGACTTGATTAAAAAACATGTACTATGTGCAAAGAAATTTCTTTTATCGCAATTAGAAAAAAATATACATGTTTTTCATAGACATTGAAGAAACTATAATACAGCAATGTTTTTACATAAAAACATACTATAAAAGACCATAAAAGTAAAGTGACTCAGATAAATAATTAAATCAGATGATCGAGATTTTAATAAAACCTTTTCTATCATGTTTGTATATTGTATGTTTTTTTATAACATGGTGAATGAATTAAACAGCAGTTATCATTTATATCGGGCAGCTCACGGCACTGCACGCAACGTCATGTGAGCGATTGAAGTGACCGATATTGCGCAAGCCACAGATTATTGACAATGCACTTTGTTGCATTCCTTAGAGTTGGCTAATCTATGATAAATAAATATAAACTCAAATACTACTATAATCTTGTAATAAATAAATAAATATTATAATTTCTGATATTATTCTCTCATCGCCTCTGTATTTTCATGAGGAGTAAATATCAAAAATATATCACGTGACAGCTACAATGTTTTACCCAGAAATGCATGATTTTTTCTTTTTAAATACCCTAAATTGAAACGGGTAGTAAATTGAACATAGATCAAGGGAAAGAAATTAAAAAAAAAAAGTTTTTAATTAATCCATTGGGTATGGAAGAGAAAACTGGTGTATAAATGCATCATCATGCATTTAAGGGTTAAGCAGTTTGTTATGCATAATAGATCGATTTGGCCTACATTTATTAATTTCATATCGCTTACCCGGAAATAACAAATTCCTTGAATCTCAGGCAAACTTGTTTTGCATTATGACCAAACAAATTTCATGTTAAGTATCAAGCATAATTACTCATTAGATTGTAAAGAACTATTGAATCGTGACTGCTAGTGTACAAGTAAATAGCTTTCAACTTACATTGACTAAACTGACTCCCAAGCATACCATCCATGCCCAGCCGCCATCTGGAGCGACCTTTCTCGTGGCCGGCGGCAACTTCTGTATCGAACCTTTACTCTTCTCCACCGTCATTTTCAGCCTTTGTCACCTACGCGCCTGGAACAATAGGAAAGACACGTTCAATTAAAAAAATAAACCCTACTGAAGGATATATAGAATCACACTTCAATCGTTAAAATCGCTTCAGTAGTTCAGACTTAAGAGTCACTAATAAAAACACTCCCCTTCTGAAAGTATTAAAATATCTTTTACGGTACTCCGTAAAAGACTCGACAGACATTAATGACACGAAAGACTCAATTATCAGAAGATTTCAGGAAACGACGTGTTACGGTAGCGAGTTATATTAATTGGTTATTTAATGGGATATTAAAATCACGTGGTCGCACAAAGGGCAAGACTAGTATAAACAAACATGCACTCATCCACAATCTATACAATTGGCACCAACACGATTTATCAGTCATATGACAACTAAGTGATAACCGCATAGAAACGTTGTAACTTGTAACTACTACACGTATTAAGTGCAATATTTTTTTAAATTTGTTTAGCGACAAATAAGCGTAAAAACATGAATATAAATTTGAATGTGCAAATTCTTTATTCTTTCAATGTGGTAAAACGTGACACGTCCTTGATATTGTACCGTCTTATCGAAACAAGTTTGACTTTAAAAACACATTATTGTTATCGAAACTCATAATTTACATATGAGTTTTTGTTACACGATGTCGTAGCAAGTTCTATTTCTGTCTACCCCTATCTTTAAAATCAGTTATAATACGTCCATCATCAATTTCAATTGGAGCCACCAATAACTGAATATGACATACCGAAGCGTTATTAATGGCCACGCGATTTGATTCCAGCCACTACCATGCCATGATCTGATTCATTGTTAAGCCTCCAACAAATTAAAACTTTTATAAAACAATTTAAATGCGTGTACAGAAATAAGGTCAAGTGATGACTAACCATCGCTTTGTTGTTACTTTGACATTTTCGTATAGTTTATAACTTCGATATTATACACAAGGACCTAAGATGATAACCATTATAAATTGTAAAAAGAAAAAAAAAAAAAGTTTTTAATTAATCCATTGGGTATGGAAGAGAAACTGGTGTATAAATGCATCATCATGCATTTAAGGGTTAAGCAGTTTGTTATGCATAATAGATCGATTTGGCCTACATTTATTAATTTCATATCGCTTACCCGGAAATAACAAATTCCTTGAATCTTAGGCAAACTTGTTTTGCATTATGACCAAACAAATTTCATGTTAAGTTTCAAGCATAATTACTCATTAGATTGTAAAGAACTATTGAATCGTGACTGCTGGTGTACAAGTAAATAGCTTTCAACTTACATTGACTAAACTGACTCCCAAGCATACCATCCATGCCCAGCCGCCATCTGGAGCGACCTTTCTCGTGGCCGGCGGCAACTTCTGTATCGAACCTTTACTCTTCTCCACCGTCATTTTCAGCCTTTGTCACCTACGCGCCTGGAACAATAGGAAAGACATGTTCAATTAAAAAAATAAACCCTACTGAAGGATATATAGAATCACACTTCAATCGTTAAAATCGCTTCAGTAGTTCAGACTTAAGAGTCACTAATAAAAACAGTCCCCTTCTGAAACTATTAAAATATCTTTTACGGAGTACATTAATGACACGAAAGACTCAATTATCAGAAGATTTCAGGAAACGTCGTGTTACGGTAGCGAGTTATATTAATTGGTTATTTAATGGGATATTAACATCACGTGGTCGCACAAAGGGCAAGACTAGTATAAACAAACATGCACTCGTCCACAATCTATACAATTGGCACCAACACGATTTATCAGTCATATGACAGCTAAGTGATAACCGCATAGAAACGTTATAACTTGTATCTACTACACATATTAAGTGCAATAAATATTTAAATTATTTTAGCGATGAAATAAGCGTAAAAACATGGATAATATAAATTTGAATGTGCAAATTCTTTACTCTTTCAATGTGGTAAAACGCGACACGTCCTTGATATTGTACCCTCTTATCGAAACAAGTTTGACTTTAAATACACATTATTGTTATCGAAACTCATAATTTACATATGCGTTTTTGTTACACGATGTCGTAGCAAGTTCTATTTCTGTCTACCCCTATCTTTAAAATCAGTTATAATACGTCCATCATCAATTTCAATTGGAGCCACCAATAACTGAATATGACATACCGAAGCGTTATTAATGGCCACGCGATTTGATTACAGCCACTACCATGCCATGATCTGATTCATTGTTAAGCCTCCAACAAATTAAAACTTTTATAAAACAATTTAAATGCGTGTACAGAAATAAGGTCAAGTGATGACTAACCATCGCTTTGTTGTTACTTTGACATTTTCGTATAGTTTATAACTTCGATATTATACACAAGGACCTAAGATGATAACCATTATAAATTGTAAAAAGAAAAAAAATCAATTGTTACTCTAATTAACACAAGCTTGGAATAGATAACCATATTAGTCAAGCGAAAATTCCACAGAGCTCTCAGTGTGAATAACACAACTACGACATATAACATTCTGTTTGTAAATTCCAAAAAACATCTTGCAGAATATAAAAACTTTAAAGTCGATCGTGTACACCCGGCCTAATACCACCAGGCGGCACACACGAGGGAGACGGAAGGTATCACGCGAGTGTTTCGTGCGAGATTATACCACGTGCCGTCCCCACGAGGTCGCCGCATAAAAAAAACAACACCCGACGTCTGGTTTCGCGTACCACCAAGAGCAATGACACGTCCGTCGCTATGTCAAGTACAGATGCAAATTACTTTGCGATTTGAATGACAAATGGTATGTACACAGTACGTCCTATGGCACTTGTGCGAACAAAATGATTATTAAATATTCCTACAGATAATCTAATCGGATACAGAAAATAAATCAAAACAGTTCTAAAACTAAAAAATGTTTAATAGTAAATAACTAGATATTTCTCATAGACACAACATTTAAAATGGTACGTGACAAAGAAAAAGAGGCACTTAAAGTAACAGTGTCAATGTTTGACTTCATACAATAAACCATCAAAAATCAGTCAATAGAAGACGAGAAAGTGGAAGCAATAGTTCACTTACGAAGTCAATATGATGAACTTGTAAATATAGAACACGTTATAGTAAAAATGTCTACGAACTCCGAAAACCATTGATCATACGATCGGGATTCAGTCAAGAATCTCCAGATTCAGACAGGCGCCTCTATCTTTGCTTTCAAAGCAGTGCTTATCTAGAACACAGCTGTCAATTGTATAAATAACTTTGATAGTGTAGATTTAAAAATATCAATGAACTAAAAATATTTGAGGTGAAGCGTCCCGTGACATAATTTTCGACATGTTCTAAGTATTCTATACATAGGAGTTTCCACGTATTAGTTAAGCGCGTGATTACTATTTTGGAACACATTTCACAAAAACATAAAATCGAGATCAGAGTAGTAGAAATATTGCATCGAGCATAGACCAATTACGATTTCTCTTAGAATCATGGAGCTACAGTATCATTTTAGATAAGGTTATTTTTAAACTTTTAAAACCGATTAATACAATAAGTAGAGATTATGATTAAATTAGATAAGGGATACAGAAATAAGCATTGCTCGTGTTTTTGATTTTTGTATTGGCTGTGTTCTTTAGTGTTTGTTCGAAAGTAGACCCTTTACTATCTATTCATTTAAGCTTCAGTGCAGTGATGAAATACCATTTTAACACTAGATATTAATTAGCTTAGACGAAGTTGAACAAAATTATAAAGATGGACTGAATTGCATAAAGCTTATTTTCATTTAAATCCTAAACACAAAAGGAATACGAGGCATTCAACGTGCAAAGAGATATATTTTAAACGAAATAAAATAAACGTTCTTAAACTATTGTTACGCCAGTAGTAATTATTTTGATAATGTACAATTCACACCAAACTACAAAATTGAGGATGGGCTGGTGCCAAGATTCCTGTCACACTATAAAGACATTGAACATTTTTAGAATACGGAAATTCAACCTTCAACCGTTTACCTACTATTTTTCCTATGAGTTTTTAATTTGTTTGATCAGTACATATCACATGACAGTTGTACATGATTGGATTTGATTACGCAAGGACCATTGGCATTGAGCTTTTACCCTGTTAGTATCCACTATCGAAAAAACCTCTACAAAAACATGATATTAATAATTTATTCTTTCAGACAAAATAAGAGAATGTCAATCATGTATTTGTAGAAGTAACTGAGACAATGTAATAGTTTGATTTCCTCTTAACAAACAACGAAGAATAAGCAACAAAGTCAACTGTGTTAACTTGTTGGTTAACACCTACATGATGTTTGTTTGCTTTGTTTTTAGACATTTTATAATTACGTAGTAACAATGAAAATAATATGATGTGAATGCTATTGCATCGATAGTCAATAAACATCTCATTTTCTAAAACAGAGGCTAAATAAATAGATGAATAATGAAGTAGAAGGAATTCGGGACTTCGTGCAACATTTGACAATATTATGAATTCATTGGGTTACAAATTTACATATAACAAATACATATTAAACTATATAATGTTACATTCTCTTTACTCAAAAAGTGGTACACATCAGGGAGAATGCATGAGAGTGTAAAAAACTTCTTTCCGACCAGACTAAGAACATGTTATGATACGCGGTACAAGTTTTTGTTGAGTTTTTTGCGCCATCAAAAACTTTCCACGTAGAATGGCACGGCATAAGTCGAAAACGAAGTCGAAATACACAGGCCTATGTTTTATATAAGACTGATGATACTGGGAAAAAGTAATAAGAAACGTATCCATAGAATAAGCTCCTCTTTTGGGAAGTCGGTTAAAAATAATAAGCAAACGATTGTTTTATTTTTGAAAGTTAATAACTCGTTCAGCTAACTTCAAATTAAAAGACCAATATATAAAAAAGGATTGCCTAAAAAAGAAATACATGTTTCTGGGCTTCACAAAATACTCGTATTCGTATTTAAAACAATTGTGTTTACGTATAATTTGTTACTTAACAAGACAACGAGGACATTCACCTAATGATAAATCGATACGCCGTCATGACAATACCATCCAAAATGTTCGAGTTAAAAAGACAATGTTTGTCATAATTAAAAGACGTCTGTTCAAATCATCTAATGTTTGGTCATCATCGCCGCTCATAACCATCGACGTTAAAGTACTCGATTTTATTGTCCGTCTTTACTGTAGAACAATCTTTTCAAGAAAGACTAAAGGAGTCAGTTCAGAAATATATTTAGATCACACTAGGCTGTTAAAGCAACATTGGACCTTGAACCCAGAAAGGATTACCTAATTTTACGAAAATATAATACACTAGCAGTTGCCCGCGACTTTCTCCGCGTGAAATTAAAAAATAATCAAAAGCTATAGCCTATATTACTCACTAATAACGTAGCTTTTTAATAGTGGAAGAATTTTTGAAATCGGTCCATTAGTTTTTTGAGTTATTTCTACATAGAAAAATACAATTCTTCCCTCTTTATAATATTAGTATAGAAAGGTACTGAGTACATGACAAGCATGTTTAAGCACCCTGTAACATCCTAGACACCAGTAGATTTTGATGGTAGTATGAGTAACAATTTATTGTTCAACGATTTCGGTAAATATTGTTGTTTTTCTTGTGACTATTACTTTATCTAATTATATCTTAGTACACACGATGTAGGGAGCACTCATGATTCTCGGTCAATGGGATGCGTGTCGAGTGGTCCTCAAGGTAAGCGGGTACATTTTCTTTTGTTATCAGCACTTCTGTAACCCATCTGACTGCTTGCACAACATCACGTGAAAACACGATAGTTAAAACAAAACACGTTGATAATTGACACCAATACAAAAAAATACAGATATCAGTTTGACGCAAGCAAATACAAAATTTTGTTATAATTAAAATTAATTAAACAGCGGGCAAAATATTTGAAAACATAGAAGTCGTCTTTAGCAAAAAATGGACATTTTAGGATTCTTAGCTCTGTGGAACCAACATACTGTCAACCACATGGCGATCGTCACGGTACTCAACATGTTAAAAGTGGTTATCAATACTGGAAACTGGATAAAATTACAAGTATATGTCGCTTCGTGGAATGAACGAAACATGAGGGCGTTTGATTTCAAGGGCAGATTCAATTCGTCAAATTACTTAAGTAAACAAGGCCGTAACTTAAGGTAACCATGTCAACTAAGACCGATATTATTATTTATATTGACAATATTAACATTTGTGTTCAGAAATTGTGTAGCTCCATTGTTACCATGGAATGTAATGAAGACTGATATAAATAATGATGGACTTCTTCGCTTGGTAGTAAATAATTATTCTAAGAATTCATAATCCATTTTAAAAGTCTATGTTAACGTTTCATACGAAACATACTACGATTCCCTAACCTGACGCAACAGTAGCTGGAACTAGGTCAAGGCTTTTTGAGCGTAGCGTAGTAGTAGTCCTATTCTGGGACTACAAATTAATTAAAAGAATAAACAAACTCTACTATAAAACGTTCATGTGCATGCTAAAAAGATACGATCTGTAGGTCACTTTAGATTGGTTGGTAATTAGACATTACATTCTGTAATTTTATCCTTTTTATCAATATAACTTTTTTACGGGACTTTTTTTGGTCCTAGTTCTTGAACTACCGTACTGTACCATTCACGAAAACAAACAAATCTTACTTCTATTATGTTCCATTTACATCAAAATATTGAACATAAAGCAATTATTTAAGAAACTGAGGATAAACCATATAAGAGCAACTCCAGTCCAAATACGGTATAATTGTTAATAGAGCCACTGAAAGTAAGGTAACGTCTTAAGACCTCGTAACATAACGGCCGTCGGGCAGTTCATCTCTAGACAGCTGTATCCGCAGACAATCTAGGACTCAACAAATATCCAGGTCACTTTCTACATTTAGATGTAAGACAAGATTTTTAGCAATAGCGAATCATGCAACAAAATTTTAACGTTTTAAAAAAGTGAATAAAGAATACTGCATTGTTTATAATACTTAATGATAGACTTCTACTGCTCTAGGATATTAATCGTTTCATTTTATTTGTTGAACGTTTATTTACGGGAGTATCCTGCATGCACAAGGCACAGGACCGATCATCGTGGCGATCTTTGGGGGAGGCCTATGCCCAGAAGTGGGCGTCAAATGGCTAAGTATGCCGGAGGCCTAATTTTAGTCCCTTTCCCTTTCCACCCTCTTTTTAAGAGGAAAGGATGGGAAGGACAAGTGGATTTGACGGTGGAGGAGACGCATAGGAAGGGGAAATGTCCGCTTTATGTGCGTCTCTTCCTCCGTCGATTAAGGGTAGACAACGCATCTGCAACTGCGGATGTTTATGGGCAACGGTCGCTTTCCATTTCGGTGGATTCAGGTGGCCGCTTGCTCGTTTGCCACCTTATATTATTATAAAAAAAAAAAAAAAAAAATAAGTAGTAGTAGTAGTTTATTGTACTCTGAATAAATTAGACAAATGAATAAAATACAGCCTACTTTACTGGCAAATAGCAGTATTTTAAGCTTTATATATTTCTTAGTGTTTTGTTGAATACCAAGTTCGTAGTTTCAAGTATATTCTAGCAAATATCGTGGTCAAAGTAAAATACTATATGATGTGGTCGTGAGGTTTGTTTTGTTATTACAACTGATCAATGCTCATTTAACATCAATTGCTTATTGTAAAAACCGCAAAATGTGATATGTTTCTACGTATTTCTTTCCACATATCTACATAATATATTAGATCCCTATGTCAAAATAAATTACTAGCTGTTGCTCGCGACTTCACCGGGGTGAAATTAAAATAGCCTATACTCATAGATAAATTACCTTTCTAACGGTGAAAGAATTTTTGAAATCGGCCGAGTAGTTTTTGAGTTATTTCAATAAATACAAATCTTTCCTCTTTATAATATTAGTATACGTGTATAAGTTTCTTACTCTACTCAAAGTTACACCACCATTGGTTACTAAGGAATATACTTAGTGAGATTTAATATGAGAAATTCTATGCCACTCCGAGTGCGACAAAGTATTGTTGGTAAACATTTAACTATAAATTTGTTTATCTCGTCATAGTTATGTTTGAGTTTTGGAAAGCTGTTAGCCTTACGGATTTTAGCCCTAACAGAAATCAGTGCTTTAATACAAATACTATCAAGATTTGATCCTGCTTCATGGAACTGCGCATTTGTTGATAACATGCAATCTGAATGAAATTCTAGAATAATACAATAAACACACTATAACCTGATTTTAAAAAGCTGTTCAAACATTACGATAAACAAGTAAACAACGGAGTATTCACTTCCGTTTCTACAACAATGATTCATTATTTGCGGGACATTACCAATGCATTGTCTTGTCCCTAAATGTCGATTCGGAGCGAGGGCACAGATGTACTATGACGTCATCGTTGGAGCTTACGCGATACAAAGCACGTAGGAGGAATTTCGGAACAACTGAGGCAATCTGATATGTTATGCGAACTTAAGACCAAAATAGATGATTCCTACATATATTACCGTATATTAATACACAAATTTTATGAGACAAAACTTTAAACATTAATTTAACATACGTCGTATCAAATTTGAAAATACATAGACAAACATAAACTAAAGTTTTTCTTCTTACTAACGTTGCTTTCGAATTTGCACAGAAATTAGTATTTATCAAATTAATTTGAAACTATTTATCAAAATAATTTGAAACTATTTATCAAATTGAAGTTGTAAACCGTAAAGAGCAGCTTATTGTCGTCTAGTTTGAAATTATTAATTTTGTAATTCAGTAAACCTTTAATACATGATAGTTTAGTAATATAACAAAGAAAAGTGCAACAAAGAGCTTTTGTTTAATTGTGATTAAATAGATGATATCTGCGGTCAATGACCTTATTTATTTTATCGTCAGTTATTATCATCAAATACAATCAGATAAAAATCTAAGAAAATAATCATGATTTGATTTTTTACTATCTAATCATTTGAAGTACCAAATATCACCCGCAATTTCTCGGATTCATCTAAATATAGTTTTAGATAGAAACAGTCCTTTAGCAAAAAAAAGGTTTTAGTTGTCGGTTAATAATAAAATTTAAAACTCTAAATGTAAACATGTGACAACTGATTTGAATAAAATTACGTCATTGGTGTGAGCAAAGTCCGTTATTGGTATGCAGTTAAAGTGCTGCGCCGCGCGTTTTATTTTTTTTACGATAACAATGGTCTCCCCTTTACATGATATGTACTATAAATTACTCTACTATACACACACACAATTTCGTAAATATAACACTACTTGCTTTCTTCCGCGACTCCGTCCGCGTGGAATTAAAAAAAACAAAAGTGAGTAGCCTATGTGTTCTTCCAGACTATCCTCTACATCTATACCAAATTTCATCGAAATCCGTTCAGCCGTTTAGGCTACAAACTCTAACAAACATCCATCCATCCATCTAAACTTTCGTATTTATAATATTAGTATGAAGTATGATGTGTTAATTAAAAAAACAACTGACTGTAACCCCATGACATTCCGGGGATAAATTTATACCAAATACCACCTCATTTGTGAAAAACGGTTCAGTCAGTTCATGAGATCAAAATGCAATAGATATACAAACAAAGAAAGTATGGATTTAAGAAAGTGATAAACTGAAATTTCAAATTAAATTGTTTATTTGGGTCTTAAATTTAGTAAAATAATCAAAAAATATTACAATTAAGAATTAAAAGTGTATTAATTTACACTAAAAATTCAAAATTATTGTATTCACCTTCTGCTTTTATTAATCTTTTTACGTGACTGAAGTATGGTTTTTAACAAAGAAGTTACCAGGCAATAGCGTTGCGGATACTGTCATTTCTCTGCCTAAGGATTTGCTATTAGCATTTCAAGTTTTATAGTTGAAGGATATGAAAATGAATATGCCTCAGTCTAATTTATTTAATTTCTTAACCTAGGCATACCAAATGGGTAATTGTTTAGTTAGCTATTTTGGTATTTGCTTTTATATGCTTAGTTAATTAACAATTATTGTCAGGTTACACACTGCATTTCAATTAAATATAGATAGAGAATAAAAGAGTGATCATATTTACTATTTAAATTTAAATAAATACACATTGTTTTAAATAGCTAGGATAGGATTGTGCATAATTAAGGACTTCTTGTAATTTTTTTTCTTTATTCATTCAACATTAAAAGTATACAAATTTTGATAAAATTATATACATAGTCCTTGGACCTAAAACCTTTAAAACACCTTCAGAATAAAGAAACTGTTAATCATATACAATGTAAATTTGACCTACATAAAACATATAAATGTTAGCATTTTCTAAATAAACGAAAGTCTTCAAAGAAAACATGGAAAATCAAAGGTAACAGAGACTTTAAAAAATGTAAAATAACTTACCTTTTCTAAATAATTTCCCATATATAAATATGTATCAAAATATGAAATTTCAAAACATTGTAAGTATCAAAAATCGGGAGTTTCAAAATATTTAATCACTCAAGTTAAATTACTTTTCCAATAAAAATCACTTCTTTGAACTTTATAGTGAAAACAATAAGTTTTGTTAAAGCACACTGTATTTTATCGAAGAATTCTTTTAAATGAATTAAAAAACTGAGAGAGAACATACAACAGTGACTGTCAATAAATGAGTACTAACATAATCAAAGAGTATGTTGGGTTGTTAAAATTTTGATGTTATGTTACTAATCTCTATAAATGGATAGGCAATTGCTTTAAATGACGGTTTGCTTAGTTCCCGCCAGTTGATTTTCCTGAAAGTTCTTTCACTTTTATTAGTTCCAATCCTCACCACCGCTATTAACCGCGACTGTCAGCGCCAAAATGGCAGAAACCAAATAGACACGAAATACCACGCTTATAGCCTACGGCAAAGAGTAGAACTCGCAAGAATTGACAGCGCTACCAAAAGTAAGATGGAAACGTCAAGACGACTGAAAAAGGAGAAGGTAGACTTTTTATAACTCATGTTTAAAATCTTGCAAATTATTGAGCTTTGCGAGAACGAAACGCAATATGCTACATAATCATAATCATGCTAGTGTTAAAATGATTATGAATGTGGACTAAAGTAAGTTTTTGACTACACTTTCGGACATAAACTCCATTGTTTGTCTCATCTTTCTTATATGTTTTAAAGCATTTTATCTTAAATTCCTCTTTTCAATAAGCATCACTAATTTAAGAATGCATTGTTGACAGCGATCGCTAATAGCACCGGCGACGCTAGCGCCATCTAAGATTAGCTTCTTTGCCTTTGTTTCTCTGATATCCGATTTGAATAAAAATCAAATTAATGATAAGGTCTTCATTCTTAGCTTAGGAACATGAAATGTATTTATCGTTTAAAAAATAAGTAGGAATGTGAAGGACATTATAATATGCAGTAATAATAAACTAACAAACTACTGATTTGCATTCAGTCTACCGTATTAAGTTTAAGATAGTAAAAACAACTGATGCTGTACATGCATATTTTTGATTATTTTAGGTATTTTACTTCCTAAATTCATCCTGTGTAACAATATGCATGATTAAATAAAAAAATATAATTATGACTTCGTTGAATAAACTTTTGTAGCTCTTTATCTACTATCCGGGTAAGAGTCCCAATATCAATAGTTATTTAGCAATTAAATATTGCAGTCATATATCTACAATATCTATCGATAAAAATACGATAAGGATCAATTTATTTTATTTACTTAAGACAATTGCTGTATTATGAGATTAAAAAGAATTACTAACCTATTGAGTTAGAAAGAAATACGTCGGTTTGTTTAGTTTTATATTGTAGTATAGACTGCAAGGACGTTGTAAGCACAGAAATATATGTGATAATATTTTTATTGCCGTAATTTTACTGTAAGTAAAATCATACTTTCTTCTCACAGTTACCTTTTTAATTTACTTAACAATACTTTTCTATAGGTCATTTACTAAAGCGAATGATATATTTTTTTTACAGGGGGCTTTATCGTGAAGCGACCATAATGCCCCATAAGTATAAATCTAACAAAATTCAATTATCTAACTTGTTTCTCAAACAGATGTCGGCCAATTTAAACACCATCCTGGCCTCGTCCGTAGACAGGTAAGTCAGGATAGTGTTTAAGTTACCGACGTTACAACTATAAACCTTAAAATAATTAAGTCTGAAACGCTCCAAACACACTCCAATGACATATTTATAGAATACTTTCAGTAAATAAATTCAATTTAATAGGAATACTATCAATAAGTAATTCTGAATTAACTAAAGATCCAAGGTCGATTACAGTAATTTACGTTCAATGGGTTTGATAAAAGATTGCAATGATTAATTAAGCGGATTTAAAAATAACTTATAAGTTTCACAGAAATCTGTGCAATCACGTATATCAATCATCAATTCGAAAAAAATACCGCTAATTTACATCTGATTGTGAATTAAGGTAAGGTACATTCATTACTTAAACGTTACTATACTTTCAATTGTCAATTGTTATGGTAAAAATGTAGATAGCCTTACCTAGAAATCACTGCATGCCTCGGCTGACACCAACATCAAAATGATATAATTGTACAATATAGACATAACAGCTACAATACGGGAAGTTTACATATTCAAGGAATTATTTCGTTATTTTTTAGTGTATTGTTTTTTTGAGAATGTTTCGTTTTTAGTGTATTTTGTGGTATTAGACAACTTATTTAATTGATACTGTCGCTTTAAACTCAGAGCAGCACTTCTCGTCAGGCCGCAGGATGCGCGCCAATATCCATCCTTCAAGTCACATTGACAAATGTCAGCTAGGGACGTGACGTTTATGCCGATAATCTAGAGATGCGCCATTTCTATACCACGGTACTAATTTTGTTCTTAACAGTGGTAGAGTCTAGCATGCTCGTTCGGTGCAATATCACGAGCACAAAGTACTTAGGCCGGTGTGTAATACTCGTATGAATGTATGGAGATGGATCGGAAATGGAAGGAGTGGAATTATGGAACGTATGATAAGAGAAATAAATTATTTTCTGTTCGTGGTTATACTTACATATTTATCTTCATCAGCTGATAAACGAATCTGTAACATTTTGTTACTATTGCAATATGATGTACTCCATTGAAATTGCATAAATAAATACAATACAAATGTATTATTTACTGAAGATTAGATAATGCACGTCAATTGATACTTATTGACGAGTCCCTTTGTTATGAAGCGTGTTTAGTACCTAGTGGCGTAAAATGTATCCAATAAATGTAATAATGGTTAGTTGTCCTTGAAAAGTATGAGTTGTTAGAAATAGCGTTAACACTATGTCATTAACGTAGACTTCTACGCTAACAAGAATTAGACAAAAAATCTATCAGAACTGTCAACTGCACAGTTATACTGTTCAGTTGAAACCTTTTGCGTGTGTTTAATTGGTTTAAATAATTTCATTTTACTTGAGATAACTTAAAATTGTTAATAGTATATTACCATACATTTTTTTAATTATTAACTTATATTTCGACTGTCAAAACAATCAGGGTCGGTTTTAGAATTACCGGCGCCCTAGGCGATCGTCCCACTATGCCCTACCCTAGTACTGAGTACACGTACTATATTATCATCATCTCTATCATTATGCTTTTAGTTTAATATCATAAGGTGGCAAACGAGCAAGCGACCACCTGAATCCGCCAACATGGCGAAGCGACCGCTGCCCATGGTATTCTCAATAGCGGATGCGTTGCCTATCCTTAATCGACAGACGCATATAAAGAGGATATATCCCCTTCCTATGCGTCTCCTCCACCGTCAAATCCACGTTCCCTTTCCATCCTATTCTCATGAGAAAAAGGGCGGGAAGGAAAAGTGACTAAAGTTGGGCCTCCGGCACCACACTCATCAGTCTGTCTTCTGTGTGGTCGTGGTATTACACCGGGCGAGCCGACCCATTCGTGCGAAGATGTTAAAGCGGACGTATGCTATAAAAAGTGAGATAAGAATATGTTTCTGCACTAGTTGTGGTAGTGGAAACTAATATTTACTATGTTTAAATATTGAATTACACTAATTAACTTATAAGTTCCTTGTTATGTTTTTGTCAGTGACCCAATGAAATTGAACGATATCAACCTATTGGTTGGATGATAATAACTGGCCGTATGGAACCAGTAATTTAATCTAAATAAATGTGACCCAAATATATATTTATATGCGTATGTCTATGTATTACACGTGTTTGGTACAAAGGGCGTCATTTGCCGCTTTTGCAATGTGTCACGTTGATTTTCTGATAAGACGGCGCAATGTAATACTTCGTTCATGTATTGGAACCTTTCATTTACATACTGAAAATGTTACGGTGATTTTATACATAATTTTATTGGAATTAAAAAAGTAAAAAAGCCAACATTTCAATTTACTTATTGCATTTAAGTAGTTAATTAAATGTTAATTTGCATTTACACGAAATTCGATGTTCTTATGGATTTTTTGGTGGAAACGAAGGGTAATTAAAAATGTCCTGTTAATTAAAACCACATGTTTAATATTATTTATAAACAAAAACATTCTCTACTTTAATAATAATAGCGCATAATATACATATTGACCTTGTTGAAAAGTGACGTTTTATCAAATAAATGCATTTAATCTGCAGATATGTGAAAATGATTAAATGAATACAATAATATTGATTTCAAAAGAAATGACTCTTAAGAACTCATAATCTACGACATAAAACTTTTCTATAGTTATTTTTGTACTTATTTTCCCAAGTTCAATCCTATGCATTATTTTCACCTAACAATCTTTGATTTTGACTCATCTCTTATCACATTTGAGGACTGTGGTAATATTTATATTTGAAGAGTTCTTTCAAAGTAGTTTGTTTATATAATATTTTTGTATCAGGCAAATCTTTTAACAATAACTAGCTAATAAGGAACTAGTTATATTATTTCATCTGTTAAAATAGATAAGTCGTCGCATATTTATGATCACGTTTTATCGTTATTTCTGTATTTACTACATTGGCTTAATGATCCCTAGGTATTTGTTATAAGCCAACATCGGTCACAAGTGTATCCACAATTCAGTTGAATAAGATTGCGTTGAATTTATCAGTCCTATTCGTCACGTCGGTGCAGATTGTTGTACCATTTATTAATTGGTATCGCTTGAAATAATTTATTTTTAGACAATGGTGAAGTCCAAGAAAGAAATCGGCACGAAAGTTATGAAGGAGGGCGAGTTTATCCCTCCCGACGGCGGCTGGGGGTGGATGATTGTGCTCGCCGCGGGATTTTCTAACGTAAGTACTAAATCTAATGTTGAAGTTTGAATTTATTTTGTGTAAATAAATTATAAGAATATATACCTATACTAATATTATAAAGAGGAAAGATTTGTATTTTTGTATTTATTGAAATAACTCAAAAACTACTGGGCCGAGTTCAAAAAATCTTTCACCATTAAAAAGCTACGTTATTGCTGAATAACACATTTTTAATAATAAGCTATATTTTCACATTTCACGTAAACGAAGTCGCGAACAACAGCTTGTAAGTTTTAAATATGGAACAAAACATTTATGAAAAAAAAAATCCAGTGTTACAACGTTTTACTTGTTTAGGTACTTTCCACAAAGTTTAGGTAGACCACGTTCCGGGTTCGTTTTATATATTTTTATGATTTCGGTAAGAAATATATTAAAGCGTCTAACACATCAATGTACATGCAAACACATCATGTACATAAACAAACCATTGTTTTCTCAGTATTTGATATCTGACTCATTTAATTGTAAACTATTAACAAGTACATAGTTACTCATATGTCGTATAAAACTTCCATGAATGATTAATTTAATCTCAAGTACAATTGAAATATAAGTTACTAGCTTTCGCCCGCGACTCCGTCCGCGTGATATTAAAAAAAACAAAAGAGAGTAGCCTATGTGTTCTTTCAGACAATCCTCTACATCTATGCCGAATTTCATCAAAATCCGTTCATACGTTTAGGCTACAAACGCTAACAAACATCCATCCATCCATCTAAACATTCGCATTTATAATATTTGTATGATGTAGTAAGTCTTGAAGATTATTTTATATTGTGGCTTAGGTTTAAAATTTGATTACCGAAACATTTTAGGCCAACCTATATTTACGCACGTTATGTATGACAGACTTTACTATTTTTACAACAGCTATTGGTTTACTTACCTGGTCTCTCATAACTAAAAGCAAGCTTGAACGTTTCGGTGGAGACTTGTGGCATATAGTAAATAACAACGACTTTAGGCGTTTAAATATGTATACCAACTGTCAAAGTAAGTACAAGTTCTTGCGACGAAGCAACCATCGTGATGCATCCTGCACATATCTGCGAAATGAACCCCAGTAACTTCTAACTTGGGTAAGCTCTGAGCCTCTTGGATAGTACATATAAGAGCTGAGAATCCAGAATAATTTCAATGTCCCATTTCATTAAGGCAACTACTGCAATTGTCTACGCGGTACTGTTAAGATGAAAATCGGGCAACACTAGAACATCGGCTTAAACGTGCCGTCCCGATCTGACAGCTGTCAATGTCATTTATACGCATTGAAATAGCGCGCCATTCTTGCGAGATCAGTAGCTCTGAGTGTTTAAGTTAATTACGCTAGTTACAATTATATTAATTGCTAAACGTGCTCATTATTATATCCTCTCTTCTAGCTGTTCGCGCTGCCGATGCTGCAGCAGTTCGGCCTCCTGTTCCGCGACAAGTTCTCTCGGCTCGGCATCACCAGCTCGGAGACGACCACAATAATCAACATGAACTCGGCGCTTACCTCTTGCGTCGGTGCGTGACGCGCCTCGCATGGTAACTCTCTGATACCATACCGGCCGATTCTAAATATTATTATGCATATCTTAGGTAATAATTACAGCGTTAGACAGAACAAGTCTCTATTCGCTGAAGTCATGCGCGGGCTGAGAATTTGGAGGGAATTTGAAGAAATTTGAGCTAATTGAAGTAAACTTATTATTTGTTTGCACGCTAAGTATAGGTAATTGTTACTTAGACGTAACCTATCTAAATAACGAAATCTATCTGGATTTCGATATTATTATCACTTATTTTTGCACTTTCTTATATTAATCTTGTTGTCAAGCGCTTGCTTTTGGATCAAATTTTAGGTAAGTAATTAATGATTTGCATTCACAATGATAGGTTGTGATTCACTCGAATATTTTGATTTCTGATTGTTTTGTTTACATACTTTTAGATAAAATTATTGAATTTATCGGTAACTCATAAACAATCAAATTGAGTTCATTCCTACTTAATATTGTCAATTTAAAGAGCTCTACATATTTCTTTGCATGCATTATTTTGCCAGGCGCTTTTTTATGTAAAACTATCAGACTGTGACTAGATTACCAATGTTTTAATTAATATTAAAATAAACCATACGGAGATTGAATTGGAAACTAAAGTTAGGAGAATAATTGTAGATTTTATCTAACGGAATCTAACTTCACTACTCGTGTATTTTTAAATAACATAGAGTTGAATAAAATTGATAAAATAATATTTGTTTATTGACTGCGCAACTGGAATAAAGTACATAGATTGCCGTTGTTTGCTCAATAACCTTTACATTAACTTTATCAATTAGTTCATTAACCTTTCGCACTTTACAAGATAATTTTCTCACATTGACAACCACGTGTTTGTTTAATTTTTAATAACAATAATACGACTAAACTAAGGAGACATTTACCTTTAGTGGATTCTCATAAAACAATTTCTATTTACAGGTTTGGCGAATGGACCTGTGTTCAAAACGTTCAGCTATCGTCAAGTATCTCTCACGGGGGCTGTCGTGGTCTTCATATCTCTACTTTTAACAACCTTCTCTTACAATTTCATGACTTATTTATTGTCATTCTCAATACTTTATGGTAAGTTTGAGCAAAATATGGGTATTTATTTGGGTAGCGCGTATCATCTTTCGACCTCATCTTCACCCTCAGTAGGTTGGATCGTGGTCAAGCAATAAATAAAATGTGACATTCAAAGTAGACAATACATACGCAAATGTAAAGCAAATACGCGATATATCAAATTAAATTTAGTTTTAAAAATAAAATATTAAAATTTTATCTTCAGGTGTCGGATATGGAATCAGTAGTTCCGCGAATGCCCTCGCATTAAATACTTACTGGAAAAAAAGAAGGCGACTAGCGACTGGGCTTTCGTGGACCACAACAGGAATGGGACCGATGTTATGGCCGCACATAATTACAGGATTATTTGCCCTTTTTGGGGAAACTGGAGCTATTTTTATAATAAGTGGACTGTCTCTCCACGCGATAGCTTGCGCACTTTTGCTACAGCCAGTGGAATGGCATGCGAAATCACCGAAAGAACAAGACGAAGAGAAATTGTTAACCCCAGATCTACTAAATGACCACAAAATGCCCGAGGAGAGCGGTTATTTCAGTCAAGTGTCAAAAATTAAAAATCTAAGCTTATTTTCAAGTCAATACCTTTATAACGAAGATGATCCGGTTACACCTGGTTATGAAATCACGGACCCCGGCGTTCCAATGATGTTAAGAGCCAATGATGGATACTTCAGTCAGTCGAGACAATCCAAAAGTCGTATGTCTTCGAGGGATGGTTCCAACCGAACTTCACGTCTTAATTCTAAGAAACCATCAATGTCGAATTTACTTGAAAATAGGTCAAGAAAATCATCAACTTTATATCTAAATGAATCTAAAAAGAATTCATCGGCAAATTTAGGTGCACTTGCACAAGAACGCGAAGGATACAAACCAAAACGTAAAACGTCGATCAATTTGGATACTCAGATTCCAGAATCTGAAATAGAGGATTGTCCTACACTTAAGGCTCCTCAAGATTTAAAGGCAGAAGAGAAAGCCGCAGTCGAGAACATAGATCCAAAAGAAGCAAAATACATAGCTGACAGAGCTGAAAAACATCTCGCAGGCAGTAAAAGTGTTAAATCGTTCAAAATGGACGGTCAATATGGAGAAAAGTATAACAAGGATAATCAAAGCAACGTTTCTTTTAAAAATCAAGAAGAGAACGAGGAAAAGAAATATCTCAAAGACAATCATAGCAATCAATCATATCGTACGAGAAATCGAAGGAAATCGAATAATTTCAATTATGAAAGTGAAGTACTTAAGCAAGCGTCATTAAAATTAGAGCAATACTTAAAAGAAAGTGAAGATAAATCACAGAGCGATAAATTTAAGCTTCTGATAAACAGTCCAGTGGAAGATGACGTATTTGATGAAAAGAAAGAAGAGAAGGAACAAGAGGATGTTGAAGAACAGCTAACTTTTTGGCAGAAAGTAGCGATATTTTTCGATTTGGACCTATTAAAAGATTTCACTTTCATAAATTTGATGTTGGGTATAACATTAGCAAATTTTAATGAGCTCAACTTTTCTATACTCACGCCATTTATTTTAGGAGATTATGGTATGACGAAACCACAAGTGGCATTTTTCATGTCGCTATTGGCCGGAGTTGATCTTTGCGTTAGATTTTGCATACCATTTATAGCTGGAAAAATTGGATGGGACAATAATTCCTTTTTCCTTTTTGGAGTGTTATCGATGGCTTTTGGAAGAGTAGGTAAATGCAGTCCAACCTCCTATATTTTCTTATTTTTGTCTTTTGTTATTAAATTATTATTAACGCATCTTTTGTTTCAGTTTTATCTTTCTGTCAAACATATTCAGTAGTCCTTTTGGTAGCTGTGATGATAGGTTTCGGCAAAGGGTTTCGAACAGTTTTCATGGCTCTAGTAATACCAACACACGTACCGCTGCACAAGTTACCAGGTGCTACAGGCATACAATTACTTACAGCTGGTATCGTTTACTTAGCGTTGGGACCAGTAGTAGGTAAGAATTTTTTAATATCATGGCGCGCGCACACCTTTGACTAAACTATCGCACAACAGTTTAGATTTTAAGTTGTGCAATAAACAGTTGAATTGGCTGCGAAACAATCGACAATCGCACAACAGTTTTTAATTTGACATTATTTCCAGGTTGGATCAAAGACAATACTACAACAGCCGTGACTTTGCATTGTCTGAACATCTTCACCTGGCTGACAGCGTTCTCATGGGGCTTAGAGAAATATATCACAATGAAACGACAGAAAAATTCAAAAGAAATCACTAAGACGTAAATACAGAAGTTTGTGTTAATTAGTAAATAGGTTAAATGTGTTTAGAATTCGTTGTAATTGTTCGATTAAAAAAATGTTAATGAGTCGATGTCGAGGGCCAATGCTCTGGAGGTCGGACCAAAATGTGACGCGGCGTCATTTATTTATCTATCATGTGTGATGTTTGTTGTTTTTAAGTTGTGGAAAATATAAAAATATTTTACATATAGTTAGTATTTAGATATGTGTGCGCGTTTTGTGTAAATGTTATGTGTAAAAATGTAAGTCTTTTTGTGTCAATTAGATAGTTTTAAATTTATAAATGAGATTTTAATGATACTACAATTATGGGTAAGATTAAGAAATATTTATAATAAATTAAATCGATAGATGTCACATTTCTGTTAAGTAGAATGTATCGAAACATGTTGTCTGTTTAAACATGAACTGGAAATAAATATGGAAATAGTACAATATAGGTAGACAATCAATTATTAAAAAATAAAGAACTAAGGACATAGTAGAGTAGGTAATGCGTTAAGTATTTTTATTTAATCTTAAGTTAGTGCAAAATAAGTACTTTTAGTCCAAAAATTGCATAGTAAATTATGATTTAAAAAATACTACCAGTTTTTTCTATTATGATCACACCGAATTATTTAATTTTATTTCAGTTGAGATTAGTTACCAAAAATATTACAAATCAGTCATAGTTTAAATAAACTTTTTTTAATTCCTGTCTCTTTTGTTTTTTTATTTAAGTAAGGCATTTGCGTGGCTAAATTCGTTATCACTGGCAGCATATAATTTTGAATTATTAAGAACTCTGGCTACCAAAGAGAACGTACATAATTATTACATCATCAATTTGCCCTTGTCCCTACGGAGGGTCGGCACAGTATGTGCTGCTCTAAAATATTTATTTATAACTAGCTGTTGCTTGAGACTACGGTCGTGTGAAATTTAAAAAAAAGTAATAATGTAGCCTATGTTACTAAGTGATAGGATAGATTTTTAATGGTGCAAGAATTTTTGAAATCGGTCTAGTAGTTTTTGAGTTACTTCAATACATCCAAAAATCCAAAAAGAAATCTTTCCTCTTTATAATATTAGTATATTCAGTATAGATTTATAATCTATACCAAATTTAATGTTATAAAGTTAATTTATTTATCAATTTAATAACACTATTTAACAATGACTTCATTTCGTTTACTAATGGTTGTCAATTACCAGCGCGTTTTGAGCCTGTCAATTGCCACATCCGAATGTATGGACCTATCGCGTGCGTTAATTTGGTTATGTGCAGGAAATCCTCATTCATCCATTTATGCATCTTTATTGATGACTTCGTATATATGATGAAAGAAGGTTTGTAAGAATAGAGTGAAAACAATAAACACAATAATTTACGTTATGGAATGAAGTAATTTTGACTATTACGTACCCTTGGTCATAAACCAAGCCTGGCAATTATGTTTAATTGCTCTCTGAAGTGGTCAATTTTTGGAAGAAAAACCCCTCATCGAGTTTCCTGAAAATTTTGTCACCAATCGATAGTACGTAACGTAAATATGACTATAAAGTAGGGTTGCCTATGTTTTCCTAGCAAGAGTAGGGGTTGCCAGCTACTCAATGGTGGCAAAATAGAGGCTAATTACCCTCATCGATTTTCCTGATGAAATTATACTCAAAATGAAGATATTAATGTTCCTTACACAATGGTATAGGGTTGCCTCACCAAAACTTGTGAAGAGATAGGGTTGCTACGGTTTAAAGTTTAATAACATACACAAATAACATAGAACATTCAAACATTTATTAATGAATCACACATGTTAATAATAACTTAAAATTAATACGAAATTTTCACATCAAATAAACACGTGCAATTCAGTGATTAGGTATCTCGCGTAAAATTACATTCGAAATTGTGAATTAATTAAACATGAAGTGAATTATGTTTTAAAAGTTTACAGTACGTTATTAAATTGCAAAGCAACTATTGTGTAGGAAGTAAATAGCATTATAAACGTAGGAAGCAACCGCATGTCCACTTCTATAGTACCGAAAGCTTGAATTCTCATCTGACCACAAGAAATATACTCCAGAATATCTTTCGCAGCCGTATAGAACTTGTCATCTGAAACAAATATTTATATGTGTGTGTACATGTTATTGCCGCAGTAGGAGTTTGGTATTAGTGATTTGTTCATGTGCGCAGCAGCTTTGCCGATTGCCTCATGTCACGCGTTGTCTGACGGTTTTGAATAAACGAGCGCGGGGCGGGACACAATCCATGTTATTAGAAGGTAGAGAAACCTTCTGCGCACGGTTAATAGGACTCTTTATTTAAATAAAGTATTATAAAGCAAAGCCTACAAATTACAATGAAACGAGCTGTTCCCGTGCGGCTTCATCCGCTTGATTTATAAAAACTTTTTTTTTTGTTTACATTTGTGAAATTTTCAATTGCAAATGTCAAGCGCCAATAGCCTAATGGTTTGGGGTACGGACTACCGATGTTGCGGTCGAGGGTCGAATCCCGCTATTCGACTATTGTCGTGAACCATATCCTAGCACAAGCCTAGAGCTTAGTTGGAATGGTTAAATTAAATATTAGTAAATTAACAAAAATCTACTAATATTTTTAATAAAAAAAAAAGCAAACGAAAGCTTTTGACATTGGGTAACAATTACCGTTACCATGGCAGCCTTGCTTTCTCGCTGTTGTCAGCTTGTTAGTTTTTGACCTTTACCCGCATAACGGTTTTTTCGAAATTATTTACTTCCTAAGTTTATTAGCGTGAAAATATATAGATTGGAGCGTGTCATAAGAATATGTATGTTTATTAAAAAAAAAGAATTATTCCCAAATATACTATGATTGTTGACATCCTACATTACTAAGTAGTGTGTGTTTACGCTTTAGTATAGATACATACCAGCTAATGATAAGATATAAATTTTTCCAAAACGACGTTTCAAAATTTCTACATTATTAGAAAGTCTTTGCCCGCCTCTGGACAAAACCACAACCGCCACTAGGATAACGAAAAGTCGTATAGCATGCATCACGATGATCGCATTTTCGTACTTATGCTGAAACTTTAAATAGTTATATAATAGTAATATTACAAACTAGCTTTCGCCCGCGACTCCCATCGCGTGGAATTAAAAGAAACAAAAGTCAGTAACATATGTCTTCTTCCAGACTAATAAACATCCATCCAAACTTTCACATTTATAATATTAGTACGATGTGAACGTTTAGATGGATAGATGTGTGTGTTAGAGTTTCTAGCATAAACGGCTGAACGGATCTGGATGAAATTTGGCAAAGATGTAGAACATAGTCTGGAAGAATAAACATGCTACTAAGTTTTTTTTTAATCCGCGCGGACGAATTTGCGGTCAAGAGATATTATGAGACTATACAGAATCGCGCTATTGCTTTTATCACTCACTTAGAACAATAGACGAAGTGTGTGAATGTTGTACCAAAACATGAACTGAAAATTAAGTCGTGGTCAAGCGCTAGTTTATCTATCTATACATATAATAAAATTGGAGTGTCTGTTTGTAATATCAAAAGAAAAATTCCAGATTTCGGGTAGATGATGTATATGCGTTGGCGATAACGAAAATTGCATTTAATTTTTTTTTGTCTGTCTGTCTGTCCGTAAGCCGAGTTTGTTCCGGGAAATCTCCGAAACGGCTGGGCCGATTTCGACCGGACTTTCACTGAAGGGAAGCTGACATAGACGGACATATTATAGGCTACTTTTTATCTTAATATTGCGTTGAGGAAGTCGCGGGCAACAGCTAGTACATCATAAAATACAGTAAATAAAAAGAATAACTTACCCTAACACTTAAAACTGCTATATCATACAGGAATAGACTGACGTAAAATGTCGCCGATATTAACATCACAGTCAACTAAAATCAAACAGAAAAGTTTAGATAACAACTAACATAGAGTTTCCACTGTCGAGACACATTTACTGAAACATATATAAGAGTACCTGTAAACCGAAAATAGTGTTAAAAAGTTTTATAGCTTCCGTAAGGTTCGTTAATGCCTGGAACCATTCTGATATCTTTTCTACGTACTCATTACATGCAAATTCAATGTGTGAAGACGTATTACTTTGCTGAAAGTTGGTCGCTACTAAACGTTTATGTTTAACTGTCGATCTTATAATACACTCCAACTGTTCCGAAAACATGTACAAAAACATACACATTAAGAAATATTCATAAACATATCGTAAGTCCCACAACAAAGAATTACATTTTAAAACAATCAAGACAATAAGAGGGAATGTATCAGTCAAACTTGTATATCTAGAATTAAATATTGGTAATAATATTTTCAATACAATATATGCGATCAAAATCACTTTGAACTTGATATTCTTTCTTTCAAAATTTTTCAAATAAATATTATCTTTATTAACAATTTCACTGTTCGCTTCCAATAACGTTAGCATATCTTTGAATTTTTCTGCATGGTAACACGATAGGAGAACAAATAACGTGGAATTAAGAAACAAAGCATTCACGAACGTAATATCAGCGAAGCGATAATATACTTTAAAATAAATACAAATAATGGTGTTACAGATACTTAATAATATATCAAATAAAATCACAAAAATCACAAAGCAACGATTTCTTCCAGATATGAAAGATGAATTTCGAAATGTAAGTAAGAAATTTCCGATAATAAATAAGAAACGTAAGGACTTCAGAATTTTCATTTTAATCCAACAAAATGACTGTTTCACGTATTATGAAATAAGAGCGAGAGAATGAGTACAAACGATAGCTACTACGTTGATATTAATACATCAAAAGCAATATGTAGTTTTGAAATTATTAATTTCTTAATGAATGTAACTATGACAACAGAATTGTAAATATTTCATTATCAATTAACATTTTCCACGTCTCGTATCGATACTTCATTTAATTTTCTATACATATAATAAATATCAACAGCTAGTGTATGATAATTATCTTTACATGTTCATCAAGAATTGCTATGAAAATTGCCGTTGAAATCCATTTTCATGATTGTTTTATAACAACAAAAAAAAAGTTTTAATTTTTATTTATGACTTAAGTTGATGAAAATGTATAATTAAACTAAACTTTAGCATTTATAATATGAGTGAGTTTCTAAGGGGACTGAGAATTAGTAAAACATTTTATTCATTTTGATTTTATCAACCATAGTTAAATTTATTGAACCACAAGAAAATCGTATCGTATCGTCTGCTATTGATTTCATGATTGCACTGAAACTTACAAAAAGAAAATGACATTAGATTATTTTCTGCCATACTGCGTGGGCCCAAAAAAATCCATGAACAATCAAGTATAGCCTAAGATCCAAAGCGTTTTTCCTTCCCTAATAAGATTTCCTGATAAAACCTACATTATATGAAAGATCACGTGTTGTTACCGGGTTGCCTAATCCAAGCCTGGCAAAGCTATGTTTAATTGATCTCTGAAGTGGTCAATTTCTGGAGGTAAAAATTATCAGGAAACTCGATGCCCCTCATCGAGTTTTCAAAAAATTTTCAGAAAACTCGATGAGGGGCATCGAGTTTCCTGAAAATTTTGCTACCAATCAATAGTACGTAACGTAAATATGACTATAAGGTGGGGTTGCCTATCTTTTTCCTGGCAAGAGTGGGGGTTGCCAGCTATTCAATGTTGACTAAATAGAGGCTAATATCCCTCATCGAGTTTCCTGATGAAATTATACTCAAAATGAAGATATTAATGTTCCTAACACAATGGTATAGGTTCGGAAAATTATGACTAGTTATAAAAACTTTATCAAACAACCATCTTAGTTGGAACAGTAAAATCGGCTCATATTTTTTTACTTATCAACTGGATGGATTTAGTTATCTGTCAACGAATTCAAAGCAGGTGCACTTTGCAATATTTACCGAGACAACATTTTCTTCTTTATGAAAATTGTTTTGCAATATGATATTCCACTGCCGATACTTTTTTAACTGAGTTATCACTGCTTGTCTTGTAATGACAATTACAGCTTGATTTTATTTTATTATATAGATATTTAGGTAGTTAAATTCATGGTTAGAGTATAGTGCTAATTTGGATCGGTAAGAGAAGCAGTTATCTAGGTTAGGTATGTCAGAAAATAATTAAAATTTACTAATGCTGTATTCCTGAAGTTTCCACTTACTTTGTCATTACCTAGAGATTCATTAGTGTCAGGTTGGCCTGAGTTTCAACGGAGTAAAACTCAAGTCAAGTAGGTCGAAAACGTTTTTCGTGAATTTATTGATCCAAAAACACTAAAGAATGGTTAAACATAGCTGCGAAACCGGCCATAATGGATAAGGGAATAAACAGGGGGCGGTAGTGAACCAAAATAATTAAGTTTGACTTATTCCTGCCGGCTCAGATCTTTGTCGACCGATACAATCCAGTTAAAAATACTTAAATTTGGAATATTTGCTGACTTAATGAAGGTTTAAGATAAAAAAAAATTTAAAAACCGTTTTCTTTCACTTATCTATACTATAACAAACTCTACTTTCAATCAAAACACTTCAATGAAAAGAAGGTCGACATTGTAGAGCAAAACATGTAAAATGTCAAGTAGTTAATGCTTGAAAAATGCCTTCGATATACAATTGTTTATCGAAGAAAAATGCAATGAAAAACTTCATATGTTGCTGTAGATATTGCTAATCTTTATATGTACAGTCTAGTCAACACTTATGTATAAGATAAATAATGAATACATTTAAGGTAATCCATGATTTGATCAAATTCATTTAAAAATGATAATTATAATCCGTTGCGTGACCGTATTATCGTTTGATAAATTTGCATCTAATTTTTATTAAAACTTGCAGTTGTTAAAACTAAGTTACACTGTCACTGAACGTGATATCTAAATGGTATCATGATTGAGCTCAATTATTATCATATCAAACGATATCGCAGTATAATTGATATAAAAATTGTAAATTTAAAAGTTTTAACTAATTTCTATATTATTTATTCGTCTTATATTTCGTGTTTCACATTGATTTAGAGCAAATTATTGATTTGTATTTTTTTTATAATTAAGTAATTACATAACTTTAGACTTTCATATGCTTGATGTAATCGTAATCTACAAAAGATAAATATGCATCGCCTTTATAATAGCTAACTGGAGGTTAATGTACCCACTTAGAAAATATATAGTACAAAGTCTTTACATGAAAGATTTGCGGTGTAGTTTTCTAGTCTAATTAAATTATATAGCAACGATTTACGTTATTTAAAATCATATAAATAGGTAAATAAAAATATGTAGGAAGCCATAATATTGCTCAAATTGTTAAAATCAACATATAATTTTAGTAAGATAGGCGAAATGTAAATATTTCTTTAAGCCAATTAAACCTAACGAATGATAACAAGGAACATAATAAAGTCACACCGATAAGAAATATAGGAATATCCGTCGGCGTACAAGTTGCTCGTCCCCTTGCGACAGACTTGTCTACACGTTTAACTTTTGTTGAAGACCATTCATACTAATGAATTGTTAACCAGTTCAAGAGTTCATTTGTCAAGGACATTTAACAAAGTTCACAATAAACTGTGCTATCAAACGATAAATAATAAAATCAATAAGGTTATACAATAGTGGAAAAATGTGATATTGTGCGGTGTGTAAAGTGTAAGACTTTTTAGAAACTTTTGAAGATATGTGTTGAATTTGATGCACATTGGTTAAGATGACGACTAAAGTTCCGCCAGATGGCGGATATGGATGGGTGATAACATTTGCTTATGCCCTAAATAATGTAAGTACAGATTGCAACACTTTCTAATAATTTATCTTTGGAAATAATTACAGCTGATTGACTTTTCTTATCGTTACAATTATGTAACGTTTAGCGGAAAATTAGACAAAATAATTTTACCAGATTTTAGAAGATACATTTTATTTTATTAAGCGGTTAATTTTAAAACCGACTTTCCAAAAGAATGAGGTTATCAATTCGTCTGCATATTCAAAGTGTTGTTTTTTTTTTACAAAAAAAAATAAAGTTGACTAAATAGTGGATGGTGATAGCACGGATTTAAACTTTACCGACGTTATCACATGGTAGAGCAATTTTGCAATCTCACTTACTGAGTGCTAACACTTCGAATTCAGAAATGTTTTCGATAAGAAGGAAAGTGTAAGAAAAAAAGCAACAAACAAAACAGTAAAAAAAATGTTATAATTCTAGCTTTAACTGCGATTAATTATCGAATTATCCCCATAATTATACACTTCTATAAAGGTGTCAAATAAAACATGAACTCAAACTTATTCAGAAAACTGTCATATTGTATTTTTGAAATTGTTTTAAAATTAATGTCCTTTAATTTCAGGTTGTGGTACTTCCCCTTGTCGCTGGCTTTGGTCTAGTATTTCAAGAGGCGTTTGAGGATACTGAGATAACAGCAACCCAGGGTACATTAATAATCACCCTCAACCATGGTATTGGAATGTTACTTTCGTTCTTCGGAGGTCCAGTACTCCGTAGATGGGGTTACAGAAAAGTGGCCGTGTTTGGTGCCTTGATGATTTCTTTTGGACTTATTTTAACGTCAATGGCCAACAACTTCTGGGTTTTCTTACTGTCATACAGTATTATTAATTGTAAGTTAAAAAAAAAGGTATAGTAGATTTGGATGTGTTTTGGATAATTACAATTTTTGATCTTCTGCTTCTGTTACAGCAATGGGAGTAGCTGCTGTAATGGCAGCTTTCACATTAGCAATCAACTCATTTTTCAAAGAGAAAAGAGGTAGAGCGATTGGTGTCGCCATGTCTATTACAGGTTTAGGTACAATCCTAATGCCAATAGTAATGAGCGCCCTCATGTACTCCTATGGTTGGAGGTACGCTGTACTCATTTTGGGAGGTCTTTGTTTCCATTCTCTCTCAGCTGCTCTCCTACTGAGACCAGCTAAATGGTATTTAATAAAACCTCCAGTTTTAGAAGAAATGAAACCATTGAATAAGGAGAATCAGGATGAATTAATCAATGGTAGCGTAACAAATTCATCGAAACTTACAGGTGAGTATTTTTTAATAAATGAAAGACAAAAACAATCAAATTTTACAATTCAGATTTAATCATTTACAGATTCTTTATCTTTACCAAAACGTGAGGAACCAATAGAAAATGGAGTGCACACAAAAAGTTTGTCAATGAGATCTTTAATGAACGCCAACAATATCCAGACGAGGAACGCTGTCTCACATCCAGATATAAGTAAAAAATCACCAGAACCTCCGCTATCGGAGTCCCGTTACAAGTGGTGGGAATCTCAAGAGATTAATTTGGGAAGTTCTATAAATATCTTCTACGAAGAAGACAACATCAAACAGCTTAAAGCGAAACAAAATGAGATTTACATCAATGAAGAAGAAAAGCCTAAAAGTATCTGGAGTAGATTCATTGATTTCTTCGATTTAACTTTATTAAGTGATCCTATATTTGTTAACATCATGTTCGGTCTATCGATGGCCGCGTGTGTGGAAATTAATTTTTCCTTACTCTTACCAATAATCCTTAAGGACATGTTAAAATTTGAGACGGCGGATATCGCAAAACTTATGGCTGTGATAGGTTTTTCAGATACACTGTTTCGATTTGTGTCTCCGTTTATTGGTGAATGGTGTCACAAACCTCCGAGAGTGATGTATTTAATCAGCTTACTTATGATTATCTTCATACGTAGTTGTAAGTATACGTTTGTTTAACTCCCTACATTATTTCACGTGTCAAAGACTAAAAGTTTTCAAATGAGATTAATAATTCCTGTGATTATCGATTCTAAAGTTATTACCTTAATAGAGACTAGCTGTTGCTCGCGACTTCGTCCGCGTGAAATTTTAAAAAAATATATATAGCCTATGTTACTCACAGATAAATTACCTTTTTATCGATAAAAGAATTTTTAAAATCGCCCCAGTAGTTTTTGACTTATTTCAATACATACCTAAATACACATCTTTCCTCTTTGTAATATTAGTATAGAAATTTGATGTTTTTCCAGTGATGCTGGTTACCACATCGTTTACGGGGATGTTGTTCGTATCTCTGGCTATCGGAGTGACGAAGGGCATCCGAACTGTCTACATGAACATTGTTATCCCGAGCTACGTGCCCTTGGAACGGCTGCCTTTCGCTTCAGGCATACAGATGTTCTTTAACGGAATCGTCATTATTACATTAGGATCATTACTAGGTAAATTTTCTAACGGTAGATACTATTACGTCACAAATTGGTGCTCCATACCCTCGTTTGTCCTCTTTTCTTATAAAAAAATAAGTAGTTATTTCAATTTTTTTAAAACCGTGGTAATAATCGTCTTCAGAATTAGCACTTTTTCTTTCGTTCTGAAACTTCCTCATATAATACTTACGGTGATATTTTTTCAATCGATAGTTGTAGATGTGAATGGGCATAACACAAGATCGTGAACAATGTTTACTTTCTTTTAACTATTTGAATCTTAAATTGTTTAAACTATCGTGAGACATTACTCTAAAACGAAAATAAAAACGGCTTAACTAACTTCTTAAGAAGGACCCCCGAAGGGTCTGAAACTAGTCGGTGCCGACACCGGATAATAAATACGTGAGTTATTTGAATCTTATTTAATTTTTTGATTGTAACATTTCCAGGTCGCATGCGGGAAGCTTCAGGTACATACAGGCTGCCTATAATAGTGTTAAACTTCGTTACATTTGTGACTGTCGCCACGTGGAGTATGGAATTCTTGTATTTTAAATTAAGAAAGAAAACGTCCGAGGAAACTGTTGCTGCTTAAACTTACTAATATTATTTAAATTTAATTCTTATTGTATACGAGAATACCTTTCTTAATTTTTACTTAGATTTAAGAGGTTTGTAAATAAAATAAACGTTTTAGGTATACATTTATTTACATATCATATTTACATTTTTATTAGTAAGTACTTTAGTATTTTATTAGTTAACAACGCTTTGGATACCAAATTGCAAAAATAACCTAGAACATTTGTTGCATTTTAAAATAAAAATTAAATACAATACAATTTTGGTTCCAAATAATTCATCTACGTGAAAATATGCGGATCAAATAAAAGAGAACACGTACGTTTCGTGTTCTCCTTAATTTGTTCAATAGCCGTGAACGGTGAACCGTAACTGCCAAAACTCTCGCCGTATTACCTCAAAAAACGTAGAGCAACACTATTTAGTTAAACATGTATTTTAACTCTTTCATTTAACCTAAAATGTACTTGAAACTCTGTCTAAGTTTTTGAAGGTAAAGCCCTCTTTATCTCCGTTACTCAAAGAGGACGAGAGATAGCAATAGTTATAAATTTTAGTCAGTTCAAGCCACGGTAACGTTGTATTCCCATAACTATATTAAGATTAATATTTTTCATAGTCTTTATCACTATTAACGCAACTTAGTTTTTTGCACTGTCAGTTTCACACACACAAACACACAATCTTAATTATTTGGTTTTGTTTGTGACTTTAAATTGTGTCCTTGAGAATGATTCTTCGATTTCTTCATTCTTCACTGGAATCTAAAATAAATAGCAAACATTTAATACATATTATTCACTCTGATAGAATGGTCAGGAGTTAGATGTAAGGACAGCATACTTGAGATCATGGATTTCATTAATAGTTATGAATTTGGTACTGATTTATTAGGTAGATTAACCTTAATAATTTTCTAGCTTCTGACAAAGTTAAATAGCTTACTTAATATTTAAGACTCATTTAGATTAAAACATTACCATAGTTACCAATATAAAAACAAGTGTTGTTAGATAAAGAAGGGATTAAAGTTTTTGAAACTTATAGTGCATAAATAATATAATTATGTTAATATATTTTTATAAAAACCTTATCCATGTTAATTTAACCAGTCATCAGGAATCAGAGCCTTCCGACGAATGCGTGTTTTCGCTAGCGTAAAGACTACGCAAATTGTTTACTGAAAGTAGATAGAAAGTGAGTTAGTTGACTGAAGTTGAGAAGTTAAGAAGAATTATAAATAGAAAAATTCTTACTGCTTTGATGCCAGCCCTTGGAAAAGCCGTACGATGAATCTGACTTTATAGAATCTAAGGAAAGCGGACCGGAGGCTGTAAATCCGAAGGGAGGACGATTCGAGAATCTCGGAGACTTAAATGGAAAGCTGTCCAACGTGAATTCATCATAATTACTATTAGTTTTTTTGGATTCAAACTTTTCTGTTTCTGTTTCGTGAACGTTTTCAGTTTTAGTTTGAGATTTGTCACTCCAAGGTTTTGATGTTACTACGTAAACTTTTTCTTTGGTGAGAGGCGATATTGATGTTTGTATCAAACCCCATGGGGCAGGTGTTGTTGTTGAACTGCGGAAAGATGACGCTGCAGTGTAAATACGCGGTTTCTGATTTTCGTCTGGATCTTCACCTTTTTCGATCAATTGTGTATTTTTAGTCCTCTCTATTAAGTTAAAATCTTTTGTTAATTTGGAAGAAATGTTATTCCTTGTTTCAGTGACAGAATGTTGCACACTACTTGAACCTTCGTGATCATAATCCTCGTAGTTATATTCGGTAGTTTTATGTTCTTGAGGTGGATTTACTTTTGTAAAAAAATCATCCGGAATTTGTTTAGCGTACTTTTCATTAGATCTTGTTCTGTCAGGCATTGAATAGTGATTAGAATATTCTTGTTCTGTCCAATCGTCAATAGTATGTTGTAATTTTATAATATCGAATGGTGGTTCTTTAACATCGTAGAAATCATTCAATACTGTCGGCGTGTTACTTATTTCTGAATCGTGTTCTTCTGTAACCGTTGAGACATGTTCTGTCGTTGTAGTTGGCAATGTGGAAGTTTCTGTAGCAGTGTTAAAATATGAAATCTCCGTATTCGAAGGGACTTTTCTTCCAAGATGCTCCTCTTTAGTCACAAATGGTTGAGCTTCTTGAGAAACTGAACGCATCTCTTTGTTGTTACTTCTATGACTTTGTTCAGTTACATAAGGTACAATGATTTGTACTATTTTAGGTTGACTTTTCCGCCCGTCTGATGCGGTGGATAGATCTTTATGATTATTTTGCCTCGTATCGTACTTAGCTTCAGTTGTAGGCTGAATTGGCGCACGTGTTGATATCTCGTCGTAAATTTCGTAGTCATTTTGACCAATGTTTATTGATGAAGGTGTAGAAGCTGTTATTACAAAAGTTTCAAAATTCTTATGAGGTGCGCTGGGTTTTAAGTAAAGCAGAGGGGAATCAATATGTTGGAGATTACTTTCTGTTCTATATCTGTCAAGGTCTTCATCTTTTACTCCCCTTAAATCTGCAAATACTTGTCTATGATTCGAAGGTATTTGAGAATTCGGTCTAACATCTGTGGGTAAGCTACTTTCATAGAGATTGTTACCCATTTCAAGGCCAGTTGTTTCAAAACTAACATCTTGGTTTACCTTTGCTGATGAAATATGATCCTCTGAAGCTTGAGGGGTAATGTCTCTGGCTTCGTCTATCACATAGCTGTTCGGTATGTTTCTGAAGGTTTTGTTATGATTGGAACTTTTCGTAGCGTCTATTTCTATGACTGGCGATTGAATTATTGTAGTTGGATACTCTATTGAATGCACAAATTCTGCAACGGGAACACTTTGCTCTACATTAACATTTTCGGATGGCTTTTTCATGTGATTTATGCCATATATTACATCTGTTGGGAATGATGTGGATATTGGGCGGAAAGGTCGTGCATTAAAAATAGGAGGTAAAGGAGAAACACTTAAATTCGGGAGTGCAACTGGTTGTAAAGTATGAATGTTTCTTCCTTTATTTAAGGTAAATGGAGCAGGATTAGCCAGTGCGATGGAAACATTAGGTTCGAAGGATTTGACAATGTTATTAGCTACCACTTGGGTTTTAATTTTACTCGATGCAGCTTCCAGCGACGTAAATGAGTAAGGTATATTCAATGCATTGGTGTTACTGATATCTTCGCCGTAAGAGTTTTTAAATCCTTTCGGATACCCTACATTGGGTAACTGTATATGACCCGGTGGTGTCACAACATTCAGAATGTCCAAATCATGACCGACTGGTGAATGATTTTGTATTACTCCTGGGAAACTATTTTGAAGATTTATTGGGGAATTTGTTGTCACTTGTTGGCTAAAATCAAAGGCGATGGATGGTGTAACATAAGCTATTGGATTGTATGTAGAAGTTGTGAAGCTATACGTATTAGGCAGATTATAAGATGAACTTAATTGCCGAAACGAAGAACTTGAAGTTGGTGTTTTGGGGACACCATATGAAGAAATGGGTGAGTGAATGGAGCTTAAAGAATTTTGTGCAGATAATGATATTTGCTGAATAGCACTAGGAGGTCCATACGTTGAGGTTGGATTTCCACTTAAATGAGATTGATCAGGTACACCATAAGATACATGAGGTTGATTTGGCTTTTGTTCTTGACTTCTCTGGAAGTTAAACGGTTGTGGTCGATGTTGCACTACGTTTTGGGCTAATGATGTGTGACTGGGAGGCCCGTACGTTGGACTATTATTATCTTGGACATTTTTATTTCCTAAATTATATTTTATCACTGGAACCCATGGCACTAAATTGCAAGGATTGCAATCTTTTTTGAATGGTTCAAGATTTATTTTAGATCCATCGGCAGCGGTCTGTTGAGACGGGAAAAGCCATCCGGATATTTTCTGAAAAAACGTAGGCGAAGGAGTGGTAGTAAAAGGTTGGGGTGGAGGTACAAAGTTAAAGTTGTATTGTTTGTAAAAAGGAGCGGGGAATTTGAACTCCGAAGGAGGAATTGTTGAAACGACAGGAGGGTAAGTTGTTTGGTATTGGTATCTGAAGTCCTTAATTTGTTGCTGCGGTTTCCCTCCGTGAAACGGCACAGGGGCGATTGCTAGTGGAGGTGGCGGCGGCTTTAAGATATCTCCAAACTGTGATGGGCCATTTCCATGAGCATAATTAAAGCCGGAAACAGGTTCACAATTATACCTCGCAATGCCAGCAAGTAGCAAGACTGGCAACACCTGAAATATTAAAAAAAGAAACTGTAAACACGTGTCAAATTTAACAAAATAGTAAAAACATTTGAAATAGATTTATGTGAATTGGCGAGTGTTAGTACTCATTTAGTAATTAGAAACGGTGAAACACTCAACGTGACATATCCAAGCTATTGTACTATCTTCCCACGACTTGTTATTCTTTGCACTTTTCTCTTTTCTCATAACAAGCGTATTCGGGCGCAATCGGAAGCAGAACGATTTTGGTGCTATCATTTACATTGTTCATGTTATAGCAGTTTACTGTAATTACATTTGCATGTGTATAGCCTTTATGTGTAGACCCTTTAGCTTACAAAATTGTACGATTTTCATTTGTTTTTATTTTATTTCTTATATTTTATGTTTCGTTTTTCATTTTAGAGCAAGAGCCCGCGATTGCCAGATCTTCGCTATTAACAAGAGTTCTGACAATTTGTAATTATAATTTCGTAATATAAGTAAAACGCCATTGAACAGCTTGACTTTAGAAACGCTACAATATGTAAATTAAAAACTGTAACATTAATTAACCATCAAATATTTTTATATTTACAAAGTAGAGGTTAAGCATGCTTTGCTATGCTATGCTTTACAATAGCTAATAACTGTCATAATTTACTTTGTATTTCTCAATAAAAAAACCAAACCATTCAATACACAACACAATATACAATACTAGCTGTTGCTCGCGACTTCGTCCGCGTGAAATTAAAAAATAATAAAAAATATAGCCTATGTTACAGATAAATTATCTTTCTAGCGGTGAAAGGATTATTAAATTAATAAATGTTTTTGAGTTATTTCAATACATACAAAAATACAAATTTTTCCTCTTTATAATATTAGTATAGATGTGCCTTCGTACTTCGTGCTTGTTATAAGTAGTACGGATAAAAGTAAACATTGCATAAGAACAATATTAAAATTCCCCAAGTAATTCGGTTACATGCTTGCATGCAGCTTTGGTGCAACTTGGCAGATGAAGGAAAATAAATTACCATCTTTGTAAATAGAATCACGAAGCGAGTAACAATCGAATCAATTCGATGCTCGTATAGTTCGAGTTTCGAAATGGTAGTAATACGAGACCTCATAGCCAAGCTTTGGACGTGTTCAAGACGTGATGAAAAGTGAAAATCGATTTTGGTTAATTCGAACGTCGGTCACGTTTTATCGAAGGATAACTTAAAATGCAAAATGGTACAACTGTTATTGCGTAATTCAAGCTTTAACATTTTTTTTTCTGCAATTAAAAAATAAATACTTTATACACACTTTAATTTGATCTCAACAAGTGGAACTACAATATTTTTAACTTATAATGCTCGTTTATTTAACACTAGCTGTTCGCGTGCGGATTCATCCGCGTGAAATTATAAAAACTTTATTTTATTGTTTACATTTGTCAAATTATCAATAGCAAATCTCAAAATGACATGACAAACCTTAGCAATCTTTCTTTCTTGATGTTGTGTGACTTATGGTCTCTTTCCCACATTAGGATTTTTATCCAAAATATTTACCCCCTAAGTTTATGGCGTGAAAGTATATAGCCTAAAGCGTGACTTAAGTGTAGGGCTTTTTATTAAAAAAAAAAAGGATTATTCAAAAATATGCTGTAATAGCTGACATCTTAGGCAACAAAGAAGTGTGTGTTTACGCTTTATTATAATAGTATAGAAAAATCTGTACTTATTCAAATAAAAAAAACGAAAGTAGAAAAACAGAGTCAACCAACTTGCATGAGTAACTCACCCGCTTATGACAGTAGCCCGAGAATTAGACAATACTGCAAATTAATTATGAAATTATGCGTAATTACAGCGTGTAAGTGCGTAAAACTGTTATAAAAATATTTACTTTAAAATAACTGGTATAAGGTAAGCAATTATTAATTTACTAGCTTTCGCCCGCGACGTCCGCGCGGAATAAAAAAACAAATGTGAGTAGCTCTCTAGACTATCCTGTACCAAATTTCATCGAAATCCGTTCAGCCGTTAAGGCAACTCTAACAAACATCAATCCATCCATCTAAGCTTTCGCATTTATAATATTAATTATGAAGTATGTTTATAATGAAATGATTCAAAAGCATTACTTTAATATATTACGTGTTTTATTTTAACAAAATTGGACACATTTAAAACAATTACCTATTAGGTGATATTACGGGTTCGCAAAATGCCACTTTTTCTTATTATTTCGTAAAACATCATATGTAAGATTTAAAATATTTCCTGGTTATGGTTTTACAAATCTATAGTAAGTAGTGGAAAGTGTGGAGTTAACATTATCGCTAGATTTAAACGATGGGCGCACGGACAAGTCATCGCTAGGTGAAAGTGCTTCAGAGAATCACAAAATATTCCAATGCAAATATATCCTTAACTAAAATTAACATGGCAGACCTTGCGTAAAACATTTTTGAATAATTTAAAATAACTACGTTTCAAAGTAAACCTTACTTTACGAGTATTACGAATTGAATTTTTAAATTGTCGTAGGCTCCATGTCACGTATTGTAAATGCAAAAATCTGTGCACGAATCAATTTATCTAATTAACTAGTTCATCTTTGGTTCAGTTAATACGCAGTTTGGTCCAAATAATACGCACTAACTGGAGTTACGGAAACAAAAGTCCCTATCACTACTTACGTGGTATAAAATTATCGTTAAAAGAAAGCAATTTGAGTTGCTCATAAAACCTCTACTTGACTAGAATGCATGTATCTAACAAGAATATTTTATTTGGACCAGACATCGTCTAGACAACCCTCCGATTAAACGGAGTTAAACTACAAAAGAACCATAACTCGCCTTATTCCGGCTACTTAAAGGGCAATGACTTCTAAAGACTTTAGTAAACAGATGGAAGGATAAGATACGAGTAGAAGGATTATAATTATATATATATCTTTATCAAATGGATTTTTTTTATTTCTGAGATCTTTGTTAGGAAACTTGATACACATTTGGTATCGAATACGTTAATTTAAGTTTGCCTATACTGAACTAGATAAAAAACATAATAAGCAAGCAAAAGTTAAATAGAACAATACGAAGTAAGGTATGAATATGACATTGTAAAATAGGAAATCACTTTTACTTTTGCGGAAACAATACAATCTGTCAACGCACGACTCTTCGTTAATCATTCATAAGAAATCATTCATTCCGTTCACTAAAACAAATAATACACATGACAGTTGTATGATAGGCTATTTGTATGCAAACCAGAATTAACAATACGCGATCTCTATAATGAACGACAAATGGGGTGAGAAATGGTGGAGAAAGCATCACAACGAATCGTGACTGAGTACACAGACTGATCTACATGTCATATCGATTAATCTTCAACAATGATAAACACTTTACGGAAAATAGGAAGATAAAGCAATAAAGCAAGCGCCAATAGCCTAATGGTTTGGATGGTTTGGATACAGACTACCGATCTTGCGGTCAGAGGGTTCGAATTCTGCCATTCGACTATTGTCGTGAACCATATCCTAGCACAAGCCTAGAGCTTAGTTGGATTGGTTAAAGGAAATATTAGTAACTTAACAAAAATCTACTAATATTTTAAAAAAAACTACATTATGACATACTCAAAATTCCTTTTCTTTCAAAAGGAAACACAGATCGATTGTTTTCGGGATCGATATCTTAAATTTACAAATAGAGAATTTGTAACAAAGGCACACAGCAGTTAATAGACAGCATTAATTTACTAATGCTGTCTATTTTCACGCTTGAAGAATGTTTTAATAACAGCTATTAAATGAATGGAATGAGGTAACAACTATCGTGTAACATTTTTTTATCTGTGGATTGAACCGATATTCTGTGTCATAGGAAAGAAATATTTCATGCATAAATACAATTATTTTCTTTCGTATTATGTAAGTGTAATGCTAATTAATCGTTAATATTACACGTTAGAAAATAATTTTAATTTTTTTTTCTCAGCAGTTTTGCTGGCAATGACCTAACCTATATATATTTTTTATATCTAAAAAATAACTTCTTTCGAAATAATAGGAATATAATTCGTTATCCGGAGAAAGTATTTAAATAGTTTGCATAAATTTGTGTATACTGTATTACATAAAATAACATTTTAATGAAAGTGAACGCGCCATTGTGCAGCTCTTTACATTCCTTGACGGGAAACCCTAGACCTGTTCAACTTTCAATGCCTTAAGGTCATGAGTTCTTTAAGATGGCATGGAGTATCTTTCTGTGTATAATTATTATCACATGTGTTTAATATATTTAAATCGAGACGTTTCAACATTTTATATGGACATTCTTCTCAGCAAATCTTATTGGTTCCATAAAAATAAGTCGTTTAAAAAGTGTATTCGAGTTATAAAACTACGAAACATAAAGGAATTTTACTTTATGTATCTTAACTGAAACTTGATGCATTATTTAATCTCACCGGAAGACACAAAGTTTATAATCTATGATAAGAGATTAAAAACTTCAAGAGTGATAACTTCTTATCTTGGTACAATTTCACTAAGAGATTCAAAATATAGCCAACAAATGGACGTAGAATGTAACTAATGGTTGGACATTACGATGTCGTGTCTGAGCGTCGTTCGACGATTATCATCATTGGGTGAAAGGTTAACGCAAATGATATATTTTTACTACCGTGAATTGCTAATACTTTTTAAATCTCAAACTGTTATGTAGTATTAAATTCGTTATAAGCTGAATTTTAAGCTAACATACTAAATTGTTGTCAATAACTTACAACTTACAAGCTTAAAACGTGTTACATATAAGGTGATGCTTGCGACTTCGTCCCTGTGTAATTAAAAAAAATAACAAATGTTTTATTCAGTGATAACGCTTTTTATAGGTTTTATGGAAGAAAGAATTTTTGAAGTCGGCCAAGTAATGTTTGAGTTATTTTAATAAATACAAAAACACAAATCTTTCCTCTTTATAGTATCAGTATAAATAGCCTGTTTAGACTGAGCAGAATTTTTAATATCTTGCAATTTGTATTTCTGTCAATTTTTTAAGATATAGTTACCCTTAATCTATCAAGATATTCCAACGAAAATTTCCAGTTAAAAAAAAAGTTAACATAACTAATATCGAAACTAGATCAAGGTCTTCAAAACAATTAGCGTGTTGTTCATGTTCGGAAGATATAAGAGAAGTCCGATTCATTTCACTGTCGCGGTCAACGAAAGTGGCTCCGTGGTAATTACAGTTGCCGGCTGACGGCCGTTGCCTTTATTATCATACGCTATGTGAAGTTATTGTTTACCTTCCTTAAATCACAATTACAATATTCTAGAGATATTTAATGAAAAGTGATACATTCAAATAAAGCAAAGATATAAAAATCTTACTAATATTATAAATACGAATACTTTCGAATCGAATGGATGGATGGATGGATGTGTGTAATTACATATTTCTAGAAGAGCCTAACGGATCTCGTTCAAATTTACCACAGATCTACATCTGTGTAGAACGCAGTCTGAAATACCACATAGACTGCTTTTTTTTAATTCCGCGCGGACTCAGTCGCAGACGACAACTAGTTAGTACCTGTGCAATATTTCAAAATCGTTTCTTAAGATATAATTCGAATAAGAACACTAGAAGATTGCAAGGGTATAAAAGGGGATTATTTAATATTTCATAATAGAAAGAGAGAACCAGAGTCTGCTTTTTATTCTATTTTTCAATTCTTTGTTCTCATTTTTATCTATCGCTTCGCTTTAAATGCTAAATACGTTGTGAGAAAAGAGAGTTCTCACCAAATAAGACTTGGTAATATTTGCCGAAACATTACACTTATACTTTCGAACGTTCATATATTTGTAAAGTCACGCATCATATTATAACAATTTCACCAATTACGTCTCTCGTGTGATATAAACAATGTAATGTTATATTTTGTGAGATCACATTTTGTGGGATATAATGATATAGAATTAGAGTAGACGTAAACTGGTATGGCAGTTGAGAAAACACGCTTTCGCGAAGCTCCGATATAAAATTGTTCCCAGAAGAAAACAATTGTTCAAAACAATGACGTGTATAGTTCAAGAGCACTCTCTTGTGCGACTTTAACTGAATCTTGTGAAATACGATCTTTTTTATTGGTTGTAATCTGCTTTAAGACCTCTTAAATAACACTAACAAGAAAACCGCCACAGAATTTATACTTGGCAGATATTTTTGAGGTGATTTAAAAGTTATTTTTAATTTAAATGTTTCCGGTTCATATTTTTACTAGCTTTCGCCCGTGACTCCGTCCGCGTGGAATTAAAAAATAACAAAAAAACATAGCCTATGTTACTCACAGATAAATTACCTTTCTAATGGTGAAAGAATTTTTAAAATCGGCCCAGTAGTTTTTGAGTTATTTCAATACATACAAAAATTCAAAAATACAAAAATACAAAGTTTTCCTCTTTATAATATTAGTATAGATAGCCTATTTAAATGTGCATAATGAGTATTTTATAGCATAAAGAGGCAAATGAAAGGCAAAGGTCGTGGTAAAAAAACTTTTAAGAAAAGAAAAGTTCAAAGCTCTAAAGTTATTGATTTGAAAATATCACTGAAGTCAGATCATATCAACATTTATCAGTCCTAAAGCGGCAAAAATATATTTCAAAACTATACAATTACAGACATGATATTGAAGCTTAAAAAATACTATTAAAAAGTATGTTTTCTGTCATTCCGTTCTTGACATATGCACTGGAAATTCCTTTAGCACTTCTTAAGCCTTTAAAAGGCTTTTGTTAAAAGGAATAAAACAAAAGCTTTTATATCCGAGATTACACTACAGCTACTCGTACATACCGACCTAAAAGCTAATGGTTGCGTAAGTGCAAACGAAGCTCATCCAGAGTTAAAACGATTTTAAAACGTAACAAAACTTGTATTAAAAATGTCTTAAGTCATACCTTTTTGCAGTCTTGTTTTAACTATAATCTTGCTGTATACTAAGTTTTTATTAATCAGATAATCTAAAGTTGTTTGTTTTTATAACAAACGATAACAAACTATTAAAAATAACTTTATTCTGGGTATCGTTTAACGAGTAATCGATATTAGGTTCTTGAAGTTTCATTAAATAAAATCAATCCATAAATTGGCAGAAAATCAAAATCGTGATAATAATTTAAAATTATTATTCGTATTGCTTCAAACTGTTTTAAAAGTATAGTCTAGTGTGAATGATAATAAAATTGTGGTTTGGTTTTAATTTAACAATACGACGACTAGATGTTCTAAAACTGTTTAAGTGAGCTTTTTTGAAATAACGAACCTTCGCCCAACCGAATACTCGCATGCATAAGCTCATCTTGATGCAGCGAACCGAGTTTTTATCAAAAGATAAACACATCCCAAGCAATGCTATTAAAATATGAAAAGAAAACTCACCAGCAAAAAAGCCATAATATCCGATTATCTTATTAGAATAAGACTTCGATCACTAAATATATTTGATCATCACTCAACAGTCATCACCAGGAAACTCCAGTTCACCTTACATACTTTAACTTCATATCACAAGACGTGTGTTTTGATAAGGAATTAAGGAGTCATTGCGTGTATACGACAGCGCGGTCGGTTGTGAATAGTGCGGTATAGCACAGGCAGTTCCCACGTGAGAGAAATGCAACGCAACAATAGTGGAGGCGCCCGAGTCGAAAGGTGGGCAAAAAGCGAATGAGCTCAAGCACCGAGCATTCCGACCAGGGTGAGAGCCTTATACCTGCTGACCCATTTTAACCGCAACTATTGACAATGCCGTGAAGAATTTTGAACCCCTATTTGAGCTACATCCTCGAAAAAAAAACATCTACCGCTCCGTCAATATTTATGAGCGATTAGATACGAGATTTAAATTTGGTGGTGTTTAACTTGTATCCATAAAAAGTTTTATAACTTTTAGAGCAATGATAAGACAGGTTAAAAAGTTCAATTCCAGTAGGGTTGTAACATAATTGATCTTTTGTTTAACAAATCAATGGCATCATTTTTTGCTATCTCTTAGATAATCTTACGCCACTGTTATTAGACTGATCGGTGTGAAAAGTGTGAGACTTTGTGTTTCTAATTAGTATTCAGAGAATTTCTATAGATCATTGTCAAGCTTAAATCATAAAGATTAACAATTGTTTAATAAACTATGTCTAGATAGCACCTTTTATCCTTCAGTGTTGTTTTCGGTAAAGCAACGTGTATAGAATAGAAAAAAAAATTCTTTGACAATTCCGTTTGAATTACATCATATGTACATACATTGCAAGATGCCAATAAAACGAATACATTTACTTCTTGATATATCTTAGTGAATACGAATAGAAATTAAACATAGACTACAAGCCACAAGTCACCCGACCATTCCGTAATCCAATACTATTTACGGAAGCAAGATACACGCGTGACAACGATGACCAATGAAGTGATTTATATTCATGCACTTCTTTTCTAATTGGGCATTACGATTTACGTCGACGTAATACGACTACTATAGAAACGTATCCGCATATCTTGTTTTATTAATATTATACATCATCATCATCTCCCCTGCCTTATCCTACTCCCGTAGGGTCGGCGCACCAGGTTTTCGTCCTCCAAAGCACTCTATCATCCGTCATCTCAGTCATCACTCCCTTCTTGATCATGTCACCTTTCACGCAATCCATCCATCTCTTTCTAGGTCTACCTCTACCGGTGTACCCCTCCACATTCATAACTAACGTCCGTCTTGTTACATGCCATTCATCCCTTCTCATAACATGCCCATACCACTCTAACCTTTTACTCCTTATTTTCTCAACCACTACTACTCTCAAACTTCCTCTAATATACTCATTCTTATCTTATCTTATTTATTAATATTATACAAATGTGAACTGTTAAAAGTAGCTGTAATTTTAAATATTCGCTATTTCACGCATTTTCCCTTGTCTCAGACTTAACAGCATAAAATAACTAAAGGCTAATTCCTTTAATAATCCCTTTAGTTAAGGTTATAAAAAGTTTAAAAATATCGATTAGAATGTTTTTAAATTATTCCCACGTAAAAAGTAAGACGCTACAAATCAGTGGGTGTCGCAACGGATATTATACGTAAGCCATAATTTAACACAAACGAAGCGTCCGTTCGAAAAGTCCTCTTTTAATTAACATGGATTTGACAGCAATTAATATTCAAATACAGAATGTGCTATAGAGTCATGTTTTCGGGTCCAGTTTATTATTTGACTTAAGTATGCAATATATGTAAATAATTACATTATTTTATTAACAGTTTTACAAAAAATAGTCTGTCGGCAGTTTTGAAACAACATTTTTCGCTGTAGTTGGCCCTTAACTATTACGCTTTGCAACACTTCTTTCAATTTTCTGCTCCTGTTGATCATATATGAAGATTTTACTAGAAACATTGTAAAATACTTTCTAGAATTTCATTTGTACCCTTATGACATCGAGGTGAGTAACAAATAGTTTACATTCATCGCCATGTTCGGTTATGCAGTGAAATTGTGGAATTTCGTGGCCCATCGCTGTGTTTACTAAACTGGTGGCTTTCGCGTATCGTCCCGATGCGATACACGTCTGTTGGGGAAACTTTTACTGCTTCTGATACTTGCTTCACATCATGACTTCCTAGTTTTAACAAAATAATACCACATCTATTTAACTTACAATATAACTAGCTGTTCGCGTGCGGATTCATCCGCGTGAAATTATAAAAACTTTATTTTATTGTTTACATTTGTCAAATTATCAATTGCAAATGTCAAAATACCAATTACCTTACTATGGCAATCTTGCTTTAATGTTGGTAGCAACTTATGGTCTCTTTCCCACATTAGGGTTTTTATCCAAAATATTTACCCCCTAAGTTTAATGGCGTGAAAATATATAGCCTAAAGCTTGACGTAAGTGTAGGGCTTTTTATTAAAAAAAAACTTATTCAAAAATATGCTGTAATTGCTGAGTTCTTAGGCAACAAAGAAGTGTGTGTTTACGCTTTATTATAATAGTATAGAAGTATAGATAGATAGTATACGGAATCAGAGTTCATTAGTATTAAAATGATTTGAGTGTTACGAATTTTTCAAAAATTATGATAATCATAGAGAGAGATAATATTATTTGGGGTGCGTTTTGCTAGACCTTTAAGGAAGATATGTATAAATAATATTCAATATTAATAAAATGAATCTGTGCGAAAAATATTTTTGCACTGTCTATCGTATTCTACTTATCGAGACAAATGCCAATTTTAGTTAATGCTACAAATTCCCTGACACAGAAAGTGTCATCCAACCTCGACCTGTGTGACTTCAAGATCATACATTTTTAAATAGCAAATATCAAATAAGTAATGTTAAAACAGCAAAGTTCAGTAACGCTTTTATCCTGAAGGATTATTAATGAAACTAAGCACATTGGTGCATTTCGTTGTTATTCTAATTGCATAATGTTGCAAAAATACTCGTTCAAGAATACGTAGTCCGCACACAGGCGGTCGAAAGTCGCGAAAACACGCACAGCGACAAACGCTAGTCATGTTAATGACAAGACCAAATGGCTTAACATATTCATGGCACGTCTCTTTAAACTTTTTGTGTTTAATATGTATTTATTTGGTTACAACACAAGCAATCATTTATCAATCGACACCCGAACATTGAATCAAATGACAATCAAAATTATCAATAGCCGTGAGGCCGTGACCATAGGAACTTACAAGAAATGACAGTGATGGGGTAGAAAAGGCGGTCATAAGTCTACGAACAACATATTCTCACATATCCCTGCAAGGATTATAAAAAAGTGATGCCGAAGAAATCGCACCTAGAGCGTTGGTAGCGCCAAAACTAAAACCAGCATTGGTACAAGGGTTACCTTAGATTTTTTATAGACGAAAAACAAACGACACATCCAGCCCAATTTAAAGTTATAATTTTCCACTTTCAAAGAGTCATCTATTCAGTTCTCACGCGATCTTACAATGCCACACAAACGCATGTTCATCTTAAGTACGAAATTGTTTAGAACATTTCTTTTTATTGATGACCATCCGAAACCGGTCACGGTTTGTTTCATGACACAACAAATAGTTTTGACTTTAGTATCGCACTTGTACAAAAGTATATTGTTGTCTCTATGTATTGTATGAAGCGTGAAAGAGATAACAATATTTCTTGTATTTCGGATTCCATCCTTAGGTTCTTATCTCCACGTAATGCAACGATCACTAAATAATGTTTGGATGCGTCTGAACGCTTCGATAAGGCATTTGATATTAACAAATAGCAGTTATAAATATGAATCCATATAAATATGAGATGAAGTACTGGATATTAGTTTTAGGAGGAGCTAATCAATCGTGTCACCGGAGACGCAAGTGAAAGCACATAACATAAACTTAGATCATATTTTATTTAAACATTCTCATGATGGTAGAATCGGTTTAAATAATATTTTAGTTATAGCATGCGCACATCTTTGACTATACTATCGCACAACTGTTTAGTCTCGCTTTGATTCCTATGAGCTTGTATGGAGGTACGCATACTACTCAATTTTCAATTGTGCAACCAAACAATTGAATTGGCTGGGAAACAATCGTCAATCGCACAACGGTTGTGTGATAGTTTATTCAAAGGTGTACGCCCGCTCTAAAATGATTTAAATTAATATCTTTCGCTGGCAGAAGTGCTAAATGACCAATTAAATCGTGGCAAACTAAATAATAGTTGCAATAACTATAATAATTCTCTTGATGTAGGCAGGTAGAGCATTTATGTATTTTGTACCTAGAAATCTTCCGCAAATGTTCAGCTAACTAAATTTATTAAGCCATTCCATAGTTTTCTTGTTCCGTTCACGGAAGCAGTATTTAAGCAGTGTTCATTCAGTATCGTTGAAAACAATAACATCATTGAGAATCGTCTCAGACACTTTCCGAGAATTTAAAACAACCAAGATCCGAAGTATCAAAGTGTACCTTATTTCAATATGCTAATGCATATATTTATATAAATGTAACATAGTAAGATGTGCATATTTGGACGTGTTGTTGATGAATTTGACCTTGATACCGTCATGAGAGCAACTCTCAACGTCTATTGTCTTGTTTCATTCACTTTTTACTACATGTGATCAAGTTTCTCGTGATTACCACGTATTTAGCTGACAACAGTCCACGATAGTTTGCAAATTTTCCTGAGCTTACTGTAATAAAATAAATGGAATTCAACAGTGCATTCCAGTGGTTTTCATTTTACCAGTAGAAATCTAGCGTTTTTGCGGAAAAGTTTTTGCTCAGTTACTTTTTAATTATATTGACAACGACAATGACAGTTCAATAAATGTTCAATGAGAGAAAATAAACGAGTTATAATGTAATGAATTTATTAAATAGGTATATATTATTCGTCCAATATATTGTGATAAGATTCGTTCCTCAAGCGATCAGTGTTAAGACATACGAAGTGAGACGTATCAATGAATCTGCGTATTTGGTAACGAGTTTTCCTGAGTATGATTATGGCACATCTAGAGGGATCGACTTGAACTCCGACGCCAAAGTGGTTTCTATGGATGATCAGAAGAAAGTGTTAAAAAGTGGCCATAACATTGGCGATAACAGTAATGCGATGTCTATGGATGAAAACCCACACAAACACAAGCAGAAAATATCACCGTTCGCTATCAAAGATGCGAGAAAAAGTTATTTTAAGAATTTTTATGCAACAATGAGAAAAGTTCCAATTACTACTTTAGCTTCATCCGCGACGCCGACTTACTCTGGGTTATTAGATTCAGATTTAAAAGATTACAAAGGAGCCATTGTGCCAGTGGATTCGAATCTCTTAACGGCCAGAAAACTGGCGTCAATATTAGTCTATGAACTTCAGTACAGCGATCAGGAATACTTAAAAAATATGGAACGAATCAAAAGAAGAAGAAATCGTAAATAAATTATGTAAACCATTGGTATAGATTTTCTATTTTTACAATGTATTTTATTGTGTTATATCTAAAAATATCAATTTTATGCTTTCATCTGAAACAAGTATTGTAAATTTCTTTTTGACTTCCTCTGATTTTCTTTTAGCCTAAACACTTCAACTAATTCAAAGATCTTGAAGTTTCTGCTTAGGTTATTATCACACTAGCACTATGACCTTATGATGCATAAAGGTCTGATTACCGGCTCCAATACTCATATGACATGAATAGGACATACTTTATGGGAGACTTATAAAACAAAATAAACACAAAAGAGATATAGTTTCCCTTGTGGTAACCTGACACAATGAGTATCGGTTATCCTTTGTTTCGGGGAAGCCTCTAAAATTATACTACTATTATTGAAACTACTGGACATTTTACTACTAAAAGTTTTTTTTTTTTTTATATAATATAAGGTGGCAAACGAGCAAGCGGCCATCTGAATCCACCGAAATGGAAAGCGACCGCTGCCCATTAACATCCGCAATTGCAGATGCGTTGCCTACCCTTAATTGACGGAGGAGGAGATGCACATAAAGAGGACATTTTCCCTTCCTACTATGCGTCTCCTTCACCGACAAATCCACTTTTCCTTCCCATCCTTACCTCTTAAGAAAAGGGTGGAAAGGGAAAGGGACTAAAATTAGGCCTCCGGCACCACACTCATCAGACGAAACGCGGAATTGCTTCCACTTCACGCCTGTTTTCTCTGTGTTCGTGGTATTACACCGGGCGAGCCGAGTCATTCGTGCGAAGATGTTAAAGCGGACTCTACCACTGTTAAAGTGATAATGAATATATACGATATGTACTTATGTCAGTAATTTTAATATAACAATTTACTTTACGTCAAAATGATAAATGATCTGTCGACTAATATTGCCTTTGAAACTAAAACGTGATGAGAGGAGGTAAATACAAAGCACCATAAATACACATGTGTTAAAATAAATATCATGTTCTTCATAACGAAACTAGACCTTTGAATTGTTGCAAGTAACTTTTCTATTGGCTTACTAATTTAGGAAATCGTAATGAAACTCGAGTTAGTCTAAGAGTTCTGAATGTAATATAATCTTTGCCAACTATTTACTTACTTTTATCTTTAACGTTATTACTTATTACACTTTTATAATGTTTACCGTAGATTTAGTCAGCTTACAGTTCATCTTGCTATTAAACTTTACGACAAAAGTATAGTCCGAGATACGAAAGTAGAGTCCCCATATAACTCTGTTTTCTCGATCCATATTGAATGCATATTCTATTTATAATCACTAGTTACAATATAAAATTAAATTAACTATTAGATAAACTTAAAGAATCATTTTGAAATAAAATTATAAGGTTTTATTTTTTTATTTTACTCAAATGTCTCAAAATCTCTTTGCAACAAACTGTATTTGCGCTCTGATTTGGCAGTGGTTTTACTTTCATGTTCCGAGTTTTATACGGTTTGAACAGAACTGCTTTTACGATAGACAATTCTAGAAAATCCTTATGACGACAAACGTAAGATTATTGCTGTTTATGTGCCTTTATGTGCTGTTAGTTATGCAAATCTAGATAATGTTAACACTACCTCACACCCAACCTGGGTTCGTTAATGTCTTAGGCGCTCGTATTACAGGTTCATAGGCGAGAAATCATTTTAAAATTGATTCATTAAAGTAATATAGGTATAGAATTAGAATAAGATAAAATAAAAACATAATTATTGACAAAAGTGGTAGTAAAAATGCTTTATTAGTTTTAAAAATGTATTAAGGGTTCACGTATATTTCTCCCAAAGAGAAAATTACTTTAAGATATCTTCCCATGAACTTGCTGTGATAATAAACATACTATTAAGAATAAAGTTCATATTCTAGCTTTTACATAATATGGACAACCGAATCAACTAACATTTTCTCTAGATTCTTCTGTTTAATATTATCCAATATTTTCAATCCTAACGTAACTTAAATTAAGTTTTTAATACAGTATTATTACGCAGTTGGGCAAGTATAAGATGTAGTGGTGCACACTGCTTTATTAGGATCAAAGACGGATATACTGGGGCATGTGTACTCATATTGGCCGTACGATCCGTCGTTCTGTAGGATACACATATAATAAGTCTGGCATGTTGTATCAGCGGTGTTCGCAAATCTCCCGGCTGCTGTACAAACCATGACAGTTGTCGCGTCTGTAGTGGTAACAGTAGTCGCCGCGGTAGTCGTGACAGTAGTCGGTGCAGCAGTCGTAATAGTTGTTGCTGCGTCAGTCGTGGTAGCAGTTGTGGCATCAGTCGTGGTAACAGTTGTGGCATCAGTCGTGGTAACAGTTGTGGCGTCAGTAGTGGTAACCGTTGTCGCATCAGTCGTGGTAAGAGTTGTGGCATCAGTCGTGGTAAGAGTCGTGGCATCAGTCGTGGTAACAGTTGTGGCGTCAGTCGTGGTAGCGTCAGTTGTGGTAACAGTTGTGGCGTCAGTCGTGGTAGCGTCAGTTGTGGTAACAGTAGTCGCGTCAGTCGTGGTAACGGTTGTCGCGTCAGTAGTTGTAACAGTTGTCGCGTCAGTAGTTGTAACAGTTGTCGCGTCAGTTGTGGTAACAGTAGTCGCATCAGTCGTTGTAACAGTTGTGGCGTCAGTCGTGGTAACGGTTGTCGCGTCAGTCGTGGTAGCGTCAGTTGTGGTAACAGTTGTCGCGTCAGTTGTGGTGACAGTAGTCGCGTCAGTCGTTGTAACAGTTGTGGCGTCAGTTGTGGTAGCGTCAGTTGTGGTGACAGTAGTCGCGTCAGTCGTGGTTACAGTAGTTGCCGCTTCAGTAGTGGTAACGGTAGTCGCGTCAGTCGTGGTAGCGTCAGTTGTGGTAACAGTTGTGGCGTCAGTAGTGGTAACAGTAGTCGCGTCAGTCGTGGTAGCGTCAGTTGTGGTAACAGTAGTCGCGTCAGTCGTGGTAACAGTTGTGGCGTCAGTCGTGGTAACGGTTGTCGCGTCAGTAGTTGTAACAGTTGTCGCGTCAGTTGTGGTAGCGTCAGTTGTGGTGACAGTAGTCGCGTCAGTCGTTGTAACAGTTGTGGCGTCAGTAGTGGTAACAGTAGTCGCGTCAGTAGTTGTAACAGTTGTCGCGTCAGTAGTTGTAACAGTTGTCGCGTCAGTAGTTGTAACAGTTGTCGCGTCAGTAGTTGTAACAGTTGTCGCGTCAGTAGTTGTAACAGTTGTCGCGTCAGTAGTTGTAACAGTTGTCGCGTCAGTTGTGGTAACAGTAGTCGCATCAGTCGTTGTAACAGTTGTGGCGTCAGTCGTGGTAGCGTCAGTTGTGGTAACAGTAGTCGCGTCAGTCGTGGTAACAGTTGTGGCATCAGTCGTGGTAACAGTTGTGGCGTCAGTCGTGGTAGCGTCAGTTGTGGTAGCGTCAGTTGTGGTAACAGTAGTCGCGTCAGTCGTGGTAACAGTTGTGGCGTCAGTCGTGGTAGCGTCAGTTGTGGTAACAGTAGTCGCGTCAGTCGTGGTAACAGTTGTGGCGTCAGTTGTGGTAACAGTAGTCGCGTCAGTAGTTGTAACAGTTGTCGCGTCAGTCGTTGTAACAGTTGTGGCGTCAGTCGTGGTAACAGTTGTGGCATCAGTCGTGGTAACAGTTGTGGCATCAGTCGTGGTAACAGTTGTGGCATCAGTCGTGGTAACAGTTGTGGCGTCAGTAGTGGTAACAGTAGTCGCGTCAGTAGTTGTAACAGTTGTCGCGTCAGTAGTTGTAACAGTTGTCGCGTCAGTAGTTGTAACAGTTGTCGCGTCAGTTGTGGTAACAGTAGTCGCGTCAGTCGTGGTAACAGTTGTGGCATCAGTCGTGGTAACAGTTGTGGCATCAGTCGTGGTAACAGTTGTGGCGTCAGTAGTGGTAACAGTAGTCGCGTCAGTAGTTGTAACAGTTGTCGCGTCAGTTGTGGTGACAGTAGTCGCGTCAGTCGTGGTAACAGTTGTGGCGTCAGTTGTGGTAGCGTCAGTTGTGGTAGCGTCAGTTGTGGTAACAGTAGTCGCGTCAGTAGTTGTAACAGTTGTCGCGTCAGTTGTGGTGACAGTAGTCGCGTCAGTCGTGGTAGCGTCAGTTGTGGTAACAGTAGTCGCGTCAGTCGTGGTAACAGTTGTGGCATCAGTCGTGGTAACGGTTGTCGCATCAGTCGTGGTAACAGTTGTGGCATCAGTCGTGGTAACAGTTGTGGCATCAGTCGTGGTAACAGTTGTGGCGTCAGTAGTGGTAACAGTAGTTGCCGCTTCAGTAGTGGTAACAGTTGTGGCATCAGTCGTGGTAACAGTTGTGGCGTCAGTCGTGGTAGCGTCAGTTGTGGTAACAGTTGTGGCGTCAGTCGTGGTAGCGTCAGTTGTGGTAGCGTCAGTTGTGGTAACAGTTGTGGCGTCAGTCGTGGTAGCGTCAGTTGTGGTAGCGTCAGTTGTGGTAACAGTAGTCGCGTCAGTCGTGGTAACGGTTGTCGCGTCAGTAGTTGTAACAGTTGTCGCGTCAGTAGTTGTAACAGTTGTCGCGTCAGTAGTTGTAACAGTTGTCGCGTCAGTAGTTGTAACAGTTGTCGCGTCAGTTGTGGTAACAGTAGTCGCGTCAGTAGTTGTAACAGTTGTCGCGTCAGTTGTGGTAACAGTAGTCGCGTCAGTTGTGGTAACAGTAGTCGCGTCAGTAGTTGTAACAGTTGTCGCGTCAGTAGTTGTAACAGTTGTCGCGTCAGTAGTTGTAACAGTTGTCGCGTCAGTTGTGGTAACAGTAGTCGCGTCAGTAGTTGTAACAGTTGTCGCGTCAGTAGTTGTAACAGTTGTCGCGTCAGTAGTTGTAACAGTTGTCGCGTCAGTAGTTGTAACAGTTGTCGCGTCAGTAGTTGTAACAGTTGTCGCGTCAGTAGTTGTAACAGTTGTCGCGTCAGTAGTTGTAACAGTTGTCGCGTCAGTAGTTGTAACAGTTGTCGCGTCAGTAGTTGTAACAGTTGTCGCGTCAGTAGTTGTAACAGTTGTCGCGTCAGTAGTTGTAACAGTTGTCGCGTCAGTAGTTGTAACAGTTGTCGCGTCAGTTGTGGTAACAGTAGTCGCGTCAGTAGTTGTAACAGTTGTCGCGTCAGTAGTTGTAACAGTTGTCGCGTCAGTAGTTGTAACAGTTGTCGCGTCAGTAGTTGTAACAGTTGTCGCGTCAGTAGTTGTAACAGTTGTCGCGTCAGTAGTTGTAACAGTTGTCGCGTCAGTAGTTGTAACAGTTGTCGCGTCAGTAGTTGTAACAGTTGTCGCGTCAGTAGTTGTAACAGTTGTCGCGTCAGTAGTTGTAACAGTTGTCGCGTCAGTAGTTGTAACAGTTGTCGCGTCAGTAGTTGTAACAGTTGTCGCGTCAGTAGTTGTAACAGTTGTCGCGTCAGTAGTTGTAACAGTTGTCGCGTCAGTAGTTGTAACAGTTGTCGCGTCAGTAGTTGTAACAGTTGTCGCGTCAGTAGTTGTAACAGTTGTCGCGTCAGTAGTTGTAACAGTTGTCGCGTCAGTAGTTGTAACAGTTGTCGCGTCAGTAGTTGTAACAGTTGTCGCGTCAGTAGTTGTAACAGTTGTCGCGTCAGTAGTTGTAACAGTTGTCGCGTCAGTAGTTGTAACAGTTGTCGCGTCAGTAGTTGTAACAGTTGTCGCGTCAGTAGTTGTAACAGTTGTCGCGTCAGTAGTTGTAACAGTTGTCGCGTCAGTAGTTGTAACAGTTGTCGCGTCAGTAGTTGTAACAGTTGTCGCGTCAGTAGTTGTAACAGTTGTCGCGTCAGTAGTTGTAACAGTTGTCGCGTCAGTAGTTGTAACAGTTGTCGCGTCAGTAGTTGTAACAGTTGTCGCGTCAGTAGTTGTAACAGTTGTCGCGTCAGTAGTTGTAACAGTTGTCGCGTCAGTAGTTGTAACAGTTGTCGCGTCAGTAGTTGTAACAGTTGTCGCGTCAGTAGTTGTAACAGTTGTCGCGTCAGTAGTTGTAACAGTTGTCGCGTCAGTAGTTGTAACAGTTGTCGCGTCAGTAGTTGTAACAGTTGTCGCGTCAGTAGTTGTAACAGTTGTCGCGTCAGTAGTTGTAACAGTTGTCGCGTCAGTAGTTGTAACAGTTGTCGCGTCAGTAGTTGTAACAGTTGTCGCGTCAGTAGTTGTAACAGTTGTCGCGTCAGTAGTTGTAACAGTTGTCGCGTCAGTTGTGGTAACAGTAGTCGCGTCAGTAGTTGTAACAGTTGTCGCGTCAGTAGTTGTAACAGTTGTCGCGTCAGTAGTTGTAACAGTTGTCGCGTCAGTAGTTGTAACAGTTGTCGCGTCAGTAGTTGTAACAGTTGTCGCGTCAGTAGTTGTAACAGTTGTCGCGTCAGTAGTTGTAACAGTTGTCGCGTCAGTAGTTGTAACAGTTGTCGCGTCAGTAGTTGTAACAGTTGTCGCGTCAGTAGTTGTAACAGTTGTCGCGTCAGTAGTTGTAACAGTTGTCGCGTCAGTAGTTGTAACAGTTGTCGCGTCAGTAGTTGTAACAGTTGTCGCGTCAGTAGTTGTAACAGTTGTCGCGTCAGTAGTTGTAACAGTTGTCGCGTCAGTAGTTGTAACAGTTGTCGCGTCAGTAGTTGTAACAGTTGTCGCGTCAGTAGTTGTAACAGTTGTCGCGTCAGTAGTTGTAACAGTTGTCGCGTCAGTAGTTGTAACAGTTGTCGCGTCAGTAGTTGTAACAGTTGTCGCGTCAGTAGTTGTAACAGTTGTCGCGTCAGTAGTTGTAACAGTTGTCGCGTCAGTAGTTGTAACAGTTGTCGCGTCAGTAGTTGTAACAGTTGTCGCGTCAGTAGTTGTAACAGTTGTCGCGTCAGTAGTTGTAACAGTTGTCGCGTCAGTAGTTGTAACAGTTGTCGCGTCAGTAGTTGTAACAGTTGTCGCGTCAGTAGTTGTAACAGTTGTCGCGTCAGTAGTTGTAACAGTTGTCGCGTCAGTAGTTGTAACAGTTGTCGCGTCAGTAGTTGTAACAGTTGTCGCGTCAGTAGTTGTAACAGTTGTCGCGTCAGTAGTTGTAACAGTTGTCGCGTCAGTAGTTGTAACTCCTGATTAATTTAATTAATGGTAAAATTCCAAAGAATTTCCCTTAATATATCTCTTTTATACTTTTTTTAAGATGTTAATGCCTGCAAGCTGCAAGCGATGGGCCACAGGGAATCTTAAACATATTATGTAACAGTACCTTCAAGACATTGTTTCTGATTTCTGACCTTAGTTACCAAACACACATTTTTACTCTGTGGTTCGCAGTTACGTATTTACGCGCGGTCCAAAAGATGAAAATGCAATGAAGATTTCTTCTTCATAGCAATAAAATTAATTCAATCTGCACAGTTGAAAGAGTTGTGCTATAATATATTAAATTTATAATATTATAATGAAAAGGTTACCGCTTCTTTTTAAGCTATTCATCTAGATAACACGGTAGTATGGTGCCATAGTAGAATTTAGCTCAATGAAAAGTTTTCTTGGGTTTCATAAGCCAGTGCTTGACCGTGATCCCACTTGATGTTGACTGGTGTTGTGGTCGACGATCGTCTTTAACAATTTCATTTGGTCATATGTGAAAAATGTAGAACAAGGAACATAAGATCACAACAAACGGTATCGTCATAGCGCAAGTAAAGCCTGAATCATGTGCAAACAACCGAGCCTTATCTTATAGTGATGTGAAAGATATATCGACAATTTCAACTGGTTTTAAATTATTCTGTTTTCGCGTTTTGATACTTTTTAAACTTTTTTACTATTTATAAAAATGCATATCAGGTTACGAGTATGAGAATTAAACATTTTGAGTTTCTAATTAAAATCTGTTCCAAATGCTCCATTTACACATTTTATACGAAGAGTAATAAATCGATCCACAATAAAATTCTTAAAAAAATCCAGATAGAACTTCGCCTTTAGGAGTCCATGTGACTATATCGATATTTTCACTACATTTTGTCACAACACTAAAGTTACAATCCGCCTTTTATAGGACTTGGGAGTTCTGATACGGCTCTACTGCACTACAAAATAGATAATAAAAATTAACTGTATTCAAACGCAGTGGGACTATTTTGAAAACGAAATTGAAATGATTAACTGAAGTGACGTACTGAAACTTAAATATAGTCATGATCCATAAGTGCTTACTTATTTATCTCTCGGTAAGTTTTAATCATAATTCAATTGTTTTATGTTTTTCTCTACATTACCACACATAATGTGTAAAAGATACGTTTTGTGGGAATTTGGTTCGGTGGTCTTGTAAAATTATATTATTATAGTTTGACTTAATTAAATTTAAAAACAATATATTAAACTTAATCGAGATGTTTATTGCCTACTGAAGTGATTGTAAGTAGTCCAGACAGACTTAATACGAATTACCTTGCATACATGAATGTATAGTTTGCTACACACAGACGCTAAACAAACTTCGTAATATACCGCAATAATTTTATTTGACGACGTTTTTTTATGCGTATATTAAACAAGGCAGTAATCTGCTAGCAATTCTTATCAAAACATTATAAGCCTACTAACTACGGAAAAAGTATTGTTATGTGTAACAAGATAAGGAAATTGTAACATTCTAAAAAATAGTAACTGCTTGATAAGCTAATGTTGGGAATTAAATATTCAGTACCAATCAATGATGATTTGAACCATTGATTATGATTAAAAAAAATACTTTAATCGAAAAATCGTATTTAGTAAAAGTTGTAATGTTTGTTATTTATTTGTTACTATTGCAGATACTCTGGCAAATTGTTAATGGCGACAACCAATGTGTAACTCGTGGAAGATTTCCTAATCGAATAGACAATTGCCGAGGTTACACCATGTGTATCAACGGCCCCAGCGGCTTCATAGAATACAACCTCACCTGTCCAGAGTCCTTTATTTACAGCCATATGGAAAACCTCTGTACAAACGTGACTAGTTACAAATGTATGCCGGAATTTAATTGCACGGAAGCAGGAAATTTCGAAGCCGATTCTTTACATTGTTCATCGTTTATGACTTGTGTAGAAGGTATTACTGGTCTAGTCGATGCAAGATGGTCCGAATGCCCTCACGGAACACTATTCAGTACAATCGACAAGAGATGCGTAAATGAAACTTCATACAGTTGTCATAAGGTCGATGATTCGCCGACTATTCTTTCTATTTTGGTTAACAATGCGCCAATATTTAATGCAAATTTTACTATAAATGATGCTTCTAGTTTAAGTTACCAATATATTACTGTGTATGGGTTATCATTATGTATATTATTCTATAAAATAAATTCTTAAGACGTTTATCCTGATTTTTATTTTTAACTCAACCTTACACAACTTGTATACAATGATTTTTGGGCTAGAATTCATTTAGAATTATTTTTACATTCTCAACACAAAAATCATTTGTTTTATATACTCTTTGTTGTCATTTCACAGTTCCGTCAACCGTCAAAGTCAAAGGCTTAGTTGTCAATGTCATTTCAAGTTTCAGATTTTTAGAATCGTGAAATGCTGATTAAAGGATTTTAAATTAAAACCTACATGAAAAATACATAGAACGGATACTAACAGAACAATATTAAAAATAAAATAACATAAATTCATTTTCGATGTACTCGCAAATAGTTTTACCGAGGTAATTCGTATTTTTAGGTTATGTTATGCTTTGATTATGATCAACATTTCTGTGTTTATGAATGGTCTACTTAAACGGGTCATTTTTTTAGACAATGGTCGAGATTAGTACACATTTGCCGAACTATTGCGACCCTAGAAGGTCAAAAAATTCCTCAAAACAGTTCTGCGAGTGATGGTATTTCACCGCCACCGCGAATCCAGAGAGGACCAACTGATATCCTGCAAGCACTGGCTGCCACAGTCGGCCCTGATCCAACTGCAGCACATTACAAGTAAAATAAGAAAACACTATTTTTAACATAATACATCTTGCCTAGTCTTTTTAACACTTCTAAACAGTAATTTTAAATATAAAAGAGTTGTAAAAATATACAAAATATTTGTACTAGTTGTCTTGTTAAATATATCATTTCAGATATCATGATGACCCCTATTTAATTCCTCTGTCAAACTTCCGTAAGCGGTCATATGCACTATCAGCCGAGGCTGGTAGGAAGGCTGCAGCTTGGATCAGAGATGAACATTCAAATTTGTTCACTATGCGGGAGTGGGACCCAGCAAGCAAGAAGAAGACTCCATACTTCAATGCTGATCCTAAAATAGATGCATTTGCTCCTAAACCAATATACAATGATATGAGTAAGGTAATAACATACATATATATGATTATTAATCTTACATCTTAAAAAGGATTATTTAAAGATGTACATGTGATTCCTTACATCCTACATAACAGAAAAGTGTGTTTTAGGTATAAAAAAACACATGCAAATATCAATTTGACTAAATCTTTTACATATAACTAATTGGCAGTCTAAGAGTAACATCCATGCATGATTTTGCATTTATGATATAAGTAAAATAAATGCATTGTTTGCTTACCTATAAAAAAAAATATGATTCACAGGTAACTGAAGAAGACTTCAAATACACATTACAAAATGCATTAGTTGAAGATGCAATAAAAGTTTTTGAACTACTCGGTGGAGTGCAGGCTTTAAGTGAGGAACTGAAAATAGAATTCCTTCAATTACTCTGTTTCTATAATGAGAAGGAACCTCTAGCAATGGAGTGGTTAGAAGAGAGATGGTTTGCAGCAAAGACAAGGGATAGACATTCTGCTACATGGAAGTAAGTTTTTATTTGCCGATTTTAATGCTAAAATACAATTTTATATCTACACTTTAGCCTTGTTAACTGTTTAAAATAAAAGAATATTTCTAGTTTTTTCCTTAGTAAGTTTCACTTTCCACTTTCACACAAAAACTTTTATAATGATGTCAGAATGTGTTGAAATAGAACAAAACCATTTCGGAGTATTTTATATAGCAGTGCTATTAAAACGCGACGCTGTTTAATCCCGTAGTGTTACGCTTTGACAGCTTAGCAGAAGAAGCAAAGACAAAGCGTTAAAAATACGTCAATGTAGAGCATTAAAAAAGCAACTGCCCGAATGAGAGGGTTGAATGTTATCATTGAGTGAAAATTTAATTTAATCATTATTTTAATAACTTCAATGGCTCCTGTGCATATAGTTACCTAGAAACTACACTTTTTCAAGACAAACATTTCATACCTACATTAAGCTTATGCATAGGCCCCATTTATTTTATAGTTTTGTATGTTTGCAGGTTAGGTGGCTTAGCAGATAGTATATTTACTTCAATGGAACCAAAGTCGCCGGAGGCCTATTGTGCCATTATTCAAGGAATGGCAAAATATTATCAAGTGAATATATTATTATATTATCTTAAAAATTTTATTTAAAGGCCTCTACAGATGCTAAGTTCTGACAGTTTTAACTAACCAGTTTAACTCTTTAGGTAAAAGTCGGTAAGAACTGAGCATCTGTAGCAGACTTTATATTAACCTAGCCTGTTGCACGCGACTCAGTCCATGTGAAATTTTAAAATATAGCGTTACTCAGCGATAATGTAGCTTTCTAATGGTGAATTTTTTAAATCGGCCCAGTAATTTTTGAGTTATTTCAATACATACAAAAATACAAATCTTTCCTCTTTATAATGTTAGTGTTAAATAATTTTTTCCATAGTCTTATTTGTATGTGATGTAAGTGATATTGCTTATGATGTTAAACTTTTATTTCAGGCAGAAAGGGCTCATGCATTAGCTCAGGAAGCGATGGAGAAAGGCATACCTCTCTCTACCAGTGTATTTAATTCACTTATAAGTTGTGTTGGATTCCTCAAAGAGGGTACTACATTGAGAATTGAGGCGTTAAAAACTTTGTTGATACAAATGAATGAACAGGTGAGTGAAAAATTGTCTATATTAATACACTAGCGGTAGCTCGCGACGTCATCGGCGTGAAATTAAAAAAAAATATATAGCCTATGTTACTCGCATATAAATTACCTTTTTAAGGGTGTAAGAATTTTTGAAATCGGCCCAGTAATTTTTGAGTTATTTTAATATATACAAAAATACAAATCTTTCCTCTTTATAATATTAGTATAGATAAAGCTGTAAGGAGTTTTCCATCAATGATTTTTATTTATTATGTATGTTATAGGGTTTATCACCGGACCAAGGGACTCTGTGTTCATGTCTGCGGTCCATATCGGCCTGGGGCGGAGGACATGTTCTGCAACAAGTTGCATTACAAGTAGTGGCGGAGTTCCAACAGATCGGTCTCCAACCTGGACTATCAGCGTATTACTATCTACTCTGCTTGTTCTGCAAAGAACGTGAGTGTACATTGTTTTTAATCAAAGACGTTTAAAAAATATTTATACATACTGAACGAATTTTTTTCACCGGTGCTTTCTCTGAATGGTACTATATCAGTTGTCAAGTTTAGTTCACGAGGTCCTTGTTAGATTATGTTTATCTGATCCAGATTTTATCAAAATTAGAAACTACCAAGTAGTTTTAGAGTTTTTCTTAACAAAGCGTACCCAAAGTCGGAAATTTTTAAGTCGGTTCTCGTTTTTTTTTAATAATTTTATTAACTTTTTGTTTTAACTAATTGTTTTTTATATTTTCGTCTCTTGAGTCATAAGATGAATATAAACAGTTTGAAATTTGTTTGAAATATTGTATTAACAGGTGGCCCACAGATAGATATTCTAACAGCAATCATTAATGATTTGGAGAAAAGAGAAAGTTTAAAACCGGAGGACGCGACCGATACTAACTTCTTTATTACTGCGATGGGAGTTTGTAGCGACCATTTACAGGTAAAAATTATAATAATGACATAACATTAGTGAATATTTAATATATACTTCTATACTAATATTATAAAGAGGAAAGATTTTTATTTTTGTATGTATCGAAATAACTCAAAAACTGCTGAGCCGATTTCAAATATTCTTTCACCATTAAAAAGCTACGTTATCAGTGAGTATCATAGGCCTTGTTTTTCATTATTTTTTTATTGCACGCGGACGAAGTCGCGAGCAACAGCTAGTTTTATTATAATTTTAAAGCCGCACGGGAACATTTAATTTTGTATATAATCGATTATTATATTTATTTTTATTTTATTAGGATATTAGTTTAGCGGAGAGGCTGCACAAGTTGTTAATGCAAGGCGACAACTATAAGCTGGTTGGTGACGCATACAAAGAGAGTATTTACTATCGACATTACATCACTGTTTCTTGCAGGTATGTGATTTAATTATTATGATCTCCTGGTTTTGTACTCCAGCTTAATCTTCTGTTCTCTTCTTGATCATGTCTCCAATACCATGCTGTAGTTTTATTAATTTTTCTACCCTTGGTGCTGTTTTCAGACTTAATCTTCCTATATGTACTTTAGTTACATAAAAAAAATCCGCACATCCTAAACAATTTTAGATAGGATAGCCTTTGCCCGCGACTCCGTCCGTGTGGAATTTAAAAAAAACAAAAGTGAGTAGACTATATGTTCTTCCAGACTATCCTCTACATCTATTACCAAATTTCATCGAGATCCGTTCACCCGTTTAGGCTACAAACTGTAACAAACATCCATCCATCCATCCATCCATCTAAACTATCACATTTATAATATTAGTATGATTACTTTTCATAGTAAAAGTTTGTTTGAAAACTTAAAATTCCACTAATTGAATCAACACTTTATATGACTTACCAAAATGTTTGAAAAATACAAATCAATACCTATACTTATCCATTGACAATTTTTTTTTATTACAAATGTTTTGTATAATTGTTTTTTTTTGTAGGCACGCTCCATTCGAAAAAACTCTAGAACTGCTCGACACGCTGGTGCCAAATGTTTATGTTCCTGAACCGACTGTCATGGAAGAGGTAATCTTACTTCTTACTAATATTATAAATGCGAATGTTTAGATGGATGGATGTTTGTTAGAGTTTGTACCCTAAACGGCTGAACGGATTTTGATGTAATTTGGTATAGATGTGGAGGATAGTCTGGAAGAACACATAGGCTACTCACTTTTGTTTTTTTTTAATTCCACGCGGACGGAGTCGCGGGCGAAAGCTAGTATAAAATATTTTATTTGGAACTTGCTTTCGCCCGCGACTCCGTCCGCCTGGCATTAAAAAAAGAAAAGCAAGTAGCCTATGTGTTCTTTCAGACTACCCTCTACATATATGCCAAATTTCATACAGATCCGTTCACTCGTTTACGCTACAAACTCTAACAAACATCCATCCATCCATCTAAACTTTCGCATTTATACTACTAACTAGCTTTCGCCCGCGACTCCGTCCGCGTGGAATTAAAAAAAAACAAAAGTGAGTAGCCTATGTGTTCTTCCAGACTATCCTCTACATCCATACCAAATTTCATCGAAATCCGTTCAGCCGTTTAGGCTACAAACTCTAACAAACATCCATCCATCCATCCATACATCCATCTAAACTTTCGCATTTATAATATTATATGATATATGATATGATATTTAGTAAGATTTGTTTGTATATTGTGTAGATAATAAAGCGGCTGGAGGCGGGCGGCGCGGGCGAGCGGCTGTCGCAGGCGTGGTCCCAGCTGGTGGTGTTCGGGCACGCCAAGCGCGTGCGGCTGGTGGAGAGGCTGCTTGACGCCTTCTGCAACTGCTATCACTATCAAGGTATCATCATCATCATCAGCATCATCATTAACTAACATGCATTATCACCGAAACGGCTGGTAGCTGACATAGACCGGCATGTTATGCGCTATTTTTATCTTAATATTGCGCGGACGAAGTCGCGGGCAACAGTTAGTATGGTATTCAAAGACATTCAAGAAAGTTAAAAAAAATTCTTGTGTGTGTTTTTCTCTATATTTAAAATTAATAAATGAATGTTTTTTACAGACGAAGAAATAAAAGCAAAGATTCGATTAGCCGCCGGCGATATTCTTAAGTTTGGTGAAATGGCCGAGGAGAAGGAGGAAACGGGAGAAATGAGGTCACCAGTACAAAAGTACGTATATTTACTTGTCATTTCATTCAATTATGATTTATATTATAGTGTCTATAATAAACACTCTATTGTCAGAAATACAGTCCTTGATTTTTTTTATAATGAACTAGCTTTTGCCCGCGACTTCGTCCGCATGGAGTTAAAAAAAACAATAGCAAGTAGCCTATGTGTTCTTCCAGACTATGTTCTACATCTATGCCAAATTTCTGCAAAATCCGTTCAGCTGTTTAGGCTACAAACGCTAACTAACATCCATCCATCCATCTAAACTTTGGCATTTATAATATTAGTATGATTGTGTATTTTACCGCAGGTTTTTTTTTTAATATCAACTTCTACAGACTCTTGGTCCGTACTCTTTTTTGCACAGTTTGTTTTACTTTTCTTTTTTTTTGTTGCGTAATCCTTATAACACTAGTGAGTTCCTTTTTTTTTTTATAATGTACATTTTTTCTTAGATACAATTATACTGCTACACATATACATTATACACACATACACATACATTATTTAAAGGTGTTTTTTTTTATTTTTATTTCTGTATATGTATGTAATTAGTACGGCCGGTTACCCTAATAATTAAGTTATATGTTACTTACTTACTGCGATGGAGCCAACTGAAAATCAGCGCAGGACGGCTTAGTCCATCCTGCATACGCTGAGCTGGTTACCTTTTGCCACGATTGTGTTTTATTTAGAATAAGTCCTTTTTTGTAATTTCTATTTCGTGGCAATAAATACATTTTCATTTTCATTTTCATTTTCATTTTCATTTTCATTTTCTTTTCATTTTCATTTTCATTTTCATTTTCATTTTCATTTTCATTTTCATTTTCATTTTCATTTTCATTTTCATTTTCATTTTCATTTTCATTTTCATTTTCATTTTCATTTTCATTTTCATTTTCATTTTCATTTTCATTTTCATTTTCATTTTCAATTTTCATTTTCATTTTCCATTTTCATTTTCATTTTCATTTTCATTTTCATTTTCATTTTCATTTTCATTTTCATTTTCATTTTCATTTTCATTTTCATTTATACTTAACCGCAGGTTATCAGCCACAGCGATGTGTAACATAATAGAGCTGTGCTCGGACGTGCGGGAGAAGGCGGACGCGGGCTGGGAGCGCGCGGCGCAGGCGCTGGCGCGGCTGCGCGGCGAGCAGGCGGCCGGCGTGCCCGCGCGCCCGCAAGGACTCGCTCAAGTCGCCGAGAGAGCGGCCGCCGTCGGCAGACCTACTATAGCAGCTGTGAGTTGCTCTAATTAAAAAAAAACAAAAGTGAGTAGCCTATGAGTTCTTCCAGACTATGTTCTACATCTATGCCAAATTTCTGCAAAATCCGTTCAGCCTATATTTTATAATATTAGTAAGATGTGAAAGTTTAGATGGATGGATACATGAAAAAAAAAAGAAAATGATTCATTGGTGTAACAATAGATTATACAAGTTATTCAGATGTAGGGACTTCCTTTTAAGTGACCAATGGGTACTTGTGGTAGGAAGACCCGCTGTTCCATGTAACACATAATGTTGTAAGGTATGCACAATCTATCTATACTTAATATATTATAATAAAGCGCAAAAAACACACCACTCTGCGGCGCAAGATGTCAACAATCCCAGCAATTCTTGAATAATTCTTATAGGAGGATACATGGATGGATGGATATTTGTTAGAGTTTGTAGCTTAAACGGGTGAATGGATCTCGATGAAATTTTGCACAGATGTAGATCACAGTCTGGAAGAACACGTAGGTCACCTGCTTTTGTTTTTCTTTTTAAATTTCACGCGGACGGAGTCGCGGGCGCAAGCTATACTATATATAATCAAAATTGGTATTGAATTAAAAATGTTTTTATTTTGTTTTCCGCTAAGCGTACCGACGTTTTTTCGGTCTTTTACTCCTTTTAAAGACCTTAAAAGCCATTTTTTGTAATTTTTTTTGTTGTTGTTCAGGCGGCAGTAGGCTACCTGTCGGAGTGCGGGTTCGTTGAGGCGATGTCGGCGAGCGTGGCGACGCTGCGCGTGATGCTGAACAGGTCGGAGGAGGAGGTGCAGCAGCTGCTGGAGGACAAGAGCAAGCTGGCCGCGCTGCACCCCACCGCACTCGCCGTAGCGCAGGCTTACCATGAGTAATTTACACTATTTATATAAATACAAGGTGTTTTATTACCACAAAAAAATACTTGTTCCAGATACTGATATTTCCAAAAAAAATTAATTAAAACTGATTTTTTTTAGATGCACTAAATTTTTTGTTGTTGAGTATTATGTCCATGTCTTTGAAGAAATGTATTTTAAAGTGCAATAGTTTGGATGGTTGGATGTTTGTTACTTAGAATTTGTAACCTAAAGGGCTGAACGGATCTCTATGAAATTTAGCATGTAAAGGATAGTCTGGAAGAACACGTAGGTCACCTGCCTTTGTTTTTTTTTTTTAATTTTTTTATATTTTCAATTAAGAAAAATGAATGCTATATATTTATGCTATTCACTGTAATGCAATGCGTGGATAACATTTTTTACTATTTTAGCTGTACTATTTTCTAAACGATTGTAAATATATGCATTTATGTAAATGAATGTACGTACCTTAAATACCGCAAATTAAGACGACTGTACATTTTTTTGGTATATAGTTATATTAATTTTTTTTTAACAGAGTAAAATCGGGCGCAACATTACACCAATCGGATTCCTCTACGAGTTCAGAGAGCGACAGCGAGACCTCGGATGATGATTGTTAATATACCACCTAATTGTATGTAGAATTAAATATTAATTAGAATAAATGCATTTTTTCTGTCCTGTTTTTAATCTTTGAAACAGTTATACTCTATGCCAGAGGTGGCCAACATTTATGCATGAAAGTGCCATTTTTTAAAGAATTGTTTAATGCGGTCTTAGGCGTGCCATCGAATAATTTTGACTGCGATAATTACGGCATTGCCATGGTGCGTCTACTTCATCATTTTTTCGTAGTGTTTTTATGATTATCGACGTGCCAGTGGTTCGGCACCCCTGCTCTATACTAATATTATAAAAAGGAAAGATTTGTATTTTTGTATGTATTGAAATAACTCTAAAACTAAAGGGCCGATTTCAAAAATTATTTCACCATCAAAAGGCTACGTAATTACTGAGTAACTGGATTTATTTTTAATTACACGCGGACTAAGTCGCGACCTAAAGTTAGGTCGTAATAAAGTTACGGCAATGACCCATAAGATTCTTTTTCTCTAGTCGGAATTAAAATTTACAAGTCATGTTTCCTTCGTGCCTTTAATATTGTTATGATTAATTTTGCTTAGTTTTAAATAATGTTTTGAATATATCAGTTTTGCATAAAAATTCTTCGACTATTTCCTAACGGAATTATCACATATGTAATCCGTTATTGATCAATATACAACTTTCTCCTTATTTGTAATACTTAGAAATACGAGTATAAAGATTGTTAGCTTGTTTGTAAACTGGAAATATTTTGAACCAATTCTTAATGTCTAAGCAATTTTAAAATTACTACATAAGTATAAGCCATAATAAGGATTAGAGATTATAAACCGCTAAAAGAATTGTAACATAAATAAACAAGAAATTTCTACGACACTATAAAACATGAGTTTTATATTGACAATTATTATGAAGGATATTGTAGTTTATGATATATGATGACGCTATTTTCGTAACTGAAATCTTAGACAACTAATTAAAAACAAATAATATAGACACAAGAGATAATAAAACAAATGAGTGTAGAAGTTATTAATCGTTATACGTTTTTTTTTAAATCTCAGCAAAGAAATAAAATTGAATGGCCAAAATAAATATGGCGAGTGAGATGCGAACTACTATTTTTTTTAAACACAAGTTTTTTAGAATTCCAATTCTCACTTCCACTGTAGATATTTTGTGCTATTGTTATATGCCCTATGGTACCCCGGTGAATAAGAATCAAATGACACCTCACACGACCAAATAGGCCCAGTCTTTAGGCCGTTTTCATACATAAAAATAAACTTACATACGCGCGAAAAATTTCCCTCTTTGGAAGTCGCGTAAACAGTACTTTAGAGTTTAGAAATTAATTTTAAATATTATTTGCCGGATATTATTTTTAACCGCTAGCATGTGTAACATTCATAAAAGGCAAAGGTGTGTCGTTTGTGCCAGTGACACAGATTTATTTCTCATGTCGGCGAGGTGTTAAAAACGATAATTGCCCGCGAAATGGCGACTTTAGAAGAAAGCATGTTATTTCGTTAGTCACCTTTCGCCCGTCCCCTGAGTAACCTTGGCTTTGTGAATAGATAGAATTTATTTTTTATTGCGGATTACGATGCGGAGTAAAACGTTTGGTTACTTCCTATTCTGGTTTATCTTGGTAAGTTGAATTTTTTAAATTAATTAATTAATAATTACGTTATATTGGAAAACTTAAATTATTTAGACAAATTAAGAATTTGTTTTGAGTGATTTTATTTTTATATTAAGTTTCAATTTAGTTTTTTTTTTAATGTTAATAGTCTTTTATTTACTACTTTTTACAATCTTGATTTATTTACCATATATAAATAAATAATGCATGCAATGAAAATATTTCATTGAACTAACTAAAAACTCCTTCAGGTTGCCGTTGCGCCGCCTAATTTGTTAGCAGCGTATGTAACAAAAAGCTTTGACTGTGGCCCCTACGGTTTCGTTTGCGAAGGAACTACTAAACTGAGGCTTTGTGAAGGAGACAATTTATTAGGGCCAGCATTCAGATGTCCAGCAAATACCGTTTGTAACGAAGACTCAAGTGACGTCTGCGAAAATACAATTAATAACATCGATCCAGCGATAACTAGGACAGTCAGATGTCATCGAAATGAGAGAATCGCAGACCCAACAGTCGCTGGATGCAAAGGATATATCCTCTGTATACCTAACAAGAACAGATTCCAAGGTATCAAGTTCAAATGTTCTGGAAACACAATATTCAACGGCTATACACGAACTTGCTCGTCACCAGACAAATACAAATGTCCTTTGACGAATTTAACGAAAACAACTTCAACATTTTACCATCAAGATAATCGGAGAATGGATACTATAGAAAATGTAAATTATGGCAACTCAGATATGAGCTCACACTGGCATAGACCTATTGATTGCAAGAATTATAAGTTCGCTGTTACTCAAGATCAAAGTCCGGTTCGAGCGACATATTTTTGCCCATCCCGTCCTGCCGGCGGTGAATCCGCAATTAGATGCACAATATTTTCAAATCAGTTCTGCATTACATTAGAAAGGGACGACAAGGATTCTTTTATCCAGGCAGCAGGTGCTGCTTATCGTAAACCTCGGACGAATACCGTCTAAAGGAAATAAAAGACAAATATTTTTTAATTATTTATTAACCGCTATAAGACTGATGGTGCCTTTTATGGCAGTGGAAAGAACTACATTTAATTGCTACGACTACTTAAGTAATTAAATAAATAGTAACAAATTACAGACTTTAATTTTAAACACTACAAAAAGAGCATTCTTCTCCAACTTGTTGGTAACTTATAAATATGTAATTATATAAATCAAATAGCAATTATTTACATTCGTAACTGTCCTCGTCAACGCATTCCTTTTTATCATCATCGAAAACTTCATCCGAATCACACTTCTTTCTTTTCCGTCGCAGAACAGACTTCGATGTTTTTGAGCATATGTAATATTTTCTACAATTATTAGGATCTACAAACTTGCCTTCTTCGTTACATTTGAAACCTGTATCATTAGATGATTTTTTATTCGTATTTTTATTGCTTTTATTGTTCTTTTTATTACTGGATGATGATGATGATGACGACGACGAAGAAGACGAGTTTGAGGATTTCGATGATGACGTTTTTAAAACCTTTATACCCTGTTTACACATAACGTTTACTTTATCAAGAACATAACTGCTTTTACATTCCAACTTTAGTCTTAAGAATCTATGATTAGGACCCTTAACACATACGTAGTACATATTATCTTGCCATACATCAATGAACCTACCATCTTTCACACATTTAAATTGATTATTTCTAACACAATGTGATAGATTATTAGTACATTGTTTTTTAAATTCACTAAAGACTGTATTTTCTGGACAGGTACCTACAATAGGTATGCTATAGCCGATACAAATGTAGAATTTTCTACAATTATCTTTATCTGCATATCTACCACGAGAATGATTTTTGCAATCAAATGTAAGAGCAGATGTTGATTGTAATGTAGTATTGTGTAAAATTAAGGAAGATTTAGTTGCTTCATTGTGTTTTATGGGCATTTCATTCGTTTCTTTATTTCTATTAAGATACGTTGGGACTAACGGTGTAGCGCTATTATATCTTTCGGTTTGCATTACTATTTTATTAACAATCCCAAGTTCAGTCTTAGGTGCGTTATTGACAATTGTAGTTTCCTTTGTTTTAGAATTAGAATTATTTCTTACACTTACGTTTATTCTAGTTTTATTATATAATTCTATCGATACCTGTCCATTTGCTTGACTTATGCAAATACTCCTATTGGAACACTTTTGTATGATAGATTCATTTTTACTGTCTTTGAGTATAGTTGTATTTGTATTGTTATGTTGTGATTGTTCAGTAACGTTGTCTACTTTAATTTCTTCATGTACTTTTGCATTTTTATCTATACTTTTAGTTGTTATGTTGTGCACTTTTAACTGCAATTTTCCTCGACCAAGTTTGTCATAACTTACACTGAAATTGTTCTTTGAATTTAGATCCTGCTCAACATTATTGACCCTCGCGTTATTTTTAATAGCTGTAGCAACATTTATAACTGATTCATTTGTTAGCAACATATCATTGAGACCGTGGTCATTTAATACCTTACTTGTATTTATACGTGTATTTGTAATCGAGTTGTTCATTTTGTTTAAAACGGTGATAGTAGATTTTTTGGGTTTTAATGCAAAATTTGTTGTTGTTGCCACAGTAGTTGCATTTATTATTTCACTTGAGGAAATTGTGTCGTCATAAATAACTTGTCGAGCATCTTGTGTTGAGTTTTCTTTCTCATTTTCTAATCTTAACGCTGTTTGATCCTCATTTCTGATTGTAGACGTGGAAACTTGTAAGGTAGGATTTATGTCGTTAATTAATGAATTGACAAAGCCATCGTACAGTGTATTTTGATCGTTTCTTTTATTTGATATTTTTAAAATATCAGCCTCGTATCTAGACGCATCTGTGACCGATGTTGCATTGTTTGGAGTTAAAGATTTTAAAGTTTGAAGATATTCACTTTCGGTGGTTAAATAAACATCTTCCGTTGTCATTGTAGTCTGAGGTATAGTCGACATAGGTGTAGAGTAATCTGATATAGTATATTTAGTACTATAAAATTGGTTGTTATTGTTCGTTGCGTTATCACTCACTAAACCATCATTTGCTATTTTAACAATTGTTATATTTTTCGTTAATGTTGGTTTGTTTAAAGTAGGTTGAGTAACGTTCTCGAGGTCATTGAAAGCAAATTCCTTGACATCTTCCTTTCTATTATCTTCCATAAGCAGTTGCTTTTCTAGTCTGTTCTGCATGTTGTTAATCTTTAGAGATGAGTTTACAACAGGAGTTTTATTGTTATGTTGTGATTGTTCAGTAACGTTGTCTACTTTAATTTCTTCATGTACTTTTGCATTTTTATCTATACTTTTAGTTGTTATGTTGTGCACTTTTAACTGCAATTTTCCTCGACCAAGTTTGTCATAACTTACACTGAAATTGTTCTTTGAATTTAGATCCTGCTCAACATTATTGACCCTCGCGTTATTTTTAATAGCTGTAGCAACATTCATAACTGATTCATTTGTTAGCAACATATCATTGAGACCGTGGTCATTTAATACCTTACTTGTATTTATACGTGTATTTGTAATCGAGTTGTTCATTTTGTTTAAAACGGTGCTAGTAGATTTTTTGGGTTTTAATGCAAAATTTGTTGTTGTTGCCACAGTAGTTGCATTTATTATTTCACTTGAGGAAATTGTGTCGTCATAAATAACTTGTCGAGCATCTTGTGTTGAGTTTTCTTTCTCATTTTCTAATCTTAACGCTGTTTGATCCTCATTTCTGATTGTAGACGTGGAAACTTGTAAGGTAGGATTTATGTCGTTAATTAATGAATTGACAAAGCCATCGTACAATGTATTTTGATCGTTTCTTTTATTTGATATTTTTAAAATATCAGTCTCGTATATAGACGCATCTGTGACCGATGTTGCATTGTTTGGAGTTAAAGATTTTAAAGTTTGAAGATATTCACTTTCGGTGGTTAAATAAACATCTTCTGTTGTCATTGTAGTCTGAGGTGTAGTCGACATAGGTGTAGAGTAATCTGATATAGTATATTTAGTACTATAAAATTGGTTGTTATTGTTCGTTGCGTTATCACTCACTAAACCATCATTTGCTATTTTAACAATTGTTATATTTTTCGTTAATGTTGGTTTGTTTAAAGTAGGTTGAGTAACGTTCTCGAGGTCATTGAAAGCAAATTCCTTGACATCTTCCTTTCTATTATCTTCCATAAGCAGTTGCTTTTCTAGTCTGTTCTGCATGTTGTTAATCTTTAGAGATGAGTTTACAACAGGAGTTTTATTGTTATGTGTTGAAACAATAGGACTGTCAGTGAAATCTGTTTCCTGACCTTCCCTGTTAATTGAGCTAGAAATTGGTAGTGCCGTTTGGTCTTTCTTTATCACATCGTCAAAGGTATCTTTTAATATACTTTCATTGCTGATAGTGGTAGGTGTCGGTAGAGTGCGTTCGGTAGTGTTTTCTGTATCATATAAGCTAATATTATTTACTTGTGCTATGTTTTTCTCTGTAATAGTCTTATTTTCCGCTAACGTATCAAGGATAGGTTTGGACAAATTTAGCACGGGGCCGGTTGTCATATATTGAACTGTAGGGATTTTTTCTGTTTGGTCGTTACCAATTACAGAGTTAGAAATTGGTGCTGCTGTATCTATAAAATTCTTTATTAAACCAATATTCGTTGAATTGGATACATTCAAAACAGGGTCGGTTACGACTTTTACAGTAGAGGCAACGCTGTTATTGTATGCAATTTCTCCATTATTACGCGTCTCACTTTGAATTAAATCTGCCGTATTATTCTTTAACGGATCAATTGTTTTATTTTGCTCGTAACTTACTGTGATACCCTCAGTATTTGTTAAATACTCAGAAGCTTCTAATGTGGATTGAGTAGAGTAGTTTAATACAATCAATGAACCATTTAAAAGTTCATTGTCCTTTCGCTTAATTATTTTGTTACCTTTTCGTTTATCATCCATAATAAATGTAGCGGCGTCTGAAATTGGGGCAATCTCAAAATCTTTATCATTTAGAGTTTTAGAATTCTCTACGGTAACATTTTGTAGTATCACGTTTGATATTGGTTTCTCCATTTTCTTTTCATTTACTATTAAATACGTGGCGTTGTTGTTGGTTTCATTTGCTTCTGTATGCCCTTTTTCTGCAGTAGACACTATAGTTATATTTAGAGTATGATTACTTAAGTCATATTTCGGACTAGTAATTTCATCTGCTTTTTGAATTTCCCCTTTTATTTCCTTATAAGGAGTAAAATTATTCTTTGTGTTTCCATTGAATAAAATAGCCGGCTGATTTTCTGTCATCTCATCTAGTAAAGTAGAAGAACTTAGCCTTGGTTCTTCAGTGAAATATGCTTCTTCAATGACTTTTTTAGCTAGATCTTTACTGTTGAAAGAATTAGTAATAGTTGCTTCTGTGTAAATCACACTATTTGTTAAATCGACAGAGGTATTAGATATATTCAAGATAGATTCGGTCATATCTTCTGCGATAGACACATCACTATTATTTTTTAATGTTTCTCCATTATTAGTAGATATTAAAATGCCTGTTTTCTTTTCTAACATCACTCTTTCAAATAAATCGGTTGTATTATTTTTTGGCGAATTGATTGTTTTATTTTCACTTTTATTGTAACTTATCGTGGTACTGCCAGTATTTGTAAAATAGTGGGAAGTTTCCAATGGGGATTGAGTAGAGTATGTTAATTCGCTCTTTGTATTATTTAAAACTTCACTGTCTGTTGCTTTTCTCATTTTGTTTTCTTTTAGTATATTATTAATGAGAGAAGTAGCGGTGTCTATAATTTCTTTTCCCTTAATGTCTTTTTCATTGGGATTTATGTAATTTCCTCCGCTGGCATTTTTTAATAATACGTTAGACATTGGTATTTTATCTATGATTCTCTTTTCATCTAGGGATAAATAAGTAGCATTTTCCATGGTTTTATTTGTATTTGTATAATTTTTAGTTTCAAAATCCTCTGTGGCAATATTTAGCTCGTGGTCAGTTAAGTTATAGCTCGTACTAGTACCCTTTGCAGTATTTAAAGCATTTTTCGTATTTGGGAAAAGTGAAGTTAGATTTAATAACAAATCTTTGTTTAAAGTTTCGTTCTCTACAATGGTATAATTTTTATTTTTAATGTCCTTCGTAGTTATATTTAGCTCGTGGTCATTTAAGTTATTTTGCGGACTAGCATCTTTTGCAGTATTTAAAGCAATTTTCGTATTTGGGAAAAATGAAGTTAAATTTGATGTCAAGTCTTTGTTTAAAGTTTCGTTCTCAACAATAACTGCCTCATTTTTTACAAAACTTTCATCGATAACTGTTACATTGGCAACAGATACATTTTTTGTCTCAGTGCTGTTAAGTATATCTAAATCGACTTTAGTTAATTTGTCACTGGAATTCGATGCTAAGTCATTATTTAAAGAATTATTATGCGAAGTGGACCTGAAATTTCTTAAACTTTCCCGATTTTCAGATCTACCGTTGAAATCTGAAATAGGACGATCTGTAAACGAAATCTGTAGAGGTGATTTCAATTCAATAAAATCCTTGTTTCCCTTTATCAAATCACCAAAACTGATATCGAAGTCCGGAGAATCATTCGGAATAATGGGATTTGAAATTATGGAATTTTGAATGTATGTTTGCGGCGTTGTACTTAATTCCGTTACTAACGTTTCAACCGTGCTTGCTGGAAATAAGAGTACACTATAATCTGTATCCTCAAAAAGTGTATTCTTAATATCTTCTAAACCATTGCTTCTCGAAGTCGTTTGGTAACTATTTGTTTGTTGCAATGTAACTATATTTTCTGTAGGAAATTCAGTCATTGTCTCTACGTTTGAATATAATGTACCATTCAGATATTCTAAGCCTAACATTATTTTATCTGTAATTGTTTCAGTGGTATTAATTGCATCAGTATTTATTTTGCCAGTTTTGTTAGCCATACTTGTAGTTTTATTCCTGGTGTGGAAATTCTTTTTCGCTATTGTATCGCTGCCTGTATTATTACCCACATCTAAGTTGAATGAATTTATGTAGTCGCTAAGTTTTGTACGTAAGGTGTCATCATGACTGGAAACTTTTGAATTTTCTTGGTTGTCAGGTTCTATGGTAGAATTTAATATGGCCTTTTCTGTTAAATGAAGTTGCTTTGGTGTTTTTAAATTGGTGGAATCTTTGTTAACTTTTAATATATCACCAAAAGTGATATCAAATTCGGAAGATTCTGAAGGAATAATAGGATTCGACATTATACCATTTAGAATGTATGTTTTTGTTGTCGTTTTCGAATGTGATGTTACATTTTCAACAGTTGTAGGATGTACGAGATCTTCAAATAATATTTTATTCTCAATATCTCTTAATTTGTCGTTTCTCAAAGTTGATGTTTTTAAAGAATTGCCTACTGAATTGAAATCTAAAGAGTCTGGAAGAATACCTCTTGAAAACTTATCATTTGGAGCATGTGACTCAGTTGGAGTATTTAATATTGATGTTACAACTTCAACCGGTATTGTAGAAATTGTTTCAATCGGATTTTTAGAAGATTTGGAAAAATCTGTTGAAAATGTAGCATTTTGAGCATAGCCCATCGTTGGAGTAGTTAAGTTAGATTTTATAGATTTATTCTGTACAGTAGAAGTCGTTTTAATTTGCTGCCCAGAAGAGTTCAATGGAATAGTATCTGTTGAATGTTTAGCATTTTGCCCGTATCTCTCTACTGTTGTACTAAAGTTTGATTTAACGCTTTCATTAGCTTTTGTAGGAATTTCCGCATGTAGATGCAAAGAAGTGTTTGCGAGTATGTCCTTCAATATTGTAGAACTTTGTGAATATCTCTCCGTTATCGTACTCGATGTTGTAGTAATTGTTTCAGTGAAATGCCCAGTAAAATTTGACGCACTATCTGTTGAAAATCTATAATTTTCAACATAGCTTTCTGTTGTTGTAGATATTGTTTTAATTAGGTGAGCAGAAGAGTTGATTACATTTTGAGTAGACTTTTCCATCATCAAACTCGGTATTGTAGAAATTATTTTAATATCTCCTGTGGAGTTTGAGAGAATAACGTGTTTCGAGGATGTATCATTTAGAACATATCTTTCTGTCGGAATATTCAATTTCAGCTTTACACTTTGATCCGGTGTTGTAGAAATTGTTTCTATTAGAAGCGCAGAAGTGTTGGGGATATCTTTTGAGTGCGTAGCCTTTTGAGCATATCTTTCCGTCGGTATATTTAGGTCTGTTACATCTGCTGATCCAGTGAATGGGACTGTTGTGCTCTGAACTATTGTATCCTTATTGTCTTTTAACAAGTTGGTCTTTGTTTGATTGTTTTTGTTTAATTGTAACGTTTCTTTATCTTTAATTAGGTCAATATGTGAATTATTGACAGGTATATTGGGATTACTAACTGCATTTAAGTCAGTTAAATTAGATTTGGATGCATTAAAAGGAGATCGTTCGATTATTTTTAATCCTAATTCAGTGTCAAGTAAGTTGTTCACAGTGAAATTGGCTGTTAAATCTAAATTGTTATTTGTGATGGTGTTTTTAGACTTCTTTTTCGAGCTTGACGTGTAATTAGTAACATGTGAGAGATTCCTTCCAATATTTGGAATAGTTGATGGTGTCACTGAAATTTCCATGATTGTAGTGGCAGTTACATATTCTACGGTGGAAGATTCTTCTGTGGTAACACTATCGCTGGGTGTTGTTAAAATTTTGTCAGTTGTATCAGGAGTCTGTGCAATAGCTGTGGTTAATTCCTTACGCGCCTCTTCAAACTTCGGTGTAAGTTCTTTATTTCTTCTTGTAAATTTCTTATTCACGTCAATAGTTTTATTTTTATAATCGTTAATATTCGCACTGTTCGTGGCATTTAAATTTCTTGGTACTTTTTCATTTACCGGAGTACTATTCACGATTTCACTATCGATATTGCCGTACACTAGTACAGCGTTGTCAGTGTCGTCAAAAATCACATTTGCATTTCCTGGAATTATATATTTTTGTTGGGTTGGAAAAATAACATTTGCCTCAGCTTGTTGCGAATCACTTGTAAAAAGGAATTCATCGTAAACGTTTGTTGTTAAACGTGCCTCTGTTGTCTCCGTTGGTATATTAGTATCTTGGGAAATAGTGCTGGGTGTAGTCGATGTCGATGTCGATGTTCGGTATTCACATTCGAAAGCGTTATTTTCATCGCAAAATGTGGTAGGTGGGCATGACAAGACAATGTTCCCCACTGTCATAGATACGCCCCCACCGACATCTACACAAATCGTAAAATGTGTCGAATTCTCGCAAAGAAACGACTTACCAGAGCAATCGATAAACGGCTGTGCTGTTGTTATCAATGGTAGGCAGAATATCTGAAACCGAACCAAAGATACGATACTTTAAATTAAACTAAAATATATTCTAATCGATAAAAAACGTAAACAATAGAATAGTGCATTTGTTACAAATATTTCTTAATATCGTCAAAATTTTAATAAAACAAATGAGCACAAATGTGGAAAATTGAAAAAAACACAAAATAATAATGACCAGAAATTAACCCTAGAACTTAAAATATAGTTTATTTTACATACCGTTATTAAAAATAAAAATAAATCCATCTTCTTCCTTCCAAACAAAACCAAATCCGCATTTCTAACTTGAATGTTTCTATTTAAAGCACTTTATTGACTTATTTAATTAGACGTGTCCTTTATCTGCTTCAGTTTTCAGCATACTGGCATGTTTTCACTCCTCTCAGATAATTTGAATGGCCGCGTAAGAAAGTTGTTAGTATAATAACATTCAATTTACATAACGCACTGTCATACATAGATTAGAACTACGACCGGGCAAATATTGTTGACATCTTATACGGTCTCATTTATTTTTATTATAAGTAGAAGCAAACTTGATGATTTTATTACAAACATAGATGAATCAATGGTATATTTGTTTGTAAATACAAGACGAGACCCATATTGTTACCTTTAACTTCCCATGCAGTTACCATCTGCCGAGCGTTGAGATAACATTTGCACTATACAAAATTATTGTATTCTCTAACATCTTTCCTATGCTATAATCTATTTAACTTAGTAAAATTCCTTACTAGTCAGAGCGAAAAAATAGTTACCTAAGCAAAGTTTTAGTGCAGATTAGATTTCCCTGTAAATCTCCACTAAGAAGCCTCAGTGAACATTTTATGCCAATTTAGTTGGTATAGCATTCATTATTAAATTAACAACCTATTTTTTAATATCTTTGTATTTTGTTATCAGCCAGTATCTCAGAATAACATCTCAGTGTATCTTGCAACTTCCTGTGCTCTGTTGACATAATTATTTGAGTCAGTTATTAAATACTGCAATTATTAGTATACATAATTATGGATTTTACCACAATATGATGTTACGAGTTAATCAGTTTTATCTATTTTCTTTGTTACAATCTTGTAATATTACCTTGGCTCTGATCTTTACTCTTGTCCTACAAGTAGATATTGGGAAAAGAAAAACGATATTACGCTGTTTAAAAAGTTATATTTATATCATAAATTTAATTGTTATCACTTTGTTTCTGTTACAAAAATATCACATCAATAGAGTCACCCAGTATTTTTGATTGGCACTTAATAAAATCATATTTGAATAAAAATGTTCCTTACTATAAAATAACGAATTTTCTTAACAAAAATAGTAAAAGAACTCACTATTTGCTTCATTACAAGAATACATAATTACTTCTAATATTTTCCATATACATATAAATATCTTATTGTATCATTTAAAATAAACAACGACAGTTTGGTCTTAAATATTTCAGCTTAGTATCGTACAGAGATATAAGAGCTAAAACTAACCATAAAATCGTAACAGCACTTAATACAATGCCTATAATAAACATGGAGTATTGATATCCATGCTCCTGACCTACAATAAATGATAAACCGACTACGAAGAGAGTCAAAAGTGAGGCAGAAAGTGTTTCGAGCGTGCTTTGAAATTTGGGCCATTTTCTCGCACCGACGAAATCTTGGACTGCTGTCTCACAGCATGAAGTCACAGCCCCGTACCCCAGTCCCGATATCACGCAGCCGATGGCGAACGAATCGTGATTGTTGGTTTCTGCAAAAACTGAGAAAAGCATACATTTATAAGTTCAGTTCAGTTTCTTGTTTATGGCACTCCCTCGACAGATTGGGCTAGTGTCGAGTGGTTATGGATTCGTTATTCTTTGGGAGAGACTTGCAACAATACTTTGCTTATGGTTATATATTTATTAACGGTATTTCAAATTCAATCATACCAAAAAGAAGCTTAGAATCGAAGCAAGATATAACAGGAATTATAACCATTAGACAGCAATTAACGTTCATATGTTTAGTAACTTAAATGATAACTTTCGCAGAAAATAAACAAATCAGTATTATTAAACCTGAACGTTTTAATAACATCGTTTTCTTCACAGACTTATTGTTTGTGTTTCGTCATATCAATGATGCATCATATGAAACATTCGCAAATACAAGAATCGGAAAAACAACTTTATATGCACGTTAATGCAAGAATTCTACAAACATTGCAAATTTTACCACTTCCTGTGATTACTTGTGTAGCAATGCGATATTTCTACTTTAGTCTTATTTAGAACATAAGATTGACGTAATTTTTATTAAAACTTACCAAAGCATGCAATAGAAGATGTAATCAATCCGAACACAGCGACGTATTTGAAATTTCTCTTCGGCGTCTGCGCCAACCACGGCGTACTCAACAGAAAACATATCCAGGTAAATCCGTGCAACGATAGGAGAAAGTTCGTCTCAAACATCGATATCTTTGGCCGAACCTGCTGCGCTATCATCGGTATTAAAGATAAAAATACAGCCGTCAAACACAGCTTTGCAAAACTAAGCAACAAGGCTGGATAGAATCTCCAACAAGAAAGCGATCTCGTCAAAGGTTTTATAAAGGTATCATTAATATTATACATTAAATATAATAATCTACGTTTCACTCTGTACATTCTGTACGAAGGTATCCAGAACCTTCTCTTTATGCTTGTAACCGTCGATTGGTATCTAAAAGAGAACGTGTTTAACACTTTTTCTCTATGAATCTCAGTTATTGGTGATATGTTGTCATAAGTTACTTCAATTTCAGAATGTTCTCTATTGTTATAGTTGCTACAATCTTCTTTTGAATCTTTTCTTATTTGTTTTGTTATGTATTCATCTAAATTGTCACCTAGTGTGCTCAGTCTTTTGATTGCAAGGCTAAACCGTCGCTGATTGTTTGACGATTTGACATTCGAAGCTTGTTCGATGTCATCTTCGCTCTCCTCACTTTCCTCCGGTATATCCGGCAATATGTCTACGCCGAAAATGTTTCTTCTCTTCTCTTCCGGGCTTGGCGGCGGTGTTATCGTTCCTGCTACTTCTGCATCTTCCTCGACCTCCTCATCTTCTCGGTGTAAATTATCATCGGATGGATTCTTCCAAGATTTTTTACTTAAATCGATCAATTGCAATTCTGCGGTGTAATAGTTATCTGCACCGTCATTTTGAAACCCAGTATAATTCTTATAAAAATCTGAATATCTGGAGACACCTGATCTTCTGACACTTTCGTCGATTTTAAGAAAAAGAACAGCTGGCAGCGCTTGTAATATTATTCCAGCGAGAACTATAAATGAGAAGGAATATCCGTAGTAATTGATTAGAACTGATATAATGTGGGGGAACAGAGATTGTCCGACTGCTTGTCCCGTGCTGCATATGCCTCGTATTATTGCGAGCCGACTGTCGTAAGTTTCGAATATAACTGCATCCACTTGGGCGGATATTAATGACGATCCGAGACCTAAAAATAAGGTTATAATGAAAACTGTTCAATAAAAATGAAAAATAAACAAAGAGCATCATGGTTATGTTTACCGCCAAAAACTGCATATATGAAGGGCTGTAAGTACAATGGTACAAATGCGCAGGCGAGCAAGCTAGCGACTGTCACCGTGATGCCGACTGCTGCCATCGCGCGGTACCCTGTCGATCCGCCCCACGAGTCGGCCGCCTCGCGAAACCAGCATTCTGGAATATTTTACAAAACTATGCGTTTAAAACAATGTTGGTGAATTTTCGCCAACGTGTTCCATGTCGCTGAATTTAACGTGCAGTTGCAGTCCACGGATACGGGAATACAATAGGCTGCTTTTTTAAATTCCATGCTGACGTAATGTCACGAAACGGGAAGGTAGCTGATGGAAGAAAATATTTTAGGCGACTATTTTTTTTAATCCGTGCTGACGAAGTTGCGGGCGACCGCTAGTGGTAGTCTCTTACGTGTTAATCCAAAGGTGAGCAGATAGATAGTAGGTGTAGATAGGCCGAGCCATGCGGGCACGTCCAAACTGGCCAGGTGTAGCCAAAACACGCCGTACGCTAGCACCAGACTCGGCAAACAGATCTAGGAAGGAAATTTCAGTGGAAAATTATAAGCTACGCCTGTAAAATGTCTGTAATCAGTCTGTTAAAGGACAAAAGGTAAGGATGTCATGACGATTTCCCAACCTAAGATTTTTTTTTCTTTTGGGACACGAAGTATGACCAAAAAATAGCAAAATCTTGATGCTGAGAACAGTCTACTTTTTTATTTTTTCTAAATCGATAAGGCTACAAATATTATAAATGCGAAAGTTTGTATGGATGGATGTTAGAGTTTCTACCTAAACTGCTAAATGGATATCGATGTTTGGCATAGATGTAGAGGGTAGTCTGTAAGAACACATAGGCTACTTATGGTTTTTTTAATTCCACGCGGACGATGTCGGGAGCGAAAGCTAGTCTAAACATATTTAGTGCTACGATTCCATGTACCATTGTTTTTGTTTTTAGGTACAACTTTTTATCTATAGCAATCAGTTAACCTTACCGCTCCTATCTAATACAAATTCTCGTTTGACATTGATTTTCAGTGATAATTTATGACGATCAGTGCACACGTGATTAAATACAACTATGTTATAATCTTTTCGCACTAATACCAACAACAAAGATTTTAAGATATCATATCCTTAACTATTTCCAAAGTTTTTTGTTCTATTGTCTAAACATGAATTGTTCCCGAGAGATGCAAAAGGCTGATTTTTTATTTAAACAGTATGACTAATAGACAAGGAAAATGTATCATAAAATTATTACAAGTGTACTGTACTGGATATTTGGCACATTTCAGCGTCACGAATGTTTTGTCAGAGATAATGGAGTGTTAATTTGCACAAACCTACGTAAGCAGTTGTAATTATTTATGTTTCATTCGTATCCGAAAGTACGTTGCGGGACAAACATTTTATGTAATAGACAAACATTTCTATTATCTATCACCTGTGCATATTGACATGTTTATAGAGATAAAGACTGGCATCACGGCCGCAATGATAAAAGCGAGATGTATGCAATCCACACTTCATACAACACTCATGAAACACATGACAATCGAATAAATAGTGTGGTGTTGTGTTTGACGTTTTTAATGGAACCATTTCTTAAAACTTTAGTAGTAGTCCAAAAATACTAATTGACTTTCCCCTAATTATCCTTGCTCTTTTAAATTGTTCTCGAAATGGCCAGCAACATATTAGACCTATTTTTTTAAAAGTGAATATTATACATACATTTAGGAACACCACAGAAAACAGAAGACTCCAGCGCCAATTTGCGCCACTAGATCGAGCATCAACTTCCATTTATAGTTCTATCTTCGAGCATTTTTCATAAATATTCCAACGCTCCAAGTACTAGCAAACATTTAAACACATTATCACTATTTAATCCAACATTTTAATGGTAAAAAATATAGATTTATTGATTCAAATCAATGTTAAAGTAAAATTATTAAAGAAAGCATGTCGACTTATTGACGGGACTCTATCCATACATTGACAGTGTTATCGGGAAACGTCGTCACGATGTACTTTGTCTTATCTTATCGTCACTATGTAAGAAACTTATATGAGATCAATTATTATTTTCATATTATTCCATTTTATAGTAACAAACAAAATTTATCCCCTGTGTAAGCCTCCTACATGGTATCTCTACATATTTACGCCCCCTGTTTATATTCAAACAGGGTATACCGTTATTATCTTTTGGGGCCTTTTTGTCGTTCATAAAATATAAGTATATGTAATTCTTATTTGGAACGGTGATAAAAGAACACAAATGTTCAAAATTTTACTTCTTTGAAAACTCCCTCACATTGCGTCTTATTTGCCGACATCTAGATGTAAAAAAATAATTCATAATATATAAATAATAATTCATTCGTTAACTCCATTTGTTGTAAGGAACATTAGGATAAAGGAACACAGTTTTTTGACCTCTTCATCAGAGTTTACCGCACGTTACAGTATTTATGATAGAGCGAACAGAGGTATCATGAATACGACGTAAAATGTTTTGCATGTCCCTATGGGACTAAATACTACTACTATTTACTTATTCTATGAACAAAATCATAGAAGTTTGGAGGTAACGTCCCATTTTGTCCAATGACGTTATAATCCAATAAAGAAAGAAGACCTACCTTTCCCGATATTTCGGCATCGGAAGTATCTTCGCTTGCATTGTAACATTTTGTTTTAGATTAAGCTATTCTTCTTCTTTGACTTATAAAGATCAAAACAAACATGTAAAATAATGGGCAACTTGAATTCAGATTTAGTTCTTTAGCATCTTAAGTTGGGGATTACTAAATGTCAATACAAAAATGTTATTATTTGCACTTTTAAGTCAGTAGTTATAATTAATGATTGATTAAAACTAGCACTTACTTGACTGCATTCTTTATATATTTCAGAGTGATCAACCAGAAGTTAATTTATTTCACTATTTAAAATAAAATAACGATTTTATAAAAAAAAAACAGATTTTCTTTAGGCAACTGGCAACTCAATTTTCTTTTGACTTTTGATTTGACTTTGACGTTGACATCTTCTTTATTTTGACATTGATTTGTTGTGATTGTGACATAAATAATGTTTTTATTTTGCGAGGAATAGTTTAAGCATTTAATTCATGGAATACTTCTAATTTTACATAACCCAATTAGAATGAATAAAAGCTTCAAAGAATATTCAAAGTCAGTCCAAGAACTAAAAAAGGAATGTGCCGAACACGGCATTAATGATGAGGAATTTAAAAAACTTTACTTGGAGTCTTTAGAGTCAGTAAATAGAAATGAAATACAAAATAAGAACCGCAGTAAAATTTATGTGAAGAAGAAAAAAATACTGTTAATGCTTGTATTACTTATCCTTACTGTTTGTTCTTTTAAATATATTTATAACAATGTCATATGCAACCTACAAGAATTAATTTATCCTGGATTAAGGCTGATTAGGAAAATATCTATACCTTTTATTTCACTGTTTCCTGCATTAACAGGTATGTTTTATTATAAGATATTACTATATTAAATCATTCATTTTCGAACATTTGTATGTAAATTTTTAAATTTTCAGAATTATACCAGGAGCCATGTTTAGTGCAGAACCCTTTCTTCACGGTAGTAGACATGGATTGTTGGCCATGTAGTACAGTTGGTAATATTCACAAAGTGTTTGACCCTCAGCCTGTACACCAACAGAATACTGCACCTTTTATTTATCAGGTAAAAATACATTAACTGCTATCTACATAATTTAACAAGCTACTGATTTAATTACTTTTACTTTTTAAAACTAATGATTTTCTAGTGCTTTCTAAGTCAATGTTATTGGTTGGTTTACATTTTGTTTTAGATTAAGCTATTCTTCTTCTTTGACTTATGAAGATCAAAACAAACATGTAAAATAATGGGCAACTTGAATTCAGATTTAGTTCTTTAGCATCTTAAGTTGGGGATTACTAAATGTCAATACAAAAATGTTATTATTTGCACTTTTAAGTCAGTAGTTATAATTAATGATTGATTAAAACTAGCACTTACTTGACTGCATTCTTTATATATTTCAGAGTGATCAACCAGAAGTTAATTTAAATGTATTGAGAGATTTATATTTAAGAAATAGAGATACCTTTGACAAAGAATCATCAAAAATTCTAATGAACAATCACCTCTATTTATCACCATCACAAGTTTTAATTCAAGAAGAAGCCAGCAACTTGTATATATGGTAATATTACATTATATTAAAAACAAAAATAACTAATAAATGTAAATTTCTTAAAGTGATCTTCAATAGAATAATGTTTCATTTTAGTTATTTAAAAGCTTTTAATATCTTAAATAAATAAAGTTCTGTTTTGCAGGAAAATAAATAATATAAATATAGCAAGAATCTTAAGACAAATAATACCAAGGTCAAAAGTAGTACCAAAATTTGGTCAGAGCACAGAAAGATACATCATAATTGATTCAAGTCAGACCTCATTTAGAATACCTGATACTGAATGTAACTTTGCTTTCTTATTATTTTTGAGTGGAACAAGAACAGTGACTTTGAACCCTGCCGAGGAATGCAAACATCAATGTAAATCATTGAAGATTGATTTAAACGAATCTGATTTATGTATGTAGCTTAAATTTTTATAACTTGAGCAGTTATATATATATCTTGAATTTAGAACAGATATAGAACAATCTGGAAGAACAATACTACTATAAACTAGTTTTTTTTATTCTATCACGACAAAGTAATGTCACTAGTAAAATATAACTGCATTTAATTAATACTATAATTTCTAACTGATTTTTAGGATATCGATACCCACTTTACATTAAAGGATACATCTATCTTAAATGTGCATTAAAATTTTTATGTTTATCTGTAGGAATATTTAACTTTCATAGAGTTTACCCTAAAATAAATGTTTTTTTTTACAGTATGGTATAATTGGTGGTACTGGAGACCAGTAGTGCAACAATCAAATGATAATACTACATTTATTGCACATGTCGGATCTTATTGCTGAAGTAAGTCATGATTGAAACACATATTTGGAATGTATAAAACATTTTATTCGGCTAAGATAAATTATTTAATTAAAATAAATAAATTTGCTAAAAATGTTCATTCGAACTTTTGTTTTAATTTATGTTTTAGTGCCACTGGTATCAGTGACACAAAGGCAAAGATTGTGAGCACAGCCACCGAGGTCCATGACCATGCATCACTTGTTGAAGTCAATGTATGGAGAGTTTGGCCCGCTTGTATGGCAACAAATGATGGTGGCGCAACACCTGAGAATAAAACGGAATTATTATAATTTGTCATAGCAAAATTACTTCTAACGATCTTGAGTCCAAGAACGTAACTTCTTACTTCCCGTTCACATTGTTTTCTTATAACAGAGTGAAATGGGAAAGTATAACATTACGCCTATATCTTTAGAAATGTGGAATTGCTTTTACTTCAATTACATCTTTTTCTAATGTAAGCAAAGTAATTCATTCCATATATTTCTGCAATATGGCAAGAGTTTTTATAGCACTGGTCAGACTATAAACAAACTTTGATTCACAGTTGACTAGTTAAATTCACATAAAAATAAGAGCTAAATTAATTAAAAGAGTTTGATAGTACATACCAATAAAAGTTCCCAGAGCAAATGGAAATAATGGCACACCGATCACAGGTGCAGACATATTTATGAACCAATTCGGTAAAAATGGTGTTACTCTCAAAAATATTATATAATTCAATAAATTATTACTATGTTTTGACACAGCTTTCGACCATTGAGCGGCCCTATCTGGGAAAAACTTCCTCACAACCTTCTTCCCGAGCAGGTTAGAAAGGAAGAAGCACAAACTGGCCCCAATGGCTGAACAACAGCAAACTAATAATAAAGCTAAATAAAATGGAAACAAAAACCCTGAAAGAATACTAAGAAAAATAGAACCTGGTATTGCAAATGTTTGCAAACTGAAGTTTTGGTTAAGGTGAATTATTATTTGTGATTTATGTTATAAAAAAATAATGCAAATATTTTTACATGTAATAAATAAGAATGAGTAAAGTATTTTTACAGTTTCCAAATTAAGTATTTACTTTGTAATATCTTTTAAAGAGGGTTGTCATCTTTCAACAACTAAAATTTAAAGTTATTTCATAGTTGTGTAAAAAGGATACAAAATATATACTAAAAATACTCCCAACAATACTTCATGGAAATACTTGTCCTTATATCGGTCTAAAACTAAACCCAAATTCTTTGCATCTTCTAAGTCCCATGGTAACTTTAAATACTGCTTTTCACTTCTGTAATGAAAAAAATTAGTTTAAAGATAAATATTACTACATATTGATATTCTTATTAGATAAAACATTTTAGGTCGCAGATTATGGCAAGCTGTTGCACACAAAATGTGTCAATTTTATCTACTACATGACTAAGAATTCATAGGAAATCATTGTTTTCTTTACTTACGCCTCCAACTGTGGAAATTGCCTATAAAGTACTCCTAAAGTTAAAAGCGATGTACCAAATATTATGGCTACAATTATTAAAGCCTTAGATGTAGATAAATCACTTGTATTTGTGCTATTTATAGGATAAGAAGTATCTGAAACAACAAACATTACTTTATTTTAAAAAGTACTATCGTGAGGTACGGTTTTGTTTAACTCGGTATAGACAAAGTGTTGCGAGGAAGGAACGAGTAAGGAAGTAAAATTATGGAAATAGGTACTTGGGAGAGGACGATAAGGCAATCGTGTGTACTCGGTTTCTAAGAATCTTATTCTTGACTTTGTCTGACATGGTCGGTCGACCGTGGTAGAAACATGGGGATCTTGAATTTCACCTTGGACATCGCTCTCGTTAGTCCTTCGTGCTCTGCGCTCGACTGTACTCATTGTTGCGACCTAAATAATTAATTACGCAAATCAACTTCATCAAATATATATAAAGTCTAAAATAAAAGTATATTTATATTCCATTGAGGATTAACTAAATTATGCTTTATCTCACAAACACAGTACAGCAGAATAAAATATTAATTTAAAAATCAAGATGACAATTTGACAATGACATTTGAAAATTAAGAATGACACTGTCATTATGACAAGTTAAAAAAAACAATTCGCACTTTGCGTTCGTAGTTTTCGACAAAATCAATAAATAACTTTAGATGGAAAATTCATTGAAATTTGTATCCAAAGCTTAATTAGTGTCTAAAATATAATAATGATATAAATATCAAATGTAAACGTAATAAAATGTTATGACAATTTTAAACGTCTAGCTTTCAAAATAGATGGCGCTGTAATTTTGGCGGGAAATTAAGAATATTTTAAGAAATAGAAAATTGTCCGCTTCTTTTTCAGCTCAATCTATAACATCAGCTACCTGTTTGTTTTTTTTACATTCATAATACATTTTTTAGATTAAGATCCCAATGACATCAAAATCATATTCTATGAAATGGAATCAAGTACCTAAATGTTAGTTTTAAACACATCTTTAGTTTCTTGTTTTGTGGTTGATTCCATTTACTTCTTTAGCAACAACTATAGCAACAATGTCATTAATTTTCGCGGGTAGTGTATTTTTTTTAAAAATAAAACCTGAGCTAACTTTTCTACGTAATATACTTTCTCAATTCCCAGATTACACTGTGGAGTATTCGTAACGTTCACGTTCCGGTGCGCCTGAACGTTTATATTTCGTAAAATGGATGAGGGAAGGGAGTCGCGACGCCCGTCGCCCGTCGCCCGCCAACGCCGCGCCGGGCCACGGGTCGTGTTCGCGCCAGACGGCAGACGCAGACGCCAAACGGACGTATACCGTGTCGAAAGTGCATTGGAGTAGCTCGTTTTTTCGTTCTTCCGTCGATGCAGAAAAAAAACATAGATTTGTTTACGTGCTTTCATATTTGTTCAAGGATTTATCATCCGATACAACGACTACCTACATGGATTTCGTTACATGAGTGTTAACTTCTTTGAGAAACATTATCTCATGAATAATGTGAAATTGGTGAAAGTTCTTCCAATAATTATTGAGATGTGGTCCTTTGTGAATACTTAGAGAAAATTAATGAAGTTAAGCATTAAGGTAATAAAAATTGTTGTTATGTAATTCTAATTTAACAGTGGGATTTTCATCGAAATTCATATTTATAAGTTCTACCTACAGAACATAATTTTAAGTATCCAAAACTTCTACGAAACGTCTATCGATCAGCCCAAAAAAAATCGCTGCTAATTTGAATAAAAAGCTATGTTCAATAATAACTCTAAAACTTCTTGTTGGCCAGGGAACGCTGGTGTCTCAGAATTAATCTATTTGTTTAAAATATAATTAATTACTGATAGGTACGGTACGCAGGTAACTGCGTACATACGGTACGTAGTACTTACTTACTATTTTGAACACAAATTGATAAGTTCCAGTTAGATTCGTACGCATCTCCTGCCCATATTGTACAAATTGGAAAAAAATAACTTGCGTTAAATACGTAGCTAACCTGGACTTATTGTAGGTCTCTACTAAGATAAGGAGACCCAGCGAAGTTGTCATTATATCATGTAAATTGTCTATTAATAGGGTCGTCCTCATTCATGGAACTGTTACACCAATAATCGGACAACAGATTAAATGCAAGACTAAAAAATCGGCTTACATTGATAGGTTACCATGGTTCCAATCGTCTAAGGGTTTGGACAATGGGGTTCTTGAACGTTACCCGTTTAGAAGGTTTTTACTGCGATTCATAGTTGTGAGTAATGATCAACATTGAAGTGGCCTCTAATCTTAGGTATTGTAGCAGGTGATGCGAGGAGATATCCGTGCGTGTCTGCTGTTTGCTGCAGTGGCGCTGTGCAGCGCGGCGGCGCAGGCGGGGGCGGGGTCGGGGCCATGCGAGCGCGGGCGCAACTGGTGGCACCGGCGGCGCGGCGCCTGCCTGCCCTGCACGCGCTGCGACCCCGCCCGCCTCGCCGTCAAGTACCCCTGCGAGGTGCACCGCGACACCGTCTGCCAACCGCTCTACGAGGTCCGCATCTTCCCCTTCAACGTCCGCCCGCGCAGGAAGAACGATAGTCATCACAGTGAACAGTCCAGTGATTATGAGTACTACGAGTATTCAGACTATAGCGGTGAAGTGACGGATAAAAGTGACGATGTGATAGAATGGGACGTGCAGACGTCCACGTTGACGCTCGCAGTGAGTGGCTGTGTGGTGTTCTTTGCGGTGGTACTCGTACTGTCGCTGTACCACGCCAGGCAGTGGAAGGTTCTCAAGCAAGCGCTCAAGTCTGGTTAGTTAAACTTTATATCTATTTTGATATTTGTTTTCAGTACTGGTCATTGTAGAAGACGACGACTCCTCATGTTAGCAGACTGTAGACAGACTAGCTTTGTAAGCTCATTATAATTTCCATGACAAAGGCGTGAAGGTGTGAAATTATTAGATAATTGGCTGTGCACGCTGCTAAATTAAATAGATAAGTGAAGAAAATAAATAAACAATATTTTGAAAAATCAGGTTTAATCTCGTTGTTAGAAATTAAATAGTATTATCGACTTTGCATTTTAAAATAAATTCCTAGTGTAATGTAGCGAAAACATTCTTGCAAAAATGTATCCACTTTGCAGCCCATTTATTCTGAATTTTAATTATAGTACCGCATTCTTTTAATGTAAATCCAATAGTCAGTATTCTTGTCACGTAATACTAGAACTTGTACTAACGATGGCATCATTTGTAACTACACTAGATAACCGTGGGTTTCCATTGCATTAAAACTAAAACCATAAACTGTAGGTCAGTTAATGTTATGAAAACTTGGCATATAGTTTATGATACATATAATTTCAGTTCAAAAGTCTTTGCTTCATAAATTTATCACGTTGGATGTCTCCAACAATGATGTAAATGTGCTCGTTGGTAGGTAGATGGGATAATCGTTAGTCGTGTAGTTGTTATTCAAGTTACGTGTCGTTTGTGTGGAGTCGTGCCCTACCTACACGCATTAACGTACACAATCCGTGGAGGTCGCCTAATCAAACGTTCTGAATATATAACTCACTATTGTACAACTAACAACTGATATTTGTCTCTATTTATTATGTACTAGCTGTTGCCCGCGACGTCGTCCGCGTGGTGAAAACATACGAACTATATAATTAACAAAAAGCTACATATCCCTCGGGAACCGGACATTTCTCGGGGATGAACCTTATCCCATGTCTACTCCAGACTTTGTTTTATATATGTGCCAAAGTTCAATAAGATATGTTGAACCGTTGCAGAATGATCGAGTAAACATTAAAAAACTAAATTAATGAATACCAAGGGAACCGTAACTATTCCCGGGATAAAAAGTAGCCTATGTGTTCTTTCAGACTATGCTCTAAACCTGTGCCAAATTTCATGGAGATCCGTTCAGCCGTTTAGGCTACAAACTCTAACAAACATCCATTCATCGATCTAAACTTTCCCATTTATAATATTAGTATGATTATTATTATATGATTTTAAGAATATACTGATATTTACGAAATATGACTGACTCTAGTCCGATACTTATATCAGTCTATTTAGTTGAATCTCTCTATTCCAAATTGTATAGAAAAAAGTCTTGTGCAATTTTTGCAAAATTCATATAATCATTAGTAAAATGTTCTACAAAACTATGAATAGCCGTGGAAAGGTGAAGACCTTTTTAGGGCCGTTACTTTTATCGTTGCCTTAAAAATACTAACTTCGATTAAACGTATTTGGGTGTATCGTAAATTCAAGCAGTTTTCAACCTCTAAATGTATCGACGCCCACATAAATGGCCAGTACACGGTTCGATGGAGCATAGCCAATTTTTACAACGTAATTGTGTTTGGTTTACGTCTCGACATAACAACATTCGAGTATAAAGTCAATCAATATATGAATAAGATTAAATCAGTAATTCAACGTCTACAGCCAGCCTAAAGCAAAATGGATGTAAGGAAACACAATTTTGATACACCTATCATGAACTTTGTTTCAGCGAACTTCATTATTTCCAGCAAGTCTTAGAGTATAAATGTAGCTTAGAACAAACTGCCGTCTATTTTAGTTTACATTGTCCGCGATACATTTGCTTTGGTTCGTATTCCAAAAATACGTGGTAAAATAAAATAAATGTTATTTTATTTTATTTTATTCACTTTCGTGTTCGCAGTAATTTCTGTAATCCATTGTGTGGTATTCGCAATTTAAATCAAGCCAGCATCTTGTCTATTGTAGCTGTCAGGTCAATAGTTCGTCGTTCAAGGTGACATCTATTGGCTGTGTCCATTCTCTACGCTAAACTAGATTCATTGACCGTTATAAACTAGACTAGATTGATTAGTAACCAACGTGCAATAGAGTGCATCACAAGTTAACGGTTCGATTATCATCAATTAATTCTTTAAACAGTAAACTGTCATATAAATTGCACATTCGCATTTGTTGTACATTAAAAAATTGTTACATTTTTATTAGCGGAATTCTGTGTAAAAATATTCTAGACGATTATTACTTGGAAGCGGTGAGTTCATCGCCTTGATTATATAGAGCAGAAAACATTTCACAGGCGAGACTGTTTACATAACCTGTTTACGTTCGTTGAAAACAAATCGCAGGCGAAAAACGTTTTTCAGAAAATCTTTCTAAACATATTCAGGGTTACCATAACAAGGCAACAACAAATTAAGTGTTGATATTCTCGATTCTGGAAAGTTTCACAAATTGTTGATTCCAACGGAAAATTCAGACTTAAGGTCGAACTGTTGAATAGTTATAAACAACTACTTTTATTGACTTCAAAGAATTAATATAGATAAATAATAAATTTGCTAGGTCTCATACGAGCCTACCTTACGCCTTTAGCAGAGCTTTTTCACTTTTTAATATTACAAGTTTTCGCTTAAATTACTATAATTTGTGCATTGAACAGTATTTTTTTTAATGAAACAGTTTAAAATGTAAGATATGTCTTCTATGATTGTTACATAAACTTATTTCTATAAATAACATAAAAGAGTCTCCGCTCGTCTCAATAAAGTTCTGAAACAAGTTAATGGGTTTTAATGAGGACTTCGTCGTCGTTGAGAAAAGTTCTGAATGAAATTAAGTAACTTCCACGCTTTGATGCGAACTTTTTAATGCACGCTGAAAATAAAAATATCCATCTGAAGGTGGAACGAAATGTAATAATTCAGTTTTATATGTCGAAACCAAAATAAATGCCGTTTCTTATTTGACTCACTTTGTTTTTAAATTATAGCTTTAAGAATACTAATCCTTTTTGGAAAGTTTTCGAAGTATAACAATACGAAGCATGCATATTGAATTGATGAAACGAATGTTAGTTTCACACGAGGGCTGTGCAGTAAGCAGTAGGGCTATTGCTTAAACACACACTGTTAAGACAGCAATGTTCTCTCCGTAAACTCTACTGGCGTGACTCTCGGACAAAACGGAGAATACAATAACGTACAAGGCAAGCGCCAATAGTATTACTGTTTTGTCGTTCTTTTCCGCCTTCATGTGAAACTATCCTAATGTAGGTTGGCGACTCAGGGCGAGCTGCGCCGGCGCGTCGGTTCACGTAAACAATGCCGGTCTGTTTGTACATGTGCGCTACTAATTCTGACCCGCCTCGACCACGGCCTAACAATAGTTAACGGTTTTATTTTGTATTCGCTCACACCAAATTTGAATAGCATTGTTAAACAGATTAGAGGTAAACTACACGGGCTACAGGTAACTTTTGTTTGCAATAATGTTAATCAGTGAAGCCAGTTGTTTTGTACTGATAGGCCAATAGCCTTCGTTATTAAAAAGCCCGATTTTAATATTTGTTTTACATTGAAATAGCTGTTGTATTCCTAAGCTTTTAAATATATTTAATTCTAGTCCAATATAAACATGATTTTATGTCATCGCGAGGCACCATCCAATCTATTTACTCCAATACCTTTATAATAGGTATGACAATAACATCTGCTCTACAGTATATGTAGTTAATTTATCAATAAGTCCTAAATATATTAGCCTGATTATATCGCGGTGAGTATTGTTTGAGGTCATTGCCACGTTTTTATATACTCTTATCGTTCTTTTCTTGTTATTAATAAATGCATTGCAGACATCAACCCTTTTCGCATAGTCCAGTGAATATTATATTCGTAGAAATTGAGTAGAATGTTGTAGGATAATTGTCGAACTTTTATATAGAGTTATTAAATATTATTTTGGGTTCTCTGTAGCGATAGCAAATAGAATTCAGAAGAAGAAGGGATTTCAGAAGAATCAGATGCGTTTAATTTTACGTTAATTCTTATTAGGGGCGAATGAAATTTAATTCCTTGACTTTACATATAAGTTGTAATTTCAATGTACGTTTGTTTGCAGATGTTCAAGACTTGTCAGCAAAGCTGAAGCTAATGGAAGCGGGGGAGAGCCCGGTAGAGCCGGCGCTGCCCGCAGACCACATATACTGCAATATAAACGTCGCCAAAGACGCACTTTTAGGTAAGTCCATAACACGTTCATGCGATTTATATGAGTATTGTGTGTTATCATTTTAAATACTAGCTATTGCTTGCGACGTCCTCGTGGTATAATAAAAAACAGCCTATGTTACTCAGTGGTTACGTAGCTTTTTAATGGTGCAAGAATTTTTGAAATCGGCCCAAAAGTTATTGAGTTATTTAATACATACAAAAACACAAATCTTTCTTCTTTATAATATCAAGTAGGTATAGATGGCAATTTTAACTAAATAATATAATACTACTACGTGTAAAATTTTAAAGGGACATCTATGTGTTTTTTTTTTAGTATATTGGGAAAAAATACGAAGTAACAATTATAAAGAACTTAAAAGGGAATATTTACTGCACTATAGAAGTAATACGTGAATATTGTGGAGCGAGGTTCCTTACCCTGGCATTACGCCAGCTGTTTTCAAACCCGAGCCTGGGATATATTCGCACTGCGCACTTACCCAGACATCATGTTCCTGATGTTTTATACATCATGTATATTAAAAATCAGTATCAGACAGAAATAGGAATAAGATAATCTACATTCAAACTGTTATGGTATTGATATTGTTTGCCAAGTATTTAGAGAAATATTTTAAATTAAGTTTCATCGACGGTTAACTTATTACTACACATACCTACAGCTTAAAACCAAAATGGATTTCGACGTCAAAAATTACCAAAACATTTTATTGATTTTTTTCCCTTTGTTATTTAAAGATAATAACTACGCGGTAGTCTTTTGTTCCAAAAATTAAACAAAACCCTACCTGCAAGTACTACCTTTCGGATAAAAAAATAATTTTCGAAATAGGTCCACCAGGGGCGGATATGCCATAACACATAAAAAAACATACAGACGAATTGAGTATCTCCTTCTTTTGGGAAGTCGGTCAAAAATATGTACAAAGTAACCTTCACCCACTTAATGAATGGTCATCATTTAGCCGTGTAAGTGGTCGGATTAACTTATACGGTATGTTCCAACGCGCCCGATACTAAAGGACATGCGCAAGGTCAGTGTTGCTCCTAACTGGGACCAGATAATACAATCAACTTCCTTACATCTATCTTGAGAAAACCGCCGTCTGTTATTAATAAAAAAAGATATGATTTTTTTTTCTTGAGCACTAAGTGCATTTAAAATCGCTTAATAAGTAAGTCCCTTAGTGTAGATTAGTCAATTAATGGACAATTTAAGGAGATATTATAAAAGTATTATAAAAACGTTATTGTTGTTTTACATTATCAAAGCTAATACGGGATACATTTGAAAAGTTCAATTTTTTTTTTTAAATTTGTATCATAGCCTGATGGCTTTAATAGTTCAGATGTTTATTATGCATATTTATACCTAAATATAGCCACGTGTAAACTCTAGGTACAATATGTTTCTTTAATAAGACTTTTATTGTTGCCAAGAATGGGACTTAAATAAATCGTGGGTAAAATTTCAATAATACTTTTCATAGCTCAGCTGCTGCAAGTATCTATTAAAGCATGTCACGTAACGTACGTAGTAAATGAATAAACAATAAAAATATTACAAAACCATATTTGGTTTAGTACTCTGTAGTCTTTCTGTCAACAGGAGTTATAATCTGTGAAATGAATTTTGATTTTTTTTCGTGACTTCATCAAAAAGAAAACAAGATTTTTCCATTAAGCACTACGTTACTCTATTCAAGCGATAAATGCAAAAAAGTGTTAAAAAACACGAATTCATCTCCATGTTTTTAAATGAGAACCTGAAACCAATTCCAAGTGAAATAAATTAAATAAACCCTCATACACACTAACACTATGAAAATAAGCAGATTTTTTAATGTTGAATTAGTATGGCTGTTGATGAAAGGACAATCTACTTAAAAAAAACCATTTATACCTACAAACAAACACTGTTTGTTTATTTTAAAAATATGTTTCAGATAGCATAATAATGTACTCGTATAATACATGCGAAAAATATTCTATGTAAAATTTATATAGAAATTCTGTTTAGCGCGTCTATACATTTTAGTAGGAAGTCGAGAGAAATGCACCGATATCTTAAAATAACATTCCCCTCCCCGATGTGCAGATAATGCGTAGCAAATCGATTACAGAATCAATTCGCTTTTAGGAGGATTGACCCGGACCCACGCATCCGTTACAAATGAATACTTATTTAAGCGATCATTTGTAATTATGTTCCGATCTAGACTTTTAGATTAAGATGATTTTTATCGTATTTTTTTACCTAATGTATCTCGATGTGCCACAATTAAAATATCCTTGTTTAAATTTTGTTTTCTGTATAGAGCTCTAGCTAAAAAAAATGACCTTTACAAAGTACAAAATTATAATATAATATTAAACTCGTACAGCATAGATACTAACCTATTTACATATTGAAGACTTATTAGTATTATTCAAAGATAGGAGCCTGTGCAGGGCGCAGTGTAAACGCACCCTTACGCACGTGTGTCCATTACGGCGTCATTTGTAATGCAAGCTTGTCCCCGGCTACTTCCGCTCTCGAGGTTTCATTTGCCCGCCGCCCGCCGCCGAGGAAGCCTATAACTTCCTGCTCACACCGATTTTTTGACAACAATTTATAATAAATAAACTCATCGGTTACACTATTTAAACGGTTGATGAACTCCTATTACTATAGCGTTGACTCTTGCTTACGTCTCTATGAGGTATGCCATCTTGTTGCGAGCCGATAATAGTTACGGTGGATAAAACTTGACTTTTACGTATAAAAGTTTAACATTATTCTTCACCCATGAAATCTGAGAATTTAGGAGATAGATTATTAGCCGGATACTAAAATAAATCTTAAACAGTTTTGTCAGACGTTAAAACTTTGTAGCATGGTATGGGCATGTTATGAGGAGGGCTGAAACGCATATTATAAGGAGAATGTTAGTTAAGAGTGTGGAAGGGTACACCGGTAGAGGTAGACCTAGAAAGGGAGTGATGACTGAGATGACGTTTGATAGAGTTATGTGGAGGACAAAAACCGGTTGCGCCGACCCTACGGGAGTAGGATAAGGAGGAAGATGATGGAAACTTTCATGGAATTGCAGGTTGTTACGTATTTAAGTTTCGTTTCAGTATTCGGTCTTAAGTCCCTTTGCCGAAGAGGAACGGAGACACTGTCCTTAAATAGTACTATATTATATTGATTATTAATCATTTTTTATTTATTCAGTTGCCGCACCGCGTGCTCCCGCTTGTCCTGATTTAGTTACTCGTTTGTTGACCCGGTTCACTTTGCCGAATATCTTGTTTATAATTAATCATTACGGTCTCGATTTATTATGTTTTTCATACGTTTTTAAATACCAATTCCATTTGGGACAAATCGCACAGATTAAACTATCACTAACAAATTATGTAAAAAATAACTGATTTCAATGTTCTATTATAAAGATTAATGACTAGATACCAGACCAATCATCTTGAAAAAAAAATTTGCGATATAAAAGCAACGAGTCGTGCGCAATTATGTTTTTGCTGAGCGTCTGCGCGTCTGATGCTGAAATAACTACTTATATCCACTAACCCAGAGTATTTTTAAACCACCGTCTAAAAGAAAACTTATCACTGTCTATGCGCTGCCAAATTTTACATATAATTTATACGATTTATCCTTTACTGTAACGTAAACATATCTAATGGAACTAATCGAATTTAAATATATGAGTGTTGCTTTCAAATAAATTGAAATGAGCTCATGATTTTTTTTATCTTTCGGTAAGGCGAATTGATTCAAGTATTTATAGAAAGGGTATTGCGTGTTTCAAATTGTATTTATCGACACACATAACACCTAGTTTATCAAAAAAAAAAAACTAATAATTCATTTGTTTTAACTGAAATAAAATATATTAACAGTTTTATAGAGCCATTAAGGTTTTTTATGTATGGTCTACGTTTAAAACTATTTAATGCACGGGAAATAAATTCCTTATAATTCAGTTCTGTCCCTAAACGATTCAAAGAAAGTAAAGGAAGCAACATGTTTCGACTGTCTAGTTTTAATTAAAGGGATACGTAAAAAAATCTCCGTTTTATAAATATGAACGGATGTAGAGAGGTGAAAACATGCGTCACGAGTCACGACCGGCCCCATTTCTCGTCTGCTAGGAAACGATCCGAAAGCATCCCTTCCCGATGTTTGTCGATAATAGACCGTCGATACAAGCTCACCGCTGATTGATTTATTGACATATCATAAAACGTAAGCGGCCCCGATGACGTACGAACCTCTGCATAGCTACAATGTTTATTAAAAAACAATTTGCATCTGAGCAGGGACGCCCACGCTAGCTTTTCAGATCGAATTTGTTTCTAACCAAATAGCACAACATTCACAGAAGTATACATTCAAAGAGTTAGGAATTAGGCGTCCCTTTACAAATGTTTTCATGCCAATTTTCATGCTAGGACCCCAGTTTTATTCACGTCACTATGTTTCTATTTGTATGTAAAGTAAACCTCGTGTTTCAAACACAAAAAATATTGCGTAAATATTTTGCTAAGTCCACAAATCAAAGCCGTCACAATGTTAACACTTTAAAACAAAAAACAAAAGAAAATTTAACACGAGCAGTTATTGTTTACAGTTTAAGCTCATTCACACTACGCATTATCAGTGTTTTTGCTTCAAACAATCCCATTATTTCTTTACATCACGCGGCGTTCTTTGAAGGCGTGTTGTTATTCACGTCGAATGTTCCCCGTTCACGACTCTGGAGTAAAAATAACTGACGAGTATAACGAACAACTCATTAACACGCCCGAAAAACATTTCAAAGAATCCCCGATATGCGAAGTTCCACCCAGACTTATTTGTAGTCATCAAAAAGTTATGTAAAGTATGGAAAACTCTTACAACAAATAATATACAATGACTAACTCAAAACTACAATTTATATGTCAACTACAGACTTGCATCTTTGTTGCAATAAAAATCTTTGATAGACTGAGCCACCCACACTCTCTGCCTGTTAAAAAAACATTAGCATTTGACAACAAACAATACACGAATGTGGTGAGAAACGCCGGAGTGCGCTCTATCTCGATCGTGTGCTGAATTGCAAATTTTGTAGTGAATTTCCTTTCCTTTGGGGGCTCCGGAAGTTGCGGAGTTTATGGCGGGCCACTTGGCATGCGCGCGGCGGAACCATTGGCGGTAATTGTTGCTTGCCCACACGTATTGTTATCGAATATTTACATGAAATATTCACATTTTAAAAAAATATATTGCGTATTTCTATATATAAGAAGCTAAACTGATTGTTGTTTCTCTGTTTTTAATGTCCCCAAAGGACAAAACTTGTCCTGTAATTGTTTAAAAAAATATAGTTTTTTAAAATCTAATTTCGTTCCTGAGTACGTAATATTCGTACGAATAAACATCTCGTTGAAAATCAATAAAATAAGCATGGCTACTTCAACCATAATAAGCGAGTACATCGTAGTGGAACCTGTTGGTTCGCAGAACACGTACGTCGCTATCTCGGCTATCTGTGGTCTGAAGGTAGACGCCCGCTGCCCGCTCGCTACCGAGATCTCTGGAATAAAACTCACGGACAAACCATTTGTATAGATTATAGTATATTGAACTCTGTTGTCTAGAAAATACACTGTGATGACATTTTAGAACACAGTTGATTATAAAAAGCTACTGCTTGGAAATTTCGTTGCATAAAATATGCAATCTCTGTTTTTTCAAAGTAAATGAAACGGGTGACAATGTGTACCAATAAAAGTGTCCTGGCGTCGCCAAGGGGGCAGGGGGATTAGCGTGACACCCGGGACGGATGTCTAAAAAAAAGAGCAGTGATTTGTCATGTCACAAAATTATCTGTTGTCCCTAAGGCATAGTATTTGAATCCCTTAGTTGATTGCAATGATAAGATCATGCTCATTTTTACTATTTGAATTTGACACCTTAGCATTGGAACCCAACACCTCTACTCCTTTAAATATTATGCCCATGATATCTAATTACGGCGTAAAGGAATGTACATATTTTTATATAGTACGTGTTAAACACGACATTCTCGCTATATTTAATGTCGTAAAGTTAAAGTTATGGGCCCATCGTAAAGCTTAAATGGTCGTGTAGTTTGTGTAAAATTACACGACTGCAGGACGGGTAACCGCTTTTATTGCGGCTATTCTTAAACTAGTGCTATAAGCATATAAGACTTGTCTCTTCCCATTCATAGACAACTAATGGTTTAAGAATCTTTATTTACCTTAATAAAAAAGTCTAATCATACTAAAGTCTGCAAATATTTTCGTCTTTTAATATATAAAACAAAAACACATCAATACATGAACTCGTGGTAGGATTATTCTTAGTTGAAGGGCAAACAAAACAACAGCGCGTCGGTCGTGACATGATCATCATTCATCGTGACGCGAGGAAACTGACTTAATAGGAACCGGCCATAAGCAGGCCCTACCATTGCCGCGCCTTTATTGTAATAACTTGTTAATAATTCACATAAAACATTAGTATTCATATATTAACGATACTTTTTTATATAAAATCCTTAGAATCAAGTTACTACGTTGCCATTTTTTATCATTTAAATCATACCAGATGAATGAAAGTCATTAATCGAATGAGTGCTTTCGCAACGAGCTTTATGGCCCTTAAGGCCAATCATAAGCAGCGTACGTTAGTATGTCTCCCAATTAGGCTCGGCCCTTGTCGCTCTCGCCGGATGATTTATTGTGTTTACGCGACGTCCCCGACTGCCAACACTGGGTATGCCCAATGCCAAACAATACAATTAAATAAACTTCTGCATGCAAGTCTAATATGAATATAAACATAGTATTGGTGCTAAATAATATGTTATTTTACGTCTTGAAATATAAGTAAATTATAGTATGACATGTGATATAGAAAAATCTCGTTAATTACGCTACACCTAACGATAGATAATAGGGTCGGTTTCCGATTATAGATTTGAAAGCAACTTATTGATTCGGTGATCCAAGGAATGTTGGCAACCTTTGATTAAATACGGGAATATTCTTAATCTCAATATGTACTCATTTAAATATGAATTACCTGGTTTATATTACGGTTACGCTAATGTTGAAAAATGTTTGTTTGTCGCATTTTTTGAACTGGCAATAATCTCAATATTTTCATATACAATTACGCACACATTTTACGGGTGCATAGATATTTTGAAAAGATTCGTCTCGCACACCAGACTTAACGGAGAATTGGCGAGCGCTTGAAGGTTAAATATGAAAATAGTAAATGTGGTTTGTTTGGTTATGGCGCTTCCTGGAAAACTCGCTAAAATAGTTCCGCTCGTCGCCGCGGCACACTAGCGCCTGTTTATAAACACTGCCCCCACGTCAATTAAACACACGTTTTATTGATATCCGAATTAGATTCGCACGTTTCTCTGCCAAATATTAAGCTGTTAAGATCGTAACTTAGTTGTTACTGAATTCATTTCCCAGTCGAAGTAAAACATTTGCGTTAGATAAAACATCAAATTGTGTTGTTTGCTTCTTGAATTTCAAGTCCTACAAAAAAAAATTTGCGTTAGATAAAACATCAAATTGTGTTGTTTGCTTCTTGAATTTCAAGTCCTACAAAAAAAAATTGGAATGTCAAGAAATTGATAAATCTAAAAACTGTCTTAGACCTGCCCTAGACGTGTATTTATTGTCTAAGATAAAATTGCTCTCAACAGAAGTCGATTTCGAAATTGTAAATGGTGCTCATAAAATATTGGCTTATTAATGTTATGCCAAAAAGCTGTGATCGTGAAATTTTATTGAATACAGATATTTTTAAAGATCGTAAATTCCTCTCTATTGGTAACGTAAACGATTTAATAGGTTAAGCGCCTCCTACACAAGAAAAATATTAACTAAAACTCATAAAGCGCAAAGAACTACGATAAAAAAATTTCATTTTTATTAAGGAATTCGAAATATAAGAGTGTGAATGTTAATAGGCTACCTATAAAAGTTATAAGGCAATTTTAATTTCCGCAATTTAATAGCTGGCAACAGTATATCGGCAGCTGGTGACCATTTAAAATTCCGCGTGCGCGCGCAAGCCGTAAATTCAAATGCGGTTGCAAACCGCAATTAGCATTGGCTTAACGCGTTTAGAATTTTTTGTGTCGCAAATAATGTCAGGCTTGCTTTGTGCAACATTTATATAACACAAGAATTATAACAGAGTTTCTAATCAGAATTCCATTTTAGGATCAGAACTGTACTTACCGTCACATACGTAACCTTAGTATAATAGAAACTAGTATTGAATTCATCGGTGGTTCAGTGGTTTAAACACTTGACTTGTAATCTACAGGTCTTGGGTTCGAATCCCGCCATGTACCAATGTGATTTTCGATTTTTTCGAACTTCCATATGTACATAATTTACCCGGCGTTCTTACGGTGAAGGAAAACATCGTGATGCAACCTTCACATATCGGCGAAGAAATTCAAAGATATGTGTGAAGTCAACCAACCCGCACTTGGCCAGCGTGGTTGACTATGGCCTAGTCACCCTTACTTAGGGTAGGCTCCGAGCCCCTCGGTGGGGACGTACAGTGAGCTTGGTGATGATGATTGAATTCATAGAAAATACATAAGATAAATTCACAATAGCAAGTTTTGAATCTCGTTTGCGATTTTTTTTTTTTTTTTTTTTTTTTTTTTTTTTTTTTTTTTTTTTTTTTTTTTTTTTTTTTTTTTTTTTTTTTTTTTTTTTTTTTTTTTTTTTTTTTTTTTTTTTTTTTTTTTTTTTTTTTTTTTTTTTTTTTTTTTTTTTTTTTTTTTTTTTTTTTTTTTTTTTTTTTTTTTTTTTTTTTTTTTTTTTTTTTTTTTTTTTTTTTTTTTTTTTTTTTTTTTTTTTTTTTTTTTTTTTTTTTTTTTTTTTTTTTTTTTTTTTTTTTTTTTTTTTTTTTTTTTTTTTTTTTTTTTTTTTTTTTTTTTTTTTTTTTTTTTTTTTTTTTTTTTTTTTTTTTTTTTTTTTTTTTTTTTTTTTTTTTTTTTTTTTTTTTTTTTTTTTTTTTTTTTTTTTTTTTTTTTTTTTTTTTTTTTTTTTTTTTTTTTTTTTTTTTTTTTTTTTTTTTTTTTTTTTTTTTTTTTTTTTTTTTTTTTTTTTTTTTTTTTTTTTTTTTTTTTTTTTTTTTTTTTTTTTTTTTTTTTTTTTTTTTTTTTTTTTTTTTTTTTTTTTTTTTTTTTTTTTTTTTTTTTTTTTTTTTTTTTTTTTTTTTTTTTTTTTTTTTTTTTTTTTTTTTTTTTTTTTTTTTTTTTTTTTTTTTTTTTTTTTTTTTTTTTTTTTTTTTTTTTTTTTTTTTTTTTTTTTTTTTTTTTTTTTTTTTTTTTTTTTTTTTTTTTTTTTTTTTTTTTTTTTTTTTTTTTTTTTTTTTTTTTTTTTTTTTTTTTTTTTTTTTTTTTTTTTTTTTTTTTTTTTTTTTTTTTTTTTTTTTTTTTTTTTTTTTTTTTTTTTTTTTTTTTTTTTTTTTTTTTTTTTTTTTTTTTTTTTTTTTTTTTTTTTTTTTTTTTTTTTTTTTTTTTTTTTTTTTTTTTTTTTTTTTTTTTTTTTTTTTTTTTTTTTTTTTTTTTTTTTTTTTTTTTTTTTTTTTTTTTTTTTTTTTTTTTTTTTTTTTTTTTTTTTTTTTTTTTTTTTTTTTTTTTTTTTTTTTTTTTTTTTTTTTTTTTTTTTTTTTTTTTTTTTTTTTTTTTTTTTTTTTTTTTTTTTTTTTTTTTTTTTTTTTTTTTTTTTTTTTTTTTTTTTTTTTTTTTTTTTTTTTTTTTTTTTTTTTTTTTTTTTTTTTTTTTTTTTTTTTTTTTTTTTTTTTTTTTTTTTTTTTTTTTTTTTTTTTTTTTTTTTTTTTTTTTTTTTTTTTTTTTTTTTTTTTTTTTTTTTTTTTTTTTTTTTTTTTTTTTTTTTTTTTTTTTTTTTTTTTTTTTTTTTTTTTTTTTTTTTTTTTTTTTTTTTTTTTTTTTTTTTTTTTTTTTTTTTTTTTTTTTTTTTTTTTTTTTTTTTTTTTTTTTTTTTTTTTTTTTTTTTTTTTTTTTTTTTTTTTTTTTTTTTTTTTTTTTTTTTTTTTTTTTTTTTTTTTTTTTTTTTTTTTTTTTTTTTTTTTTTTTTTTTTTTTTTTTTTTTTTTTTTTTTTTTTTTTTTTTTTTTTTTTTTTTTTTTTTTTTTTTTTTTTTTTTTTTTTTTTTTTTTTTTTTTTTTTTTTTTTTTTTTTTTTTTTTTTTTTTTTTTTTTTTTTTTTTTTTTTTTTTTTTTTTTTTTTTTTTTTTTTTTTTTTTTTTTTTTTTTTTTTTTTTTTTTTTTTTTTTTTTTTTTTTTTTTTTTTTTTTTTTTTTTTTTTTTTTTTTTTTTTTTTTTTTTTTTTTTTTTTTTTTTTTTTTTTTTTTTTTTTTTTTTTTTTTTTTTTTTTTTTTTTTTTTTTTTTTTTTTTTTTTTTTTTTTTTTTTTTTTTTTTTTTTTTTTTTTTTTTTTTTTTTTTTTTTTTTTTTTTTTTGTACGTGTGTTATGTAAGTGTGTATGTGTGTTGTGTACGAACGTTAAGTGTAACTGTGGAGTGTTTTGGCAAAATATATAAGGTTCCCTACATCACCCCCCTCCAGAGACCTGGTTAAGGGCGATAAAAATCGGTGAACTTAATCTTACGTCCCGAACGGGTTGTGTACTCTTTAGCCACTGGTTCGTCATTAGTTGCGGTGTCATTAGTATTGTCGCATAAAATGTACGCTGGCTTAAGACGATCAATCGAGACTATTATTTCCTTGCCATTAATTAACAAAACAAATGACTTGTCACTCCTAGAAATAACTTTATGAGGGCCGGTATACGCAGGCTGTAGTGATGCCCGTACCGCGTCTTCACGGAGGAAGACGTGACCGGTATTGGCGAGATCTTTAAAAACGAAAACGCTTTTGTTACCATGACGTGAGGCCGGCACCGGATTTAATTTCTGCGCGAACGCGCGCAATCGAGCGGTGAAGTCACTAACATCAGTTGTACCGCTACTTGATGTTTCAAAAAATTCCCCTGGCAACCTAAGAGGTTCTCCATACAGGAGTTCAGCCGAAGACGCGTTCAAGTCTTCTTTAAATGAAGAACGTATTCCTAATAATACCCACGGCAAAGACTCTGTCCATTTTTTCTTTTTTCTTGCGTATGGCACATTATGGACGCTTTTAACTGCCTATGGAAGCGTTCTACGAGACCGTTAGCTGCTGGATGGTAAGCAGTCGTCCGCTTATGCTGAAATCCTGCTATCTTCGCGAGGTGTTGGAATAACGCAGACTCGAACTGTCTACCGCGGTCTGTTACGATGTCCGTCGGGCAGCCAAATCGAGAAATCCAACACGAAAGTAACGCTTTAGCTACTGTCTCCGCTGTAATGTCCGCGATAGGTACGGCTTCGGGCCACCGAGTGAAACGATCAACGCAAGTTAAACAATATCGATAACCTTCCGATAACGGTAACGGCCCTACGAGATCGATATGTACGTGTTTAAATCTCGCGCGAGGCAAACTATACGTACCTAGCGGTGCATTAACATGCCGCGTTATCTTACAACGCTGACAGTCTAAACAGGTTTTTGCCCATTCACGACAATCTTTTCTAACGCTCGGCCAAACGTAACGTTCTGCAACTACCTTTGCTGTTGTATTAGCGCCAGGGTGACTTAACGAATGTAAACAATCGAATACCTGTTTACGGAAAAATTTTGTAACAAATGGCCTAGATGTCGGTGTACTTACGTCGCAGTACAATGGGGTTCGACACCCGGGCAGTGTTAATTTTTCTAGACGTAAGGACGAACCTTCAGTAATTAATTTATGAAGTTCGGCGTCCGTAGCCTGACTTTTTGCTAAGGCTTCTAAGTCTATAGGTTGCTCCAAAGATTCAATACGCGACAATGTATCGGCAACAACATTATCTTTGCCGGAAATATGTCGAATATCCGTGGTAAATTGAGCTATATAGTCTAAATGTCTATACTGTCTAGGCGAACAATTTTTCTTCCGTTCGTGGAATGCAAAACTGATCGGTTTGTGGTCAGTATAAATAATAAAATGTCTAGCTTCTAACATGTGCCTAAAATATTTAATGGCTTCATAAATAGCTAATAATTCTCTGTCGTAAGGTGAATATTTAACTTGAGATGGACTTAATTTACGCGAAAAGAATGCAAGCGGTTGCCACGCGTCGTTAGTACGTTGCTGTAAGACAGCGCCGATAGCCGTGTCCGATGCGTCGGTAACAAGAGCGAGTTTCGCTTGGCAATCCGGGTGCGCTAATAGTGCAGCGTCTGAAAGAGACAGCTTACAGCGCTCGAATGCATCGAGTGACTCATCTTTTAATGCTATCGGTTGGTTATTTTTTACTACGCCTACTAACAACTTATTCAGTGGGGCTTGTAATTCCGCCGCGCGCGGTAAGAAACGTCTATAAAAATTAATCATTCCTAGAAAACGCCTAAGTTGTCGAATGTTATTAGGAATGGGAAAATTTTTTATAGCTTCTATCTTAGTGTCTAGTGGTTTGGTGCCGTTCGCGGAGATGTGATATCCTAAGAATGACACTTCTCGGGCTCCAAAAATACACTTAGACACGTTTATGACCATACCGTAGTCCTTTAAACGTTGAAAAATAATACGTAAATGATTTTTGTGTTCAACTTCGTCTTTTGAAAAAATTAAAAAATCGTCCAAATAACAATAACAAAAATCTAGTCCCCTTGTCATTTCGTCCACAAACCTTTGGAATGTTTGGCTTGAATTTGACAGTCCAAAATTCATAAAAGGGAACTCATATAAACCAAATGGAGTTGTTATTGCGGTTTTAGGTATATCCTCGGGACTCACAGGTATTTGGTTATATGCTTTTACCAAATCAAGTGTGCTAAATACTTTACACCCTGCTATACTGTGAGCGAAGTCCTGTATGTGTCGAATAGGGTACCTATCGGGAATTGTCCTGGCGTTTAACATCCGATAATCCCCGCAAGGACGCCAACCGTTGTCCTTTTTAGGTACTAAATGTAACGGCGACGACCACGGACTTTCGGACGGCCTAGCGATACCGCATTCTAACATGGTCTGAAATTCATTTTTGGCTATTTTTAATTTGTCTGGAGCGAGGCGACGAGGTGAACAAGAAACTGGTGGGCCTGGTGTTGTGCGAATGTGATGTACCGTGTTGTGTGGTATGACACGGTGCGTGCCGGGTGGTCGAGTTATATCGGGAAAATCCGACAATAACTTATGGTAACCCGAGTTACCCGATTGGACTTTGACCGATGAAATGTCGTCGCACTTAACTCGCGACGCACAAGCTGTTACAAATGTCGTGTTGTCAATAATACGTTTGTTACGACAGTCAACAATTAAATTGTAATAATTTAAAAAATCTACACCTATTATAGGTTTAGTTACATCGGCAACAACAAAACGCCATTTAAAAGTTCTGCGTAAACAAAAATCTAGTTGTAAATGTACATAACCATATGTGTTTATACATGAACCGTTAGCGGCACTTAGCTCATACGTAGTCCGGGCACGACGTTCTCGCAGCAGCGATCGCGGGAAGACACAGAGGTCGCTCCCAGTGTCGACCAGGAACTGTGTCTTGGAGTGGCGATCGGTGATGAACAGGCGACCAGTTGAGGGAGGGCAATCGTCGGTCGTCATTACCGATTGCCTCTGGAGTTTTCCGACTTGAAGTCGCACGGGGGGCAGCACTTTGTCGCCTTTTCGACGAATTTAAAGTGATACCAGCAGACTGGATGTCGACGGTAGCTGGATTGAGACCTCGATGAAGAGTGCTGTCGGCCATGTACTCGGGTCCTGGATCTTGACCTTCCGCGTTGTTGTCTGAGGTTCAATTGCTGGACCTGTTTCCTTAAAGCAGCGATCTCCATAGCCAAGTCGACATTCACACTCTGTAGGCTGGTTGATGCCACCTGCGGTGTCGACGGGACTAGATCATTGATCCTATCTGCTATATCCGCCAAATCTTCAATCGTGGCAGAAGTATGTCCTGCCAAAACCGTTTGAGTACTAGTAGGTAACCGGCTCAGCCAAACTGTTTTTAAAAAATCCGTTGAAATTTGTGAACCGCCTAAGCTCTCAAGATGTCGAAGAAATTGTGACGGCTTCCTATCACCCATCTCCTCGTGCTTTACCAGCTGCGTCAGCTTCTTTTCTTTGGAAGCAGTCAATCGTTTAATTAACTCGGATTTCAATTTTTGAAATTTGTCGGTTGCGGGTGGATTTACAATTAAGTCCTTCACCTCCTTAGAATATAGGTTTCCAAGCTGACCAATAGCATAATGGAATTTTGTCGAATCGCTTGTAATACCAGCGATGCTAAACTGACCTTCGATCTGTGCGAACCATATTTCAGGTTCCTCCGGCCAAAACGGTGGAATACGAACTCCAACCTTACACACATGACCATAAGGTTCATTTTGCATCGACCGTGCCTCTTGATAATCGTCCTCGGTGTTGCTCATTTTGTCCTTCGGGGTCACCAATGTGGTGGTAGGTGGTGATGGTGTCGACGATGGTCGGCTGGTGACGGTGGCAGGTTTAAATAATGCAACCGTTATTCGTCCAACACAATTTATTTTACACCAAACACAAAAGTCCACAACACAATAAAAATAAAAATAAGAAGGAGAATGCAACACTTAACAAGTAGAAGAAAGAGTAAGAAATACAATAATAATAAACTTGATTAACGAGGGTGAAAGTATTAGCGGTCAGCGCGGGCACAGTTCGAAAGCGACTAGTAATTAACTGCGCGCGCCGCTCGGTCAATGACCCCGGTCAGCTGTGCAGTCGCGAATTTGAATGCGCCAATCAAAGGTCACGAAATTCAAACGTTGCACTGCACTTCGACCACTCGTCATGCACCTGTGTTTATATGTGTGAGTGAATGTACGTGTGTTATATAAGTGTGTATGTGTGTTGTGTACGAACGTTAAGTGTAACTGTGGAGTGTTTTGGCAAAATATATAAGGTTCCCTACACCTTAATTCCATACAACGCAGCGCAGCGGCCGGCATTCTGGGGCGGGTCGCGGACACTCTCCAAATAGATTCCACACCGGCTAGTCTAACACATCTCTTCCTTACAGCGTCAAGCTAAATAAACAACTATAACACCTACGACACAAGGATCATATTCACATGATTAATGAGGAGCTATGCCAAAGGAAGCCATATGTAACCGTCACACGCGCGCACCTGGCCGCTTTCACGCTGTCTGTACAATAAAGGATAGGCACGTTTAAAGCTATGATAAAAAAATCGTATATTTTATAATTCCCTCTTCTAGAAAGTCATCTCGTTCATCTTTGAAAAAAAAAAGGAATTTTACAATAATGCGGTTGATAGGTATGACGACGCCTAATCGGACGAACATTTTTTTTGTATAATTGATTACTATAAAAACATACCCATAAAGTATTTTTTTAATCAAATATGATTAGCATTATCATTAACAACTGTATTTTTTCAAATATCCTCTTAATGTTTTGGCATTTCCAAAGTTATTGGTAGGTTTAATCGCTTTTTGACTTTTTATAACTCTGTTTTATTTTACTTTTCAGCTTAATAATTAGTTAATTTTTATGCCAATCTTTATTTTCTGGTTTACTTATAACAAGTTGAATCGTTTAAAAATACATTGAGAATATGCATTGGGTGAAATAAAAAAACATAGCAATTTTTAAATACTTTATTCACCAAAAAAGGTATTCGTACTTACCCTCCATTAGCAAATCGGAGAAAAATATCGATTATATTAAATTACATTAAAACTAATTATTAACATTAAAAACGTACCTTATATCTCAAAAATAATAATTTACTAACAAAAATTGACATTAATCGGGTATCAGAAATCACAAGGTTCGCATCAAAGTTGCACCTCGCTAACAGACACACACAGATTTCAGAATACAAAACAAAACTATAGAAGTAGAGTGCTTTTAATTTATGGTCATTGTGATTTGCACAAATATTAATTTAGTTATTAAACATATCACATACATGTCTTGGTCTTCGGAATAAAATTACAGAAACTATACTAAAAGATATCATTCAGTCGGATAAACTTCTGAGTCAAGATGTTATACTATTTCACATTAATTAAATGAACACAATATTTGGAAATACATATCTATAAGAGTTAAAAATAATTATTGGAAACCTAAACCTGTCAAAATAGTACACTTGGAAATTGTAAATCTGAAACATTTAATTGAAATTGGCCACAATGTAACAGTCCATAACTTAAAATTTACTTATAAATATACACATACACAAAATAGAATTTAATTTCCAAAGGAAACAGTTAAAATTACAATAACTAAGTATAACTCGCACAAAATCATTCTAATTGTCTAAAAATGCGTTTCGATTAAATGTCTGTTGTTACATGTTTTTTCAAATGCTTTTTTTATTATTATGTATTTACTTTCCTCTTTTTATTTAATTAGTATTGAATTTCATTTAAACTTGAACATTGAGTATAATCTCCTCCTTTTTATATTTATTTTGAATTCTAAATTATGAAACAGTCTTATATTTGATATTAACAATAATAAAGTTTATTGAATATCTGAGGAATGAAATTGTTTTAACTAAATACACATAAATGCCGAGGTCACAGTTTACAACATTACAAATACAATTAATAATATATCTAAATGACAATATTTGCATTTGCTTTTTAAAAAATCCTACAAAATAATAATGTACTTTCGTAAACTTAATGTAAAATACAGTTCAAGTGTGTAGTGTGAGAGATGTATGAGATGCATGTATGCCGTGTGTATGTAGCAGTGTATGAGACGTGTATGAGACGTGTATGAGATGTGTATGAGCTGTGTATGTAGGTGTGTGCGTGCACTAGCTGCGCGGGGCGCTGTCTGCGGCGGGGCGCGGCGCGGCGGCCGCGGGCTGGTACTTACCGACGGGGAACAAGGGCTTCGCTTCTATCGTCGATACAGCGTCGAATCTATATTGGAATAAATTTACATACAGTTCACTATATGTTTTCACTGAGGGGCTCGGAGCCTACCCTAAGTTAGGAATAGCTATGCCATAATCAACTATGTTTTTTTTGGCCCACTCCGAGTCTTCATACATCTTGGAATTTTTTTCACAGATATGTGCAGGTTACCTCATGATTTTTCCTCTCTCTTAGGATGTTCGGTAAATTTACATATGAAAATGGCCAAAGGTAAAACTGTCATTTACAGTTATAAATGAAAGATAATTTGTTTTAGTTCTTAAATATTTTACTTTTTAAACACTTTTCTAAGTGATGCAAAATAAGTCATAAAATCCAACTGGCTTTTATGACTTGCACATATATTATTTTAGTAACTACTTAGTTACAGCCAAATATTTAAAATGACTAGTAAAATGAGTAAACTATACAATGCACACATTTGTTCTTTTACACTCTGCACATTTGAAGAAACGATCAACTTTAGTAAAATCAATTAACTGTGCTTGTAACTAATGCCTAAAAAGTGTCTACTGTAACATTTGACTTACTTGTTGCTCTTATACTTGTCGGGTATAGCTCTGTAGGGCTGTTGCTGCGCGTGCGCGTGCGTGCGCGCCAGCTCGCGCAGGCAGGGCTCCAGCTGCGCCAGCGAGTAGCCGGAGCAGTGCGCCAGCGCGGGCGGCCAAGCGGCCAGCGAGCAGCGCGACACCAGCCGACTGTCCGCCGAGCCCTCGCACTCGCACGCCAGGCAGTGCCGCGCCGTCGCCAGCGCACTCGCCGCGATCATAGACGGCTTGAACTGCAGGTACGGGTCCGCCTCCAACAGGCACAGCTCCGCTATGTACTGCAAATTACAGACAAACAATTAAAACAACATTATATGTAAGTTTACTGAGCTTCAAATCCACTGAAAAGTTAAGATCACATAGATTTGTACTTATTAATTAAATTGGCAACACACAGCGTAATGAAATTCACTATAACATCCTCCACTTGGTAAACTCATAGCTATGCTGGCTAAGTTGAGTTGCAAGTTGGTCTACAAATCTGCTACACATGTATACGATAACATGATCAGCAGCACATTAATTTTAAGTGGATTATGTTTCTATTTATCTGATGTAAATATGGATTAAGAAAGTGGAGGCCGATATAGAAATATCAGTCACTCACCGCAGCCAGATGGAAGGTCTTCTTGGAGAGTGAGTTGGTGATGCAGTAGAGCGAGAGGAAGGCGAGCGAGGTGGGCGCGGAGAGGTCGAAGGAGAGCACCTTCAGTATGAGGTGCTCCATGCGCAGCACGTCGCGCCGCGTGTACGTGTCGTCCGTGATGTACACGAACTCCGACACCTCGGGCGGGTACACCTCCTCGTATTTACTGTACCAATACACATCAATTAAAAAAATATATAATATAAGAAACAGCATTTTCCATAGATAATGAGGTGGGCACTAACTCATTTGCTACTTTCCAGTATGAAACAAAAGTAAATCCGTAGTAAAAATTCAGTAAAAACAAGCAAGCTTTAAATTAAAAACTTTTATAACCTCCAAATGGTTGGAACTAATTAATATCTGTTTTAACCAAAATCTCTGATATATTTTACAGCTTAATGTAATCAATGTAGAGTACTAAACACATCTGTCTGTCTGAGTAAAATTGGTTAAACCAATAGCAAATTCATACAAAAAGAAGATTACTATACTTACGCTGCAATATACGTAGCGGCTGTTCCCACTAACTGTAGTTTAGTGCGTACAACACTCATATAAGACAGGAAGCGGTCAACATAGGACACCGCAAGATGCAGTGTCTCACTCTGTTGTCCGTACTCATCACAAACTTCAACAAGCCAGTCAATCAGGATGGACCTCATCATGTGCGTTATATCTGGCTGCTTGCGCATGTAGCGAGGGTTTGCTCTGTTCTTTACCTAATAAAAATAAAAACCCTTTTTAGATATTTGGCTTAAAAAAAGGATAAATACACTACATAATAAAATTGATGTTGTTGCAAAGTATTTTCAAAATTATCAATTTTTCAAAACTTTACTTTTGAAAGTGGAATCATTAAAATAGGTTACAACCAAATATCATAATTTTTAATTCTAATATTTGCTTGTAAACTAAAAAGTCAATCTAGTTAATATTTCATCTGAGTTAGTTCCTTGACCCACTTTTCTAATCTAATTTCATTATTATTAACAACCACATAATAAAGACAAAACTAAGTTACCATACAACTGTTTTACAAAGAAATGATTTAAAAAGCAGTCTACTAATAAAAAATCAAACAATTAGATACCTCCTTTGTTCAGGAAGTCAGTTAAAAATAGTTGAAAACTCTAAATATCACTATGTTTTACTGGAAACCATACTTGCTTTTATCAAGCGAGTATAATCAATTAGTGTATTAAACTTTTTTTATTCCACTCATACTTACCTCTATTTCCCTCATGTATTCATAAATATCATTCCGATATTCCACAACATGGAAGAACATCTCCCGATCAGTCTGTGCAGTCGCAGCATCTTCATCATTAAGGGTCTCCTCCAGGATCTGGCTCTCATTCTTTGATATAGACATACAAGATAGAATACTCGAGTCCACTATGGACATTGGAGATTCTATCACCTCTTTCTTTTCTTGTGCCACATCTTTTTTCTCTTGAAGAACCCTGAATAATGAGATATGTACTTACATACAGATATAATAATAAACAATCTTACTAATACTATAAATGCGAAAGTTTACATGGACAAATCTTCAGAACGGCTCAACAAATCTCACTGAAATTTGGCATAGATATAGAATAAAGTCTAGAAGAACACATATTGAGTCATAGACAACTGGTAGTAAATGATCAGTTGTTACTACTACTACTACTACTACTTTTGACTTCTTAAAAAGAACAAGTAAAGAAATCTGAAAGTGCAATCAATTTATTACTTGATCAAGATCAGTAAAAATATGCTTAGTTGTGAAATAATTGAGGAAAGTGTGTCAGGTCAACAATAATTTCAGTCTAATGAGCATTCATAAAATATAATTTATCAACAAAGTTTGTAATGTTATGAAATGTAACTTTCAACAAGGAAACCTTAAATTTAGAAACATTGCTAAAAGGATAATCAAAAAATATTACAAAACAATTTCTTGAATAAATTTTAAGTGAAGGTACTTCAACAAAATATCTAAATTTTATTAGATTACAGACAAATTTAAATAACTAGCATCTGTATGCCTGTTATTTGATACTATACAACTCCAGATGTTAAAACTGATATGTGATTTACCCCCTACTGTTCCATAACCTATAAAAATAATGATAACCTGAATTTCTATATAAATTAACTGCAAAAGTATGTGTTTTTGTATGTATAAATTGTTTAAAGAAAGGAATAAGCATACCTAGCTGCATCTGGTTCTTTTGGCCGGTCCGGTTGTTTCTCAATTTGGGGACAAAGAGCTTTAACATTTTCAGAGTTATTGATAAAGATATTGTCTTTCTTGATCTCTTTTGCAGCAAAAGGTTTATAAGTTGGCTCCTTTTTCTTAACGTCTGCTTCGGAATTCTTGTCTTCGTACACACTAAACGCGCGAAACTGAGCTACTGGGAGCACAATGTTCTTTTCATTTTTAATCTGGCGTACCGTCCTGTTCTCATCTTGAACTTTGCACGGTCCATTCGTCAACCCGGCCTGAAAGATTATTAAAAAATACATTACCATCATGAAAAAGACAACCTAACAAACAAGTCGTTGGACTTACAAGTTTAATGTTCCGGTTTTGATTACAAGCGAACTGACTGAGATCACCCAGAGCACGCCGTTGTGTGTTCCCTGTAAATACTTCAGCATCTTTTCTTATTCCTAACGCAGCATTTTCTTGATCTTCATGAATTCGAAATGATGCCATTGCCCCCGCTAAGTCCGTAAACAATAACGAGTAAAACAAGACACTTCAAAACGCGGGTTGCGAATGTTTAAATTATGGATCCCACCGGAAATAAATTAGTATCTTAGATTACGAGCACATTTTTAAAGTATCGACAGTAGAATTAATAATGCTGCGTTAATTTCGAAATTACCCTCACAAAACGCTAAAAGCAGCGTCAACGGACAACAGACATTTTGGTAATTTCAGCTGTTGCAATTTACGTTACTCTATTCTTTATGCTATTTTAAATTTCAACCAATCATAAACAGGCTACACCACCCACTTGTTGTCTATGAAAAATTTTTCGTTTAAAAATTAATCTTAACGTGGATTTGGTAAAATGAGGAAATTAATATAAAAAATTACATTAACTAATACATAACACACAATGAAAGAGTTGATCATTTATTTTTGTAATAGAATTGCTTTTTAGCTAACTTTAGTGACGAAGTGACAAATTACATGTTGGCTAATGTCTCATAACCAAGACAGAAATTTTCAAAAGACACGACATGACAGACAGCTGACAATTGACAACTGTCTGACAACATCGACAATGTAATATAAACTCTACTCATATAGATTTTACAGAGATCTAAGGAAATATTAAAGTAAAAATATATACAAGGCTTAAAACCAAAAAAGTAATAGATAATCGAAGAATGAAAACACTAGTTTTCCCTGTGATTGTTATTTTATGTTACATTTGTGATCCATGTTTATCTATAAGAAAATACAGCAAGGAAGATGTTATAAAACTTCGGTATTATCGGATTTTTATTGTTAATTGAAATTAAAACACCTAAAACGTTGTACAGTGTTAAATTTATTCTTTTAAATACTTCAGAGAGGAAGTTCGAGAAATGTTTCAACACGCGTACGACAGTTACCTGCGTTACGCGTATCCCTATGATGAATTAAGGCCTCTCAGTTGTGATGGAGTGGATACTTGGGGAAGTTACTCCCTCACACTAATCGATGCACTCGATACCCTCGCTATAATGGGTAACTACACAGAATTCAACAGAGTTGTAGATGTAGTTCTACAAAAACAAAACTTTGACACTGATATCAATGTTTCTGTCTTTGAAACGAACATTAGAATAATAGGCGGATTATTGAGCGCTCATTTATTGTCACATAAGTAAGTACATTTCTAATATGTATGTTAAAGTGGAAGGTTCAGCTTACTTTAGATAACATCACAGTTTTAATTTTTTCTAGAACAGGTTTAAAGTTGGAGCCAGGCTGGCCTTGTAATGGTCCATTGTTGCGTCTTGCTGAAGATGTCGCTCAGAGACTTATAGCAGCATTTGATACCACAACTGGCATGCCTTATGGCACCATTAACTTGAAATCTGGAGTACCACCGGGAGAAACCAGTGTAACTTGCACTGCTGGAGTTGGGACTTTTATTATTGAATTTGGTACTTTAAGTAGACTTACTGGTGATCCACTCTATGAAGAGGTGAGATAATGAATTGTTTAGGTATATTTTATAAATCACTTTACAAAAGAATCATTGACAATGAAATATTAGATTTGTTATCAGTGAGAAATCATTTGCCTGCAACTTTGTTCATGCAGATTTTAAAAAAGTACCCTATATGTTCTTACAGACTATGTTTCATATCTATGATAAATATCATCAATGACCATTAATTTCTATTGGAGATACATATAAAGAAACCTCCATCAATCCAAACTGTTGCATTTACAATATAAGTGTGCAATATGATAGTAATGTAGTCTGTTCTTCTTCTAAATATCATATTTATTTAGTGTAGCTTACATTTGCAGGTAGCCTATAATGCTCTTAAAGCACTTTATCATCACAGATCTCCTATAGGTCTGCTCGGCAATCACATAGATGTCATGACAGGAAGGTGGACTGCACAAGATGCTGGTATAGGAGGAGGTGTTGATTCTTACTTTGAATATCTAGTTAAAGGTACTGTTTAATCTTTATTTCCCTTTACTTTATGTTATGTTTCCTGTTTTAAATAAGAATAAATAAAGTTACAAAATGGTTTCAAAATAATTGGAAATGTATAAAAACTGGATCAAAGAAAAAAAAATTGAAGGTATTACTAATATGCAGCCTTTGGAGAAATTATTTTATCATTAATAAGGCAGTTACCTCATATCTAAGATATTGGTAACCGTAACCAATAAGTTGTTTTGACCCATGTTATGTTAATCAGTTTTTACTGTATATGAGAATGTGTTTGTTATTTTGTAGGTGCAATACTTTTAGAGAAGCCTGAATTAATGTCAATGTTTAAAGAAGCACGGCAAGTAATTGACAAGTATCTGAAGAAGGATGACTGGTTTGTGTGGGCGACAATGTTACGAGGTCATGTTACGCTGCCAGTATTCCAGTCACTTGAATCTTACTGGCCTGGTGTGCTTACTTTGATTGGTAATTATCATTTTTTTCACATTTCAAAACATTTTAAAAATCCCTTGTATTTTTTAGCCATCAATTATAAACTAATGTTTTTGACTATTCAATTTTATTAGGAGTTCTGACTCTAATGTTACTTTTATAGGTTTCTTATTGCTTAGAATTGTCAAATTCTATAAAAGGTTTAAAAATATCTACAAATAAAAAAACAGTCTTACCTTTTTTCAATTTTTAGGTGAAACCGACACAGCTATGCGTATAATACACAACTATCACAGTGTATGGAAACAGTATGGTTTTACACCTGAAGTATATAACTTAGGTACGGGAGAAGCGTCCACTTCTAGAGAGAGTTATCCGTTGAGACCCGAGCTGATAGAATCTATTATGTATTTGTACCGAGAGACACGGGACCCTATACTACTTCAGATGGGTGAAGATATATTAAGAAGTATACAGCACAGTGCAAGAACACCATGTGGTTATGCTACGGTAGTTTATTTTGTCATATATTTCCTTTATGTTAAGTTATTACTATGTTTTAATAGCTGATTAGACAATGTAATTTAAATTTTAGTGTTGTATATTAGCTCTAAACTTGCTATTCTTACCAGAATTTACTCTAAACGTCACTAAATGAAGATTAAAGAGTAACTTTCTCTCCTTCATGCTTTGGAGTATGTTTGTAAAGTCTAATACACCTGTTAGTAAATATTTGTTCTGAAGTGTTCAAAGAAATATCCAATTTCCGCTGAAGCAATTAGATCTAAAGTATTCAGATATTAAATTTAAATTTAAACAGTACACTCATTTTCGTTTTCTTTTTTTTTAGATTAAAGATGTAAGGGATCATCGTAAAGAAGATAGGATGGAATCATTCTTTTTAGCGGAGACAACTAAATATTTATATTTACTTTTTGACCCTGACAACTTTATACACAATCCGGGAGTTCACGGCACTGTTATTAATACTCCGAATGGAGAATGTATCGTTGACGTCGGAGGATATATTTTCAACACGGAAGCACATCCCATTGATCCAGCAATGCTGTATTGCTGCCATGAAGCTAGGCAAGGGTAAGATATATTGACACAAGTTAAAAAATTACTGTTCAAATAAATTTTTGCTGACATTTTATATACCGTGCCGTTCATACTAGCGCCGGACGAAAATTTTTGATTAATCATGGCTATTGAAATATTTTTCTTAACCTTTAGAAATGAGATATTGACCGTAAAAATAAAGTACTATTACCGACAAGTGTGGTGATTAATATTCATGGTGAATTTAACCAGTTTGGCGTCCATAATATCTATTAGCGGCGTTCAAACGGTTAAAACACGTGTGTGATTATATTTTTTTGGGGTAGTACAGTTTTAATTAAAGAATTGTGGGTTGATTCAATCGGAAGTTTTTAATATCTTAAATTTTCTTTTTGCAGCATAAATATAAGCGAAGTACACAGAATATACCAATTATTGGAAGAGGAAGATAATATTCAGTTTATGACAATGATTGACGCATCTCTCAATGTCAGTACAACTGAAAGTGTTATTGAAGCAAATAGTTCTTCAACTGTCAATGCTTCAGAAATCGTAATTGAAGAAGACGAAGAGGAAGAAATACAAGAGGAACTGATTAAAACGGAGACAAAGACAGGTTATGTGAATATCGATGGAACAGAAAGAGAGAAGACTACAAATGAAACAACTCTAAGCGATATTGTCAAAGATAGAATCAACAGTTACTATGAGAAGACTAACGTGAAAGGTGAACAAGGAACGAGGGAGGATATCGAAATTAAACCTAAGAAAACTGAAGAAAAAGTCGATATTGATGATATAATAGTTGTTAGAAAGTACACTGAGAATGATAATTTACAATTACCGAGTACGACAAAGGCGAAAGAGGCTATAAAAATGTTACCGAAAGTTATACAAGATTTTTTAAATAACGATTGGAAATCGAAACCCGCGTGCGAGCCGCAGTACATGTTGGAGCGAATCCGGAAACAAAAGTTGTATCCGGATCATAAAGACGTTGATAAATATGAACTATTGCTGACGCCAGCGCCCTCATTTCTACAAAGAATATCGTTAGCTGGCGAATTTCTTAACAAAAAACAATTAGAATTATAAGTACATTCTTCTTGTGATAAATAATTTATTAAACGAAATCATTTTAATAATGAAATTTCACTTAATTTTTTTATATAGTTCCACATTTAGTAATTTCAGTTTATTGAAAGTCAATATCATTCCTAATAATTTAATTTATTACTTTTTAATGTTGCAGTGTTGTTCCAATGTAATTTATTAAAGTGTGCAATAAAAGACTGAATATAGACTTTGTTTTATTTATTTTCTTTGAAACTAAAATATCTAAACGAAAAACAAAGTTCAGACATTAACCTGCTCAAAATTAATAGAAAGACAAGTAAACTACTACGAAAGTCTACTTAAACACTGGTGGTCTGGGACTTCTTCCCCAAATATAAAATTAATCATAGAAATTAATAAAGAAGTTACGTTCATATTGAGAAGCAGATGATAAAGGTAGGGGAAGATTCTTTGACACACGATTCCTTTATCTTTGAATCTTCTTTACAATAAGAAGAATACAAGATTGTCAACGTCAAACATTTGTCATATTGTCATGTAAAATGTAATCTAAATTCTAATATATCTTACTCATTACAAAACTCAAGATGTATTTAAAGCCGCTTTCGAAAACATTGCTCTCCGTCTCGCCGCGCCCGGATAGCTTTGAACTGGAGAGCCTGGTTCTTAACTGTGCGATAAGCTTATCATGACCGAATTGAAATCGACCACATCGGAAGAAAACACGTTAGCTTCAAAAGGATACAAACTACTTAAATATTTAGGTGAAGGCGCTTACGCTAAGGTAAAGCTATTGTGTAATAAATTAAAAATAACATTTAATATACGCATTTGTCTTTTCATAACTTCACCGAAGTAACAAACATAAAATAAATTTATCTAGATGTTTATATGCAGGACTAACTGTTAAAATATTTAATATATTTCAGGTTTATTTAACAGAATATTTAAAAGAAAACAGCAAAGTCTCGCTCGCTTGTAAAGTTATAGAAACTGCGAAAGCCCCCAAAGATTTCGTCGTAAAGTTTCTGCCGCGGGAAATAGATGTTCTCATTCGATTGAATCATCCTCATTTGATTCATGTGCATAGCATTTTTCAAAGGAAAACTAAGTATTACATTTTTATGAGATATTCAGAAAATGGCGATCTTCTTGGTTACATTTTAAAAAGCGGCTGCGTTTCGGAAAATCAGTCGCGAGTTTGGCTGCGTCAGCTCGCTTTGGGGTTGCAGTATTTGCACGAATTAGAGATCACTCACAGGGATATCAAATCTGAGAATGTGCTACTGACGGCTAATTTCAATGTGAAGCTATCGGATTTCGGCTTCTCGAGGTTTTGTATCGACGAGGATGATCAGCCGATCTTGAGCGAGACGTATTGTGGGTCTATGTCATACGCCGCACCGGAGATATTGCGCGGCAAACCGTATCTACCGAAGCCAACCGATCTCTGGTCGTTGGGAGTGGTGCTCTTTGTTATGCTCAACAAGTCTATGCCCTTCGATGATACTCGCATGAAAAAGTTATATGAGCAACAGATGGGAAAGAAATATAGATTCAGATCGCGCGTTGCTGGTATTTTGTCTTTAGAGTGCAAATCTATTGTGAAACATTTACTCGAACCCGATCCTGGTCTTCGTTACAACTCGACTCAAATTTTAAAATCTGAATGGATTGCTATGGACAGTAGACTGATCAGTAAGTTTAATTGTGTATAAAATGTCAGTGCTAGAATAATAGGTCATTATTTTGTGTATTTAAATTAACCGAGGGAGGTAATATTGAGTAATTCTTTGTAGCACTTAACGCAGTTGAGGAAGCAGCTTTAAATAGGGCAAAAGAAGGACGTAAAAGACTGTCTGAGATACACAAAAATCCAGCGAAAAAACAGGGTGATATTTGGGAGGACACTCAAAGAACTTCTTCGTATAGAGTAATATATCTATCCAATTTTAATATGATTACCGTTGTATTGGCTGTTTACTTATAAATATTTATTTTTAGGCTAGTGAAATGATAAAATCTTTAGCTAGCATAACAGCAAAACAAAAGAGAGAATAAATGGAGGATAAGTCTAAGGTAACAAAAAGTACAGATTTTAAAGGCATACGAGATTTTCAGAAAAATAATCTTTCTTTATCCGATCAACAGGTAATAGACAATGACTTACGTTTATCTGGCTCCGAGCAATTGACGTTGGCCAGTCGCGGGTACAAAATTATAAAGAAAATCAATGAAGGATCATATGCAAAGGTTTTTAACGATTAATTAATGATATACTAAATGCAAATGAAATATTTACCTTTCATCGTCTTTTAGGTCTACCTTGCGGAGTACAGAAATCCCAGTAAAAGTGACAAGCTGGTAATCCTAGCGTGCAAAGTTATCGACACCAATACAGCTCCCAAAGACTTCGTCAAGAAATTCCTACCGAGAGAAATAGATATGTTGATAAAATTAAACCATCCACATTTAGTGCACACACATAGTATATTTCAGAGGAGATACAAATATTTTATATTTCTACGCTTTATGGAACATGGGGACTTGCTGGAATATATCCTGCAGAACGGCGCGGTGCAAGAGGACCAGGCAAGGATATGGACTCGGCAATTGTCACTCGCGATACAATACATGCATGAACTAGAGATAGCGCACAGAGACATCAAATGTGAAAACGTATTACTGACGGCGAATAAGAACGCAAAGTTGTCTGATTTCGGTTTCGCACGGACTTGTGTCGACAAGAAGATGAAAGATGTACACAGTGAGACATTCTGTGGCTCCTTGTCGTACACTGCGCCGGAGATACTACACGGTTGTCCGTACTTCCCGAAGCCGACTGATATTTGGTCATTGGGTGTGGTCGTGTACGTGATGTTGAACAGAGCAATGCCTTTCGAAGACAAGCACATCAAGCAGTTATATCAGGCGCAGATCAATCGCAACTGGAGGTTCAGGTCGCGATACGCCGACACGCTCTCCGACAACTGTAAGCGACTTGTTGCCTTGATGCTCGAACCTAACTACCAGAATAGAATTAAAGTTGAACAAATCATAAGCAGTGAATGGATAGCAATGGATTCTAGACTTCTAGGTCGGTATTGCTAGATTGACAAATGCATTATTTCATTATTTAACACCACCAAGTTCGTATTATTAGCTCTCTCTCTCTCCCGTGCGTCTAAACGCGCTCAGAAAAGATATATTAATTTCCATGTTTTTTTACATTTTCATAGAATGGACACCACAAGAGACGTTAGCTTTCAAGAAGGCGAAAGAAGAAAGAAACCACCTACAGAAGAAGTTAGAATCTACGGAACTGATCAAAAACGAGAAGGAGACTGTTTTGCCAGAGAAGTCTCTTGTCAACAATTCTATTGACGTCACTGGTTCTACGTCTTCCTGGTATATAATGCATAAAAACTTAGGTTCTATTGATCTTTTTTGTCACTTTTTATTTGGATTTTTTTAACTGTCGACGCTTTTTCAGAGTTCACACACATTGGGTCCCGAAAAATCACGAAAAATAAAAGAAATCTGTATGAAAATAAAAAATAAATGTTTAACTGATTTTGTTTTTTAATAAATTTTGTATTATTTACTTACTACTCCACTCTACCGCCGTCTCCGTCTTCGTCGATCTTCGTCTCCATCAGTTGAATATAAATGTACAAAACTTATATAGTCTTTATTAACGTTTTAGTGGATAATATCACAAAAGTAAATAAAGCCTCATACTAAAGGGATGCACCAAGCATCGCCCAGATTGTACTGTCACCGAAATATGACAGCTATACAAGAATTGTTATTATTTTAATTTATTTACGCTTTTTATTATTCAGATTGTGGATAATTATTTAATTGTGTTATGTTGTGTCTTTTGAAGCATTCCTCATTATTATAAAATATAATCTACAAAAGATGACGGACATCTCAGAATTTGTCAATTTTGATTATTCATGACATTTATTTGAGTGATAATTGACAAGTAAATATGTAACGAATTTGTTAAAATTTAAGTTAATTTAATTCAACATGAATGACTAAAGTTTACTCAAAATTATAACATTATTTATGAAATTTAGATTTGATTTATTATGTTATTGATTAAAGTAAAAATTAAACCATTATGAGGGTAACCCACAAATGGGACAGGGTGATAAATTGGAACTTTCTACGACCCCATCAGATTTGAATGTGTTACAGGAAAAAGGTTTCATTCTAGAAAAGATTATAGGAGAGGGGTCGTATGCTAAAGTAAGTAACGTATATTACATCGAATAATTATTTTGTACGTTTAAGTTTCGTTCTACTAATACTACAAAGGCAAGTTTTCATATTAAAATATCCGTGTACAAATTTAAACACGTGTTGCAGGTTTTCAAAGCAACGCAAATGATGGACGAGACGAGGCACTGTATATTGGCGTGCAAGGTGATCGACACGGCGCAGGCGCCGCGAGATTACCTCTCCAAATTCTTGCCCCGAGAACTGGACGTTCTGATACGTGTAAATCACCCACACATTGTCAACGTGTCCCATATTTTCCAAAGAAGAGCTAAATATTTCATCTTCCTCCGCTTCGCTGAGAACGGGGACTTATTAGACTTTCTATCCCAACATGGCGCCGTGCCGGAAAATCAATGCCGGTTGTGGATGAGACAGATCCTATCCGGCATACAGTACATACATTCTATGAACGTGGCACACAGAGATTTGAAGTGCGAGAATATTTTGATAACGGCAAATTACAACGTGAAGATAACAGATTTCGGATTCGCGAGGAACGTGCGACAGAGAGACCGCGATATTATGAGCGAGACGTACTGCGGCTCGCTGTCGTACGCCGCGCCCGAGGTGCTCAAGGGCGTGCCCTACCTACCCAAGATGGCGGACATGTGGTCGATTGGAATCATTTTATACACGATGCTGAATAAAGCTCTCCCCTTCAATGAAACCTCAGTGAAGAAACTTTATGAAAAGCAGGTGATTGTGAATTTTCATTAGTCCATTAAAATAATATTTAGAGATTTCTATAGGAACTTACCTCGAACCAAAAGTCTACAATTTACAGGTGCTTTACACAGGTTCTTCCTTTGTACTATTAGATTGACTATAGTACTAGATGAAACCGTAATCGATCAGAAACTTGCGTCATAGACTCTACATATCAGTTATTGTGTTACATTGCAGATAATGCGCAAGTGGCGGTTCCGCACGAACATCGTGAACCAGCTGTCGACGGAGTGCAAGGAGCAGGTGACTGCGCTCATGGAGCCCGACCCTAAGGGCCGCCCCACAGCCACCGCCATCGTCTCCGGCACATGGATCGGCATGGACGCCAAGCTAGCTAGTTTGTATCACTTTTATATCTCAAATCAGTATTAACGCTTTCCATGCCACCACAATTTTATTACGATACTCTTATGTTTAGGCCGCCTACGAAATATATTAACAGTAACCTGCAACAGATTATCAACAAAAGTTAATTATCAATTGTCACGATTGTAAAACAGTATATATTTTTGTCCAAAATTCCAGAACTAACATTCCTAGAAGAGTCCCTTTTGAAACAAGCCGAAGAAGAAGCGCATATGAAAGAGAAGGACAACTACGTGGAGAGCGAAGTGGAAAGAATCGCTGAGTTGCGAAGAAAAGGTCGAGGGAAAGGTAAATCATGTAGTTGTATGTTTTTTAGATTACGAGATCACCTGGTATTATATGTTTCTGTAAATGGCGCCGGTATACTGCGATGTATAAGGTACCTTAACACGTTCAATGCCACTAAGATTTACCTATGAAAGTAATTGGACGTTAGTGGCACGGAACGTGTTAAGAAACATAGATAAATATCTTAAAACAAATGGATTAAATGTCCTCTTTGTCGCTTCTAGTGGAATGGGTGGCAGAAGATCGACTGGTGAATTATATTAATTTTTCTAAAGCAATACGGAATTAATAAAAATCCTTTTAACGAATCGACACATAAGAGCTGAAATAGAGATCTGTGTATTCGTACCAGGCGCGGAACAGAAGGTGAACTTCTTAAAATTACAAATAAAATATACAATTCAATGTAAATTTATAGGAATAGACGAATTTAAACGATAAAAATTAAATTTTATATACTTTGCTGGGGAACAGTTTATCTATAAATGCTGCGTAATTATTTGGGGGAGAGAAAGTTCCTTAGAATCATCGACAATGAAGTATTTTCTTTGTTCCAGAGGGTCTGAAAGTGTTGAAAGCAAGTGATGGGATTCATGAAAAATCACAATCCGTACTTAATCAAAAACATAAATAGAAAATATAAAAGTCATCATGTTGATCCAGTGTTTATTAACTTTTACATTGCATATTTTATTTTAATTTATTGTAAAAATTATTTAATACAATATGTACGATGTTTTTTTTTTGTTTTATCATATCATCGACGTTTGATACAAAGCTATGGAAGACAGTCTATAACGGGGTAGTACGTATATAATGTTGGCACATCTTATAGGAACAGGTTTGCGGATCTCTAATACAATGTAAATAAAAAACGTCTCCAAAAACTTTTTCGTACAAAATGACAACATATAAAGTATAAATTAGATTATTATAAAGGAGCGTTTGACTTTAATAGCTTTTAAAACCAAGATTAATAAACATAGTGAAGTTCGATTTACAATTTCGTACATTTTATATAGAACATAATAAAACTTTTTTTTCGCTAAAATTTTTAAATGCACGGCACACGCCTATTTTATTTCCTGTGACATGAAAACATTGTTGTTTTAAAATATCTTCATACACTTATTAAATTAAATTTAACGATTTTAACATTCACTTTTAATAGTAATAATACAATGAATACTAAAATAATAATAGAAGTTATAGTTCATTATAAAATCCAGAATTTCTTCGTCTAGTCGCAGTCAAACGCCCCTTATATTTAAAATCCAAGCACGACAATCTTTACACCAAACCACTGCCATACATTAGGCGAATACCATATCGCTACCTTATAATAAATATATTCTATTAGTATTGAATTTCATACATTATAAATACAAGTTCTCAAACTCTCTAACAATGAAAAACTCAGTAAACTCAACGTTGTCTACATATTGTATAAACAACTCGTTAACTTACGAATACTAAGAAAAACTCGCGGCAAAAGTCAGTTTAAATATTGTCACGTCAGTCATATTTATTTATAAACCACTATTACATTGTACTAAGTACTGATTTAATAACAACACTACATATTATACAAACATCATTATTTATGTAATACTTAATTCAATTTAGGGATGATCGATAATTGTAGTCAAAATATCGATATTACACGTTAGGAAGTTAGCTCAGGGATATAAAGTATTTAGCATCATAATAATGTTACTGGAATACATTAAACTATCAGTGAATAAAATATTTTATAAAAATTATCATCTACTTTGTAATCGATTCCTTTCAATTCAAATATAGAATTCGAGAATATTATTCCAATAAGAAATATAAACCGTCGATATCGATTTATCTGAACATCGATCATCCCTAATTCAGTTAAACAGTTATGTAACAATATTTTCTAACTGAATCTAATAGAAGTGGCATTATAAAAATTGTTGGAATGTCTATTGCGATAGCTTTATTGTTTTTATCGAGATACAAGTTGAGATACTTAAGTTACTTATATTATTTTTTTATAATTTAAATTATAATCTTTCAAAATATAACATCGTTTGTTCTTATCAACTATAAATCGATAAATTCATTACATTGTATTTGGCAGTAACCGACTTCGCTGATATCATTTTTATATTTCTTACAGTTAAAATTTTATACTTCGAACAACTCGATGCTCTTTTAAAACTTTATTAAAATAATACATCAATTAATATAGTTCATAAAACTCAGCACCGAAGTTAGAGGCTAAAGCAAAACCTACAATATACTCTTTGATAAGCTAGCTACCAAATTGAACAACAATATTACAAAAGGTCACAAAAAATGACGAAAGCTATGCCAAAATAAAGTGAATAAATAGTAATTAAAATTAAACATGCCTAAAATAAATTAAAACGCCATTATTTTTTTTGAGTTCTATAAATAATTTGATTTATAACGCCCGGCAAACTTCTTGAACAAAAAGCGGCGTAGTGGGGGAAGTTTCGCGCACGTACACTTTTAGACAAAAGAATTGACATGTTTTAAGTATTTGTAATAATTGGGAATGAAAAAATATAATTTTAAATTTTAAAAATATGACAGACATGCATAAACAGCTTGTGCTGTTCTTTGTAATACTACAATTTCTTTAGATGATTCTTGTTTTATGAAATAATATACATCATATACAATTTTTATGGCTTGTCTTTTTAGAATAATGTGACTTTTTTGTGGCATACTCAACACGAAAATTTTAAAAAATAACAATCAAATAAAACTAAACAATAATAAACAAATAAGACTCAACAATAACAACATCAGAAAAAATCTACAAACAATTATTACCGAAAACAAGTAACAGGGAAATGGGTCAACAAAACTGGAGATAAGTGTACTCGGGAGTAAACGGAACGTGAGGAAAGAAGCGGGACGCAAAGGCCCACTGATTAACCAATAGCAAGCGAGCGCGCGCTCGCGCCCCCCCTTGCCCCGCCAAAAAGACCCAAAAATCGACTTCTGCGCAACTAAATGTATTGTTCAAGATGTTTGCCGGGCGCTATACCAATCGGTAAATTATTAGTTTTTTTTAACTTAAGAGTCCAAGGTAAAGCCTCGTATTTTTAAAAGTTGCCAGTTTAGATATTTCCCTTATTAATTAACTACACATTTCTTATATTTACCAACATGTGTACTATAAATATAAATCCATAACGATGTAGTAAAAAGTTTGAAATTCATTACACAATTAAGTTTTTTAAAGTTCCTATAAATATTTTGTGACAAAAACGTTCGGATACACTAAAACTTTCGAAGTGACAGTTCGGATACACATTCAACATGTTTTAATTTTCGAACAACTTTTAATGCAGTTCGGATACACGTCCAACACTAACTTGAACTGACACAGTTCGGATACACAATTCACTGCCACATTGAGTTAGCTAAAAGTCTTTCATTATAGATTTATTAGAGATGTAGATTAAGAGGATCCCTTAATGGGCAAGGAGTCTGAGTGCAGTTAGCAAGTGCGTGTTACCTGTGGCGCCCGGTGCGGCGCTAGTGTGCGCGGATGTCGTCACGCGGGGGAGAGACACCCGACTCTACGACTGCTACTGACTTTACTCTCATCATCTGAAAATATTATAATTTTATATTAGTAAGATATTTTAATATTTTTTTATTTATCCCAAGTAGGGTTATCGACACGCAGACGGCCGGCTGTACAATTAAGTTAAAAGTGGTTTATAAATGCGATAAGGCCAGGAATATAATTTTAGATTTTTTACAAATATATAGTAAAAATTTATTGATATTGTATGTTACCATTTTAATCAAGGTCCAAACTTGTGTCACGATATCCTAACAACCATAGTCGAATGGTGGGAATCGAACCCACGACCGCGCGGTCGGTAGTATTTTTAACCATTAGGTTATTGGAGCTTCAAAGCAAGTAAGAAACTTTATTTAATGAGTATTTTAACATATTTAGGCCTTTAGGTGTCCCTTTACATTGGCTGTTAGTTTTAAAACAAATGTATCTTAAAATGAATGACATTATTTACATTTATAAAATTAACAAAATATTTTGACATTGAAATAAAAATACCGCTATAACGAAATAAAGCAAAACCAAAACCACACCCTTGTTAAAATTGTTATTTAAAACAAACACCAAAAACTAAGTCTACGATGCATAGAAAGATATAGGATTATGTGATGAAAAATAAATAAAAAAGTTTACCAAAACTAAAAACATCGACATTTTTCGAGAACTGGTGGAAAACATCACTAGAATCAATAATTACACATTAACTGTGAAAATATGTTATAATATAACGATTTAACTAATTATGAAATAAACAATATCGATGGACATTTTATTGACTAATCAAATTATTTTCAATTATTGACTGGCAATACGTAGATTTTTTTATTAATTTCATTAATTATTAATTAATAACCTATTGCTTTGTTTACTAAGCTTACACTTTAGTATAACAAATCTACAATATAACTAGATTCTGCACATTGACCTGTATAAATGGACAGGCTATAACGCATGTGTTTTTGTTCCTATTTTCGCCATTTTGGCGGTCTCTGTTGGTAGAGGTCTTCTCACAACCGAACTAACAATAGAGATTTATTAAACTGTCAGGAATACGAACAGGGGTGTGTTGGGTGGTTGTGGGTGGTTGTTGGTTGGTTGTGGGTGGTTGTGGGGTGGTCGTGGGGGGTGTTAGTACGTTAGTGGTGTTGACTCACGGGCGGTGCGAGGTCACCTGAGGCATCCTCCCGCAGCGGACAGACCAGCTCGCCCAGATCCAACTCCTCGCGGCTCTTCTTGCGCTTCAACGAGAACTGGCTCTTCTTTGGTACCTAATAAATATTAATAATCTCTTTATAACGATTTTTTTTTCATTGTTAAGTCACCGCTAAGAGGCTCCGAACTTAGTGTTTTTTTTATATTTATTTTATTAGGACATCACGCCAACATACCATATTTTAGGGATTCCAAGGTTTTATTCAACTACTCTGCATTATTACGGGTTGATTTCACACATATCTTTTTTTCGCATAAATGTACAGACATCGCGATGTTTTCCATCACCGCAGGGTAAATTATGTATATTGGTACATGGCAGGAGTCGAACCCAGGATCAGTAGATTACAAGTTTAGTGCTTAAACTTCTGAGCTACTGACGCAGTCGCGAGTTTTTTTTATAGAGAATATCTTACATAAGGCCACTAATTATGTACAGTCGAGGACGTATACTTACTACCCATTGATGTGATGTCATTTGTAGCCCGTAATAGATTTGTCTATGGTCAATTAAGTGAGAATTAGATTTAATCCTTTGATTGAATATACAGATCTCTTACATCTAGTCCTCGTACCTTATATTTGGTAGTTGCAGTGAGCGGCTGGTAGCCTAATGTTTGTTCCGCGTTACGTTTCTGCTGTATCACTTCCCGGCCAAGTAAGTCGTTAAACCTGTAATTAAAAATACGAACATATAATTATTTTTAATACCTTGACATTTTTCTAAGATACTTGCGTTGCTGATAACGAAAGTCGCATTTTTAGTAGTTTGTTTATCTTGTCCTTTGTTCCGGGTAATCTCTGAAAAGACTGGACTGATTTGGACGGGACTTGCGATAAAGGGGAATGATTTCGATTTTTGTATGTATTGAAATAACTCAAAAACTGCTGGGCCGATTTCAAAACCATTAAAAAGCTACATTATCAGTAACATAGGTTATTTTTAATTCCGCGTAGACGAAGTCGTAAGCAACAGCTAGTATTTATTAATGCAGAAAATGTACTTGAATCTTGAAAAGTGTCTGTATGTCAGAACCGCAATTAAGGAGCCAAAGAGCCACATGTACCTTTGGAGCCAGACTTTGCTGGCCATTGGTCTAGACTTTAGGAGATACTAACCTTTGCGTAAGATGTCGTCGCAGCAGCGTCTTGTTGGCGGGGATGTTGAGCAGCGCGGCCAGCAGCTCCGCCGTGAACCTCGGCTCGTATAACATCAGACCTCCATGAACACCTGAAAACCACATGTATATTAAAAAAATAACGAGCGATAATCGAAGTCGAGCGTCGATGGCTCAGGGATTTAAGTACTTGACTTGTAATCCGCAGATCCTAGGTTCGAATTCCGTCATGCACAGTCGCGGAAATCCGCGGTGTTCCGCTTCAGGAAAAAATCCCTTGTTCATTGAAACGAGACAAACTCCACCTCTTCCTACAAATAACTAATTAGACAGCAGTGAGTGGTGCAAACCAAGGGATAATAATAAAAAGAAACTAGCCGTGTACTTCTAACATTTGATATATTGTAGCTTTTTTAATGGAACACCGCCAGTTACCCCGACTGTACTAATGTGATTTTCGATTTTTCGAATTTCATATGTACATAATTTACCCTACGTTCTTAAGGTGAAGGAAAGCATCGTGATGCCTGCATATTTAAAGAAATTCGAAGATATGTGTGCAGTCAACCCGTAATAGTCCAGTGTGGTTGACTAACGCCTAGTCACCCTAACTTAGGATAGAATCCAAACCCCGCAGTGATGTATAGTGAGCTGATGATCATGAAGTATATACCGGCTCCTCGCAGATTGGGCGCGTACTCCGCCAGGTCTATCTCCTTGAGCCACTGCATCACGCGGTGCGAGGACCAGCGCGCCAGGTCCGCGGGCGCGCGCTCCGACGGCGCTTCGCCCTCGCCCACGCCCGCCGCGGGCGCTTCGCCCTCGCCCACGCCCGCCGCGGGCGCTTCGCCCTCGCCCACGCCCGCCGCGGGCGCTTCGCCCTCGCCCACGCCCGCCGCGGGCGCTTCGCCCTCGCCCACGCCCGCCGCGGGCGCTTCGCCCTCGCCCACGCCCGCCGCGGGCGCTTCGCCCTCGCCCACGCCCGCCGCGGGCGCTTCGCCCTCGCCCACGCCCGCCGCGGGCGCTTCGCCCTCGCCCACGCCCGCCGCGGGCGCTTCGCCCTCGCCCACGCCCGCCGCGGGCGCTTCGCCCTCGCCCACGCCCGCCGCGGGCGCTTCGCCCTCGCCCACGCCCGCCGCGGGCGCTTCGCCCTCGCCCACGCCCGCCGCGGGCGCTTCGCCCTCGCCCACGCCCGCCGCGGGCGCTTCGCCCTCGCCCACGCCCGCCGCGGGCGCTTCGCCCTCGCCCACGCCCGCCGCGGGCGCTTCGCCCTCCGCCGCGCGACGCACCATCGTCTCTGGATTGAAGTCGTTCTCGCGCAGCACTTGGATACCTGGAATTTCATATATGCAATATATTTTATATCTCATTATCAAAGCCAGTCTGTTACTAATTTCATAAGATAGATGTAACAAAATTAATGTTTAATTAACACATGATTTTGTTTCTAGAATATAATAACAATGAACATTACACGTACGTCTTGTTCTAACCGTGTAATTCCACTCCCGCAATTTGTTCTAAGCCTGTGTAATAAAACACCGTTCTATTTACAAAATAAATGCTTTTTTTCCTTGAAAAAAAAAGACATATTCCGCCTCTTCTTACAAAGGTTTCACTCTCTACTGAGTTGCGCAATCGATGGAACAATATTAAAAAAAAAAACAATTAACTGACGGAGTCGTGAGCGAAAGCTATTATATAAAAACCATGCTGTAATTGTCGTTTCAATGCGTCCAATAGGTTGAAAGGATGTTCTGTGATGGTACCTCGTCGTATGGAGAGCGCGTGCAGCGCGTGCGTGACGCGCAGATGTGCGTGCAGGTCGTGGTGCGTGAGGCGGTGCAGCAGCCGGCCGTCCAGCGCCGCGTCCGCCGCCGCGCCGCGCGCGCCGCACACGCCCGCGTCCTCCACCCAGCGCAGCGCCCACGCCGTGTCCAGCGCGCCCGCAAGGCTCAGCTGCGCGTCGCCGTGCCCGCCCTGCGCAACGCCCGCCACTCAACTGCTCAACTGGGAGGAACCTCGTACACCGACGTCTCACAAACTAATATTGTACCCTTGCATTGCGAGTTTCGTGTGGTTCTTCAGTAGCCTATCCACCGCTACTACTGACGTGTGGATGATCCCAAGGGTTCTTGCGGAAGATCAGCGCTGGCTATTTCAATTAGAAGCATCCAGCATTCATAGCTGAGCGAGGACCCAATCCGGTCAGCATTGCAATACTCATTTTAAATATTTCGTTTGTCCTTTATTTCTTATTTATTTACTTTGTTTTTTATAATTTCAAATTGTGTTTGATAAGATTAAATGTTGTTTTTTTTATAATATACAGATGTATAATGTACATATTATGCAAAATTAAATAATCCACGCCAATCGTCTATTCGATCAGATAGCAAATACCAATTAAAAAAAAAAGTTGTATATATCTGCTTTACTATCTTGAAAATCGAAAGGACACGATGTCTTTCCTCACTTATTTTCTTGTTTAGTCTTCATGAGTATTGGACGGCTACAATACCAGTTTTTAAAGTTACCACTAAAAAGTAATTAATTTGTTACTTAAGCTGTAATGTAGAGATATTAAAACATACCCTAATGAAGAATAAAGGATTCAAAATATTGCATACAACATACCATAAGATCAGTAATAGCGAGTATAATCTTCTTCTTGTGCATGGGATGTTTGATGGCGAGCTCCTTCTCTATGGTAGCGTGCGATGCGTTGGCGAGCACGCCGCGCGCGTCCTGTGCGCCGAGCCAGGCGCGCGCCGCCGACACGTACACCTCCAGCCCCAGGCCCTCCAGCCACTGGCACGTCGTCTCGCAGTCCCACTCGCGGATGTCCGTTGTTTGTCTAAATATTGTACACAGAAAATTGGATTATTCCCAACCGTCACCCCGCTCTGTCCCCACGTGGGGACAGACGAGAATAAAGTTTCATTCGACCTTTTGCGATGAGCGGACGGTTGGAACTTATTTTATTTCTTAACGGTTCCATCTGTCACATTGGTGATAGTGGGACGGATGAAACTCTTTGTTCTCATTTGTCACCACGTGGGGACAGAGCGGGGAGACGGTTGGGAATAATAAAGAAAATTTATAGCTTTGCAATCGCTCAATGTTAAGGTGCCACTTAAAATCTCACTAATATTATAAATACGAAAATGTATGTGGATGGATGTTAAAATTTGTAGTAAATGGCTAAACGGATCTCGATGAAATTAGGCATAGATGTAGAGGATAGTCTGGAAGAATACATAGTATACATACTTTTTTTTTAATTCCACGCAGACGGATCGCGGGCATAAGCTAGTAAATCAAATAGGTCAAAATGTTGCAGCATGGAAAGCGGTTACTTTCCTTAGAGGAAGTATAAAATTGGGCGCCTGGCACTTCATTTATCACACAAAACTTAGAAAACTTATTCTGCTTCTGTGAGGTTATGGTAGTCATGACAACAGATGTTAGGGACCAGTTTTACTGGTTGGATATCTAACAAGTAGTTGTGTGCACTACCTCGGCAGTGTGTTGACCCTGCGCGGGGCGGAGGCGCGCAGTCCGCCCCGCGCGAACTCGTCGCCTTCGAGTCGTATGCCCCCGCCCCCGCCTATGCCCCCGCCCCCGATCCCGCCCCCGCCCCCACTACCAAGACGCGCGCGCACCTCGCGCAGAGACGGCGAGGGGCTGCCCCGGGGCACTGCCTCTTCTTTCTCCGCTATAAACAAACACTTAATAAATTCAAATCATTGCTTATGTCCAGTTTACATAATCCAGTCAATAAGCGAATCCAGATTAAAGTGGTAAGATAAACTCACGGAATGTTTTCGCTGCAAATCAATAACAAGATCAAGACAAGTTCGACAGACAATTTTCACAAACATAAAATAAGTAAAAGCACACTTATTTAAAACAAATAAAGGTTTTAAGATTTCATATGAAATTCATGCCCCATTTTATTTAAATGAATGATTTTACATAACATATAACGTCACATGCACAAATAAGGCGTCATGCATCATGCAAATTAATGATTCTTTCAGTAATTTATTAAAATCATCACTTCCACGTACATCGAAGGCACGTTTTATGACGTCATCGCACTCAGATATTATATTATTGTGCCCGCGTAGTACATATACATAGTTTTGATAACATAAATAATTACAATACTCACAACATTTAAGCAGGAAGCATGCAGCAAGAAAACCTTAGGAAGCGTGTAGAACTTGGAAATTAGACAAAAAGCAAATATTGTTAGAAGTAAAAACTAAATGTATTCAAATAAAATTATGCGAGGACGCGGACATAAGGTACACGGATTTAAAAAAAAAATTAAAATAAACTTGATGTTTGAAAAACAAAAAATTTAAATCTAAACTTCGTTTAAAGGTAGTAGTATCACATTCTTTGAATTGTAGAAAGTAACAGAATTAAAAAAAAATTAAAAAGCAAAATTAAGTCTGAAATTATTTACAACCGGCCACTAAGAAAAACTAAAAAAAAATCCAAGTGTCATATCACTATTTAAGGAAAAACTAAATGTGGCCTTAATTCGTATGCAATAAGGTTGATAATCGCATGTTCGTGTGCTGCACCTAGATTGGGCACCGAGTGTCCGCGGCCGCGCGCCACCACCATGTTGTTCTGTTTACCGAACGCGACGCGCGCCTCCGACGTCAGCACCGACGACCGCGGCAACGAAGAATACAGGTGCGTGTTGCGCTCGATCTGCCGACCGTAGTTAGCTGGTGGTGTCTGCAATCATAGATATTGAAAAAATAAGATAGAAGCTTGTCCTCTTCTTCCATTCAGAGAGAGAGAGAGAGCGAGACGAAACATATTTGTTTCTTAATCTATAAACGGATCCATGGAGCGTGAAGGAAAACACGCGATGTGACGTGATGAAACCTGCACATATCGGCGAAGAAATTCAAAGATATGTGTGAAGTCAACCAAGCCGCACTTGGCCAGCGTGGGCCAGCGTAGTTGATTAATGCCTAGTCACCCTAACATAGGGTAGGCTCCGAGCCCCTCGTGGGGACGTATAGTGAGCTGGTGATGATGATGATGAATCCATTAAACCATACAATCTATTCATATGAGGATCTGCGTATTTTATTCCTTGGTTGCTCACTCTGTCTTACCCTGGGCGGTGCTGGTCGTGGTAGTGGCGCGGCGTCAGGCGGAGGAGAACGTTCTAGAACTCCGCGCTCCACCACGCGTAATCGGACTTCGCTTAACTTTGAAAGAAGTTCTAGCTTCTGTGTCTCCAATGACGATCGGGATAGCATCTCCTGGAAATAATTATTTAGTACGTTTAATATTATTACTTTTGAAGATGATTTTGTTTTTGTAAGATGTAAACCAATGAATAAATCCTAACATCTCAGGATGCTGCTAAGATCTAAAGTGATACGTTTTAATATAATACATAAATGTAATGATAACTCAATAATTTTGCTGTATATTATGTTTGTTTGCATAACGATGTTTGTAACAACATTGCAAGAAATACATGCAACATCCAGGTCAGTAAAATAAAAGTTGCACTTTGGCTGATAACATCAGTATAGAGTATAAATAAAGGGGGTCGTGTTCTGCTCGGCAAATAGCCAAAATAGACATAAAGTGCATACTTTATGGGTAATATGAGAGTTAAATGGCAACATAAAACATGGCAAGCCTGCAACACTGGATCGTAAGCCCTAAAATTAAAATAGCAATAGTTTACGTTACCTAATGATGGTACGTGTTAAAAGTAAACAGAAACGGTGATGTTTCGAAACTTTTTAATGTAAACAATACGTTTCGACGTAGATAAACATTCTGTAGGTGGGGTACACTATGATACATTTTATAGCTGCGTTTGTTATCACAGGGATTAATAAGGAACGCGTCTGGAGAATGTACGTAGGTGGCGCAATGAACGGATATAGAGAGGCGTAAAGAAATTCACTCTTCCTGGTATTAGTTAACCTTTTATGATTGAAAACCATGTAGTCTATAGCATTTAATATTCCGATAAAATGTTACCTTTTAGATCATCCTATTCAAATATACTGAACTGTCGAATAAAAGTTTCTTTAACGATGGTTTACAAATAAGACCATGCATATAATATCTGATTTAAACATAGGCACAACTTTTGTCTTCCTCCTGCACAAGTATTTGATATAAAACGTACACCATTTATTTATAGATACTGTTTAATTTTTTTTTAAGTCTGTGAGTTTAAAGACGCTAAGTCAATGTACCAATGATTACAATCTTACACACTACGCCGAGAGGAAATATTCACGTAATTTAGCACAAAGAAACATATGGCCAGCAATAGAAGCTGTATAAATAAATCAATTGGTAGTCTGGTAAGACTCAAGATAAGGTGACCTTGCTCGTTTTATTCCCGACAACGCGAGTATCAATAGACCGACCGCAAGCCAAGGCATACGATGCGCACATGTTATAAAGACAATCTATTTACGCAAATATATAGGAATTTAATCCAGTAAAAAAATGAACATCATAAGTGATATTATGTCAACAGAAAAATCCAACTGTCTGATAATTAGGTTAAAACACTTTTATTACTTAGCACTTAATGCAATGTTCTTCGTAGCCATATCATCTTAATTATGAATCGAAGAAAGATATCATTTTCATGTATTGTAGAAATCACATTGTAACATACACGAAATGGTTTCGTTACAATAAAGTTCTTTTCATAAATTACTATTTGCATCAACAATGTCACAGTTACTGTGCAAAAAAAGTATTATTCTGTGACAGATAATAGGTTTTCGCATTCAAGGGTTTCATGTACCCTTTTGTTTCCTGATACAAGTTCTTTGCCATAAATGCGATAGGGGAAATATAACAACGACTATTATTGTGATATGATCATACTGATTTTTCGATTTGCTAACTAAAACTTACATAATATGATATTCTCATAAAAAAATAAAAAATAAAAATAAAAATAAATGAATAAAGATTCATGTTATTACATTCTCGGATCTGCAGGACATGAATTGAATTTAGGATGAGGTAAGTCGAATCAAAAAGCTCTTACGATAATTCAAAACTCATAAGTTACGGGATTAGATTGCCTTTTTCTTATTTGTTTCAACTGCATAAATTCGTATGCAATATCTCTATTAAGCCATAAATATAAAAATCAAGATATTCCATTCAATACAAAATAGAAAGTTTCAACATTGAAAAAAACGCCGCGGAGCAAGTCTGAAAGAATCATAATCCTCCACACCACTCCGCAGCGGTCGGTTCAAATAATAAAAAAAAACCCTCATCCTATTCTTTAAGCCGTTGGGGTGCAGAAAAAGTAGATTACGTTACGAGTGAAAAGACGAATGAACAGACTTAAATAAACCAACGGATTATTTAAAAAATACTGTTAAAAACACGATGAAGCAATGAAATCTTTTACTGGATCTATTCGATTTTAAAAGGAAAGTGTGCATTTAAATAATGTTCGGTTTAATTTCTTTTTAGTATCTATCTAAGTAAATGGATAGATAACAACTTTTCATCCTTAGCGCCTTGCTAGCGCTCTTTATTCTAGTTGAGATCTGCTTCTGATTTGTGCGAAATAAGTAGTAACCATCTCAGTAATATTATCAAGGCGTTACTAGAACGGCTAGATGTATACATAAATTATAACGTACGAGCAATCAGCTAACCTATTCACAAATCATTTGCGTTCGCAACATATAGTCACATTTTTATAACGCTTTCAAATTTTCTACGTTTTGCCGAGATGAGAATTGAAAGCCAACGTTTCGTTAATAGCTACATATGTGGTCAAATAAACTTAATGTGAATGACAGGGCAAGGGTATTTAGTTTGCTACCATCTTCAGATCTCTTCCAGCAAACACATCACCTTTAATATCCATAAAAAAGTTTTAAGCCTGATAGTTAACAATGTAACAATGACCCATATCAAAACTACAAATAGAACATCTTCAATACAGCTATTATACTATATCCGACAAATAAATCAAATGATGTCATTGTCAATGCAGCATTACTAATCGGCAGTTAGGCTTAACATCGTTCGCATTGTAACGAGACAAGGCATAGTCGAGGCAGTGGAAATTGTGCAGCCCACACCAATCATGTTTATTCAATAACCGTACTGTCGCGATGTAGGCCGAATGCTAAAGACCTAAACGCTTTATGGAGTCAATTTGGCGAGGCTAACGGAACTCCCGGTGTCCGAGCAATTTCTTTTACCTTAACTAATTGATAATATTTATTCTTTAACGATCATGAGTTTCATTTTAGGACTGGCACTAGATGTGCATACTGATAAACGATTCCAGCTGGTTTTATCACTTTTCTATGCTAATCGCGATATCAAAGAGCTTGAAGACATGAACACATAAAAAGTGAGGTCAATGACTGATAAAATGCCAAAGCTTTGTACTATTTGATAACCTTTGAGTTAAAAAATATATGTTACTTACATCATACACAATAATTATGAAACTTTTATCTCAGAAAGGATAAGAAGGGACAAAACAAATTAACCAAAACCAACTAACCTTTTGTAACCTCTGTTCTGTGTCATCAAGTTTCTGTCTTGTGTCGTTGAGTGATCGCTCCAAGTCCGCCATCTTCTCGGTCTGAGCTGCGATTTGTTCCGACAGCACCTGCACTTGTAACTGCAAGCTCTCTTTGTCCGCTTCCAATCTCCTGACTCTATCCTCTGCATCATTCTGAAATTCAAACAGAACAAATCTTACTCTATTTTTGGTTAACGCACCAGATTTTCGTCATACAAATGAATCTATCATATGTCATATCAGACGTCTTTTAAGCACGTCAATTCACGCAATCTCTTCTAGACCTACCCCGGCTGTTGTGGCCTATTGACCCGATACTTCCAAATTGATATTTAATCAAGTGTAACACAAAGTAATAAATAATGGCTACTCCCACAATCCGATGTCTACACGGATTAGCTTACCTACCCTTTAAGGGTCATTTAGTCTCCCTACGTTTCTAATGTTTCTTTTCCTAAAAAGTTTTACTAACCAAATGACTTAGTAATTCAGGGACATTGGCAAGAAAGTGGTTATTGGTAATGTAGCCTGTGTTATTTGGTATTAATACGCTTTCTAGGATAGGTAGGATTATTAAAATTATTACATCTGTTGGTGTATAGCTACGATAAAAATATTTATTCTATACATATTTACTCTAATAAAACTTCGTGTAGATGCAAACGTAGAAACGTTCAGTCGTTGGCTACTAAATTCTTCACAACAGTTTAATCGATTAATGATCGACTTTTCATAGCAAAAATCGTTAGTTTACGTCATGGAAATAAATTTATAACATATTCTACTACTTAAAATTATCAAAAATTTGTTGTATTATAAAAATACGACAAGTTATTAAGCGATAAAAACATAAACAAAAAACAACCAACAAAACCCAGATATGCTAAAACATCGTTTAGAATTTAGAAAAACACACGTTACGTAACAACAAAAACATTGTTATTCTGTAAACATATCGTTTAGAAACGGATTATCAATTTGGGGCCTGTTTGAACGCGGATCGAATTTACCTTATAAGATCGCGAGGCGGGCATCGGAGGGAGCGAGGGGTGTGAGGGCCACGCGCGGTCGTGCATGCAGCAGGGGGGCGGGGCGGGCGGTCCGTGGCACCAACACATCGGCGGCCACCACCCGCCCTCCGGCCACCGGAAATGCTCATACGAGTTCCATCGACGCTGCAGGTCTGGAGGTGTTTCCTCGTTCCTCGGACGTCGCGGTCGCGGCGAGGCACGCACGCTGCTCGGATGCTGCGGGGGCTTGCTATTCAGCGACGATCTAGACTTTCGATCACGATCACTACGGTCGCTGCGACCGCCCGGCGTACGGCGTCTTCTATCCAAGCTCGCAGAATTGTAATCATCGGGACGAGTCCCTAGCGACGCAGCCTCGGTTCCTTCTTCCATTATGTCTCCGCTCGGCATCCATTTGAAGTCATCGTCGCAGCGTGTCGAGTTGTCCTTGCGTCTGTTTGGTGTCAATGTGTGATAGTCCGCGTCTCCGCAGCCGGTCTCGTACTCGTGCTCCTCGGAGTCGTCATCGCTGGTAGTGCTGGACTCTGTATCGGAGGAGTCCGCACGCTGCGGCGCAAGCACCCCGTCAGTCCACGTTCTGCATTTCACTGTGGCCTCATCGGGGCTGTCCGAGTCACCGCCTGTCACCAGATAACACGTCAGTATCTCGCTCGTTTACGGGCAGCCCCATGAGCGTCGAGTACTCACCCATGGGCGAGTACATATAGGAGCGCATGGCGGGGTGCACGTAGTCCACCGCCGCGCGCTCCCCTTCCTCCTCCAAGGGTTCCGTAAGATACTCGCGATCGGACATGGGGCTACCTTCAAACGACACTGCGCGACGTCCACTAGTAGCGAGTCACCGACGTGGCGCTATTTTAGAGTTTGGCCCGATTCCAGTCTAACGCTACGTCAGTGAGTCGTCCGCGTATTGTGAATTACGTACTTTCATGCGGGGGAGCCTCCTCGCTGGACTGAACGGACGCGGAATCGCGACCCGACGCCTCCGAGGCCGTCGACCGAGGACGCTCGCTGGCGGCGGATGTCCGGCGGGAGAGCTCCTCGAAGAAGATATCTTCCGACCGTCTCTCGGGGTTGGTTGTCTTCGCGACGGCCGGAAGCGAATTGAAGGCTTGATGTTTTTCGACCGCAGAGCGGTTGTGCAACGCGGCTATGGTGGCCGCCACGAATGAGCCCCCACGGCCGAGCTCGCGCATGTTTTAGTTCAAAATGAGCGACGCGTACGAATACGGCTAACGTCCGCGCCCGGAAATAGATCTCGGTTCGTGCGTCTGATGCATTCCGGACACCCTTCCCTCTTTGATCGTTTTTTATTGAAGTAATATGTTTTTAGGCGTTAGGAAACACGTTATTATATACACACGTAAACGAGAGTAATGTTATTTACACGGCGAGATTAGAATTGGTATAATGTAAGTTGTTAAACACACAACACGTAGCGAGTAGCAATGCGTGAGACGTGCGTCGTGGTGCACACGGCGCGGACCACTCGGCGTGGCGCGGCGCTGGCGCACTCGCACTCACCGACATGCAGTTGACTCCTTCGTAGAGGGACCGACGCATTCCGTCGTCACGATCACGATGTTCTTCATATGCGCTCTTTGCGTACATTTCAGTTTGATACAAACCCCATGTGTGAATATTTCTTAAATGTTCAAAATTATCATAAACGAATTGTGGATTATACGGTGGCTGAGTTGGGTAGTATGTCGGTGCGCTTGGTTCTTCTAAGTCGGTTTCCTTTTTTGCAGTTTGAAGATTCAAACAATTCATGACTTCTCTCGGATCTGTACGACAAAATATTTCTTGAAAGTTGACAATATTTACGATTTCTCTGTAAATTACTCTACTGAGAGGATTTAATAATACGTTTGTAGAAATAAAATTTATAGGTTGGCCAAAAATGTCACCGCACAAATCTTATACCAATATTAAAAATGTTTCAACTATATTTCTCAAGTCAAATAAGAAATACAAAGTAAATACAATGGAAAAGTCGTTTTATCTGTTCAGATAGTAGGGGTGGGTGATATGTTGCATTAGAGATCGTTTATTGCTTGTCGTTGCTGCACTCGGATCGAAGAGCAGTCGGGATCAGATACGTCTCCCCTCGTCGGAAATAGACACGACAGCTGCGACCGCTGGAGCATACGATAAAAGCGTAATTTTAATGCTACACTAACGAACGGACGTGTTTCCGTAGATCAATGTTTTTTTTTTACTATTTGCACACATCTATACCGGAAAAAAGTGTTCAAAGTTATTAAAAATTTCAATATTTACAACAAATGAACCTCATGAGATTTGTCATTGTGGTTTTTTTGGAGCAAGTACTTAAATGTTGCTTACTGCGCGATTTAACTTAGTAACAAGTTGTTGTAAATAGAAACATTATATACAAGTAACGTAATATTTCTATGTATAGAATATCATCAATATCAGATATATTGTTACGAACGGACACACCGACTAGTCTTATTAAAGTGATATACTTACCTTCAATTCATTGCAATACCGTTTACCATTTAACGTTTTATGGTTATTAAATCTCTGCTCGTTAAATTCAACTTTTAAGTTTCCGAGGTGAGCTAGATCGTAAAGTTGAAAACAGCCGAAGTTTGTAAGTTTCATGATCGATAAAATATGCATTTCCCTAGCTAAGGCAATTGTTCACATTACAAACTTGTAAACTACAAATATAAGAAAAGTTATCGGACATAGTTTTAAATTAAATAGATAAATCATATTCTCAATTTGTTTAAGTTAAAAAAGTCGTGTGGTCGCATTTCTTGTTTCAAAGCAGTTAAGCACTCCAGCAGTTAAACTTTCCGTTACTCTGGAATAGAAAATATAAAACACAGCGGCAAGTTTAACCTGAATTTGACATCGACAGACTCCCCGCCTTTGTGGGCAGACGGAGAATTTCTAGACAATATATATTTTTCTATTAAACCGAACGATATAGATTCGTCCACTTCTCAATTCAATCAATAACTCGATGTTAACTCGTTATTTTGATCACGCACATAAACACACGTAAATACACAACAAGAATGAACTCGAAAATGACTTTTTCTGTTTTTAAAGCTAAATTTAACAAGCTTCCCGTAATATTTCGTTTCGAAAGCAACGCTGCCCACAGCTAGCGGTTGCCAACTGATGACAAAATTTGTCACATGGAAATCAGCGCATTGTTATTGCAATTTACAAAGAATTTATGTCTACAGATATACCACACACCAAAACAATTAGAATAAAGTCTTTTACGAAAAGAGAAATGACACTTCTCTTCCTATTTTCCTGAATATTACAAAGGAAATTTTACGTCCGAAAACGACAAAACAATACAAGACAAAAGTTATGACTTTGATTGAAACAGAACATACTAACTACCTTTAATTATAAATCAATATCTATAAGTTATCTGCAAACTTAGACAAACATAACAAGTTAAGTTCAAATGTTTTCTCAAACTTTTAATAGAGTAGTTAAAGGCAATATGCACTCTAGACATCCTTATAACACAGTGGGCAAATGGACTTCCAACGCGGGACTATAAATATAACGACTCGACAATGTTAATAATACCCCGTTCCATTTAATTATTGCCCGATGAAATGAGCGAACCACACCGATGTTTACAAAACTTCCGAGATTCCTGGCTCCCAATGTTCGTGATATACAAGAGCACGTGTAACAGATTAAGCTCAACTCCGATATATTTAACTTTTGGCTTTTAAATTCTTCCTATATTCTTAAGTTTGAACACATTTCAGTTATACAAGAAGTTTTTGTTTTATAGATTGGAATATCATCTACTGTTTCAGTAGTTTAAATTAAGAAGTCAACGAACAAAAATAGTTTTGAAAACAAAAAATTACAATCTGCTTGGTACTTTTAAAAATATACAAATTAAATACAAACTGGTCGAATCAATTTTTAAAATTGATCTCGATAAACCTCCCACGTTTATTATTTTATTGAAATATATTCATATCTCAATTTTTCCATCTTTGCAAAAAATAACGATATTTATTTATTCGAAAAATTGTTACTGCATCCTGAATATTATCGCGGTCTCCCGTATTTCAAATGGAGCCTTCGATAGTATAATTAAAGTTCGCTGGCGTGGCCTCGCTTATTTGCGACTTTTCAAAAGTAAAAAATATTCGCTACAAGTTGGAATAACTCAGTTTCAAATTAATATTAATTAGTAGTTTTGAATCGACGCCTGACGAAGTGCAAGAGGTTATTGTGTTTTAAACTTCAATTGCTAGATTTTTTTAACAGGCGCTCTCAATCAATATTATTTTTAAACGCTTTTTATTAATTAGACATTCTGTTAAAAACTACATTTAAAGAGTCGTTAAGACTTTAACACACAAACAGCAATTGTAGATTCCAAACACAAGGAAATACTGTCGTAAAATACAAGCTTCATTAGATTTTCAACAAAACAATGGCAAACGAAGTTGAATATCGAACTGAGTCCAGAGGCGGAAACGGCACGGCCGGGTGCGGAACTTGGACTAAGTTCGGCGAAGGTTGTCGTGCTTAGACTCTTGGAAAGCAATTACAGTGGGCCGGACCCGCATTTATCTTTTATGACTGTTACTGATGAAGGAGTAAATAACACTCACAGTTTTAATTAATTTGTTATATGGAATTTTGAATAAAAATATTTTACTCTTTTCATAAATTGGCAAAAAAGGTAATATTATTAAGGGACGTAAATACCCCTTACTGTGGAAAATAGCAATTTTCAGTACTCATCAATATTGTAGCAATATAAATGACCTGACCCGTGTAAAGCAAGTAATAACAAAATGTAGAGCATCAATATTTCTTTATTTTTAACAAATTGGAACAATGAATATTACTTTCAAAATTTTAGGTACATTCGCTATTGTTTTCACAGTGCTTGAATTCTTGAAGGTTAAAAACTCTTTGTAATAAGAAAACCAATCCATTAAAAGTATAAGAAATTGGATTGTAAGACAAAAAATATTTTGGCACAGCCTCAATAAGTTATTACCACAATTTAAGATGCTTTTTCGTTTACAATGTAACAACGTATAATAAGTAATTACAAACATACAGTTTAATTAGTTTGCATTGAAACATCCCACTTTTTTGATTGTAAATAAAATCGATCATCACACAATACTTGAGAAAATTGGAAAACCTCCATCAAAGAATAAAAAACAGATAGTTATTTCGAGTCAGACGCTGTAAACGCTCGTCTGTTCGAATATGAAAGAACAATGCACCTGACGCCGCGTAAAAAAACACTCAGACAATGTTGCTCTGTGAAACTATGCTTCTATCGAGCCACCGGCACTAGTGATTTGTCGTAAAGCGCGTAATATCAAACACGTACTGTTCATAGCTTTTCCTTTACAACACGGGATCTGAACATCTCTTCAAAAATGTTTGCATGAAAATCGATAGGTACTATCTGTGTAGGTTGGTTATAGAAGACTAGAAGTGTTGATCTTTGAAGATTATTATTCCGAAACAGCTTTTGTACGTCTGTTTTGGTAAAAGATCAACACTTTTCCAGTGTCTCTATACAATTATTATACATATTCTCCGTCACAGATTAGCACTAAGAGTATAAAACCGAAGAAAATATAGATTCCGTGCAATTAGTTAGTTCTGTACACGACCAAGGCTTTTAAGCTCGAGACTTATAGCCATCGCTCTCTCGGGGCTCGGGAGCCACCTGAGACGCGCATTAATGTTTTTCCGGATAAAGTTCAATACACTTCTTTGTGTTTTCAACTATAAAAACTTTTTAAAAAGTTCCACTTAAAGTAGAATAATCTATTACAATCGATTTAGTATTTACAGAATTTTAATTAACGATGTCAGGAATATGTAATCTTACATTTCAAAGGAGAAGTTGTGCAAAGTTTATCAGCGCTTGGCAATTGGAAGTCAGTCATCGAGGCACCATTCCAATTCCAATTAACTGTCCAACAAGTGATTGATTTACTCTCACAGACGAACGAGGTGAGCATGTTAATTCAAAATCTTTATCAAACTGTTACAGGCGAGAAACAATTAGTAACATCATTGAATCGAAACATCCTGATACATGTAACCGATTTTAAAAATCTTAGATCATTTTCCAAAATTCTCTCTATTTCAGTTTTTTTCGGAGTTACTCAAGCTATATATTATTTTTCATTATCTGTGATGCGATAGTTACTGTGAATTGATCTTACCTCTGAAATAATATGGCATGGCGAGTTACCATAAATGTACCAAAATTTAAATATTATTTATTGTGCAAAGAATATTAACAATAAGCATATATCAAGCTCAAGAGGCTTACGGCCGAACCAGCCTTGGCAACGAAATGAGCTCTGTAATTCGTTTCTATTTCAACTCCGGGTCTACGCTAAACTTTTCTTGGTAGTTTAAAAATAAAATACACAACAGAATGGCAAGCTATGCCTGGACTTGACAACGACAGACTGCGCCGACCGCCTAGGACGAGGCGGCGTACTTTTCTTATCCTACTATTATCCTTGGAAATCCTTTGCCTATCGCATACTGTTATTGTTATATTGCTATTCCTGTTTTTTTAAAATATAGTAACCAAATGACCAGGATTCATAACTTCTTTGAAAGTAAAATGTTTAGTTCAAAATGAGCACATACTCAGCAATACTTTTTAATTAAATTCCTTGAAAACATAATAACGCATAAAACAAACGCATATTGAAAGTTTATACGATTTGGGAAACATTTAAGGACCTGCAATACTCACGGCGTAGAGCGTGCATAATATTTGCATATTTAAAGTAAAAAGCTGGAGGCTTGATGTCGACGAGACAGGCGCTTTGAATTTTAAATTACTTTCAGCGAGGACATAAGTCATCTGTTAAACAACGTGTCTATAACTAGGCTTAATGTGAAGAAAAGCTTAATATCGTTTAGACTTTATTCTGGTTTAAAAATAGCAGAAATGCAAATCAAATTGGTAACACATATAGCCTTGTACACAAACAGCCCAAGCTACGCCAGACGTAGCACATACTACGAGTACGTTGCTACGCGCGCTAAAGTAGATAGTGACGAAATGAAATGGCATCGACGGAGAAAAATATTTACGCATCCGATAATGACGTAATTCGGACTCCCCTTGTCGTCTCAAAGATAGGAAGACGATGGGGGATCAACTATTACTACGGCGTTTGTGTCAATAAAGTCTACATAACGACTTTTGTACAAATGATAAGCCATTAGTATATTTCTGTAATGACACTATTTTGATAACAAAATTATGTTCCCATATAGTGCATAATTCAATTCATATTAACGGCGATGCTGTAAATGCGATTATTGACTCTTTTATTTGAACCAGCCAGCGAATAGCAAACAAAGTCTAGAGGAAGTTTGCAAACTATGCAGACTGAATCCTGAATTTATATGCGAACAAAGACAGTTATAACGTGAACAGAATAAAGTACTTAAACAAGTATTAGTTAAACCAATTTAATTTTTTATCATTCTAACGGGTCCTCTGAGCGAAAGTACTCTACAATATACCTAGGTATAAATGTAATCTTTTAAACAAAGAAATATTTTTTGTGTCAACGGTAAACCTAAACATCGGCTTTGCATAAAATGGGAATAGAGCATTTATTTTTCAGGCATTCGTTGCATAACTTCTCTTTGGGGTTATATCTTCATACTGTGTTGCTAATTGTCCTGCCGGGAATATGGGTCGGCTGTTTGCGAGGAAATGCACATCAGCCAGCAAAGCCCTCAAGTGCATGCAATTAGTTGTTGCCGCGCGCAAGCCAGACGCTTTCCAGCTTTGGGTACTTTTATATAATGTTGCTGTACTGCTGTGCGCAGCGTGACACACTGGACGTGTTCTAATTAAAAAAGAGACAGAGAAATTCACCAATTATACGTCAGACTTTGAGATACATAACAGTCAAAAGTTCAGTGTGTCAAAAGACACGAATAAAAACAAAGCAATGCTTAATTTTTATACTTTTAAAAAATCTAGAAATCATTTTACGCCAACTGATTGTTGTTTTTGTAACAGAAAGTGGCAAACAAGAAAATGATGCTGGTAAACATCTGGAAGACGTCAAATGGGAGAACTTAGAGAAAGAGGATATATTCACTCTTACACGTCCCATCCCTCGCCAAATCAACTTCACCTTCCTATCATTTCCTTACAAGAAAACCAATCTATAACTCAATTTTGTCAAACTTAATTTAAACAGTGGCATAAAAAAGTTCTCTTAAAACATTAATAATTCATTAGGATTATTTTTAACTGATTGTTATGAATTAATGAAAAGTTACGGCTCTGTGGGCGTGATGACATTTTCGACGTTAAATCAATAGGCAGGCGCCTGTAAAGATACAAATCATATACAATTGGAAACCCGCCGAGCGAGGGGTTGCAGAGATGACTCACGCTCCTACTACACATAAGTATATGTATTACAATAAAATTATGTCAGCAGACTAACACAATCTTTGTAGAATGTTTTTGAACGATTTTTTTAAAATTAATTTAAACTGAGACATAACTATCTCGAAGAAGGAATTATGTAATCCTGATAACTCTTTAGTGGAATCGAAGAGGACATAGTTTGACGGAAAATAGATTACTTTACGAGTAATGCTCCGATTCATTGTTAAAAAAAAAATCGTATATATCATTCATAACATTCGAATGACGGAAAAGTATTTCCACATACGATCACATATTAATACAGCTTTACAAAACAGAAATGTGCATTTCATTTCTGCATCAGTGCAAAGTTAAAAATTCCGAATGTTTTACTCCCAAGCTCGACGTACTCGTATACATTCATCACAAAGGCAACATCATCCCAACAGCAACAGGCAATGAGTTATCGCTATGTGTTGTAACGGAGCCCGTTCAGCTGCGAACAAAGTCGGTCAGCACATAACCGTTTATCGTTTCGTTCGACAATCGTTCAACAATACGTCCTCCGATTTGAACTGTCTGTCGGTATTGATTTATTGATACTTACATCGATTATTAAAATTACAATTATATTTGTGAATAAGTTTCAATTAAAAGCAATCGAATAGTTGTTTGTAAAGATTGAGATGAGAGACGCGGTGCATATGATCCAGGTAGAGTTCAGGTCCTCACAACTCATTTATTCCTTACAATTTTATAATTTGGGTTATAAGAGTAACATATAACGATGTTCAGCACTGATGTGACAGGTGCTTTGAATTTTAAATAACTCTTTGCACAGCAAATTTGCTTAGGCTCACGGCAAACAGTATAGCATTACAGGAACAATGCAAAATCAGCTTAAAAGCTACGATATTTAAATGTAAAACCTTATCATTAGCATACACTGAATCATTTAAGCTAGTTATTTCAGCCCTAAATGCTAAAATATCAGCATATTTTTGCATATACACCACAGGTAATAATCCTATATGAATAAATACTGCTTAGAATATAGTCATCCATTTTTCCAGAGACCATATAAGACAAACGTTTCCCGATTGAACAAAAAATAAACCTAACAAATGTTGATCAGTTGAAAGTAGTGGTAGTAAAAATATATTTCACTAGCTTTCGCCCGCGACTCTGTCCGCGCTGAATAAAAACAAATGCAAGTAACCTATGTGTTCTTCCAGACTATCCTCTACATCTATGCCAAATGTCATCGAACTCCGTTCAGCCGTTTAGGCTACAAGCTCTAACAAACATCCACCCATCTAAACTTTCGCATTTATAATATTAGTATGAAGTATGATTATGGTAACAGTAATATAGAGGTAAGAACTTTGCAGACAGCCATATACGTACTCTAATGGAAAATATAAGTTTTACTTTAGCGTACTCGTCGCATATTCTAATTAGTACTGATGTTAATTTGTTCACATAAAATTACTGCTTGGAAGCGAAACGTGCTTAAATTGTAAAGCACGTCGTCTTGTACAAACTTGCTAAAGCAAAACAAACATGCCGTGTAATATCTAAACAGTATATGAAATCTAGAACTCGACTCGAGAACTACACCTTTAACTGTATTATTTACTTTAACCCTGACACTAATTTCACAAAAACAAATATGTTTAGAGATTACTAAAAAAAACAATTTCAGAGTCCTTCAATTCATCGACGGATTCCTTTAGAGATAAAATATGGTCTCTATGGTTCTTTGTTAACATAGAATAGAATATTCCTTTGTTAGTAAAAAACATATCAAACGAGCTGTTTCCGAAATTAACGTTATAAAATAATTAAACAGCATATCGATTATCTTTATTCTCAATGCCCACTACGTTACGATCTTACGTTAAAGCTTAATAGGCTATGTTAGTACCTCGTAGGGAAAGGTTAGGTGCATTTTAATTAGGCGTAGTAACGGACCTGCTACCTAGATGGTAGGGAACGCCGGTAGCGATAATTAAACTTCGTTTATATAGCGGCGTAAAGGATTAATAACATCGATCTTAAAGGGTACACCTTTAATAATTACACTAATGCAATTTGAACTGGCGTATTAAATATTACTTGCATTTAAATAGTCAGAATATTTGTTATGATCAAACTATACTAGGGTAGGGAAGGGTAGCTGACATAGACGAGCATATTATAGGCTACTTTTGTCTTAATATTGCGTGGACGAAGTCGCGGGCAACAGCTATGATATTCTAAAAGATAATTGGACAATGAGCATGTATTTCATTATTTACATTAAAAGGCATCACTTTTAATTTAAAAAATTTAGATCAAAGTAGTAACCCCGCTGTGTTTCTTACACATGGTTACATTTGTTTTGTACCGTAGGTACCTTCTTTGACAAGTTTTTGCCCGTTTTTATCGCGCACGATGGATTTAATTTCAAATTTTTCCAGTGCATTCTTGTTTCAATGGGTATTCAGTACAAGGGCTACCTTATGCCCGGCAGCAACAAGCGATGAATGGCTGAGTGCTGAGCCACGCTCGTTCAGACGCACAAAGTCGGTCAGCAAACAGCGCACATTTATCCCATACTAGTCGACTGCAGTCTTCCCATGAGAATTCGGTATTTATAAATGTAAGTTTCCACTGCTGAAATACAACATATTCTCGTACCAATACAATTTTCAAACAGACGTCCGAATTTAATATCAAGCTTGCTAAAACATATTTGTAAAAATCTTAAGTGGAATTTAAAAAATTATACATATTAACGTAGTTGCATATTAATTGAAGAGTCACCTGCATGTTTGTCATATTTTTAAACATAAAAGTCAACTAGGTTAAAACATTGCAGGTTCGTTTTCACAATGCCACTTGCGCGTACAATACTAAAAACTGCCTACGTCCAGTCTGAAAAGTAAAACAAACAAAAAAATCAAAAATTCTAGCAAAACATCTTAAAGAAGTAGGTCATAAAAAAACAAAACGCTAGAAAATGATTATTTACGAAAATTGGCATATGTGATAGGTTGACAAAATATTTTTATTAAAAGAAATATAGACCAAAAAATATCGACTGCAAGCCTGCTCAGTATATGCAAATCAATTTACGGCCCTCTAAAATGATTACGACGTCAGCATAATTATGGCGCGGGGATAATGAGATTCAACACTTGATAAAAAATTGTCCTGCATAAATTGGGATAATATAACGACTATTTGATAACACAAATTTGTCAAAATATAAAAAATGTATATTTTGTTTTCAAAACTCTAACATACAAAATTCTTTATCCAACTGATGAATAAAATGAAAGCAACGTTCTGGATCTTATTGATGCTATGTGTGAAGTTAAATAGGGCACTTACACCGAATGCTTGGCACGTTGTTTTCTATTCAACGACCTCTTTTATGTTCTTGTCGTTAACAACCATTCATTTCCCAGAAGACCACTTTAATGTAGATGTTTATCATACAAATTATAAAAATATTCCTTATACTCGTTTTTAGTTCAAAAACATGGTATCTAAATGATATAAAATCTAACGTTATTTTAATTAACCAAATTAAAAAGCAAAACACTAATATAAAAGGATGGCGGAGTCATCTAGTCCAGTAACTGAGGATAGGCTCAAAGCCTCTCGATAGAGAACTTGACAACGATGATCCACTTAAGAGCATAAGAAACGTTAACTATGTCAGTGGTAAAGCACAGAGTTTTATATTCAGTGTCAAAAACAGTCGTACTATTAACAGAGTACAAATTAAAAAAGAATCCCTGTAAACGGGTAAATTTGTTAGAATTAAAATAAACCTACACACAAAACACATACTGTCGGACATTTTAATTATCGCGGGCGTTAGCACAGCGTGCCACATTGATGATAACGATTCCCAGTTTCCGGTATACTGTTTTACCACAAGCTGGAATTATATCGTTTTCTGCGTCACTGTTTATATTTGCAAACAAACGATAATAATGCAAAACATAAGCACCCTAACAGTATCTAAGTATAATAGATACGAAAAACGTTGGCACAGCAAACTGTAGTACTGTGGCCAGAGATAGGCGGAAATGGTTAAAGTTGCTGGACCAAGCCAAGGCCCACAAAGTGCTGTAGAGCTATAGAAGAAGAACAGTATCTAAGACTACAAGTAGTGTCGAAGTACAAATAAAAACAATTTTCCTAAAATCAGCTAATTTTAAGAGGAAGCATTGTTTGACCATGGATACAAATATAATTTCAGTTTCAAATAAAATATGCAGAAACATGAAGAGAAATAAAAAACACAAAGACAAATAATACTAAAATCTGATATATTCAGTTTCGAAAAGCTTTGTTGAAGAGAAAACTGCATCGCAAACAACACAATTTGCTTGAATAATACACGGTTCTTTGCGATTACTTAAAGTAAAAGAAAATAGGATACTTGCATATTGTAACAAAGAAAAATATCCACTTTGCTGTGCAAATTTTGCAAACTTATATAAAGTGGGTAATTAGCATACCAATGTTTATCTTAAACACATTTACTTTCATAAATATTACAAGAATGAGTTTGTTTTAGATTTGTGCCAGCCCTGATTTTGCATTTTAATACATACGAAAATACGAAAAAGGATTGTTTCTCGTGCATGAAAATACAAATCTGGAAATGCTTTTTGGGGGTTTTCCCTTACATTTGGAGCCGTAAAGTGTGGTACAATGTGAGATTGGACATTTAAAAAAAAAACTGGGAAGAAAAAATAACAATGGACTCTAAACAAAATACGCAACGTTTAACAAAGAATTTATACAAGCATAAACAGGGGACAGGCCATTACCGGCTCCTGTGGTAGCGGCAGACTGTACATTTGTACCATAAAGTTCTTACAGAAAAGTCTATTAGGGAATGAAAGAGCAGCTAAAACATTATACCTATTGTTCGGTGTTTAGACTAAGCGAACTGAAAAAAAAGATTCTTCGACTTTTTTATGAACGCTCATAAAATCTGCATTAGCTGATGCATGATAGCATAATATAATGCTCAGAAAAAACGGGATATTAAAAAAAATGTAATATAGCGGACGATGTTATTGGCGCACTTGACGATACCAGCGGCGTCATATTAAACCTGCCTCGCGAACTGAACTGATTTTTTTTTACGAAATTTCGTTGAAATAAAAAAGTCATTTTAAAATTTTATAACAACTACTACTATAAATCTAGATGCACGTATAATATTGTATGTATGGTATGGTACTTACATTTTTGTAGGTCTAAACACGATTGTTGTTGTTTTAAAATCTTTGTTATTATTATGTTACTAGATGTAAAGATTCATCATCATCACCAGCTCACTATACGTCCCCACCGAGGGGCTCGGAGCCTACCCTAAGTTAGGGTGACTAATATGTCACCCTAACTTAGGTACGATGTAAAGATTATTTTGACTTAACTTGTTCCAGCAGCAAACTGACATAACGTTACAAAGTTAAATATTTCCCGGCTTCGAAACCCACTCGACGGGCTCATATTTCAGGCACAGACTGTCCGATATTTTAATTAAAGTTCCCTCGGTTTGCAAGTCTGGTTTATTGAAGTTCAAGTTTCCGCACTCAATGCCACATTCTAAGCAATTTGTTTGGTATCAATATGGACGTTGAGTGTATTCCGTATTTTATACAAAATAGTTGTAACTGTGGTTACTGATGTTATCCTTTTTTTTATTTTTAATCAGTTAGTTAAAAAAGTAAAAAATACCACAAAAAGATTAATTACGACTGAACAACTTAGTATATTTGTTCTATCATATCTTCACAAATTTTCTAGTATTTCTTTCAAACCTCTATGTGCGAGACTAACTCACAGGCGTTTTAATTATGACTAACTGAAGCGAATTCACATGGAACTAGATTGCGGTGAGCACGCGTCGCGGCCTTAATTAATCCAAAAATCGTTTGATTCCGAATGAAAAAGTTTAAATTGATTCATTTTTTTATGAAATTCTGTTTGAACTTGTAGATTTTTGGCGCGTTAACGCCATCTAGTTTTGGAGCCACGGAACATCAAAGGCGTCGTTTGCTTGCGCCCGCGCCGCGACCCACCCCACTTCATCCGCATTTATTCGCCGTTAATTCATTATTCATACTAAGTCATTATTTTACATTCGTCCATTCGCTACCATCAAACACTTTTTAATTATTCTGTATATCATATTTTTACAATCGATTTGAGTGAAATCGAAAAATATCGAGAAAATTTCAAGAGCACCCATCAGAGCAATTCTTTCAAATAGAATAAATATACAAAGCGTGTTTGATTGATTTTACAAGATTAGAAGCCTTATAATAACCTTCAGACATTGAACCAGTTCCGAGTATGCATACAAGATATAAATGAAAGCAACTACAACACACAACCTAATGCTTTTTGTATTTACAACAACGTGAGTTTTAAACTTATTTTTAGTAAATATGTCGGTAGGTATGGAAGAGCAGCACATATTGTGCCGACCGTCCGTAGAGACAAGAGCAAGTTGATGATGATGATAATATCTGGAAAGCGGAGGATGCCTCAAGAAACGTAACCTAAATGTACGATACTAATGACATCAGAGATAGGCTAAGTACCATCCAATACACAGTCTTTCATTAACCCCAACGATTTAACTGTTTTTGTAATCAAAAAGATAATTTAAAAAAATTCTTACGAACTAACGTTTGCGTAAAATTTTCACAAACTTTAATTTTAATAACACTTACAACTATCATAGCGAATTAACGTGTAAGTGAATTAAGCAGGACTTTGTACTTAGTTTAAAGTAATAAAGTCGGCGACCGCAACGTTAACTTATTTAAGCTAACGAGTCTTTTGATACATAACTTTTTAAAGTAATTACTCGAGTTATAGAAGGTCTTCCATCATTAACTAACCAACTACATAGATACACAATCCGTAAAAAATAATGTTTACATTTAAACAAAGTAGCAATAGCTTGTCAACATTAATCAAATCCCGTCAAACATACGAGTAACTCAGCTGCATTTATCCATTATCAAACATATTAATCATACCTAATCCAAACATTTAGCAAGCCTTCAGTAATCATGATAGTGCAATTATGCCTTTACTTGAGTGCCGCAACATTCCTTAATTAAACTAATTATTAACGTATACTAATCCCTATACATTACCGTATTATAAATTCTCATTTATGCAATAATTTTGATCAACAGATGAAGGAAATTATTCTTACAAAATAGTCAGTTATAGAAGTGGTGAAAACCTGCTTAGAGTTTATAATCTATGAGGGTTTGACAGCACTATATGCAGCTGCACTCTAGAATCAAAAAGAAATTGCAGCTCTAGTATTTAACTATAAAACTAAACATAAAAATATTCTGACCAAACTTAGGCTATGTCTCTCTACCTTTCTTTTTCTGTCAAAAATTCACCCAATTTATTCATCATCAATTACTTCCCTACCTGGACAGGGAGAGGAGGGGTGAACGTAAAGCTACAGCCAATGAATGCATAAGTGCCTGCAAAGGACGTCCTTTCAGAAATGCCCGACGTCAGCAAACTAACTACGAAGGCATCGCCTATCTACCACGATAGATTAGAGTATCCTTTGGTAAATCAATCGTTTCATTTTTATGTGCAATTTACAAAAATATCCAGTATTATAGAAAGGAAAAGATAAAATTGGTATTAGTAATTAATCACTGAATTTAGAACTACTACACGCTTTTGGAAAACTTAATTTGACAGAATCCAACGTAACTTACTACAAGTTATATCAAAAATGTTATGCTACTTAATGTATAAGAAACTTCTGTATTCCACGAAAAGGCAGCATTATTGTATTGCTAAGGAAATAAAACAAAGACCAAAAGGCAGAGATGAAAGTCTACAATATAATATCGCTGTCTCCGTGAGTATATACCGTACATTATGGTATACTGAGATGTGGAGATAAGCATTCAGTGAGGTTAGTTACCCGGCAAGGCTGCGGGCGTGCGGGTACACATGCGAAGTGGAGCGTTGGCTTCCATTGAGGCGCGTACATCCTCGGTCAGTAAACAACCCTTTCATAGCATGCGTGTCACCAGGTACCCCACTCAATGTAACGAGCGTACGCATTATTTCAAATCGACATAGTAAACTTGATGAATTAACTGTCAGAAAAATAATTTGTGTTATGAATTTATTGAGTGAAATATAGTGCATTCATATATAACATTTTTATCATGAACAGCTCATCATTGTAGATATTAATATTGCATATTTTACTATAGAACCAAAACGTTTTCCAATTTTACCTTAACAATACTCCATATCGTTTAGTAAGTTATAATAACATACAACGAGACAAAATGTCACGTATATTCATAACAGGTAACAAGTGACGGTCACACCGGAAACCGGAAACGAATCTCCACTTTCACGCTCTTCGCGCTCACTGGACCATTGCCAACACATGTTAGCTATTCCATTTCATTATTTCCCATCTATTACTTACTTTCAGTACAATACGAATAAAAGAAAACACGAAATCATTAACGGTAATCTATAAGGAGTTTAGAAGACATTACTAAGTCAGTTAATAAAATCCTTAGCGTTACAATATGCATTACCTATTTAGTCAATATAAGATCTTAGAATACAATTTTTATCCTTATCGCTTTGGCATCTGAGCAATGCGGGAAATTCCATGAAAGAAATTATTATGCGATAGAAATACAGCAGAACAATGCACAATCTCCGAGCGTTAGGCATATTAAAAATATCTGAGAAACGAGGAATATTTCAACGTGCATACGATGAGAACTTCTTGCAACATTGGAAATTGTAGTTATCTATTTCGAAATATCGAATTCATAAAATACGAATCACACACAAGTTACACTTAAGTCACCGTGGAATTGATATATGTACATGTAAACTCACATACATAGACAAAACACCTTTGCCCTCTTATTAGTCGGGTAAAAAATATGTTCTTGTACATTTATACATTACATTCGGTATCATAACGCTGATGACCTCACAATTCAGGAAATCCCCAAATATAATTAAAGTTTACCCGTTTGTGTGGCTTTGAGTATTGTCGGTCGCGATTCCTATAATTGAACATTTTCGTCCAATTCCAATTCGGCCGTACCCAATTCAATTATTTATACAAACATTAACACATGAACTCCAAATAAATAAAATGTTGTCTAGTATCTGTATTGTATGGCCAACTAGCTTTCGCCCGCGACTCCGTCCGCGTGGTATTAAAAAAAAACAAAAGTGATTAGCCTATGTGTTCTTCCAGACTATCCTCTACATCTATACCAAATTTCATCAAAATCCGTTCAGCCGTTTAGGCTACAAACTCTAACAAACACCCATCCATCCATCCATCTAAACTTTCGCATTTATAATATTAGTATAAAGTATGATGTAAATTAGTAAATTTTCCCCACACTCAGATATGTAATAATGACTAATGACCGAAACAGGGGCTAAAAATAGTTTTTAACAATACAATATAATTTCCAAACTCCTATAATAAAATACCGACCTACAAACGCTAGATATCCGACAGACAGAATTTGACCGTATACCGATTTATAGCTAATAAAACTTGAGCTCTGACACATTTTCTTTCTAATTAAAAACTCTTATCTGAACAACTTGGGCACTTTTGACAGGATTTTATGATTAGATTAGATGATAACGCACATCGCTGTCTGACAACGGAAGTGTTTTGATCAATACGTTGCCTTGCCAAAATTCTGACGACATCCATTTAACTTTCATATTTCCGAAGGAAGTTGAATGTTACCAACTTGACAGCTGACAAAAAAACATACAATACATTCCCAGAAGAAAATATACCATTCCTTAGGCTGAATCGACTGAATTCTAAGGTTTTGTTAAAAAAAGTTGTGAAACATCTAGAAAATTGACGACGAAAGTTAAAAAACCCGGATCTTAGCTTAGTATGAGCACGTTTAGGTACATATTCACTGTTATATACTTTTAGGTACAGCGTCTGTGTTAGAGGAAATCTCTTCACATATAAGTTGTTCTCAACACGGATGTAAGTCCTCGAAAAACACCTGACGAAGCCTTTTTGTACAGAAGGTACTTGATGATGACGTCACGTGATAATGCCTCCTCGATGAATATGAACGATATTCTTCCTGCCATTGCAATATTCTCTTTTAAGTTTCTAAATCGATTTTTATTGCGGTGCCGGTAATTTGACTGATTCGATTTCTGCTAAAAAATTTAGACAGGCGCTTAAAGTTTGAAGAAGGTACAAAAATATGCATATGTTATCGAATATACTGTGATACATTTATTTTTATAACTATTTAAAATACTGATATTCATTTTAAATTTCAAGAATCGTGGTTTTTAAAATTCCCACAACACCCACTTTTAAAAAAGAAAACTATTTTAATGAGGCAGGATAAAACAAAAACAAAGCTCTTTCGCAATTATAGAGCGGCCACGGAAGTCAGCTGGAATGGTGTAAGCTCTCTAGAAATTAATTTAAAAAACCCTTCAGCTTTTGTTCTTTAAAAATATTAAATTCAAACAAAAATGCCTGAATTCATCAACAAGTACAAAATAAAATTCACACGGTATGTTGCAATATTATGAACACGATTCGAGTCAGGATAAAAATAATGATTCACTGGTTGTTATTAATTAGTTTTTCCCGCTCTTACTTGTTCGAGGCATACCAACATACTCATTTTCATATGGTATTAACATAATTTTATTCGCTAGTTTAAAAAAACACTGCATTGACCTATTTTGTGAGCCTTGCGAAGTTATTCAGGTTAGTGCCTGGTCTCCACAGAGATGGTATGCGGGAAACAAATCTATGGAGTCCGAAATATTTATAGCATTTATAGTTTCTCTATTTGTTTAGTAATTTAATCGAATGCTTTCGTTTAGCTTATATTCAGAGGTCTAAAATAGGAAATTCAAGCTAATAACCATAATCCCTTAAATGTGCGATTATGTATATCTATCTTTGTTCTTATATTGAATGTCTCTGTTTTTTATCATATTTGAAAGGAAAAAATGTATTACAAAGTAAAATGAAAGTCTTTGTTACGATTAATTCTAGATAGTTCCGTGTTACCTAATGGAGTTTTAACATGACACGTTATAAAATGTTCAATAAACTTGATAATTAAAATTGATAATTTGCAACTATCTTCGTTACCTGGACATTAACTCGAAATTGACTTCGCTAAAATCAAATAAAAATAAAGTTCAGATACCGAAAGTTTAAATCTAAAGCTAACTGACTGACTTAACTGTACAGTTCATATGTCAATTAAATAGTTGCCTACACACTCACAGTTTTACCTGAACAGTAAAAGTCAAGGTTTGTAGCCAGCTTTATGTCAGCCATAAATAGAGAGATTAAAAAAATCATAGCCTTAAGTTTATTACTTTCTTTCCTGTATTAGCTGAGAGTAGGTCGTTAGTTACCGGTACTCGTGTGATCAGCGAGCAGTTCGAGCGACGGTAAAGAGTAATTTGTAGGTGAGTGCACATCGGCGGGCAAAGGCTGCGGAGTGCTGCAATTAGTTGCTTCCATGTGCACCGGTGAGACTTTAAAAATATTTACAAATGTACGAAGTATTGCTTTTTTATTACTTGAAATAAATTCTTGTCCTATATCAAACTGATGCATTAGTAAATTAGGTATTATCAGTATATGATCGATCTATCGCAGCTTCTAATTTCTTTGGTCATGAAAACAAGACATACACTGTTCCTTTGGAACTCTGGATGTGTTTAGCAGGGTACGATACTAAGCAAGTTGTCGTCTTCAGTTTCACATTAAAAATATATTAGGGCTAATAAATGTTATCTAATCTTATACTTATTGTAAATATTAAAATAAAAGAATCGTAATTAAGAAGCTCAAAGAAATATAATTGCTATTCCCAAAGTCACAAAGACGAACCATTCCAATCAATTATTCACTGCATTTTACTTTTAAAAAATTAAAGAATCTCAGTTATCCAACGGAAGTTGTAAAAATGCAATCAAGTTTCGAAGCGAATGCTTTTATGGATGCAAGTCATCTCAATAACGCTCAGAAGGTTCTTTGATAGCGCCGTGAAATATTAAATGCAGGATCCATTGTGACGGCATGTCAGAAACGCTTTCGCATTTTATAGCATAGAAGAATATGAAGATTATCGAAATAAAAATATAACATAGATAAATACTTCAATAAACATTTCTATTTTTCATCCTATTGGTAATTGCGTAAGTAAGGTAAGCCAATTTATAAGTTTCACGAGGGAAAATAAATTAACTTTCTAAGAACACAAATCAGGCCATCCACGTAAGAGTTTCGTAATTAGGTTTCCCATTTGTTTCGTTGTTGTGTTTCCAATCACGGTCTTACACATATAACCTTACACAAGAAAAAATCGTTGTACCCTAAAGTTTGTTAACATCTGCATCAGATGTAACATTTCCATTGTTGTAATCTCACTCACCAATGCTACGGAGTTGTTGTTCTGTTGCAGCCAACGTAGTATCGCGCTTGCGGTTGTGAAGTCGGGTCGGGGGGGCGGGGGTATGGCGTGCTGCAGTGACGAAGCAAGCTGCTGTGCTAGCTCCAACGCCCGCGCCCGCGCCACCCGCCCAGGCCCGCTCGGCGTCGTCGCCCCCGCTGCAACGCCGCCCGCTTCTGTTGATAAGAAAATTATCTTCAAATATACCTTTAGCTTCGCTTACTGAGATAGTCAATAAAATAACTTTAGCTTATAGAACTATTTATTAGTGATTATATTTTTTAAGTTAAATCAAACAAGAGCTTGTCAATAACAGTCGAATCCAAACAAAAACAACATTCCTTATTTCTATTTTTATTTCCGACAATTTTCACAATTAAAATGGTGTTTTCATTGTTAACGTAAAATTCTAAGGTTAAGTTGGGATTTATTAGAAGTAAAAACAACGCAGTGGAGGTAGATTTGAACTTCGCAATACTTCAGTTAGGTAATCGTTAAGAAAACAACATCTGGACGTAAAAGATATAAAACTTTATATCCCCTCATTCACTGCAACAATATTGAACAATATTAAATGTGTAGATATTGCAGATAAACGTAGATATGTTTCAATAGATGCACCTTCTTCTAGCATATATCAAAATAAGAACTTTAAAATCCTTTCACATTAATAATATATTAGGGTTACTAATAAATGTTATCTAATCTTACACTTATTGGAAATTTTAAAATAAAAGAATCGTAATTAAGAAGCTCAAAGAAATATAATTGCTATTCCCAAAGTCACACAGACGAACCATTCCAATCAATTATTCACTGCATTTTACTTTTAAAAAATTAAAGAATCTCAGTTATCCAACGGAAGTTGTAAAAATGCAATCAAGTTTCGAAGCGAATGCTTTTATGGATGCAAGTCATCTCAATAACGCTCAGAAGGTTCTTTGATAGCGCCGTGAAATATTAAATGCAGGATCCATTGTGACGGCATGTCAGAAACGCTTTCGCATTTTATAGCATAGAAGAATATGAAGATTATCGAAATAAAAATATAACATAGATAAATACTTCAATAAACATTTCTATTTTTCATCCTTATTGGTAATTGCGTAAGTAAGGTAAGCCAATTTATAAGTTTCACGAGGGAAAATAAATTAACTTTCTAAGAACACAAATCAGGCCATCCACGTAAGAGTTTCGTAATTAGGTTTCCCATTTGTTTCGTTGTTGTGTTTCCAATCACGGTCTTACACAGATAACCTTACACAAGAAAAAATCGTTGTATCCTAAAGTTTGTTAACATCTGCATCAGATGTAACATTTCCATTGTTGTAATCTCACTCACCAATGCTACGGAGTTGTTGTTCTGTTGCAGCCAACGTAGTATCGCGCTTGCGGTTGTGAAGTCGGGTCGGGGGGGCGGGGGTATGGCGTGCTGCAGTGACGAAGCAAGCTGCTGTGCTAGCTCCAACGCCCGCGCCCGCGCCACCCGCCCAGGCCCGCTCGGCGTCGTCGCCCCCGCTGCAACGCCGCCCGCTTCTGTTGATAAGAAAATTATCTTCAAATATACCTTTAGCTTCGCTTACTGAGATAGTCAATAAAATAACTTTAGCTTATAGAACTATTTATTAGTGATTATATTTTTTAAGTTAAATCAAACAAGAGCTTGTCAATAACAGTCGAATCCAAACAAAAACAACATTCCTTATTTCTATTTTTATTTCCGACAATTTTCACAATTAAAATGGTGTTTTCATTGTTAACGTAAAATTCTAAGGTTAAGTTGGGATTTATTAGAAGTAAGAACAACGCAGTGGAGGTAGATTTGAACTTCGCAATACTTCAGTTAGGTAATCGTTAAGAAAACAACATCTGGACGTAAAAGATATAAAACTTTATATCCCCTCATTCACTGCAACAATATTGAACAATATTAAATGTGTAGATATTGCAGATAAACGTAGGTATGTTACAATAGATGCACCTTCTTCTAGCATATATCAAAATAACAACTCTAAATCCTTGCATTAAAAGTAGTAGAAATTTTTTGATATCAAAAGGGCCTATTTTTGTAACTACAGAACATTTAATTCCTTTCAATTAAGGTCTGTCTAAGGTATGAGATGTAGCCCTTGTCCTAAAAAGTAAGTCTAACTTAACCTTTTATAATCTAATTTCACTTCCTACGTTGTAAATTAAATCTAGATCAAATATGCAAAAACAAATAATACGAGAATATTGCACAAAATTCCAAAGCTACCATTGGGTTTGGAAAGCTACGGAACTTTCTATTTTTTTTTCTCTACACAATGAAAGTGTCTAGCAAATTTCTTTGTACAAAAACTCAGACACATTTCATATTGTTCCCGAAACAAAACCAAAGTATTAAATTCTTGTGCTTAGATTATAATTTAAAAGTTTGTGATATTATGTTCTCACAGATATTTATGAGAACACAGAATAAAAAATCATTTAACACTTCATAATTTTACAGCCAAACGAACTTTTCTCTACTGGCAAAAGACTTGAATGGCGTCCGAACACAATGAGCTCTTTGCACTAATTTGATTACGGGCCACAACAAAAATTGCGTCCTAATTAAAAACTCTGGCTAACCATCTTCTAGTTGAGGCGTGTTCTAAATTAATGAAGTTAGTAAAGCGTGTCACTCGCGCCGCGTGCAAATCGAGTTTTCAATGCGGTGAGCGTGCGCTAGTGAAATTTTAAAATACTATACGTAGATAAAAAAATCAAAAAATCAACCATATATTTAGTAGAAGTCTAATAAATAAAGTTAATACTGAATTACAAACCAGTCAGCAAATGTATTGTTTCCACTAGCCTAATGTATTTCTTTTTGAATCATCATCATCATCATCATCATCATCAGCCTTTGTGTGCCCACTGCTGGGCATAGGCCTTTCCCAATACCTTCCACAGATTGCGGTCCTCCGCCTTCTGCATCCAACGACTTGAATAACTTGACTTCTTTTTGAATAAATCATGAAAAATAATTTGTAGAATTCGTTAAAAATTGTCTTCGCCTGCGTCATAAATTGACCTTAGCCTCCTTAATATTGGTATTTGGGTAATAAGGACAAAAGAGTAAGTTTTCGATACAATTTCAAAGATATCAGGCGCAGATATAAACATTCTTTGTGCATATTGCATTAACAAGTCAATTATTATACATGGCACTCTTGAGATTTGCATACAAGTTACAAACACCGCAGATTATATATCATAAACATTATCAAATATAGAACTAACAATGACATCCGCCCTTCATACCTATAACGTACTCCTAACCCTAACAGTGGTAGAGCCCGCTTTAACATCTTTGCACGAATGGGTCGGCACGTCCCGTACAATACCACGACCGCACAGAAGACAGGCGTCACGGCGTCTGCCTCCTTACTTCTTCTTGTCTTTGCCTTTTCCCAGTTATTTGGGATCGGCCGTTTGCCACTTTACAATATTAAAAAAATACTCAATAACCTTCGTTATTCTTCATTATTGGAGGTCGTGATCTTAAAGTACCTTCACTGAGGTGTCATACTGTCTTTATATCGCTCTATCTTTGGTCTGTCAAGGCATCCGTAATCTCGTATTCCAGTATTGATTATAATAGGTCAAGACTAATATAACATGTCCCGTAGCCTACACACCTACAAATTGGTAGTATTACATAGCGTCATATATGTAGATTGGCGACTTAGCTCACTGCACAAACGGTTTAGGAGCCAAATCCGTAGGATTACCTCAACGTCGGTGGCCAACTTGCTGAACATTGATCGCTGCTTTACGTTCAACTTATTTGCATAAAGTTCTGGATCGTGTAAATTGCTATCTCGTTTGAATACATCTGCATATATACAGGAGCGATCGGTTCAGGAATTAGGATTAATCGATAAATTAATATAACAATATTCGCTGATAGAGTACGAGATTTCCTTGAAACATGATATATTAGTAAGATACATAGTTCTACATGATAATGTTGAAAGCAACAGTTGTCTACCCATTACAGTTCCTTTTCTGTAAATAGTTGAAATTGACGGATGAAATATTGTACTTGTGTTACCACTACAGCCAAAGCGACACATTTAAAGAAACTTCTCTACAACTTTTAACATTTATCACATCAACCCAAATAACACTTTGAACAACTGCAGAGCTCAATGTAGTTGTTGTTAAGATAAATATCTCCGTGTAACTGGTACGTTTATAAAGTTTTGAAACGGAGATGTCAGAGATGGCGGTCACAGTTTCCGAGTTGCAAGAGTTGTCACACTAACTGTATTTACTGACTGTACACGTGGAAGCAATACATTTATATTATTACTTATATTCTATCGGTACCGATAATGCATTAACTTAATGGAATTTAAAGATCGTTAATTAAGTTTTAAAAAAGCTCTAAAATGTAATAGCTAAAGATAGTAGGATTAAAGTAAGACACGAAATATTTATTTATTATGGCAGTAAATTAATAAAGTTTTATAAAATTTTAACGATTTCCTTTTCCAACTCTTAACGGATAAAGGAGAAGTGAATGAAGATATCTATTTCTTAAGAAAGTTATAAATATTTACTTAAAACATAGGATTAAAATCTATTCATAAAAAGATCTCTTCGAAACGACTCCATTCGCGCAAACTACGCGGACGAATGAATTGCATCCGCGTTGGAACAATGACGCTTTGGCTTCGGGTAGGATAACAAAAAAAAGTCTTCATCGTTTACTTTCTTTAGGTACTATATTGTATATATTTACTAGACCAATAGCGAATGATATTCATCTAAAGTAGGTCAATATTGGTCTAGAAATTTCCATTGAACGATTTCAACACGGAAAAGCATATTCAGTTTTGTCGTATATCGAAGTTCATCAATTAAGCAAGCATTATTTAAAGTATTATAAGATTGAAACATATTCCCGTCATGTCTTCATAAGTGCCAAATTCTATCAGTTAACCTCCCTTCACTAACGTAGCCATTTATGGTGTTTCTAAGCCAGACAGAGCTATAGTACAGACTATAGTGAACATACGCTGAGGTATCTGTGAATCAGCATCTTCGCCGAAGAGCCGCTGGCTGCAGACGTCGAGTAGCCACCACCGCGTCACGTGCTCCGGCAGGTGCCAGCACCCCGGCATCGTACTCACATAACACGCTACACTCACACTAACTAACACCAACGATACTAAACATTACACAACCGTGATATGTTTATGAAACACTGCACTAATATATTCCCTATGTCAAGTTATACGCTAAAATTAAACAAATGAAATATAGGCTGCGAAAAATAGTTAGGTACTGATTTAATAAATAATTATTGAGATAATTAAAAAAAAACAATAATATAAAAAGAAATTAAATTGTAGCGACAGGTGAGAATCACCGCAAACAAAAATTACTAAACTCTACCTATACTTCTAGGGTATTAGCGTGTTTAATAGCTAACTTTAAAAAAAATAATATGACATAATACTGTACAATGATCTGAAATAAAACCTCAAAAAGGACTATCTCTTCAAATAAGGGATGAGGGATTTACGCGACAAGAATATAATAGCTCATTAACTCCCCGTTTTCGCAGTAAAACGAGGAGGGCGGGAGTTCATGTCACGGACCTGATCAGATTATTGAGTACGGTACCTGTTGGTTAGAGATGTCGACGTGCGTAATTAATAAATTTAATTTAGAGTGAATTCTAAATGGGACACTAATTTTTATCTCTGTGTCCCTTGACAGTTTTTTTACGTGACTGAGACAGTATTTTTTCCTCCTCATGTCACAGTATCAACTTAGTAAAGAAAAAGAGACATATCTTATACCTGAATGAATAGAACTAGACATCTTAAATTTTTCTTGACCATCGCCATTCAACAACTGTTTACAGGTAAGCTGACCCTAAGATTGTGAGGATACCCATAAATGTCGGGAGCTCCAAAAATCCATACCTGGCCACTAGAAGTCGCACACTACATTTTTCTATATGCTAAAGCCACAAAATACATCGTACAATAAACTCACCTAATTTCAGTAGAGACATTAAAAATCACTACTTGGTAGCACAAATAAATATCAAAACGGCACGTAAAACAATGTGTATTGAAAAACATTTTGATAATAAAACGCCTTGTTAAAATTATCTTGACACATGATTACGAGTGTACCGAGATAGTTCTTGAAAAACTTGATATAGCATTGTCACTACCGACAAGCAGTGTGTACCTAATTTATATTACTTAACAATAAACTTGATTAATATTTATTATTTTTATATGCAAATAATCTTAAACGCGCTTGAATAATATAGGAAAATATTTTCATATCTACGGGTTTTCTGACTCATGTAACATATTTTTTTTACTTTCTGATATACGTTTAGGGATAGAGCACAAACATTCCGCTTAAATTACTTCATTTTCACAATTAACATGAAGTATTTCTTTTATTACTGATGCATTTGAAAAACAAGACAAAGCGTGCATCAATGCTTACGAACGAATAATCATTTTAATGAAAGAAAGCGAGAAAACCGCACGAGCGAAAAATATTTTATATGCCTATGTGGGTACTTTTATAAAAAACGTTTAGAAACATTGTGATTTAAGTGTAAACGACGCGTCGTTTGTACAAATAGCTAATTGCATATCTTTTTTTCTATACTGTTACCGTAACAATAGTTATTATATAAACAGGCGACTTTATGTAAAACATCGAGTAAAAAAGCAGATATAAAATTAGTCCAAATTCTGTATAACGTGAAGTCACCCAGTATCTCAAGGCAGCGTAATGTAAACTTGATTATAACGCTCGAGGCTTATCTAACTTTGCATTTTTTTACAAATTTAACCCATAAATCGTCATGAAGCCCAAGAACATTTTTTTTTAATTTTTACGAGGGAACAACTTTATAAAAAAATCACTAATTTTATTATAATAATAAAAAAATTAAGCTAAAACTTGAAGTCACATCACTATTTTTTGATTTTTTTTTTCATAAAAATATACCAAAATAACCAAAATGAGGGAGGACAATAGGTTTAGATTGTACGATAATTGAAAATTCTATACTCAAATAATATAAAACTAAATGTAATTCGCCAAAAAGCTAAAAAAAAACGAAAATATACATCGGAACTACGTATTGCATTATCAATCAAAACATCTGGAACTAAATGAAAAAAAAAAACATCGAACGCAATCCACATGCCTGAACGTTACGTTTACAATAGCGTGTACTTCGTACATACAGTATGTACGTTTTTTATATAACGCGCGTGACGCACGGACGTCCGAAGCGAAACGACGACGGCGTGCGACTACCGACACCCTCTCGTTCAACAGATTGCACCCTCTCGGGAAATACACCCCCCTCACTCTTTCACAAACGGAACCACACTTTTCATTGTTAAAAATCTCTCAAGTTTTTCGTCGTTTGGAAAAAAAATATTATACTTTTGCATTTCAGATTATGTGAAGTATAAATGTAAAATATATTTTTATACAATTCAAAATTGTTTAAGGCAATTACATAAGACAAATTTCAAATGAACATGTAGTATTGCAATGCTATGGAAAGTAAATAATAACTCATACACTAATTGATTGGGCAGGAAATCTTTTCGGACAAAATCAAAACACAGGTCTGGACCGCCTGTTTATTCTATGCATTTTTTTAAAGTTTAAAAACACATGAATGTAAATTGTGAATCCACCCTTAGCTTAGTCACACATTGGTGACAGACAGAAATATTGATTCTTACATATTTATCTAGCATACTTAATTCAAGTAATTGTTATTGTATTTTTCAATACATTAACCTAAAATCGTAAATATTACTGGATGGTCCTTGTAAAAGTTTAATCCGTACAATACCATTGTATTCTTACTCTTGCAATATGCCATCACAAACTTACCACTGCTACAATCTCATGTAGATGTACAATATATCATGTTTACATAATTGTTTCATTGTTATAATGAAATAAGATTCCACACCTGTTAATTAAAGATAAAAATGTATGGACATATTAAGAATGATTTAATATGCAGTAAAGCAATGGTATGTTTATTTAAATATAGATGTATAATGCATATTTTAAAGTATAAAAACTAGTTTAAAAGTTCATAAAATTGCCATTTTTTGATACCAAGTAGGATAACAAATTACTGTGGACATCTGACTCAAAATATGAATAGTTAGTAAGAGATAAATGAGGAAATGAAGACCTCAATAGTCATTCAGGCGTGGAAAGTTTACGTAATTGTTTACTTTCGCGTTACAACACTACCAAAAACATAAACCACGTATCTTGTACTTAATCCCAACTTACCGGCTATAATGCCATCCATCTGGAGAAGGGCTGCCTCCAATAATTTAGCGGGATCAGATTCCGCCGATGTTGGATTATTATCGCCATCAACTAGCGTTGATTTTCCCATCTCACTTTAGTAAAAAAATAATAAACAATATAAAGCCTCCAAATAAGATTTTTTTAAATAACTATAACACTAAATAAGTTTCCGCTAAATAAAAAAGTTAACTTTTGGCTAACTTAGGTCAACAAAACTTTGACAAACACAGCGATGACAGTGAATGAAAGTAAAGTTTGCTCGTGTTTGCAAAGTAACGTTTCATTTCACAAAAAACTTTTTACCAGTATTTTGTTTTTTTATTATCACAATTTAAAACAAAATAATTTATAATAACAAAGACCTCTACACCTTCTATTACTTATAAAAACATGGCTTATACAATTTGTATAGATTAAATATTATTATTTTCGTATGTTCTAAAATATGTATTACTTTTTGTCTACATTTTGGTAAAATCTCAAACGCACTACAAATCTGCGTACTACTATTAATTCTATCTAGGTACGTATAATTCTTGTATTCCTTTTTTTTACTTTTTGTAAGTTTCACACATTTTCATCTCGGGGAGCGTTCCATTCTATACACGTATCTATCCATAGGAGTAGCTCAATATCCTAGTCTAGGCGATTGACAATACAACATTGGATCTTGCCATTGCAATTTAGAGACCCAAGCTTAAATTAAGATTTGTTATGCTATACATCGATGCAAGCAAGGAGTCTTTATTATTGGCTTAATCCAGGACAAATGAGGATATTTATATTGTGAAGGGAAATAAATAAAAACCATATTAGATGTTTTATCTCATAGTTTATTAATATTTCAGTAGACCCTTTACCAAATTATTTATAAGTAAATAAATAAAACTACATACTTGGTAGTAAGTACCATTCCTTTAGCATATTTTTAACGTCAAAGATGATAGGACGACAATTCTTTTCAACCGCAAATAAACCTTTATCATAAAAACAAGCAAAACAGCTATATCGCAAACATTTCACTATACATATATAAATAAATAACATTTTTATTTTTATATATTCTCTCTTTGTAAATATATAACTCTGAATGTGAAACACTTAAATATTCACACTTCTAAATATTTATAATCTGTTAAAACAAATTTCGAAAAAATCTTTTTTTCTTATATCTCTATACTCTTTCAGTTATTACTGTTCTAAGGCACAATCTGCTAACATGATATAGTATCTATCACTCATATTCCGTACCGGTTCCTTACGAAAAGTATTTGTATTAGTAAATATGTTATTTCTTAACCGTAACACAATAAATGTAACAGAAAAATATCAACGAAGTTATCAATCTCTCTACATTTAAAAATAATTGCTTTTATAATGATTTATCTATCTTACAAAGTACACACATAACAACTTAAAACAAAATTATAATGTTGGTAAGCTGTGATTTGGTATTAAGGTGAGGACTGCTATACTAAAGCATTTCTGTTTATAACAAGTAAGAGTATATCTGAAACTTGTTTACTATCTGTAGCTTTCGACAGCTTTGACAGCTATATTGACACGTTTTGTCTCTGTCTTTTTCAAAGAGAAAATAAGTGATGCACTAATCTCAAATGGACATGCGGTTGATAACAATCTCTATTATTGGTTTGTTCGTGTCTATAACGGAAAGATGAAATAAACACAAAATATCACACTTTATAGTCTTCTTCTTCTTCTTTTAATAAATATTGGGCCCCATCGTTATTTCGATGATTTCAACACTTTATAGTCTGTGCATTGTATAGAGGTCAGTGAATTAGTGTCAAAATATGCAAATGTCAAAGCAGTCAAGCTACAGTAAGATAAACATTTAACTCCAACAATGTCTTCAAGTTTTAAAGACTTAACACTTGTTAAACAAACTAATATATCTGACAATATTCATTAACAAGGAAGAAGTCAAATTCTTAAATGTTTGCACTTAAAACTGTAGAGAAAACACGATTTTAACATTTAATTCGTTGATTATAATTACATACCAAAAACGTCATCCTTGCCAGCAAATATTACATTTAAATGATTTTTAACAATTGTTGTAAAACCACACCCACGAAATGTATGCCAAAATATGTTTAAAAGGGATTTAAAAAATACTGGTGTATATCAATTACTATTACTTTGTAACTAGATTAATTTGTGTTTTTTTATTATCTCTTTTGTGTCCATATCTCGATTCTATGTTGCTACCACACAAAAAATATTTACGTCAAACGATGAAACAGTTAATGGCATACTGCTAACAAAAATAAATCGAATATAAGTTTTTAATTTATGTTTTTTAAACAAATTAAGTAGTAAGTAAACACATTTAAAACAATATTCGATCTATAAAAGTCGCAGTATTTATGTAGATAATTAAATTTCTATGATTCCGTAAAACTCTTCAATTCAGAAAAAACATTTTATAATTAAGATCTCTTCTTAATTTTAATCTATAATCTATAAATATATTAACTCTATTAAATATTAAAGGCAATATCTATCGTTAGATATGGACGGATTAAGTAAAGGCGCCCAATGGGGTTACCGATTAATAATATTAATAGCTCTTAAATAAATCTATACTACGCGGTGTAACGGTAGGGACCATATAAAATATTCAAGTCTACATATAATAACCAACAATGAAACAGCAATAATATAAGAATCTCTATAAATAAATGTGTCGCTCGTTTCAGGTAACTCTCTAGGCCAGTCGGGGACGGACTACCGCTCACCGGCGCTACGCCACTACCAACGTCAACAAAACAAAATACATAACTTCGTTGGTAAACATAATTTCAGTTCAAACCAAGTCAATTTCGTAAACTTAACAGGCAAGACCACAACCGATATTAAGTACTTATTAGCTACAGGAATGTAAATCTCAGGGTTAACTCCAATGGGAATGGATCGGACCAAAGATATAAGCTAGAACCAATTCAAATTGCATCAGTGCTAAAACATATTTATACACAAAAATAGTACCACATAATAATTCTAATTTCGATCATTTTCAATCAGTTTTCCTGATTGAGCACCCAATAATAGTTAGTTTAAAAGTTGTTTATTTTTTAACAACTTTTAGTTAATAGCAGTTTAAGTCGTTGCCAATTAATATAAATAAAATAAATCAATTATAATATACAGGCACCGGATACAAGCACGCGATAACTCGTGATTACCAATTCAGAGGAATGTAGAACGAAACTATATTTTTGTGCGAACAGAACACGTAATAAACATCATAATGTTGAGCCTTGTTCAAATCATTGAGCAAATATGCCTTTTCCGTGATAGTTTTATCTCATTTTAACTTATTACAATAAGGCTGATATTTAAGTACACGATGTTAACTTCTAAATCTGTGTAATTTAGAATAATAAATAATTAACAACATTATTAATAAAATAATATTTTTAAAACTTGTACATTAAGTATAAGTCGTGGACTTGCATCTCATGCATAAGACAACATAAAATGGAATGTAGAATTTAATTCCTGTCTGTCATTAAAATCACAATAATAAACGATATTGGGAAAAAAGGCTTAGCCTTTCTAATCTTGTCAACATTCAAATGTATAAATATATTACTTTGTACATTCTTCAATTTAAGTTTCAAAAACACTTGTAAAATTGACTATCGCACCAAAATACCTCGTAATAAATTTATTTTCAAATGTTCACGTACTGTTAAGTACTTAAAATAAAATAAAAACAATAAATAAAATAAAATAAAATAAAATAATATAAAGACAAAAAAATAATTCAAAGTATCACTTCATTTCCCCACCAAAGTCTCTGGTATTGGTCGAAAAATCTCAAACATGGAATGCATCATGTTACAATGGAATGTTGAATCTCGTCAATTAACAAATTTAATTTACTTTCTAGCTAAGGGAATTCCACATCGTACCTAAATTTCCAACTATCTCATACCCTTTTAGTTAACACTAAAATATCCATACAAATAACCAATCATTAACTATTATAACAACTAAATAACTTTCAAAAGTAATTTGCACTTTTTATAACAGCTTCGGGGGGACGTTCGGCGTAAGACAAATTCGAAGACTCACCTCGGCGTGCTTAAACTTCACATTAAAAAAAAGTTAACCATAAAGTGCATTAAATGCGTTGGAATGGACATCAAAATGGAAGGTGAAGCTTCGAAGTGTTTACGTATGCACAAAAATGCGAAAAGTGCATCGGGTCAATTGAAGTGTAACGACCCCCCTGCAAACAGTCATTGGTGACTCTTGCTGAGCAAGTGCGAGTTGAAGTCGTACACGTTGCAGCACTGCTCGCCGCAGATGTTGCACTTCCAGGGGTTGGAGTCGCAGTGGCAGCCCTTGTGCAGGAAGTACAGCGTGGAGTCGGGGAACGTAATGGAGCAGAATGTACATACGAGCGAGGAGGGCAGCATGGCCGCGTCGCCGTGCGTCGACGTTATACCCCCTTCCGAAGGTGACGCTCGCGACGTCTGAAATCACAATTTCATTGTGATGTTACAACTTGTTTGAAGTTTAGCAAAATTTATTGACCGACTTCCAAAAAGAAGGAGGTACTCAATTCGTCTGCATGTTTTTTTTTCATTTTAGGTATAAATTGTTATACAGTCGGGAAAACTGGCGGTAAAACCCCATAATAGCTACAATCGTTTGAACATTTCGTAAAGAGATGCGGAATACAAATCAATACAAAGCATATAAATGTATCTGTACGATAAAAAAAAATTAGTGATACACGCCTAGTTTCTTCTCATTATTATCCCTTTGTTTGTACTACTCACTTCTATTTATTTATTGTCGAAAGAGGCGGAGTTTGTCTTGTTGCAATGAAAAAGACAAGTTTACTGAAATGGAACACCACGGATTTCCACAACTGTACGTGGATTTTTGATTTAGTTACTTTTTCAATCATATGTTATTTGTTTATTAGTGTAAAGGTGCTACGCCTACAAAGCTCGTAAATAGTTTAGCATGATAGCATAACGTTACTATATTGCAATTTTTAAAAATAAAATAAAAACAACTGCATCATTACAGTAGTTGTCACATATCTCGGAGGCTCGAAATATCGCACAAGTATGCGCTGAACACAACTTTAGATGTAGCGGGATAGGCGTCTATGACCTTGACATAGTAATACTATAAAAAAAGTTAAAGGACTAAGAAATACAAAGTCGTTCAACATTTCATGCATTATAACTAATGCTATCTTAAAACATAACCTTTCATTTTTTGTACACAAAATACTTTTATCACTTTGTATAAATTGTGATCAATAGCTAAATTTGAAACCTAAATAGAAATGATACTTACATTATTTCCTCGGGACCTGCCTCGAGCTGATATACGTCTACGCAGGTCTTCCCGCAGCAGGCTCTTGAGCGGAGAGACTTTGATCAGAGAGGAGAGGCTGGAGGACACGCCGCGCTTGTCCACGCTCGCCTCGCCCTCCCGCTCCCCGCCGCCATCTTCCTGTGTGTTGGGTTCCTGAAAACAAATTGTAATTTATTTAATTTCTCTGTACTAGTGATCGGCAAACTACAAACTAACCAGAGCCAAATATAAACTTTACAACAATTTAAATAATTGGGAGCCAAATCTGTTTGTATAGTAAAACTTAATTATACTAACTAGGCTATAGCTAAATTTAATATTTAATAAATATTTATTAATGTGAAAAATGTTTGCTAATTCTTGGAAAGTTTGTGTGAGAGTCGCACTTAAGGGGCCAAAGAGCCATATGCAGCTCTGGAGCCAAATGTTGTCGATCACTGCTGTATACTTATAAATTAATATCAAAAGAGCAAAGATAGTTATATAAAACTTAAATCAAAAATAAATAAAGCTGATTTAAAAAAGGAAAAACGATTTTAAAACTGTTTAAAAGTTGTATCCATTGTAAAGATGACTACTATACTTGTATTATTTATTTTTAAAGAGGTTGTAAAAATTACTCAACGGATATAAAATATAGATAGACGTAAGCATCAGAGGTTAAAATATTATCTGACAACCAATATTTAGTTTTATTTTCCTATGCATAATATATTCTGACTTGCTAAGAAACCATTCTTATAAACAACTACAAAGTAGTTAAAACACGTTACAAAATGTTTCGTAATAGAGTATAGTTACTTTTAAAAATTACCTGTATCATAATGATATAATTTCTTAATTTGTAAATTAGGATTTAGCATTACATTAATTACTTAATTTTCCTTTTATTATATCATTATTTCATTTCATTTTAACAATTAAAATATTGCTTAATAGTGTCTCATTACGATTTCGATTTAATACATTAAAAAGTAAACCCTATAAAAAACTTTATTGCATTTAATACTTGTAATCATTACTTAACCAAAATCATTTGAGCAACAAAAATTCGCGATTTCACAGCATAGAATAAAGTACACTATATTATTTCCAAAAGCCTTGTCCTGTAAAGGGGTCACTAAAAATTGGTCCACCCATTCCAATGTAAAACTTGAAAGAAACATTTTGAAACTTGGTTTTTCTCATTATTACATAAAGACACTCAAATTATCTTGTATGTATAGATAGATGAAATCATACTAATATTATAAATGCGAAAGTTTAGATGGATGGATGGATGGATGTTTGTTAGAGTTTGTAGCCTAAACGGCTGAACGGATTTCGATGAAATTTGGTACAGATGTAGAGGATAGTTTGGAAGAACACATAGGCTGCTCACTTTTGTTTTTTTTTATTCCACGCGGACGGAGTCGCGGGCAACAGCTAGTTTGTATATAAATAACATTTACCTGTTTGATGGGTATGAGAGTAATAGATGGTGTAATATTGGTGGGAAGACCAGCTGATAAGGAGCTACTGGCCACGGCGCTGTCCCCCGACTGCGGTGAACTTGGGCCTTCCCCATTCATGCGCAAATCTGATAACATTTTACCAAAATAAGAAAAAAATATTTATAACTAATTGTGTTATTATTATGACATTATATTAAATTACATTAAATATAAATGATTAATAAAACCATTTCATACATTCAGATTGAGATAAGTGTTAACATGTGATTTTTTTCATAACAAATCTATATCTAATGGTATAAAGAGGAAAGATTTGTATTTTTGTATGTATTGAAGCAACTCATAAACTACTGGGCCGATTTCAAAAATACTTTGACCATTAAAAAGGCTATGTTATCAGTAATAGAGCATATGTTTTTTATTATTTTTATAATTTCACTCGGGCGAAGTCACAAGTATTACTTATAAAATTGAATAAAAATAGAATTACCTGAATTCCCTAAATGGTTGGACTGGCCAGGTGAATATGTTTCGTTGTTATCAGGCATTGATATTTCTACATGGGGTGTCAAATAATGCATAGGAGGTGTAGCATTATCTACAGACCGTTCACCATTACTGTCACCACTATCCGAATAAGCAGCGGCAACGGACACCGAGAGACCGGACCCCAGTGACCCCAGCGCATTTATTGTACTGGGATCCATTGTACCATCAGCATAAGCTGCATTTGCAATACCAGCGGCCAAAAGTGACACTGAATTATTCCCTGGACCGGGATTATCTAAATCAATGCCATGCCTGTAAAGGAAAAATATTGTTAAATGATATAGTAATTGATTAAAAAGTTCTAAAAAAAAAAAATAACTATATTTTACCTGTTAAAGAAATGAACTCTCAAACTCTTCATAGTAGGAGCGCGGTAGCTACAGAGTGGGCAAGTCTTAACAAGGTCGTGCTGACCAACATGTTCATTTTGAAAATGTGCACGCATAGCTATTTGTCGTTGGAAACCTCGATTACATATTGGGCAATGATATGGCAAGCTTTTCGTGTGAGTTGTAAAATGTTCAGCTAAATGATCTTTCCTGAAGAATCTCTTTTGGCAAACGCGACACTCGTATGGTTTAACACCGGTGTGTCGCATTTTATGCCTGCGCATGTTCGCGCCATTTGAAAACTTCATATTGCATACATCACATTCGAAAAGTTTTCTGTGCGGTCGCGCGTCCGCATTTTGTGCAGCTGCCACATTGTTGTTGTCCGGAGAGCACTGGGCCATATGTGTTGTTAATGCTCTACTACTGAGAGTACTGAAACTGTTGCAAGTTGTACATTTTAACAATGTACTATTTCCCCTTCTTGGGGTATCTTTACTTGCAGTGGCTACCTGAAATTTACAATAATAAAACCAATCAGAGGTAACATACATTTAACTTATCTTACCCAATGGTATATCAATAATAAACACTATATTATAAGCTATTTATAACAGTAATAATAATTCATTACAGTAAGTTGTAATAAAAAAACCTACAACACATAACAAATAGTAATGATACAAGAAACCGGTTCAATGTAAACATTTGTAATCATTTTTTAATCATCAATCTAAAGGAACAGGATAAATTGTTCAATTTATAGTAAAGGCACTTTTTCAGTCTCTATTACTGGATATACACTTTGGTTAACAAAATATAAAGATAATTCATGTAGTATTTTAAACCTATTAGAAATTAAAAAGATGTAAGATTTTCAAGTGTAATACTGACCGGTTCATTTTTAACTGTGGTTAAGTTCGGCGACACCGTGCCTGAATCGGCCTCTGTTTCCCCTTTTGATGACATCACATTACCAGGTCGCGGCCTTTCTGATCATCACTCTCCCTCCTCGCGCGTCTACGAACATAAAGTACAAAACTCGTAACACAATTACTATTTCTTACGTTTAAATGTTCTAACACGAAGTAATATTTGCTCCGTAATCAAAAAATCACGATATAAGTTAAACTGCAAAGAATGGCGAGGTGACCCATTTACGAAAACATACGAATTATCGACTCGCGATAGACTATTTATAAACGTTATCTATTGTATCCTATGCTTATCCTGTAGAAGCAAAGCAAAATATGTAAACTAAAACATGAATGTTAAAAAAATAAATGAGCAACACAATTTGCTTACTTGATAGTCTGTCTTGATACGTCGACAGGCTGAACAGCGGTAATTTAGGGAGAGATCGCTATGTGGCCTAATTCAATGCTTGAACTCTATGCACAAAATACGTGTTACGCGAATAACTGTATATGAACGAATAAGTGGGTCTCTACCATGAGCTCATAGTGATTGAACACAAAATTACGTTATCACACTTGAATTACTTTATTAAATTTGTATATGTATGAAAAGAAATCACAAACATTTAACCATGCCCATTCTGTAGCACTACCTACTTTTGCTTGACTGCGAGACGAGACTGCGATGGACTGGACTGCGATGTGTTCGTTCGCATTCGGTTCGGATCAGGGTTGGATTCAAATTTTCAAAAAAACAATTTCTACCTATCACATTATTCAAAATTAAAGCATGGTTCTCTTTTTTCGATCAAGATCAATAGTTAACCGTGTATATGCATCATTTTAAATGAGACCTTCAATGGTTTTTGTTGACTTTTGGCTTTGTTTTGTTTTATTTTTAACCTTTTAGACTATTTTGAAAGCATTTTCAAAAATTCCTATCGGTATATTATGGTTTTATGGATTTTCTAGTATGATGATTTGAAAATAAAAAAACTTAAGTAAAAACAATTTATAATTTAACTACGAAGTCCAACCCTGGTTCGGATAAGTCAAACTTTAGTTGAGTGATGTCTTTTTTATTAAAAAAAAATAACCCGCGTTTATTTCTTGGATTACTCATAAAACTTGCTTTCAATCTAAAATTTCATCAGCTTTCGGCACTTCTAGACTAAAGTCTAGAGTAGTCTAGAGCTTGAAGTAGTTAGTTTAATATGAAGGCTTAATTTGTTGCAACTTAGACTTCATAATTATTTTTTTCGATTCTTTGTATTGGTAGGATAATATTTTAATTATTGTGCCCTACACCTAGTATTTTTGATAAGTCTTTTTTGTAGTTTTTATTAATTTTAATATTTCAATATTTTCATAGTCAGGTCAGGAAGAGTCTTACATAATCTGTTAACTTTATGTTTTGGTGAAATTAATTATCTGCGTGTCCTAAACATTATTTACTCTATGAGTCTGTCAAATTTTTAATTTTATAAAAAAAAAACTGGTACTGGAATATTGACGAAAATTGAGATAGATTTGGTTTTTGTGATTATCGTTACCGTAATATTTTAATGGTAGAATCAGAAGGAAACCAGGAATTACAAAGATTTTCGCGACATAAACTGAAGACAATAACGCAAACATTTTAGGAATGTAGTAAAATTTCACTTTTACTACGTCTGTTATGATACATTACAAAACGGAAGTATTCCTTACAAACTTTATAACTTTTGTTTAAACGCAAATAAAATGTGTTCTCCCTCAATCTTATCATTCTTTAGTCAGTGGCGGTTATGGATTCGGCCTTTCTTTATTGCTTTATATTTTATATTAGTTATAATCTTAGTACCGTTATTGGTAATTCATTCAATAAACAATGGGTTTACGAAATCTGACCAAGGTTCATTAGTTGCTGGTGGATTCGTTTTGATGGCTTTACCAATATCTATATGGCAAATAACGCAACATATTGTTCATTATACGAAACCATCACTTCAAAAACATATAATCAGGTAATGATACTTTTAATTTAATTATGAAGACTTTTTATTTTGTGCCTTAGTCGTTTCTAGTTACAATATCCTTTAAGTAACGTTTGTATTTCTTGTAAAAGAACACTCCAATGATTCAGTTTGACTAATTAGTAGTTTTCTAGCTTGTGTTTCTGAACTCCATGGTACAAGCATATCATTTGAGTGGTACAGATTGACTAATATGTTTTGATACATTCTAGAATACTATGGATGGTTCCAATATATGCATTAAATGCTTGGATCGGTTTAGAATTTCCTGAACAATCTATTTACATGGACTCCTTAAGGGAATGCTATGAAGCTTATGTGATATATAACTTTATGATATATTTATTAAATTATTTAAATGATGGTCAAGAATTGGAAGCAGTACTTGAAACTAAGCCTCAGGTCTATCATATATTTCCTTTATGCTGTTTAACACCATGGGAAATGGGGAGGTGAGTCATTTTAAATTATATCGTTACTTGCATTTCATATACCTTTTAGATGACTTTTATATGAAAACAATACTTTTGAATTGTTTAAAATAATCTATAAAGAGTAATAATTTTATATCTTAAAGTATTAAACATGTTTTGATTGTTTTCAGTGAATTTGTGCATAACTGTAAGCATGGAATACTGCAATATACATTAGTGAGACCACTGACTACAGTAATATCAATGATATGTGAATTATGTGGTGTTTACGGAGAGAGTGACTTCAGCTCCAATGTAGCATTCCCTTATATTATAGCCATAAACAATCTGTCACAGTTTGTGGCCATGTACTGCCTTGTGCTGTTCTACAGAGCAAACCGTGAAGAACTTAAACCAATGAAACCAATTGGGAAATTCCTTTGCATCAAAGCTGTTGTGTTCTTCTCATTCTTGTAAGTTTTCAACATACTTATTGGCAAAATATAAGCTAATTTGTATAATAGTTTGTACTGTTTAGTTAAAACTGTGCATTTGTGTAAAATTTTAGTTATTAGAGCATCCATAGGGTTTTAAGAAACTTATATTGTTTACAATATCTAATTTGTATAGTTCTTAATTGCTATTTAAAGTTTTGATTTCTATTGAATGTTCTTTTCTGCTTTGTTTTCACAGTCAAGGGGTTATTATCAATATTTTGGTATTCTGTGGAGTGATATCAACAATATTTGATATATCTGACCAAGATAAGATAAAAGTTATATCTTCAAAGTTACAGGCAAGTACAATTTTGAATGTTTACTATTTATTATATTGACTCATCTGATATAAACAGTTAAATCTGATGTGATCTCTAAGATGTAATTTTTTTTCATTGATTATCTCAATATTACTTAAAACCAAAGTAAATGTTCTATGTGTTCTTTCAGACTATCCTCTATATCTATGCCAAATTTCAATGTGATCCGTTAATCAGTTTAGGCTACAAATTCTAACAAACATCCATCCATCTAAACTTTCGCATTTATAATATTAGTAATATTGACTCTTTATTATTGTTTTAGGATTTTCTTATTTGCATTGAAATGTTCTTAGCAGCGATAGCTCATCACTACAGTTTCTCATACAAACCGTTTGTGTCTCCGTTTGACCCCGACCGCTCCTGTCTCGGCTCGTTCTTGGCGATGTGGGATGTTTCCGATGTAAAACGTGACATAACTGAACATCTTGGTGTAGTTGGTAAGTATGTTTTTTACTTATCTGTTGAAAATTCATTTAATTTTTTATGTTTACAAATGTTATTTTTATATTACACTCTACTTTTATTTAACTCTATATAAGATCTATCAATGTAGAATTAGTCAATACTAAAATAAATATTACTAGGATCATACAGTATGTTTAGAAAACATTTCTATTCCTTTTATTCTCTTTTAAAAAAAAGGGACAACATTTTTCATATGAGTATGAGACTGTGGTATTGCATGGTATAAGATTATGGATCTGGGTATTGGTGAAATCTAATTTACATAACAACCTGTTGGGGTCAAATTATTTAAATAACAGGTTGTCAAACTATATAAATAGATCATTTTCCTCCATTGACGTAATGGCGTTATTCGGGTTTTTCCCATACATTTAACATGATGTTTTAATACTGATGACTAATGTTTCTTTCCAGGAAGTACATTCAGTAGGCGTTTGAGAGGTAAATCTATGTATCATATGGCGAGAGGTTATGATGAAAGTTCAAGATTAGTGAGTGAACCGGTGCCGTCGAGTTCGGCACCAAATTTGACAATGGACACAGAAACACCCAATGTTGATATCCGTTCAACGACTTACGGTTCTATTGAGAACACAACAACTGGGTCTTTGAACTCTGAATCTGAACCACTGCTCGATATCACAGATACAAACCAAGATCCGAAGGTCTAAGGTTAGATGTACAAATAACGTTAATTAAAAAAAATACCCGACTGTATCTCAAATAGATGAATGACATCGAAAAATATATAAGAAATGAAAAAACTTAGCATGTGAGATTTGAATTTGGTACTTTTCTCTATTTGTAGGTGTTTTGCTCTGATCTTATATATCCTATGACACTCCGGGGATCAATTGAATGACACCTGGTTAGTCAAAGTCGGTTTAGTTTTTAGTTTACGATGGAATTTACATACATAAAAACAAACTTACAAATGAGTGATAAACATTATCATCTTTGTCAGTCGGGTAAAATAAGTAACATTATTGCTATTATAGTAAATTTCCTGCATAATATAAAGTGATAATAGTATATGCTAATATATTCTGCATTCCCTGTGGATATTTGTAATTATTTGTACTTAACCAAAGTATTATAATAATGAAATGTAACATTGTTTTGAAAGATCTTGAGAATTGTATTTTTTTACATATTTTAATTATAATTGTTTATTTTTAGCAGTGACAATACAATATCATCTGTTTGATGTATTTTAAATTGTATTTGCATGAAATCACGGAAATTATTTACTATATAGATTAGCTAGTCATCAGATCTAGATAGTTTATAAGAAATATATTATATATACATAATAAAACTTGTTTAATTGTGATATACCTTATATATTGATGTATATGTATGATAGTTGCATATAAAATCGCATACATGTTTTTTAATATGATTTGTTGTCAAAAATTTACTTATGTAATTTTGCTTGTATGCATTTTAAGTTGTGATATTGCACTTTACTGTTAAAATAACATTTAAATAAAGATATTTATTATGTTTATGTTAAAAATTATTAAAATACATGATTTTTATAATAATAGTGTTTTATTATGAAGTAAAAGTCTCATTTTAGTTGCTTTGATGAAATAAACAGAACTTTTGCCACCTTCTACAAAAACGAACTTCCTATATTTGGACATGAAAAATAAAAGTTATATGTGAATATACATTTATTAAAAAAATCATTAAAGCATACATTTGAAAATATTTAGTATCCACTGCATTTGTATAAATAGAGCAATGTACATAAACAGCCAATACGCCTTGACTTTAAATGGTCCCAAACATAATTGATTTAAATGGCTTAATAGTAAATTAAATTAAGTACTATTTCACTTGAAGCTTGTTTAAACCTTATTTCTATATAATACTGAGCATAAGAATATTGTACTATGAAAATTCAAAATTAATAATATGCAAATAATGTCTTATTGCACTAGCTTATATCTATTTTTCTGTACTTTGGATATATTTTTAGTTCATGTTTTTATGTATTATATAGACATCACAATCATATCGCAGAACAGATACCAGGTTGATTATTTGTCCCATATCTGGCACACCATACAAACAACATAACATACATCATATAAAATTGCATTTTTCATATTATTTTTTCTCTTGAAAGAAATATCTAATATTCCTTTGCGATCTTTTCTTAACAAATATCAAGATTAAAAGATTATAAAAATGACATATATCTAGCCTAATATAAAGCCTCTGAGGTAACTATATTATGAATATTAAATTATTCAGATATGTAATACCAAGCCTTTTTATTAACAGATTATTTAAATATTGTGTCGTCTATAGCTTAATTTAAATAACTTTACATGTTAGATTATGGAAAATTCAGTTTAGGCCTTAACAAAGTTATCTTTTAAATCTTATCAACACATTTTAATTCATTTCTTGTTCTGTTAAAATTTTCCAAAGCGCTCAAACCAGCTTTGAGACTGTTCATTTCAATTTTATTCCAAAGTGTTCCCATTATTATGTAGTAGAAACAAAGACCTGTTATAACAATTTTAATGAAATCAGCGAATACATTATTGGGCCAAAAGCCTACCGTACCTAAAAGAAACATAAATAAAAGTCCACCGCAAGTGAGAAATAAACGTTTTGATTTTGTTATTGTTATTTTGGCGTCTTCACATACTTTTATAGCTTGATCAATAGTATTATCGAACCGATCTTCAGCACTTTGTTGCCTATGACTTGTTTTTTTATCAGCACTCTCTCTGATTCTTAATTCCAAAGAAACAGCATTGTGATCGGAATAAGAAAATTCTTCACCCGGTACTCTGTCTTCCAATGGATTTCCGAAATTCACAACATCAGCCTAAAAGTTTCAACAATTTTAAAATAATTCTGATGAAATATACTAAAAAGTATTGATGAGGTCTTTTATGTTACTGTATATGTATAAAAACATATCCATTCTTGTAGATATCTATATACCTAATCTGGACCTCAAAAGTGAGACATTAAAATGGCGTCAGGGAACCTTTTTTCAATGCAAATGTTCTCCATATTTACAATACAAAATTATATATCGAAAATTCAGGGTAGGTCCATCTATAGATTATAAATCTATGGACCTCTTTATTAACTTTGAAAATACTAAAATAATACCGTTTCCTATAGAAGTATCACAAAAAGACATTTAAAAAAGAAATTAAATGTTAAATTAAAATTACCTCCCAAGAATTACTCAGTTTGAAAAGTATATGATCAATTCTCTTTCCTTCTGGTGCAGTTTTAGTCATCTTTGCATCAGAATAACTGTTGTTAATATTATCGCATGTACCAGATGCTTTGGCAATGGCAGCATTGTTGCTCTCACACTTCATAACATAAGGATCCAATAATACTGGCAGCTGAGTCAATAACCTAAAAAAATAAATTAAAACAATGTTTAGAGTAAAGCAACATTAGGAATCAATTGTTTCCTCTTTATAATATTACTAGCTGTTGCTCGCGTATTCGTCCACGTGAAATTAAAAAACATACCCTATACATACAAAAATACAAATCTTTCCCCTTTATCATATTAATATAGACTAATATAAAGAGGAAAGATTTTTACGTTTGTATGTTACAAATAAACTCAAAAACTACTGGAGTAATTTAAAAATGTTTTATCAACATCACTAAGAAATAAATTATATTTATTAATAGATTTTATTTAACACCGAGTGTATCAAAAATGATAACACATATAAAAGGTTAAAGTTCAAGTTATGGATAAACAGTCAAGCAAATTTTTTTTTTATTTCAATAAGAATTAAATGATTCATTACTTTTGTTTTTATCACGAATGAACTCTTCAATATTTAAGGTATTAAATAAAATCAATCCATGCAAGTCACCTTGTACTTACAACAAGATTCAACTCTTTTCATTGGAAAGGTTAAATATTTTTATAAATAACTAGCTGTTGCTCGCGACTTCGCCCGCGTGAAATTAAAAAATATAGCCTATGTTATTCACAAATAAATCATCTTTCTAACGGTAAAAGAAATTTTAAAATCGGTCCAGTAATTTTTGAGTTATTTCAATACATACAAAAATCCAATCTTTCCTCTTTATAATATTAGTATAGATAAGTAATGACGAATCATACCTGAAAGATAGATCTCCAGGAGCGGTGTTCAAATCTCCAGCAAGTATGGATACATCGGCAGGACATGTGGTAAGGTTAACAAATTCGGCAGTGGAGTATGCTTGCAGCACCCTGTGCGCTAAATACATGTCATCTTCATGATATTCTGCATGCAGCTGTAAGAAGAGAGGTATAAAAAAATGTAGATTTCTTATTATTATCAATTTGCAAAAGAGTAAACAGCTAACATAATTAAGCTACAAACAGCTGTCTACAATAATTATGGGACAAAACTGTATTACAGAAAAATCATAATTGTACTGTAACTGTAGAGGATTCTTTCTTATATCTACAACCATTTTTCACCAAACTAAGATCTAAAAGACTTAGTAATTGTAAAAATGTGTACTAAATTTAATTCAACTAGATATGGAATCTTTATCCATCCATAAACATATACTAAAAATTATCTACAAGATTATTGTAAAATAACTTACATGTGTGCAATATACATTTATTAGTTTATCTTCATATATAATTCTACACAAGCCGACCCCCTTCCCTCCGAACCAATCACCATGATGTATCTTGTGAATATAACCATTCAGAGGCCATTGATGGAAAAACACATCCTGAATCAGCCATTTAGAAAATACACACAAACCTGATCCCAGAACACCACTGAAACATATGTAATTTGATATTTACAAAAGTTCAAGTGCTGTTTGTGAGAAATTAGTATATAAGCTTAAAAGAATTCATGCAAGATAAAATTCAACAGTAGTAAGTTTTTTTTATACAAGGATACAATAGAGTAGTGGTCTAGAAAATATAGTATTGAAAAGATTACTGTGATAATTCAAGATATTATTTACCTATAAAAGTAATGAGAGTAAGGAAGAACTTCCTTAAGGCTATCTTTTAAGAATAAATAATCTTTTTCACTCCATATCTCTTGAAGGCACACAATTGTATGTGAACTTTGCATAAGATATTTTGCAATAGCCTCTATTCTTTCTTTTCTATTCTTGGATACTGCTGGTATTCCCCTGAAATATTCAATAAATTGTTTATAAATCTATTTTATGGTGTTCTACATTTATGAACAAAGACAATAGTCATATTTACCAGCAATTTAAGGTAAAAATATTTAGGGTGAAGTCCATTTTGTCTTGATATTTACTCTTTACTTTTGTATCACGTCTGTTTGTAATAAATTATATTGACTAAGAGTTTATTTTGAGAATGGTATCAGATAGATCAAGTTGTATACTTATGTACAAGGCCAAAACAATTATCAGTATTACTTAATAATTAAGGTATTTTGTATTTCTTGTAAGAAATTAAAGTCTGCGTGCGTGGAATAACGAGATTTTGATTCGAATTAACAGCTGACACTGACATCCATCAGCATGACATTTGTCATTCAATTTTGCATGTGTTGCTATATGTCTAAATATACTATAGGCTGCGATCAGAATAAGTCAAATTAAGAGGTGCCGCAATAATTGAATGCCATATTTTTTTGCCTTTAATCAATAAACTGTATTAACAATCATGTAAATGGTGAAAGCTTAATTTTATGACAAGCTACAGGGTTTGATTTCTTTTTGTTTAATAATTCTTCACATGAGATTCTAACAAGTATAAAAAATCAAATCTAAAGGAAAGAAAAGAAATGAATAAATATCTTGTTTCTTTTAAGTAAATAACATATATTACTGTCTATCTTTCAATATATTGCATTCATTAAGGTCGGTTCCAGTTAATCCAGCTAGTTTAAGTGCAGTCGTCACTTTTAAGGTATCCTTATCCTTTCGTTGTTTACGTCCAGTTGCTAATGATTTTACTTTTCTTTTAGGCACAACTCTATTTTCATGTACTATCAGATGCTCATTTAGTTTTGCCTAGAACAAAAAATAATAATTAGCACAATAAAAAAGGATCAAAATCCATATCTTGACTGTGATTGAAAAACAAATTACCTGACTGCTATATTCTGCTTGACAAATATTGCAAATATGTTTGATTTTTTTATGTTTTACTAATATATGTTGTGTTAGATTACTATTTCTTGAATACCGCCTGAAAAAAGATATGAAGACAAAATTAGCACATATTATTATACAAATATTTTTTTAAACATTTTCACACATACCTGAAGCAGTTAGAATAAGGGCAGGCAAATGTTCTTCTTATGTTTTCAGAATTAGAATGAATCTTTAAATGTCGGATAATATGAATCCTTTGAGTATAAGCTCTTCCACATTCATCACAAATATATTCTGAAACAGAGCATTTGATAGATTATTTATTATAAATGTTTATAATTTATACAACTACAAATTTCTTTAATTACACTGGGATTACACAAAACAAGGTGTATTGTACATACTTTTGGCACAATGTTCCGATTTTCTATGTTTTTGATACCTGGACCACTGTTTAAATGTCAAGGAACATACATCACAGGTATAGGTTTTGTGGCATCGCATATGTCTTTTCTTTTCATAGAGAGTTACAAATTCTTTTGAACATATTTCACAGCTGTAATTTAAAATAATTAAAAAAATTTCATCATCAATCTTAGATAACTCATTGAGGATTACAGAAGACACATTTGAAGTTTCCATAGGTGCAGGAATGATAATAAGGGAAAGCTAATTTTTTATAATAATTATTGAATAATTTTGTAACCTGAATGCTTTAACTCCATTATGCATATACATGTGAGCACTCAGTTGATGTTTCTTCCTACATTGTGCTTTGCAATAATCACAAACGAATGGTAGATTAACCACATGTTTTTGTCTTATATGTTTCTTTAGATTTTGTCTATTTGAATAAGTTTTGAAACATTCTGGACAACTGTAAATAACAAAGAAACAATTAGTCAAGTGTTTATTTGATAAATATTTCTAATGTTTTTGACAATTTTTATTTTACCTTCTATATTAGATATATAAAATGAATTTGAATTTACACATACCTGTATATAATACTCTTTTTTTCTTTTTCATGTGCACTTGCTATGTGACGATTCAAATGACTTTTGTTGGAATAAACTTTATTACAGTTTTCCCATGAGCATTGAAAAGGTTTCTGGAACACAATATTATACTAAAAAATGTTTGTATTAGATAGAAAAAATATGATTAGTATTGTAACTTACAATATTCAAATGACTTAGCAAGTGTTGTTCTAGTCTATATGGTCTATTGTATTTATTGTTACAACCAGCCTGATTGCAGACATATGTTTTTGGGTCTTTGGACATTTTGGAAAAATTGCTGATAAACTATTTATATTTTTAGAATTACAAATTTTTCTCACATATAAAGTAATTTAAAAACTTTCATTGAAACAACAATCTTGTTGATTTTATTATTTGACTAAACTATTATTTACGAGAAAAAACGACCGCAAGTATTCAAAGTGCGCTTTGAAATCCACATAAAACATCAAATAATGTCCTATCTCTATATTTTGAAATTGGATAGGGCATAGTTTTTAATTTCAATTTTAAGTTTAATTCAACAATACAATTGGCATTGGCAATGGATTGACATTAGCGTGGTAACGCATGGCATGCAGCATGGCAATGACAGCTGTCAATTCAATTTGCAGATTTTGCGAATGTTATAGACCGACAAGGATATCTGGCCTGTTAGATGTAGATCAAAGCACACTAACGCCTCCCTGTTAACGTCAATAGTGTCTCTAGGTCGTTTTCGCAGTAAAGCTATCATGTAATGTTTTTTCTCTGTTTGTTTTTTATGCCATTTTCTGTGCCTATTTAATTTTTTTACATTTTCTCTGACTAATTTAATAAATACCTGTTTTCTGACAAAACTAACTGCGATAGCAGCGCCTCTCTCATCGGGCCAGATATTCTTATTTCACTATAGCGAAAGTTCAAATATTCCGTTTTGGCGCTGCAATCGTAAATGAGCCGCCATCTTGGGAGGCCATTATAATCCGCCATATTTACTTCATTGCCCTTTCATTTGGATGATTTTTTCACAATAAAATTACGACATACTCGCATGACATATATTTTGTCTCATATAATTTTAGTGGTTTTAAGCTTTCATTGTTTTTTGTTTTAAAGTACTAAGAGAATAGATTTTACCGAGAAATTTACATCAGCTGTCGTACGTAAACAAAGGGAATGTCAATAGCAGTAACAGTGGAACACAAAAGTGCGTTGTGACAATATCAAGCATAATGGATGTGGATGGTTCAGCTATTTCTGGGGAGATAGACCAAAATTTGTTATTACAGTTCAGTTGTATGAATACAACTGACCGGGAAGAATTGATAGGACAAATGCAGAGATTGTTGGGCCCCAGTTTAAATTATAATACAGCAAGTTTCTTTCTGGATATGAGTAACTGGTAAAAAACAATTTGAAGTTTTTTATATTCCGTGATATTGTTAAATTAATGTCATTTTAATCATTTAATCTTTTTCAGGAACCTACAAGCTGCTATTTGTTGTTATTTAGACTATAGTTTACCTCCAAAACTTCCATCCATGTCACTAAAGAGTGCTCAAAATCCGGAAACCGCAGTTAGTCCAGGTTCTTGGTAAGATTCAAAACTAAAACATTTTCATTAATAATCTATTTTATGATTAAGCTTTTATAAATTTAAGACAATTTATTCTTTATTGATAGAATTTAACATTTTACAGTTTAACTTAGTTGACAATTTTGCATATTTGTATGTTCAATTAGTAATTTCATTAAAACAAAAAGCTGATAATGTTAAAGTTTCTGATTACAGTTTTGAACAAAGCTGGAGTATTACCAATTCAGGAGCGGAAGCGTGGCCCGGCAGCTGTAGACTGATCCATGCGGGGGAACATTTTGGTGCAACTCCAGCATACCTCCCTGCCTTGCCACCGGGACATTCGGTTACTGTGACCATGCACTTAAAAGCACCAACTACACCCGGTACACACAGAAGTTTTTTCCATCTAGTGACTGACAAAGGTGATCAAATAGGAGGTAAATATGAAAATGATTTGTTGCTAATAACTTGTAATTTATCAAATTTAGTATTAGATGTAGATGAAGTTCCATAATTTTGTAAAAGCATTTTCACCATTTATTCTGTTATTCAGACTTTCAATTAAAAACTCAAATGTACAAGAACAATTCAACTGCTAAAAGTTTTTAAATGCTGAAATAATAAAAGTTGAACCTGGACAAGCAATAAACCACTGTAAATTGGAGTTATTGTCTGATCCAATCAATATAAGCGAGAAACTCAGATTAGAGAGAAACCTATTCAAGTGAGAAAAACATTGTAGTACCTTGGGCTCTCCCTTAATCTCGTTCAACTGTATTTCAATTAAAATCGCTTCATGTTTTGTATGTTTTCACATAGATATCATTTATCTTGTTCATATTTCAGATACATTATGGTCAGAGGTAACAGTTGAGTCGGAAATGACTTTAGCACTTGCGGATCAATTAGCAGCTCTGCCTGTACCTAGTAGTAGATTGGATGAGGGTATGTCTCAGGTGTGTATCGTTCTAATAATTGTTTAATTAAGAATAAAAAATTCCTGCAGTATCTGACTAGTTTATTAACATTTGCGCCGTAAAATTTAATAAATGCATTCTACGTTTTAAATGAAACTTTTTGTTTTATGAAATTTAATGACTATAAATCAATGTTTAGAAGTTTCTAGTAAACACGAGATTATTTAATAGTACCTTTACACTGCGCATATTACGAAATGGTAAATCATTTATTCTTGTATTCAATTAATGGCTGGTTGCATACATAAAAAATCTTAATAATTGGTTAATTTTACTTTATTTTCAATTTTTTTTTTGTAGTTTTTCATGCTGTAAATTAACTGTTATCTCATTGTTTTTTCAGGTGCCATCACAAGATGACCAAATGTGTTGATGAATTGAAAATAACATCATTCTTTGAAATCCAATATTTGTTACAAAATGCATCTTTAATTATTCTATATATAATACTGTAATATGGTTGCTATAGTTATAGAGATTATGCTCATGTAGCAATAATAATTTGTTTCAACATAAAATGGGGCTAATAAACACATTGTACAAAATGCTATTGTAATATACGATAGTTATTTAATATTTGTAAGGCAATAAGACTTGTGAATTTGTTACTGTATTAATATTATAGAAAATATAAAACTTATTTTTTCATAATTTTTTCACTGTAAGATTTAAATGCCATTTAGTAAATTATTTGGGGTTTCATTTGTAGATTTAGTTTATCAATATTATATTGGCGGTTTTTGATATATCTTGTGTTAATATATTAATGAGCCAAAAACACTGTTGTTTTTATTGTTACCATCCAAAAATGGTCTATTTACTTAAAATTAATTGACTTAAGTTTTAAAATACTCAATAAAAATGTGAATACTATCAAAAGGAACAAATTAAAGCTTTTTATACAGCCATTTCCATTTCAATTTTAGGATGAGGGTTGTAATTTTTAATAATAAAATCTTCATATTTGAAATCATCGATGGATTCAACTTTCCGAGCAAATTCAAGTGTTGGAAATGGTTTTGGTTTTCTCTCCAATTGCTTTTTCAATGGTTCAATATGATTTAAATAAATATGAGTATCACCTGTCGTGTGCACGAACTCACCAGCCTGAAAAAAAAATATAGAAATGCGAAAATACAAAAAGGGAGTGATGACTGAGATGACATATGATAGAGTTATTCGGAGGACAAAAAGCTGTTGCGCCGACCCTACGTGAGTAGGATAAGGAGAATGATGATGAGAAATACAAAAATACTATCAACACAAAATAATACAGCTTAATTCCATCAAATTATATATCTCACCAGTTTTTCAAAAGAAGGGAAGTAGGCCTAGGATTGGCCCTTAAACATAACTGATGTTTGTCAAATTAAATAAATAAAATATATATAGACAAATTGAGTATCTCCTTCTTTTGGGAAGTCGGTCAAAAAGGGGGTAGATATGAGAATTAAAGGCCTTTGCCATTGACTAACAATTACCATTACTATAGCACTCTTTTTTCTTGGCTTGTAGTCTTCGTCCCTTTTGCGCATGTCTGCTTTTTTCCAATTTATTTCTCCCAAAGTTCAATAGCATGAAAATGTAGTCTTAAATGTAGGGATTTTTAAAAAAGGTTTATTCAAAATTATGCTATGATTACTGACATCCAACATAACAAAGAATTGTGTGTTTACATTTCATTATACGAGTATTATAAGTAAAAAGTAATATAAGTATTGTACCTCAAATCTTGAACAACTAACTTACCTCTAATCCTGTGACATGTGCAATCATGTGAGTCAAAAATGAGTAACTGGCGATATTAAATGGCACACCCAGTCCCATATCTGCACTCCTCTGATACATTAAGCAGTTCAACTTGCCATCCGCAACATGGAACTGGACTAAACAATGGCAAGGAGGTAGCGCCATTTGACTGAGATCTGATGGATTCCATGCACACATTATCATCCTCCTATCAGCTGGATTATTTCTATCATAAAAAAAAATACAAAGATTAATGGTAGAATGCAATAACAGGTTTCACAAACGACCTACTCGCTCATTGTAGTACCTAATAGAAGACATGCATAATTTGAAAGTCATTTCATGTTTCATATGATAAGTGTAATTTGATAGGGGATGGTGCACATGGGGGAATTCCTTTTTCTGTGTCTCCTCTATTGATAAAAAATAGGAATGCCTCTGCATGTCTGTCTTGTCAATCATATATATTAAAAAAAAACATATTTTCTAGTCAAATATGCCCAGAATTTGCTGAAAACTTTTTCTTACTTATTTCAGTTTTAAGTTTAGAATAAGTCAGTGATTTTTATGTTAATAGACCAAAATGCCTAATGAAAACTAATTTAAGATTTAACTTACTTAATAGTGTTTATAACATTCTGCAGTTGATCAATCCCTTGGTTAGTGTAATCAGTCTTTGCATTAACATATTTAGCTCCACTGTGTCTCCATTGGAAGCCATACACAGGACCAAGGTCACCTAGACAAAAAAATAATAAAAAAACTATGATGATGCAGTGGTGTTGAATTATTTAGTTTTCTAATTGATACTTAATCGAGTTACCATATTATTGTAACATTTTATACACACCTTCCTCTCGGTCAGTGAAACCTAAGTTATCAAGAAACTCTCGGGAACCATTTGCATCCCAAATGTGAACTCCTTTTTCGGCAAGAACTTTGCTATCCGTGGAACCAGATATCATCCACAGTAACTCTTCAATTACTCCCCTTGTGAAAACTCTTTTAGTTGTTAAAAGTGGTAAACTGTTATTTTGTAGAGAATACCTTTGCATTGCCCCGAATATTGATAGAGTACCTACACGAGTTCTATCAATCCTTTTGTCACCTGTAAGTTATTATTTATTTTATTGCACACTTGTCAATACAAATCCTGATCTGTGTTATTGTTTATAAGTTATGAACCTTTATCGATAATTTCTTTCACAAGGTTAAGATACTGGTATTCATCATGATTTGAATCGATTCCATTGGATTCCATTGTTGCTAAATTGAATACTGTTTTAGTTTGACTATCTATTATTGTTTTAGTTAAAATGATCACCAAATTGTACACCAGTTAATTGAAAATATATAAATAATTGCGGTTTTGGCGCCAAAATGCCCAAATACTCACAACTTTGAGTTGTCAAAGTGACAGCTTATTTAAGATAAGTCAAAGACACGAATACGTTAGTTTTTGATCAAGTGGAAAAAAATAAAACTAATTTTATTTGTCAATTTATTACCTTTATTCAGTTTTTATTCCTAACATTTAAATAACTTTACATCTATCAGCTTTTATGTTCCGGGAAATCTATCATTAAAAGTAGCAGCCAAAACTTTTGGTAAACCTTGCACGGCTACGCTGTATGCGCTGCATGGAAAATAATAACTAAAGGCGTTGCCCCTAGCAACAGATTTGTTTCATTTAGGAAATCTGACTTTTGAAATAAATAATACAATCATTTATTTCACTTATATTACTTTCTTTATCCATCATTGATCTAGGTTTATATTTGCACAGAAAGACAATAAAAAATGTAAACAACATATCGTTTTAATACGAATATGATTTCGAGATTTCGATGTAATTTTTTTACTTCAAGTAGCTGGAATATGTTTTAACGTCGATTTTAGTATATTTAAATTCTACAACTTGACAAAAATAAAAGGTAAATAATAAAAGGTAAGTTTGATGCATTCAGATCCTACATTCAATTCAGCCCGTTTGGATATAATATGCACGTTATCACTTTACACGTCACTTTATACTAAAGAGAAGTAACGTAGAAAATTATATTTACGTTCTAATTAATTTTAAGGAAATGCCAGGAAGGGAAGCGCCATGTCTAGAACTCGGTTCAGCTCCTCGAACGCCGAGTATTATCGCCTCCCCCTCGCCTTCAGAAATATCAAGTGCGAGTTCTCCAGAACCACCGAACGTTCGAGCGACACCTTTGTTCAGGTACAAGTATTAAGACTACTTAATAGTACGTTTCTATTATGATTATGGTAAGGGGTAAAAACTATAAATCTTGTAATTTTTAAAATAAACAGGGCTTTAGCAATGCCACCCCCAGATCCAGAACAACCTCCAGGACAAGATGAGCTAGAACGTAGGCTACCTGGCTACAGACGCATTGTCATACCTAGGGAATTAACGCTTATTGAACTATTGGCAAGTATCTTGTACACATTTTGATTTTATTTCTCTTTAAAATTTGATTGTTCGTACATTCGCTAAAGGGTATAGGTTCTATTATAGAAAGAGTGTAGTGGGGTGACGACCGATGAAGAAGTGTTGAGGATCCGTGAAGCCAAACTGCGTGTGGTGGCGGAGCGCGTGGGGCTGCGCAGACTGCACGTCCTTGTGCCTCGGCTGCGATCACTCACTTTAGATGGAAGTGCAATTCAGTCTTTACGAGAACTTGGCATCGGTTTAGACCACTTAAAGGTAAAAAAATCACTTTATTCCTATTCTACAAAGACTAAATACATCTTTACAAAAAGTACCTTTCGCCCAACTCAGCCCGCGTGGAATTAAATAACGAAATTAAGTTCTTCCAGACTATTCTCTACATCTTTGTTTAGGCTACAAACTCTAACAAACATACAGCCATCTAAACCTTTGTATTTATAATATTAGTAAGAAGTACACAAAAAACAGAAGTGCATGAGAAGCCATTCTATTAGTTGCAGTTTAGGATACCAATACGGTTGTTACTAAGGAGAATTGACTTAGTTTCTCCTATACTAGTTTGTTTGGTCAATCAACAGATACTTAGTGTGAATCGCTGCGGATTGACATCTCTGGATGGTGTTTGGGGCGTGGGTCACCTGCGGGAACTGAACGCGGCGGGCAATCACATCCGTGACCTTCATCCTCTAGCGGTGCTGCAGAAACTTCATACCCTCAATCTGTCCAAGTACAGGATCATTTTGTGTTTGCTAGTTACATGGTTAACAATGACGTTTTTTAAAACTTTTTTTCGTATTTTACAAAGCGCTTAATTTACATGATTTAACTTGCGATCAGTCAGTCAGAATAGCATCGCCATATGTTGTCATATTTGGGATCACAATCAAGCGGAAAGATACTTTCACCTCAATTCCAACCTCAAAGATAGACCTTCTCTAAGGTCAGAAGAAAGGAGATCTGATCCTTTTAGTGTTCATTATTAAACAGTTTATACCCTTTCTTATTTTGTTTGTCAAGTAATCCAATAACGGTGGCGAGTCGTGTATGGACGTTGGGCGTATGCAGTTCATTGCGTTGTTTATTTCTGAATGGGACATCGTTTTCGCAAACGAGCGATTATCGATCCACGATAGCGTCGACGTTGCCAATGCTGACCTCTCTAGATGACCAACCCCTGCATACGGATGTCAACAGTACGTATGGTTCTTGCAATGTATACTTTGTAAGGAAGAATCATTCACATTTTTGTCTTACCAGCAAATGATTGGATATGAATCCAAATGTTTACGTGAAGTAGACTTTTTAATATATTTTCTTGAAGTAATGCCATTTAATTGATTAGTGACTTTTTATAGATGAATATTACGTAGAACATTTGGATGATTCATCTGGATCAGAAAGTGACCAGGAAATTTTGGAAGTACAAAAGGAACCTGAGACGTCTACAGACTTTGCAATAGCTGGAACATCGTCACAGTCACAATTATTTCAGGTATAAAACGCAATAACGATAGAACAATAAAACGTATTGATCCTAGCATCAAAATACTTTGTATAATAGATAACGGATAAGTTTTCTTCATAGAAATAGACGCGTGAGTATCTAAAAACAATCTGGGAATCTGTTTTTCATCTTACAATATATACAAATTCTTGGAAAATACTTTAACGATGTTTAGATTAGGAGTCAGGTGTTTGGATTTATTTTAGTGTAGGTCATCTGCACAATTCTATTCATGGATTAGACTGAGTTTTCATTTCTTTTTGATCTAAATGCAGCGGGAGTATAATATGGAATTGGAATATTGTTTTTCAGTTATGTTACTTTGTATATTTGAGTCACAGTTGATATACAGTTCAGCTAAAACCAAAACTTTCTAGTTACCTTCATTTTTTATATCATAAGGTTCCAAAGGAGCAAGCGGCCACCTGAAAACGCCAAAATGGCGAAGCGACCGCTGCCCATAGGCATTAGGTCAATAGCGAATGCGTTGCCTACCCTTAATTGACGGAAGACTTGCACATAAAGGGGCGTTTCCCCTTCTTATGCGTCACCTCCACCGTCAAGTCTCCGTTCCGTTCCCAACCTCCTCTTATAAGAAAAAGGATGGGAAGGAAAAGGGACTAAAGTTGGGCCTCCGGCACCACACTCTTCAGACAAAACGCGGTATTTTTCCCACTTCACGCCTATCTTCTGTGTGGTCGTGGTATTACCGGACGAGCCGACCCATTCGTGCGAAGATGTTAAAGCGGGCTCTACCACTGTAAATATCATATTTGAAGTAACCTAGGTTTCGCTTGACTTTTCAAGAAATCACAAGAAGAATGTATGTCGATATGTTTGACCGAGGTTCCACGACCAGTGGTACAAAGGCGCCGTCCAGCGACCACAGAGAACGGCGGGTGTCGCCCCGCGCGCGTGTCGCTGCCGCGGCGGCCGCGCACCGCGCTGCCCCGCCCCGACATCGACGCGCCCACGCGCCTGCAGATCATGAACACCTTAATGGGTATGGGGTGGACACTATGGATGATGACAATATTAACTTACTAGCTGTCGCTCGTGACTTCGCCTGCGTCAAATTAGAAAATCACAAAAATGCCTATGTTACTAAGTGTTAACGTAGCTTTTTAATAGTGAAAGAATTTTTAAAATCGGCCTAGTAGTTTTTGAGTTATTCCAATACAAACAAAAACACAAATCTTTCCGCTTTATAATAATGGTAAAGATTGAGAAAGAAATATATGAGTATAGATTTACACGTATTTGAATCACGAATGTGAACGATTTTTTGTCTTATGGTAAATAGGAGTAAAAATAAATTTGAAATCTAGTTATGGTAAAGCAGTAAAATAGCTCGTTTTTATCTCAATTTATAATATGATTATTATTATTAGATGCCGAATGGCGAAGCAGCGGTAGTAAGTTGACTTCGAAAGGCGCTGTTTGTGGTAACTTGGCGCATGCGTTGCGCAGACCGGCACATTCCACGCAAGAGGAATCAGGTAAATATTGAACTTTAGTTCTCGTATCTAATCTACATAAAATAATTCCTAGCGACTATAGATGCGGACATAAAAATAACTGGCAAATAGGGGGACTTATTAAAGGACGAGAACCGGTTCTGTATGTAAATTGTATAGAATTTGATGAGATTTAATTCTACTATACTTCGGCTTATAGTATGCTATCCTCATGTTTTCTCTGTTGCTCCTAGTAATCACACAGGCTCTTGCTGTCTTTACACGTGCGGCATAGGCATAGAAGATTCTGTGTTTTTCAATTTTAATACATTTCGTTCCAAATAATCACGATCATGAATCATGATACCGGGATTGAATGTTGATGTACTCATTACATGATAATGTAATATTTTTCACATGTAAACGCGAAATTAACAACTTTTCTACACGTAGTTTTTCATATGTTCACGTTAAATGACAAAGTTATTGACTTTTAGTGTAACCTTTCGAAACATAGATCTTGGATTCGAATTCTAATCTATCATTTAAAATTAATAAATTGGTTCATGCTGTGAACATAGTCTCGCTAATACTTCTCTAATAATCATTGGAGTTAATAAATTCATACTTATGTCGTATATTTGAGTTCGTTTTCGTTTCGCTTTTACGGTAGTTTACTGGCAGTCATAGGCAAGTAGAGTTTATTTAAAAAAAATACAGGGTTAATTACAGAAAAACAAATAGACACTGTTGAACGTACAATGTCTGACGCATGTCGTTTTGTTGCCGCGGAGATACCGCGCGCGCCCAATCAAGAAGCGTGGCTCAAGTTTACAGCAGAGACCGGGTAGGACTTACGTCTCTCCGTTGTTGGAATAGAAAGTTTGCATGTAACCTTTACAATACGTACAAATGAATTATAATGAGTTAAAATATGTAATACTATTGTGTTAAATGTCGATAGATTTGCAGTTGTACAAATGTTTGATTATGTATTTGAATAATTGTTAGAAATAATGTTAAGTAATGTAAAAACTTTTTTGTAAAAGTAGAATAAGTAAAGTTGTATATTTTGTGGTATGTTAGTTAACAGTACAGATAGTTTTAATGTTTTAGCTAAAGAAAAAAATACTATTTAACTTGTGTAAGTGAAATTAAAGTGATGTTTAAAAGTACAAATTATTGAAGTAATTAATTTTAACCAAGATTAAAAATTATATAAAAGCCTAAGGTCTTAACAATTGACTCTTGAATACGAGTAAGCAATATAAAATTAAGAAATAATAGAGTTAAAAGTAAACGGTGATATTTTCACAGAATTGAAATCGATATAAATTTTAATGAGCGACCTCAAAGTGTGGATCCGTCAAAGGCATTGGATCGTTTGGAGCGCATCGAGAGGGAGACCTCTGAGCGCTTGAAGGAAGCCGCTAAAAATACTGATCCTTGGATGTCAAATGCATTCAAAATAAGCAGTGCACATTATTGGAGGGAAACTGAACAATTGTCATCGATTTCAAACACACACAGCGATGTTGAGTCTGTACTTAGTGACAATGGCATCAATCCTCTCGATTAATATTAAAAACTTAATAATAATAATATATTATTATTTCTTAATTATTATAACACGCCAGAAGGGGTTATGTCTAGCTAATTATTGGCGCCTTTATCGTTTAACGTTACTTGATTTTTTGTTTTGTTTTAGTATGTTATTATTATGATGTTTTTCTGAATACTTAAAAGAAGTCTAAGATCACAGAACCTGTTTCTGAAGCTACAAGTGTGTTTGCAATTCACAGTTTATTGAGTGAAAAAACTTACTAACTTCGATCTAGATAAGACGTAGAAAGCAGTTATGTTTGCCTTAAATTATATCTTCCTCTTTCAGTAGTTTTTAACTTAGTTAAATTTTAATTTTACGAATTATTAAATTTTATGCAAATGTTTGTACACTACTGTTTAATAAATTTAAAAGTATGTTGTTAATATTACGAAATAGTGATTAAAAAAAATTAAGTGTTTTATACAGATCTGTGGTTTATCTATTAAATACTTGTTATAAATTTTATGCTATTTTATTTCTGGCAAGCGGAAAACATTTTTTTAATAAAACAGTATATATTCTGGTAAAAATTAGGTTCAGTCAGTTGCGTAGTCGTTAAATATTTTTGAGCTCAATTTTTACTCCCCTTTGTACCGTTAACTTGTGTTTCTCACGTGCATTTATCAGATAATTTTTTATTTTACGAAATAAACGCCTTACGTGTAAGTTAAAAAATGTAAGTGCACACATAATTACGGTGCTTTTTTCTTTCCTGAAAGGTTAATAAACTTTGTGTCAGATTAATGTTAGATTTTTTGCAGTTCTTAGAAAGTATCTCGTAATGTAAGGTCTCGTCATCTTTTTTGTGGGTTTCAACGCTTCAGTATTTATAGAACTGATGAATTTGACAGCTGATGTGATATGACATGATGTTGCTTTATGCCATGCTTAGTTATATCAGATATATATTTTACCAAATAATTTGCTAAATGTTTAATAGAATTATCTACCTACTAATGGTGAAAACTCGAGCATAATTAGTATTTTTTCAAATAACTTTATGCATTTCTTCTCCACATGAATTTAAACTATGATTTTTAGCTTAATCTGTTCTCGCATTCGATTCGTACCCAGATCATATAGGTTACAAAATGAAGATTGATTTATATTTATGTAGATTCGACTAAGTACTGTCAATTAGGTTATGAAAATTGTACTTAGTGTGTAAATACCCTTACTTGATAAGACAGTTAGCTCAAAGATCATAGTTAATCATTGCATTAACATTTAAAAGCTTGGAGGAGCAAAAGGTATTTTTCAGTATTCGCGCGACTCGAACGCGCGCGAACGAGTGTTTCGTTATTCGTATGTAGTGAATAAACATTTATTTAAAATGATTTTTACTACTATTCAACGTTTCGTTGTATCAAACATTTTAACCGTGTATTATAGCGTATTGGTTTTATTTAGTTTTTTAATAACTTTTTTGAAGAATCCATTTAAAAACCCTTGGGAACAAAAATTAGTATTAGTGCCTCCAGCGAGACTTTCTGACCCAAAGTATGGTGTGCATAAATATGTGAAGGCAAATGTGAGTATGTTTTATTTAATATCATTAAAACAAAATTGTAAGTAAATTTAATTATTATGATTAGATGAATTAAGAGAAGGTGGAAGAACTATGTTGTGGTTTTACAAGACTCTCTTAAAATATTTTTAGAATTTCTTGAATTAAGTTATTTCAACAATTCAAACGTAGGATAATTAACAGAGCATTTGAACACATCACAATAATTTGAACGATGTCTTCTCACGTGCTTTACGAAACCGGTTTTCAGTCGTATTTATAGTTAATTTTCTTTTCCACGAGTAGGTTTTTCTTTTACAAACCTTATACGTTCGATCTTAATGTGTGTGAGATCACCTTGTTTCTAGCAGGTTGAATAAAAATATAAAATATATTAATAGGTAAGTAACATAGGCTTTTTAATAAAATGGCCATTGACCCTCGCTTTTTAACATCAACGATCATATGTGCCTTTCTCTAATTTAATATCAGAACATTTTAATATAAATTAGGCCTACTAAAATTAATATTGTGAAAGTTTAAATAGACTAGTTTAAATATTTTTAATATATTTCCGTCACGTATTTCATCTGTTTGATTATTATCAGCCAATTTACAAGAATTTGGTAGTACTGCCCCTTAATTGGATATATGTGTGTAACTTTAATAAAATAATATCAATACTTTTAATTTTGGTTTCTTTAAGCATCAATGCAACATCTTTGATTCTTCTTCTTTCTTCAGATTTAAATTGTCTGTGTTCATAGTAAAACTTTAATATCTACAAAACACGATAATATGAAGATTTGTTATAACTTGTGAGTGATGTAATGTTAATTTCCTAGGAATACTTATTAGCAAACACAAGGCTACTGTTATGAGAAGGTATTCCGCACGAACGAGCATCATTAACCTTGATTCTGTCCTTTAAGTTACTATTGCTGACGTATTCCATACATATACGTACAATAGGAATAACTATTGGTACGCTTCCATATGAAGAATCGGAATCATAGCTCTGAACGGACGTTGTTTTTATATCATAAATAAACGACTTTAATAAAGGAGGATTAGTTTGCATGTTAATAAATTACTTCACATTTCACATCATAATAACATCTTCATACTAATATTAAAAATGCGATTTGGATGGATGGATGTTTGTTAGAGTTTGTAGCCTAAACGGCTAAACGGATCTCGATGAGATTTGGCATAGTTATAGAGGATAGTCTGCAAAGACTCATAGGCTACTTACTATGGTTGTTTTTAATTCCATGCGGATGGTTTCGCGGGCAAAAGCTAGTAATATTACATAGCAAATTAGATGATTGTATTCTGGAAGCCATTGGGGAAGGTCTATCTACAGTAGTAGGTTGAGGCTAATGATGATGATTAACATATGGAAGTAAAAAAAAGTGAGAGATGTATCCAAATACTGGGGCTAAAGAAAATCCGTGGTACCCGAATACTTAAGGAACCCAGTCTGCGAAATATAATACTAAAAAAGAAAAGTAAGGAGTTCCAACCCTCATTGTCTCAGCATGGTTGACTGCTTAGTCACCGTAACTTCGGTAGCTAACTTTCCTCGATGGGGACATAATAACAGACGACCAGTATGCAAAGCGAGACTAATTGTTTAATGGTTTAGCACAAGACGAGTACGTTTAGTGTTTTCTTATGTTGCGGACACGTAAACCGTTCCGCTTTCTGCGTAATACATTCTTCCGATAAATTAAAACTGAACTGTAGTTAATTAAAACTTTAAACGACCAATCGACGCGAGGTAAAATATAGCTAAGTAATTAATAGTAAATAATAATAAGTACTTGGCATTTGAAAACTTTTGTAGCAAATAAGCGTTAGCTAACTTAGCGTTAGCGAATTATGATGATTCTCATTCGATTTTAGTTCTAAGGAATAAACTTGATGTGAAAAAGTCAGTGCATAACAGTTGTTTTGAGAAGTATTCCTTGTTAATTACTTTCTAGTTAGACGGCCACTTTTTTTAACGATTAAAGCTAGAAAATCACCATATTACTGAAATAAAATTAAATCTGAATATTAATAGGCTATAAAAATATAGCTGAGGCAAGTATTCTAAAGAAAGTAAAAAATATGAACCGTTTAACCGCGCTGTCTACAAATTTTAACCAGCAGAATTGATAGCTAGAATTTTGTTACTCTCTCCTAGCAACAAAGAGCGTATAACCCGTTATTCTACTTATATCACTTTCCATTAATCATAACCCTGAAGGTCCAGTTTCCATTATTGTCGGCAATAGTCGGTTATCGATTCAATGAGTATCCGCGAAAACAAACGATTTTTTTAGCTTATGTTTAAGCAATCACCAGATATTATTAATTATAATACAACAAAAACAATAATTATGAACAGCTAAAAACAGTAAATAATTACCCCGTTTTATTATGAAATTTATCATTAAATTATAGACTGTTAATCTATATGATGCAAGTATCTCTAAAATAATCGAACAACCCAGAAATAATTAAGACCAGACTAATTGGTGCTATTACTAGATACTATCACTAGGTTTGCATGTAACCGAGTATAGTATAATAGACTATAATGATGTCGAAAGCGACTATGTTCTTCCTCTTTCCACCCGTCCTGTAGATCTTTATTAAATGTTTAAGCGTGTCATGCGTGCTAAATGTCGAAGTGTATGATTCATTCAGTAAAAATCGTTAGTTTGGCGTACAATTTTGTTCATAACTAGTATTCTTTTAGATGCACTTTTGCAAAAAATGAAGTGATAATATAACAAAGTGTTTGTTGTTTGTTTGATTGCAGAATATAAAACTACATTATGTTGAGAGCGGGGATCCTAACAAGCCGCTTATGCTGTTTCTGCACGGATTCCCCGAGTTTTGGTATTCCTGGCGCCATCAGATTGTGGAATTTAATAAAGATTACTGGTAAGATAGGTATTAGACGTTGCAGTTTATCTTACTGATTGATCATGATTGCAGTTTTTTATACAACAAGATGGATGTCTTTATATGTTTCTACAAATGTGACAATGAAAAGAGGAAAGTACAATATCATGGTTTGCATAATTGTTTCAGGTGTATTGCTCTCGACCTGCGTGGATACGGAGACTCCGAGAGACCAGAGGAAGTGTCCGCATATAAAATAGATCTTTTAGTGGAAGACGTGCGCGATCTCATGCGGAAATTGGGTAAGCGGTAAATATAAACGTTCTGTTTGTACAGTTTTAGAAAGTTACTGGTTAGCAACAAGCTTACACTTGGACGGTTGTTAAACAAATGGTTTAACCTTGTTGAAAGAGAAAATATTAACATTTTTGACAGATTGCCTAAAATCTGTTTTATAGTTTTAGCGTTCGACCGTTACAAACAATGAAAAGTTAAGTGATAATTACCCCTTTACTGTAATGCTATTTTATGTGCGTTCGGTGTTTAATAAAAGACTAAGTTGGACCTTTACTTTAAAACTAGCTGTTGCTCGCGACTTCGTCCGCGTGAAATAAAATAAGATAAATTACCTTTCTAACAGTGAAAGAATTTTTAAAATCGGCTCAGTAGTTTTTGAGTTATTTCAATATATACAAAAATACAAATCTTTCCTCTTTAGAATATTGGTATAGATTAGTTGCTTTACCTTTTTGTCAGCCTCTTAGAACTTTAGGCTTAGCAACCGTCATGGTTGGAATGTAGTTTTTGAAAGTTGGATAACGGGTGTGATCTTTTATGTGGATAGATTTCGTTGAATGTGAAAGCTTATTGTTTTCTGATTAAACAATTTCCCCATGTCGGTATTTGTTGAATTTGACAAATTGTAGAAGTGGTACGTATGTACATTATGAAAGATAATTAGTTCCACAAAACAGATTAGCTTAAGCCGTTGTATGCTTTAGTTCTAGAATCGTTCTACAACTATATAGAATACATTCTAGAAAGTTCATTAACGGTTACGTTTATTTTAAGGTCGCAACAAATGCATCCTGGTATCTCACGACTGGGGCGGTCTGATAGCGACCAAGTTCCGTGACACACATCCGGAGGCGCTGGATGCTGTTATAGTACTGGGGAGTACGACCAGAGAAGCCTGGAGTCACGAAATATGGAATAATCCTCAACAGAAAAAGAAGTCGTGGTATGATTTTTGTACCTAATCTTACTAATACTATAAATGTGAATGTTTGGATGGATGTTTGTTAGAGTTTGTAGCCTAAACTACTAAAAATATCTTGATGAAATTTGGCATAGATGTAGAGGATGGTCTGGAAGAACACATAGGAAAATCTAATTCAATGATTGAACTTTTCAGGTATACGTTTTTCTACCGCATACCAAAACTACCTGAGCTGATGCTGCAAATGAACGATCTTCAGATTTTCGATACTGTGATGAGACGACAGGAAAATTATGTTGATGATCATGACATCGAATGTTATAAGTTCTGGTTTAGAAAACAAGGTGAGAATTAACAGTTTATACATTAGTAGTTATGTAATCATAGAGATGAAAATAAAACAGTTATAGAGCGGACTTTAAAAATATTTTTAGTAATGTAATTTCCCGCATGTAAAATTAGTTCAAATAATTAAATCAAACTAGATTATCTTTTAACTAGTTAATCCTGTCTATTTATGTTGAACGTCTTTTTTTATTATACCCATTTACTTTAAATTATTTTCAGTTGCTCTAACGCCGCCTATAAACTACTACCGAGCAAATTTCCAATTGACTTTTCCGGATAAATATAAGGAAGAAAATGTTCCGATGATTGTGGCCAACGGCGAAAAGGACCCGTACGTAATCCCGAGTATGTTGGAACGTATAAAAACCGAATATAAGAACATTGAAACAGTGCTAGTCGAAGACGCCTACCATTTCTTACAACAAGAATCGCCGGAGAAAGTCAACAAGATAATAAGAGATTTCCTTGTTAAAAATAAACTGTGAATTCAACAAAAAAATCGTTGAGTTATTGAAAATTTGTGTTTTTTTTTTGCCAAAGTTAGTTTTGCGATAAATGCATAGATATTAATGTTTTATGTGTTATGTTAATAAATAATTTGATTTATTACATTTCTTTGTTTCATTGATTTACATGTTGTATTATTATACCATAACCCGAATGACAAAACTTTTTCCGAGACAATTAAAAAAACTTTTCAAAAAAAAAAAGAGTAGATAAGAAGTATGGAGATGGATAAAGGAGACATAATCGATTAATTAGCACATTTCCTTCATTAGATAAAACATAATATAACTGGAAATACCTATAAGAAGGGGACTCAGTGCCCCTAAAGGAAATTTCGAAAATCATCATCTCTCTACCGTATCCTACTCCCGTAGGGTCGGCGCACCGGGTTTTCGTCCCCAAATAACTCTATCATTCGTCATCTCAGTCAACACTCCCTTCTTGATCATTCACCTTTCACGCAATCTATCTATCTCTTTCTAGGTCTACCTCTACCGGTGTAACCCTCCACACTCATAACTAACGTCCTTCTTGTTACATGCATTTTCATCTCTCCTCATAACATACCCATACCATGCTAATCTTTTACTCCTTAATTTGGAAAGAAGGAAATTTCGGAAATATAGAAAAAAAAACTAAATAAAGAGAAAATCCTGGCGTTGCGGATGTTCATGAGCATCGGATCAATATGCGCTGCTCGTTTGCCAACTACTATAAAAATAGCGTATCCCAAAGAAACAGACGTATTTAGACCCTCCAACTTTTTATAACTGTCTATAAAAATTATAAGGTTGACCTTGGTACTTTAAACGAGTTGTACTTTGTTATCACGTAGTCCGACGGTCTATTCATAGAAATTTATAGAATTTATTTAATCACAATAAATGTGACTTTTCAAAAATTAGTTCGCTATCAAATTTTTATCTGCAATTAAGATAGTCATTTGTATTTTGGACACGTTAACATCCGGTTTAAATGTGGTGTAAAGATAGGCAAAGTGTACTTACGTGTGAATAAGTACTTATAATTTATGCTTATTAATGGTAATTATTTCAAGGACAATAGGATTTTTAGGCAATGTTTACATTGGTTTAAAAGTTAAACGAGACTTTACAGCCTCTTAACATTAACTATACGTTGACCTCTCTTTTAGTTTATTATAGTCTAAAGCGTAAAAACTATGTTAGATAGACTATATCTGATATTATATGTCGTAAGATTGAAGTAATTTTGTTATAAGCTTAACATTTTCTGTCAAAGTTTAATATTTTTAACTTTTAAATATACCTTATGGGTTCGTGTTTTATTAACGCTGCGTATATACACACCTTTATCTGATCTTGAACTTTGTAACTACATCAACATGATAAATAGTACGAGGTATAATAATTTATCAATTCTGCACTCGACGCCGATAAACAAGGACGTCTCGTCCGTTGTCCGCTTATTGTCAAGTTATTATGTTAAAATGAGTTTTACTGTTATTCAACGTTTTCTTGTGGCGAATATTTTGACTGTTATTTATAGCATCTTAGTCGCAACCGTTACTTTCCTGGGTTACTTAAGGTATAAACTTAAGAATTTTGGTAAACAAAAGCGGAAATTTGTTCCTCCCGCTAGTCTTACCGATCCTAAGTACGGTGTACATAAATACATTAAAGCTAACGTAAGTATCATTTGCACAATATTTATTTTCTTATATTCTAACATCAGTTTTGTCTAAGTATCTTATTTTTGTTTTTTATTGAAGGTATTAAGAGCCCTTGCAGACTACAGACTTTTAATCGGCCTATAGTTTAGTCGTGCGTTTAATCTGTATGAACATATATGAGGTGCATACGTAACACCGATTTTGTTTTATATTATTTTAGCTTGAAAGCCCGACTCAATCAAACTTTCGGCCGATAAAGTCTATAGTCTATCGAGGGCCTAATCTAATTGTAACAACCATACTGCGATATTTTATTAATTATCTAAATATCCTTTTCAGAATGTGAAATTACATTACGTGGAGAGTGGTGATCCTTCTAAACCACTTTTGTTGTTCCTGCATGGATTCCCTGAGTTCTGGTACACCTGGAGGAATCAAATTGTTGAATTTAATAAAGATTACTGGTAAGTCACATATATGAAATACATACCAAAATAAAAATTGTACTATTTGATTCTCATTTGCCTGTGTTTTCCACTCGTATTCCCATATCCAGTCACTTTAAACGTGGTTTTCAGTTGCTGAATATGTTCTATTTTTATTATATTCTAACAAATAGGAATGACATTATGATCTTAAATGATTATTTTCGCAGTTACGAACGTTAAAGATTTTCTCCACTTCTTTTAATAAATACATTAGGTATATCTTCATTCGGTGTCTGTTACAGTTGTGTGGCATTAGATATGCGTGGCTACGGAGATTCAGAAAAACCAGAAGGAATATCTTCCTATAAATTAGACGTACTCGTTGAAGACGTGCGGGATTTCGTACGGAAATTGGGTAAGTGTGATTATAATTGGACATTCTTTTTTTTATTTTAGAGAATATGTCTAATTTTGTGGCTGGCTCTAGTTGTTTTGATTTTGAATGTTTTTTTTTTTATAATAACTTAATTTAAGGTCGCAACAAGTGCATACTGGTAAGCCATGATTGGGGTGGTATAGTGGCCAGCAAGTTTCGTGACACATATCCTGACCACGTAGATGGTATATTAATGTTCGCAAGTATAACTAGAGAATCTTGGCATCGCGAGATTTGGAGCAAACTGGATCAGCATTTTAAATCATGGTATGAACGTTTTATAATTTAATATAGTTAATTATTTGTCTGTGGTAATAAAAACAGTATTGGAAGTTCCTTTATGTTTGTAGCATGGTTTGTCGCTGGGATTGAATTATAACTGTGACGAAAAGTTTATTTACATGACTCTATGATTGTATATAATACTCTACTACTTTATTTATTTATATCACCTATTTGTTACTTTTTGCCAATTAATATTGCAATACATTGTACTTTTAGGTATACTTTCTTTTTCCTCATGCCGAAGATACCGGAGTGGTCGATGGAGAAAGGCGATTTACAATTGTTTGAGACTATGTTCAAACATGATGGTAAAAACGTTGATAAGGATACTATCGAATGCTACAAATACACATTCAGTAAACCTGGTCAGTATATATTTTGTTAGAATGTTAGTGTTGCACAACGTTATGTGTTTTTTTTATCTTAATTTATAAGATGACTCAATGTTAACATTTGAGGTTTTTTTTTTATAACATAAGATGGCAAATGAGCAAGCGGGTAATTCCGCCAAAATGGCGAAGCGACCGCTGCTCGTACACTTCGCAATTGCAGATGAGGAGACGAACGTAAATAAGATATTTCCCCGTCTCCTCTGCTGTCACATCCACTTTACCTTCGCATTTCCTTTTAAGAAAGGGGTGGATAGGAATAGGGAAATGGACTTTAAATTAAAGATTACATGACCTGAGAAATATTTTAAGAGATCAAGAAGAACATGTCTATATTAAAAAGTTCGACTTCATTTGCAAATATTAGGATCTCTATCAAATAATTCACATTTAAAACCAGAAATGTATTTCTAACTGCTTGCGTTTTTATGTTGTTTTATTTTATTTCATCTTTATTTGATTTCATATATCATTATTTCAGGTTCCTTCACGCCACCAATAAACTACTATCGAGCAGTATTCTCATTGACATGTCCTGAAAAATATATAGACAATAATGTCCCAATGCTTGTGGCTAACGCGGAGAAAGACACAGCGTTAGTTCCAAATTTATTGAATCGTATGAAGGAGGAATACAAGTACATAGAAACAATGCTAGTTAAGGACACCCATCATTTTCTACAAGAACAGGAACCACAAAAAGTTAACAAGATTATTAGAGAATTCCTTGCTAAGCATAAGTTATAGATTCAGATAATACACAAATATAAAAATTAGTATGTGGATAGTTTTTTTTTGTACACTGCAGTGTATTGTATTATATGTTGATTTGGCTGCAGCCCAAATAAATTATTTGTTATTAATGTTGTTTATTTAGGCACATCATCAACTTCAGTGTTTGCTGTCATCATAAATGGTATTTTATGGTTGTGAGTACCAGGTTTATTCAGAAATTCGGTATTCTAATCCTATCAGGCGACCGAGGGTTTACTGATAAAGTTACTGCTAGTTTTAACAGCATTACGAATTAAGAAAAGCAGTTTATGGTTAAAAATAATATTAGAGATTTTACAAACATAACGCATGTTTTATCAATATTTTATAATATACTAGCTTTTGCCCGCGACTCCGTTCGCGTGGAATTAAAAAAATACAAAAGTAAGTAACCTATGTGTTCTTCCAGATTATCCTCTACAGCTATACCAAATTTCATAGAAATCCGTTCAACCGTTTACTCTACAAACTGTAACAAACATCCATCCATCCATCTAACCTTTCGCATTTATAATATTAGTATGAAGTATAATTACGTTCGTATTGTACTTTGAACTGGTGAACATGACGATCAGAATGACTCAGCCGTATTTATAGTTCTTCAGCCTTGAGCTTCATGTCCGAATTGTAATCCATGGGGATTACAATTCATAATGGACTTTGATCAATGACATTTTTAAAAAGTGAGTTGGCATGTCATTAATATGGACATTCGTATTCGCACGTTACCCTTTGATATTTTAACTGATGGTTAAGCAGTAACTTTTACAATGTAAAATAAAAAAAAGCTTTATTTTTTCACAAAAGTTCACATTTTTTGAGACTTTCTATGATAGGTAGAGACCTGTTACAAGAGACAGTGTCTTCTTTTAATCTATGTACCAGGTAGTTTTGGTAAATGAGTGTACATATTTTCTAGCCCCATTACGTAACTCCTTGTCGGTCCAAAAAGCGACTTATCATTCTATACATTACTCCTAAGAAGTTATAATCGCTATAAATATAGCTATTACACAATGTGTTATCAATTCAGTCTGCCACACCAAAAAACGCAGACGTTTTTGTCTTTACTACTCGTAATTAACGCGACAGATTATTTCTAAAAATGGTTTTTACCCTTATTCAACGTTTTATAATTGCTAACGTATTAACTATATTTTATTCTATAATAGTTACAATTGTTTCTTTATTAATTTACTTTAAGAAACTGTTTATAAATTCTGGTAAGCAGTCGGTGTTGTCGCCTCCGGCAAGTCTTTCTGATCCAAAGTACGGTGTGCATAAATATGTAAAGGCTAACGTGAGTACTTTTTAAATTTTCTTTATGTGCATGACTATGTTTTTTTACAACTTATTAAGGGATACACATCTCGAATATATACTGTTGGGTTTTAATTCCTAGTGCTATTTTGGTCGAAATTGTATCAAAATTTTTAGTCAAAAAGTTTTTGTTTTTTGATTAAAAATAGCTTTATGCTTCTTCTCCACATTGACTTTTAATTGTCTGCAATTTCACCAAAAATTTTCGTAAAATTTTGCGCAAAGAAGTTTTCAGATGAAAATGATTAACAATAGCAACTTTTGGCAATGCCTCCTCTTTTGATGGGTAGTTATATAAGAAAGAAATGGCGGAGACATAGCAGAAAATAGTTATTGGCTATAGAAAAGGCCTTGCATGTAATAATGACTGGCAACTGCAAAATTCCTTATCATTATACGTAGACTCATAAATGATAATAACTGATTTCGCAAGTCATTTGTCTACATCAGATAAATAATTTAAGATTATATTAATTCTATGTAGTAATTAAATTAAATAATGAGATTAAAAATTATTTCTCCCAACCTAATTTATCAAAGTCAAATTATACACATATATTTTTATTTTAGAATGTAAAACTACATTATGTTGAAAGTGGTGATCCTTCTAAACCGCTCATGTTATTCCTGCACGGATTCCCGGAGTTTTGGTATTGCTGGCGACATCAAATTGTTGAATTCAATAAAAAATATTGGTAAGCATCTTAATTATAAACGGTACTGGGAGAGGATAAATTAGGATGTATTATAAATTAAAAAAATAAAAATGAAATTAAAACACTTTATTAATAAAATTAGTTGTACGATAACAAATATGTACCAAGTATTACTTTTAGCATCTTTTTATTACTGTGTCTTATTAACAGCCGCTACACCGGTAGAGGTTGACATAGAAAGAGATGGATGGATTGCTTGAAAGGTGATATGACTAAGGAGGTGGCGACTGAGATGACGGATGATAGAGTTATTTAGAGGACAAAGGCCCAGTGCGCAGACCCAATAGGAGTAGGATAAGTTAGGGAAAATGGTGTCTTTAACAGCCACTTTTTTGGACTGGACGAAGAGTAAATCTACACTGATAAATTTTCGACTAACATTTTTAAAATAGTTATTTTGTTTAATAAATAAAGGTTCATAAAATAACATAAGTATGCTTTCAGGTGTGTTGCGCTCGATATGCGAGGTTACGGAGATTCTGAGAAACCAGAGGGCCTGTCCTCATATAAAATAGATGTATTAGTAGAAGATGTGCGTGATTTTATACGAAAATTAGGTAAATCATTAGATATTATAGTTCTTTTTCCGAATATTTTAAAAAGTATGAATATATGGATTTTTGTGCTAACTCCAAAAAAACGGCTGAACGAATCCGGATGAAAATAGGATCATAGATTATTCTATAAGAGTATTTTTGTAGGTCGCAATAAGTGCATACTGGTGGGCCACGACTGGGGTGGCATAGTGGCTACCAAGTTTCGTGATACACACCCAGAGGCATTGGACGCATTGATACTGCTTGCCAGTATCTCCAGAGAATCGTGGAGCCGAGAGATTTGGGGTAATCTTGACCAGAACAAGAAATCATGGTATGAAATACACTTTTGCACACTTAAATTGCACGTTTACTTTTTTTTGCATGCACTCACTGTATTGACGTTAATATGGTATGATTAGATTAAAATTGAAGCGAAGATAGCCTAATGCCTAGTGAGTGAATTAACATTTTTTGTCTTTCAGCATTATAGGCAATACAGTCCAATTTCTACGTAAAACAAGAACATTAGAAAGAGAACAATAAGATTCTGGTATGAATTAATTAATAATTATATTTTCAGGTACATATTCTTTTACCGTGTGCCAAAGTTAGCAGAGCTGACGGAGAAATTAACAAACATGAGAATCTTTGAAGTCGTCTTTAATAATGGTGATAAAAAACTTGACGAGAATACGTTGAAATGCTACAAATACGTATATCCGACACCAGGTGAAAATAAAAATAAAAATAACTTCTATTATAATATACTAGCTTTCGCCCGCGACCCCGTCCGCGTGGATTTAAAAAAAAAACAAAAGCGGGTAGCTTATGTGTTCTTCCAGAATATCCTCTACATCTGTACCAAATTTCAACCAAATCCGTTCAGTTGTTTAGGCTACAAACTCTAACAAACATCCATCCATCTAAACTTTCGCCTTTATAACATTATTATAATTATAATAATATGATAAGTAAATCATGTAAAATATATTATATATAAAAATAAGAAATTAAAGATATATGGTGATAAGTAATCTATACTAATATTATAAAGAGGAAAACTTTGTATTTTTGTATTTTTGTATTTTTATTTTTAGTAATACATACTGTATTGAAATAACTCAAAAACTACTGCGCCGATTTTAAAAATTCTTTCACCATCAGAAAGGTAATTTATCTGTGAGTAACATAGGCTATATTTTATTATTACTAATGTTCAGGAACTATTAATAAACAGCGTGTTTCTGGACGCCGGCGTTAAAAACTCACTAAACTTTAACTTTTCACGGCTTACGCTGCCTAAACCGTTAGAGGTATATAAAAATGATGTATGAAAGAATTGTAGATCTTAAAAAGTTCTACAGAAAAGTGGGCGACAGCATATATCTATCTTTAACGGTTTTCTTACAATAACCACTTTTGTGTTTACAAAATGAATTAAAAATCCAACGCTATTTGCAGCGTTCTTTTATTGGTTTCAATATTAATCCTTATCCAAATAAATGCGTTTGTTATCAGGAGAATTTAATGTAGAATAAAATTGTCATTTACAGTATTAAAATTGGACTAATAGTTTAGAAGATATCGCGAACACAAACAATAAGGGTAACCGAAAATCAGCTTACAAGCTACCGGACTTAGAAATTTGGAATCTTGCATCGATAGATTTCTGTTATTACGTAGATTACTACTAAGTTAATACTTTTGGTAATAGGTTGAAAAAAAGGGCGAACGTAATAGGTTATATTTGTAATTTCACGCGGGCGAAGTCGCGAGCAACGGCTCGTAAGTAATAAGTATGATTTGTTCGTTGACTCTTTTTGAGGATAATGATGCGAGCCTCTTTTTGAGCATAATGAATGATAATTCGTTTTCGTTCTGAGCCTTCAAATATTTTTTCTTTATGCAACTTGGTGTTCTGCTTTCAGCTTCGTTGACCCCACCGATAAGTTACTACCGAGCTAACTTCCAATTGACATTCCCAGATAAGTATATAGATAATAACGTCCCGATGCTCGTGGCAAACGCTGAACTCGATGTGGCTTTAGCTCCAACATTATTGGACCGCATGAAGGAAGAATACAAATACATTGAAACAATGTTAGTGAAAAATAGTCACCATTTTTACCAAGAAGAAGAACCAGAAAAAGCCAACAAGATTATAAGAGATTTTCTAGCAAAGAATAAGTTATAAATAAGATTAAATTAACTCCAATAAGAAATACAAGATGTGTGTAACCGTCAATACTTTTAAACAAAACAATATTGTGTCGTCTAGATTTCTCCATCGTTAGGTTGTTTTTAAATAAATGAGTTACAATGTTCAGTTTAGTTTTTTTTGTATGTGTTTATACGTATTTCAATACGCTTTATTGTTGTGTTTATATGTTACGGTGATTGTGATTTTTTGAAAATCATCAATAATTACCACGCGATTTTGTAAATATGAATAAAACGTTGAGACATCACTTTTACCATTTTTTATTAATAATTCACCACTCTCGTTTACTGACGACGTTTACTAAAGTAAGAAAATAAAAAAATTTCATGCTTTCAACTAATAATCATACTTCATACCAATATTAGAAATGCGAAAGTTTAGATGAATGGATGAAATAATGGATGTTTTTGATTGACTGAAATTGATTTTTTTAGCTCAATTCGTTGGATTTTTCCTTGTCAATTATTTTTTCTGAAAAAAAAACATGTGTATTTCCTATTGAATCCTGTCTTAATCTAACGAATAGATAACTTTCAACAATAGTTTATTTTATACCTAATGTCTTGTCCTTATTTTATTGCAAACTATTTTTATTTACCGCGTTTTAGCATTGTTTGGATCTCACATCCTATGCAAATAAGAATCGACGTAATCAAGTGTATTTTTTAACTTCTGAAACTACTATTAGGTATGTGTTCATGTCTTATTAATGCTTTGTAATACCTACAGCATTATCTGACCTCAAACTTGTCAATCTATACGGAACACCTTGATAAATGTTATAATTACTTATACTCATTTTCATTTATCAATTCTACGATGGACGCCGTAGATTAACATACGTTTCTTTTATCACACTTACGTAGTCAAAATAATATCTTTTAACATGAATTTCACTATTATTCAACGTTTTTTCGTAACGAATATTTTAATTGTTCTTTATAGCTGCTTAGTTGCAATCGTTATTTTTCTGCGTTCTTTAAGATATAAACTTAAAAGTTTCGGTAGACAAAAGCCGAAATTAAATCCACCCGCTAGTCTGACCGATCCAAGGTACGGTGTGCATAAATATATAAGGGCTAATGTGAGTATTATTTTCTCAATATTTGTGTTCCTTTATTTCACCATAATGTTATGTGTATCTATATACATATTTGTTAATTGAAAACGATTAATTGAATATTACAATCAAGCACTTTCGTAGTCATTACTAAACCCAAAATTCCGAGAGAGAGCGTTTAATAAAACTCTAGTGGATTTTCTTTTTCAGAATGTGAAACTACACTATGTTGAGAATGGTGATCCATCTAAACCACTAATGCTGTTCGTTCATGGATGCCCAGAGTTTTGGTATACTTGGCGACATCAAATTGTTGAATTTAAAAATGATTATTGGTAAGTCGCATATGAAATTATCGTCATTATAAACATGTAGTTTTAACAAAGTTATTCTTGTGTCCGATTCTGCTTTTATTTCATTGTCTCTCCTTTTCTTTTCTCAGTCGAGTTTTGAGTTTCAAGGATTTTCTCGATTATGTTTTAAGTAATTTACTTTAGTTGATTCCTGATCTAAAAGCATTAGTATATTTATTTTTACATATTAATTTCTTGTATGTAACAGTTGTGTGGCACTCGATATGCGTGGCTACGGAGATTCAGAAAAACCAGAAGGAATATCTTCCTATAATCTAGACATACTTGTTGAAGATGTGCGTGATTTTATACGGAAATTAGGTGAGTGTATTTGTAGATGATTATTATTTTTTTAATACTTTTTTAAAATATTTCGGTGTAATTAAATCTATTTAAAAAACATACTATTTAAGGTCGGAACAAATGCATTCTTGTAAGCCATGACTGGGGTGGTTTAGTAGCGAGCAAATTTCGTGACACGCATCCTAACTATGTAGATGGTATAATGATGTTCGCAAGTATAACCAGGGAAACGTGGCATAAGGCGATTTGGAGTAACCTTAATCAGCATTTACGATCATGGTAAGAATATGTGTTTATAATTTTATTAATTCTATTTTTAATGTTAATTTAAGATATATTATTTGTTAATGAAATTATGTTGAACTTTTAATTTTGGGATTTTTTACTTTTTGTCATCCAATAAATATTGCGATACGTTATACTTTTAGGTACACTTTCTTTTTCCTCATGCCAAAGCTACCGGAGTGGGCGTTTGAAATGGGCAACTTACAAATGTTTGATACTATGTTTCAATATGGTGATAAAAATGCCGATGCGAATACTATTGAATGCTACAAATATATTTTCAGTAAACCAGGTAAGTACATATTAAAATAGAATATTCAATTTTAGAAGTTTCATTGTCTGTAAGGATTTTTTTACGTTTGGAATTCATACTCTGGATCAAGCTGCAAACCAATCTTCCATTTACTTCTATTAAAATTACAACAAAGGATAATTTGCTTAGCAGGGCAAAGAACATGTCCATAATATAAAGGTTCTACTTCAAATAAAAATGTTCAAACTCCTGACATAATCGTGATTTCTGCCAACAGTATCGGTCGAATTTCTGCCGTAACTCTTCGCTTTTAAAGTTGAAAATGTATCTTTAATACGACATGCATACATTCTTATCATGTTTTACTATCACATACATTTTATTCAAGGTTCCTTCACGGCACCAGTAAACTACTACCGGGCACTCTTCTCACTGACATGTGCTGAAAAATATAAGGACGATAATGTCCCAATGCTTTTGGCCAACCCGGAGAAAGATTTGGCATTAGATCCAATTTTATTGGACCGTATAAAGGAGGAATACAAATATATTGAAACAATGCTAGTTAAGGGCAGCTATCATTTCTTACAAGAACAAGAACCAGAAAGAGTTAACAAGATTATGAGAGAATTTCTCGCTAAGCATAAGTTGTAAATTCAGATTCAGATAGTATGCAAATGGAATGGAAATATTACAGTGTAAAACTATATTCTTTTTGTACTCTGCAGTGCATTGTATTAAATGTTGATTAGTGTGTGGTCCAAATAAATAATTCGTTACAAATTCTGCTGATTTTGATTTACACAGTATTCTCCTGTGTTTTCGGATATCACAAATTGTATTTTATAGCTTTGAAGAAAAGGTTTATTCAAAAATAGAATCCTATCGAAATCTTACAAAACTGTTTGTCAGTTATTAAAAATCAGAAGTTATTTTGGTGGAATGAAGTTAGAATACGTGCATGATTTTATGTGATAATTGGGTAAAGTGTTCGATTTTTTTGTCTTCTTACGTTTAATCTAACTACATAACTTTGTTATACTCTCTACTTTATAGCTTTTTATAATGTTCTTAATATCAATGCAAAGAGATTCAAATATATAGAGAATGCATAGGCGACAATTGAAACCACAGATAATACAATACTATACTAAACCGAAACACAGGGAATATTTTTTTTTTCGCTGGATTTATCCCTGTACGGTACTTACCTACTATCTCAATAACAAGTTTAACAAGTTGAGTACTTAAATATAATTTCTATAATTTTAGATTTGCAATATTATTATAGGGAGCCTATTACATCAGTTGTTATTTAACAACTATATAATTATTCAGTTTTATTATTCAATTTTTTAAAGACAAAAACAAGATGAATATTGACTTTATTATCTTTTACGTCAAACATCATCAATTTGTTTAACAGTGGTAGAGCCCGCTTTAACATCTTCGCACGAATGGGTCGGCTCGCCCGGTGTAATACCACGACCACACAGAAGACAGGCGTGAAGTGGGAGCAATTCCGCGTTTCGTCTGATGAGTGTGGTGCCGGAGGCCCAACTTTAGTCCCTTTTCCTTCCCACCCTTTTTCTTATTAGAAAAGGATGGGAAGGGAACGTGGATTTGATGGTGCAGGAGACGCATAGGAAGGGGAAATATCCTCTTTATGTGCGTCTCCTCCTCCATCAATCAAGGGTAGGCAACGCATCCGCTATTGCGAATGTTTATGGGCAGCGATCGCTTCGCCATTTTGGCGGATTTGGGTGGCCGCATGCTCGTTTGCCACCTTATGATTTAAAAATTAAAAAAAAAAAAAATTTGCGCCATCTATGGACAAATACTGAATTAGTTGTAATATATCGACAAAATAATTAGCATAGTATTGTATGTATACTATTCATCATCAGATAGCGCTACGAAATAATTGATATGTCAAGTGCTTTTGACTATTTACCAACAGGTGGCGTTGATTATGATTATAGGAAAAAAAAAACAAGTAATTTTACATAACGTTATCAAACATATCACATATACCACTACACACACTATTTTACATAATGATATATTGTAATTAAAAGTGTAGGGTTCTCACAAACCAATAGGTTCTCACAAACCTAAAAGCAAGCAAAAGATGCTTTTGTATGTAATATATTAATTAATATACCAGAAAAAGACAAGCAACTGGCATGTCAGATAATGATACGTGCCAGTTATAGGTATGTGAACGCTAACTTTCATGCCAGTACCTGGCACCATATTTGATTTTGTGACAGCTATACGTAAGAAAGTTAAAAGGGGTGCTGACTGGGTCGCGGAAGATTGCGAAAGTATTTCCGCGAGCCAGTCATAAAGCGCCCCGGAGGTTCATCGTTGGGTTTTAGTGGGCATTCCGGCCGTAGTCCTGTGGCCGGTGAGACATACCCTCCTGGAACCGGCAGTGATGCGGAAATGCATTTTCCTACGTTAAAAAAGGGGACAAAAGGCGTGTGAAAGTCGATATTCACGTCTCGTCTCATACGTTAACATTTTACTGGCACGTGCCAGTATCTCTCATGTCAGCTGCGACACCGTTTTACTGTCATGTGTTTTAGGTTTTTTTTTTTTTTTTTTTAAGTTGGCAAACGAGCAAGCGGCCACCTGAATCCGCCAAAATGGCGAAGCGATCGCTGCCCATAAACATCCGCAATTGCAGATGTGTTGCCTACCCTTAATTGACGGAGGAGGAGACGCACATAAAGAGGACATTTCCCCTTCCTATGCGTCTCCTCCACCGTCAAATCCACTCTTCCTTCCCATCCTTTCCTCTTAAGAAAGGGTGGAAAGGGAAAGGGACTAAAATTAGGCCTCCGGCACCACACTCATCAGACGAAACACGGAATTGCTTCCACTTCACGCCTGTTTTCTGTGTGGTCGTGGTATTACACCGGGCGAGCCGACCCATTCGTGCGAAGATGTTAAAGCGGGCTCTACCACTGTTAAAATCTAAACAGTGGTAGAGGCCGTTTAAATTTATCTACTCATGTGCCTATAGTGAGATATTATATCATGTAATCAGACGGTATGTACATTACTATACATAGGAAGCTATCGTAAATCCGTAACTGATATAATTATTTCACAATAATAGTAGTGAATATTTAAGACTTAAGTATTCGCTATCAAGCCTTTATCTGCATCTGATAGCAATTTGTATTTTGGACACAAAGTGCGCGGTAACGTCCGGTTTTAAAATGTGGTGTAATATTAGTTAGCTGGCAAGACAAAGTGCGTATGTATGGAAGTAAATTATGAACTTAAACAGCAAGTGGCCTAAACGTATTAACTTTTATTAACCGACGTCAATTGTAGGTTTTTAATCAGTCTACACGTCTTTGTTACTTCGAAACTCCGCCCCGCTGGTTGATAATCATATGATCACATTTTTAATCAAAATTAAAATGTATCCAGTAGTTTTTGAGTTATTCTACTAATATTATAAATGCGAAAGTTTAGATGAATGGATGGATGGATGTTTGTTAGAGTTTGTAGCCTAAACGGCTGAATAGAATTTGATGAAATTTGGTACAGAGGTAGATGGTAGTCTGGAAGAACACATAGGCTACTCAGTTTTGTTTTTAATTCCACGCGGAGGGAGTCGCGGGCGAAAGCTAATATTTAATAAAGCGCACCAAAAAGTCGATTAAAAGTAGGACAATTTTGGTTTCTTGGCCTACGTATCCTAAACTAATAAACCTAAATAATACTAGTATAGTATTGTATTATCTGTAATAACCGAGGAACGGCTGTTTGAGGGGACTTTGCTGGAACGGTAGTTGATGTACGCAGGAATATTATAGACGACTTTTTTTTATTCAGCTGGCTACATTATCCCTGGATTACATTTGTAAAGTTATCGGACAGTGCGCAGGCCTGGATTGTATGGGCTCACTGGCGCAAGGTTTATTACATCATTTTTATTCCATGCTAACGAAGTTTGCGGGCGACATTCGTACATATCTGAAATGATGTAATAAACCTATATACTACATTTCTAAATAATAGTTAAATGAGAACGATGTAAGGGAAGTTTAACGAGACCTTACAAATATGCTAATTGTATGACATCGTAGCGTCGTGATTGCATGTTTACATAAAACACCATTTACGAGTATAAGCTTATTATACTCTGAACGTTTCATCTGTAATGTGGTGATAATTGGAACTATAACCCTTGTTTTCTTGCTGGCTACATTATACCAGGATCACATAAGTACAATACAGTTAGAAAGTAGCGCAGGTCAGTTGAATTCCAGTCCAATATCGAGAGCTACTGTCCAAGTGTAAACCAAACATTAATAAGTGACGACGCCACATACAGAGAACATAAGCCGTCCGGCTACTTATTATTACGTACCTTAGGTACAATTCAGAAATGTACTGTACAAGTCGGAAGTAATATCCAAAAACAATAATAAACACATCAAAACAATTATACCTCTATAACACTGTAATCACACACCTATAAAATCATGCATGTTTGTATGAACAAATTAAACACTGAAATTATGTATTAACACTCATTTTGTTCAAAACATCCATTGATATTTTTTTTAAATTATAATTAAAGTAATTTTCGAAAATTTTATTGCGTAATATGACGAATATTTGACACATCTATTTACTATTTTCATAGCTTTTTTTACCACAAAACACATTTACTCTTCAAGCATCAGTGAAACGTAATGATGACATGGTTATTTTATAAAAGGCCAATCAATACATAAAGCCTCCTTCATACTTTTACTCTTTCATACTTTACTTTTAATAAATGCAATCTTACTTCTTAATAATATTATAAATGCGAAAGTTTAGACGGATGATTGTTAGAGTTTGAAGCCTAAACTGCTGAACTGATCTCGATAAAATTTGGCATAGATGTCTACATCTTTGCTTTCACTTTTGTTTTTTTTTAATACCATTCGGACGGAGTAGTAGGCGAAAGCTATTATTACAATATAATGCCTGAAGACTAAATTATCTACCAGCATGTCTTAGACAACTTTATATTTACTGCAGCTTAAAGTTGTCAGGATGCCAGATCCATTTCAAACAAGGCTAGTATTTTTATTCGTCTAATGTTCCTTTATTCCATCGTGTCATAATAGTGTGCAAACGCCTTTATCTGACCTTGAACTTAGTCAAACTGTACAGAACACCTTGATTAATATAAGGAGGTACACGAGATATTTATTAATTGTGCGCTTGACACCGCTAAAATAGGACGTCTCTTCGTCACTTTAATATAGACAAACCATATTTTTAAAATGAGTTGCATAGTTATTTTCCGTTTTATTGCAACGATTCTTTTAGTTTTTATTTATAGTTTCATATTTTCATTCGTTGTTTTATTCGGTACATTAAAGTACCATCTTAAGTATTTGTGTAGACAAAAGCCAAAAATAGTTAAACCCGCCAGTCTTAGCGACCCAAAATATGGCGAGCATAAATATATTAAAGCTAATGTGAGTATCAATATTACAATATTTATTCCACAACATTCGCCTTGTATTATTATTATCTTATTTTTGTTTTTGATTGAATGCGATAAGCTAAAGTAACAATATTTTTCGTGTTATTTTGTCACTAAACTTTAATCTATTCGTTTCAGAATGTGAAATTGCATTATGTAGAGAGTGGTGATCCATCTAAACCGCTTATGCTGTTCATTCATGGATTCCCAGAGTTTTGGTATACTTGGCGGCATCAAATTGTTGAATTTAATAAAGAGTATCGGTAAGTCGCGATCGTTTCTGTAAATAATATATATCTAATATAACAAAATTACCTGATGAAGGCTCAAACTTTTGCCACATTTTTACATCTTACCATGTACATATATGTTACAGGGTTGTGGCAATAAATTTGCGTGGATATGCAGGTTCAGATAAACCAAAAGGAATATCATCATATAAATTAGACGTACTCGTTGAAGACGTGCGTGATTTTATACGAAATTTAGGTAAGTGTGATTGTTAGAGGTCATATATTTTATCGACAATGTTCTAATTTGTAAATAGGTACTTATCCATAACGCCAACTCTTGTATTTTCTTCTGGCATACTTTTTTAATAATAACCGTTTATTTTAAGGTAGCAGCAAATGCATAATTGTAAGTCATGACTGGGGTGGCATAGTGGCGAGCAGATTTCGTGACACATATCCTGAATGTGTCTCAGGTCTTGTGATGTTTGCGAGTATGTGTAAGGAATCGTGGCAACGGGATATTTGGAATAATTGTAAACAGCATTTTAGCGCATGGTATGAATCCTATCTTACTCTTACTAATATTATAGATAGACATCTATCCATCCATCTAAACTTTCGCTAACAGAGTTTGTTGCCTTCCTAAAAGGATCTCAATGATTTTTTTAAAATTCCGCGCAGATAGAGTTACGGGCGAAAGCTAGTGTTTCTATAATACAAATTAGTCAAATGCTTATAAGTAGTCTTATAAAAATAATATTAGAAGTAACTTGATGTTTGTAGCGAGAGTTTGTCACTGACTTTAATGTTAACTTTGATGAAAATTAGGTTTACATGACTGCAGATATTATAGTTCTCTTGTCAATTTATTTAGCACTTATTGCGTCGGCGTTTTCCCTATTATATTAAACATATATTTTACTATAGAACTAGTTCTTGTGTATTTGTTACTTTAAATAATTGATTTAATTAATTTTAGGTACACTTTCTTCTTCCTCATGCCTAAGTTGCCTGAGTGGTGGTTCGAGATGGCCAATTTAGAAGTTTATGAGTGGATATTTAAACAAGAGGGTAAAAATGTTGACGACGATACTATTAATTGCTACAAATACACTTTCGGTAAACCTGGTTAGTATACCATTTGTCTATAATTTTAGTTTTACTACAACGTTTTGTGCATTTGCCATGACTGAAAGTCAACCTCTTTGGTTATTTTCAAACATTTTATATATAAAGATTACAAGGACTCGAAAAATATTGTATGTGGAGGACGAGAACATATCTATTTTATAAAAGTTCGAATTCATTTGCAAATGTTAGGATCTCTATATCATAATTCACTTCTAAAGAAATGTATGTATCTCTAACTGCTTACGTTATTGTTCTGTTTTATTTTAATTTTAATCATCATTTTAGGTTCCTTCACGCCACCTATAAACTACTACCGATCGGTCTTCTCATTAACAACTAAAAGAAATAATATAGATAATAATGTACCAATGCTTGTGGCTAATGCTGCGAAAGATTCATCATTACTTCCAAACTTATTGAACCGTATGAAGGAGGATTACAAGTATATTGAAACAAAGCTAGTCAAGGATTGCTATCATTTCTTCCAGGAACATGAACCAGAAATAATCAACAAACTTATAAGAGAGTTCCTAGCTAAGCATAAGTTATAGATTCATATTATGATTAGTTTAGATTGTAAAACATTTTCTTTTTGTACTCTGTAGTGTGTATTAAATGTTAATTTGTGTGTGCCTAAATAAATTATTTGTCACAAGTTCTGTTTTAATTTCGTTACTTCTATTTTTTGTGTTTTCGGATGTAACAAATGGTATTTTATGGATCTGAATACCATGTTTATTCTGAAATATAATTCTATCTATTTTTTATTACGAAATTGTAAGTTAGTTATTTGTCCAGCCTTATGGTTTAAAAACCGGAAGGTAAATATTACGAAAAATTCAAGGTAAATTTTGTGAAATAAAAACTACAACATATTTTTCAAGGATTACGTAAGTTTTATCTTCAATTTCAACAAAAATCGTGTTCGTTAGTGTTGTCCTTTGGAGTAGGCGGGTGTGACGTTAAACATGACTCGACTGTATATATGAATTTATAAGTATTTTTCCGCCTTGGGCTTTATGTTCAAATTCAAACACCACAGACTATAATGGACATTAATCATTGATAAATTCTAGTCTGTTGCTTATATCATAATTCACTTCTAAAGAAATGTATGTATCTCTAACTGCTTACGTTATTGTGTTTTATTTTAATTTTAATCATCATTTTAGGTTCCTTCACGCCACCTATAAACTACTACCGATCGGTCTTCTCATTAACAACTAAACAGAAATAATCAACAAACTTATAAGAGAGTTCCTAGCTAAGCATAAGTTATAGATTCATATTATGATTAGTTTAGATTGTAAAACATTTTCTTTTTGTACTCTGTAGTGTGTATTAAATGTTAATTTGTGCGTGCCTAAATAAATTATTTGTCACAAGTTCTGTTTTAATTTCAATACTTCTATTTTTTGTGTTTTCGGATGTAACAAATGGTATTTTATGGGTCTGAATACCAGGTTTATTCTGAAATAGAATTCTATCAAATTGTTATTACGAAATTGTAAGTTAGTTATTTGTCCAGCCTTATGGTTTAAAAACCGGAAGGTAAATATTACGAAAAATTCAAGGTAAATTTTGTGAAATAAAAACTACAACATATTTTTCAAGGATTACGTAAGTTTTATCTTCAATTTCAACAAAAATCGTGTTCGTTAGTGTTGTCCTTTGGAGTAGGCGGATGTGACGTTAAACATGACTCGGCTGTATATATGAATTTATAAGTATTTTTCCGCCTTGGGCTTTATGTTCAAAATCGATCACCACAGACTATAATGGACATTAATCATTTATAAATTCTAGTCTGTTGCTTATATCATAATAAACGTTTGTTTTTCGCATGTGGCGCTTTTTGTATCTCTTACCTGACTGTAGTATAAAAAAGTAGCATACGTGTTCTTCCAGAGTATCATCCACATATACAGGGTTCCCCTCTATTACCTCCTAACGGGAATACGTCTAATTACCAATAACCCTGTATGCCAAATTTTATCGAGATCTATTCAGCCCTTTAGATTTCAAACTATAACAAACATCCATTTAAACTATCGCATTTATAATATCGATAAGATAAGATTACATAAATCGTCGTCAGTCAAATATTTATATAATTGCTATAAATATCGTTATTACACAATGTGTTATCAAGTTGGCCAGCCATATCAAAAAACGCGTACATCAATGTTCCTTTACTAATGACTCAGCGGATTCATTTTTAAAAGGGTTTTTACCAATTTATTCATGGTTATTTTAGGTTTATTATTGCTAACAAAAAAAAATAAAAAATATATTATTTCATTATGGTTTCAATTGTTTCTTTATTGATTTTCATGAGGAGTCCATTCATAAGTTCTGATAAACAGAACGATGTTGCTGCCTCCAGCAAGACTTTTCAATACGAATATGTAAAGGCTTAATAGGCGTCACTAGCCAGGAGGAGGAGGGGCAGACCGGTGGTCAAGTTGACTAGTAGTAAAAAAATATTTATTCCAAAGCGAATGCTTATCATAGTTTTATCTTAATATATGAATTTGAAATATTTTAGGCAAAGGAGTTTCCCCATTGTAAATTATTAACGACTAGCTTTTACACGCGACTCCGTCCGTGTGTAATTAAAAAAAAAGTAGGTAGCCTTTGTGTTCTTCCGTACATCTTTGCTTCATTAAGATCTAGTCGAGTCTAGAGTTTTGTCGTTTAGGCGGCAAACTCTAACAATTTTCCATCCATCCATCTAAACTTTCGCATTTATAATATTAGTAGTAAGATTACGTCTTTTAATTTATTTTTATGCGAATACAATGACTTTTTACTAATCAATGTGTGTAGGTATAAAAGGAAGAGATGGTGAGGACCTAACATAACACAGGCTGTAGAAAAGACCTTGCTTGTATATACATAGTATAATATTATATTATCTGTAACATACTTGTAACAATGACCAATATAACGGCAAAATTACTTATCATTATACGTAGGCCTATAAATTGCAAGTCATGTATCTAAATCAGATAAATAATTAGATTATATTAATTGTATGTAAATATTGTAAATAAAATAAATAAACATAGGTAGTTAGATTAAAAATTATTTCTGACAATCTTTGAATTTATCAAAGCCGAATTGGAGTTTTTTAACGTATTTAATTTTAGAATGTTAAATTACATCATATGAAAGTTTTCTAATTTAAAATTAATATTTAACATAACTAAGGGGCAGTTAGAATAGTGAGTATAGTGAAAGCAAGTAATAACAATAACTACCGGAAACATATCCTAAAGGATGGTACGACTGACATTTGTCGGGCATGTCGTCGGCCCGGTGAGTCTATTAGATATATCGTTTCCGGTTGTTCTCGCCTTGCGGACGGTGCATACTTGCATAGACATAACCAAGTGGCCAAGATTATCCATCAGCAACTTGCCCTTAAATATGCTCTTGTGAAATCTGAGGTACCATATTACCAATATCAGCCTTCACCAGTTCTGGAAAATAGCCGTATCACGCTCTACTTGGATCGATCTATTATTTCTATTTTTTTATATAATATGTTTTATGTATTTTTTATAACAAATCATGTAAAATATATTATATATAAAAATAAGAAATTAAAGATATATGGAATAATAACGAATTCCAATTAGATTATGCCCGATCGTATTAGTAATATTTATCTTTTAATTCAGTCTTTGTATTTGTTCTGGATATCGTATGAAACGAATGAAACGAATGAAATTGAGATAAACGTTTTTTCTTTTTGATCTATAAGGTATGCTCCTATGAATCTATTGAATTCATCTTCTGAGAGAAAAATAGAAAGTCAAAAAGATTCATAAGCGATTTTACTCAACCATCCATACTGAATTTTCAAATTCCATCCATAATATAGATTGTCTATTTAAAATTGATAACTTTGATAGGTGAGAAAAATGAAGTATAAAATTAAATTTGTACGACGGTAAATACCATACTTAATAGACGGGTATCATAGCGACGACATACGCGCCTATCGAACAACTGTGAAATATGGGTAATCGGTTTAAACATGAAATTAATCAAACATAATTCAAATTTGTATTTACTTATCTATGTTTTTAATATAGTGATAGCGACGACGATAATAATAATGATAAAACAAAAAAGATTATGCACGACTGTCTTAGTAAAACTTATTTTTTACCTCTGATTCTTTTAATTTGTTCTGTATTTCTTATCATCAATCTGACTTTTAACAAACGAATATAAAGAAACAGTGCTTTTTATTTTGAACTTACATGAGGGTAAAAATCGAAAGTCGAAAAGATTCATACAATTTTAGTCAACCATCCCTACTGAATTGTCAAATTAATCATCCCTATTAAGATTATCTATAGACAGTAATTCTATACTTAAGGTAATAATTTTATATGTGGCTTTAAAATTTTCGGGAATACGCAAGAATTAACGAAGTTACAATTAACAAAGCATTTATTTCAGAAGTAAGAAAATATGCAACCCCACGTTTATCACATCATTTTTCCATTTCCATAGACTTATATTAAACTTTTTAGTATCAGCAGAACAATAAAGTCTGTGAAGGAATGCCTTTCAACTTTACCATAGACAATCAAGGTCATGTCACAAATATTAATCGTGACAAGTCGAATAGTTACAGCAATTTTGGAAAAACTTGACTTTCTCTTTTTCTTTACGCATAGTTTATGCACACAAAGTGGTTTTGTTTTTGAGACGTCGGACTTTTTCTTTTATAATCACTTTGGGATTACCTCAAATTCTCAAATGAGAGCTAATGGCCGCCGAACACTAATCACGAAACAGCTGATGTGCGTCGTTTGATTTATCAATTAACATTGCTGTTTGCCTTACTGTTTCAAAGTTGTTTAAATGATACTCTATTCGCATAGTATTTCTTTCTGGAATTCAGGGTTCGTATTGTTAGTTAACAACACTGTGTCCGTGAAGTGAGCGTTTTGGTAAGCTGTTGGTTTTTTTCAGATGTCACTGACCATTCAACAAATTATTTTGGATGCTAAAAGGCTGGCGGGCCGTCTCAAAGAACGGGAAACAGAAGCGGATGCTTTATTGACTGAAACTCAATCGGCGTATAGACAAATTCATACCATGAAACAGGTGCGAACATCCTTTATCCTTTGTTAGTTTATTTTGATTAACTTTCGTTTACCATATAATATTTTAGAATACAACAGATTTAAACAGATAATAATTTCCAAACATGAATTTTAGAAAAAAACAATGTTTGAAACTCATAAATTACATATTTAAAATAGATTTTTTTGTGTCTATTAATTGGACAGCAAAGTATATAGTTTCAATAATTGTTTGCTATAGTACAAAGAAGAAGTGGACACTCTCAATGAAGCCTCAAGAGAAAGACCTCGGGGAGAACTAATTGCGAGCATTGAAAGAGAATCTCGACTTATGCGTGATGTACAAAAAGAGAATGGGGAACTCCGGGCTGCATTGGAAGACCACAGAAGGGCTTTGGAGCTTATTATGACCAAATATCGTCAGCATACTGAGAAGAGAATATGGGAATCGCGAATAGATTTTACATCTGCTATTAATGATAAACAGCAAGAGGTAATAAATATACTTCGCTTATAATATTATTTAACAGTAGCTGTTGCCTGCAACTCAAAAAAAAAACTTATTTAGTAGCCTATGCATTATTTCAGAATATGTTCAACACCTATAACAAATTTAATCCACAATGTACAGCCATTCTGGAGTTATGTGGTGAAAAATGTTCATCCATCAGTTAGGCTGTTTAATATTGTTAATATTTCCTTCAACAGTTGATTCGTCAACAAGCTGAAAGAATTAATGAGATGACTAGTGTCATGTACAAAGCTGTTACATTGGATGAAAATTCTGACACAAGGAAAGAAGAAGAATTGTACCAAAGGCTTATTACTGAGAACAAGGTAAGGATATATATCTTTTGTAAAGTCACTTTAAACTAAGAAATTTTCTTTAAATTATTCTGTCATGCTTTAATACTGCTTCACTGGTTAAGATAAACGCAATTACCAATTATCTATACTTCTGTACTTATATAATATTATTCTATATTATATTATATATTTATTCTATATTATATATTCTATACTTATATTATCAAGAGGAAAAAAACAAAAATACAAATCAGTATTTTTGTATGTATTGAAATAAGTAAAACACTACTGGGCTGATTTCAAAATTCTTTCACCATTAAAAAGCTATGTTATCGTTCTTCCTGTTCTGGAGATATGTAATACACATCTATTCATTCAAATGTTTAATATTAGAAACATGGTGTATTATATTTTTGTCAAATATTGTGTAAATCAGATAAAAGCATCATTTAAAAAAACTTCCAGGGTCTTAGGGAGATGTTGAATCTATCCAGGCGGTATGGGTCAGAGCGATCATTGGCTCCTCCTACAGAAGACAAGCATGTACAAACGGAGGGCCCGGCTGTGCCCACCGCGTGACGTGCCCACACCGCCCGCCACTTACATACGTAAACGAACCTCCTGTCGGCACATTTGCCTTTATATTTTCACAATAACTTTTGCATACAGAATATCTGTAATTTCTAAATTCATGAAACATTTCTATGATAACAGTTTTATTGCAAATTTGTTCCTATTTAAAGTTTTGATTAACCAGAAAGTTTTTAGAACCCGATAAATAGATTATTTTATTCAAGTAAAAATTCAACAGTTTGATTAAATATAGATGTTTTGTGATTTTTATGTTCACAAAACTATTTGTATGAACTATTCAAAATTATCTGTGTGCAAAGTCTATCTGAATACTGAACCATGACTTACTAATTTTGTAGTTTATTTTTAAATATTTTTCTTATATTCAAGTATGCTTTTGATGTTCAAATTATTTGTATTTATACTTAAGAATGTATAAAACACTACACAAGTGTTTATTTAATGTGCAGGCAGGAAGGATATAATTTTATAAGTCACCAATTGAGTGCAATTTTCATTTTACTATTACTTATACAATGTTAAAAAATTTTATATTTACTTTAATTAAAAAGAAATTAAAATGGGTTACTAAAGTACTCTGAATAGGTTGTATTCTATACTGTTATATCTTTACATTAAATTGTTACATAATGAATTGTAGCAATTTACACAAAAAAGTATGAGTTTGACAGATTTTTGTGATGTATATGCAAAATAATTTTATTCTTTAATGAGTTTAAAGTAAAAGTGTGATAACAATTGTAATAAGGATGTCAATAAATATTGTTGTTTCTTAGATTGCTTGATATATGGGCTAATTATAATAGCCCAATGGAAACACTCAATTTTATTGCCTCAAAACTGCCATTCACAGGTGCTTATTTGTTTACGAGTTTAGTTTTTTATGGTATCATATGAAGCTATAATATTTTTAGCATTGAAGCTTATGAGCTTATGACCTATATTACATTATATTTTTAACTAACAATATCTACATAATGGTTGATAAATAAAAGTAAATCTTAACATGTATGAATTTAATGGAACAATTAAAAACATTTATACTAATCGGGACTATATTTGGTAAAATTAAAATATTTAAAGGTTTTTGAGTTATAGACATCCATAGTAATATTTTAAGTTTTTTTTATTATTTTTTAACATTGAGATACTGGGTACTAGTCACGCACTGGTCATATTTAGTACTGTGTTTACTCCATTCTCTACTTTACTCTGGTCTTCATACTTCCATCTTGAAATTTATATACTAAATAACTCAACATCGTGTAAATGCTTTTGCATTCAATTGATTGTAAGAGTGTGTTGATGCGATTGATTCGCTACATACATCTCTTTAGTAAGTAAATATTTAATATGCAATATTTTTTCACGCGTTCGTATCTGCTTTGGATGTTAGAAGTTCTAAGTAGAATGTATTGTAGCTATTCTGGTTAGAATATTTCATATTGTCATACCGTTGTATGGGCAACAAGCAATAAATTAAGGACTGGTTCTGATAAAACATTTGTATTAAAATTTTTAATGTCTTAAGGCGATGAGAACTAGTATGTAATGATGACCGTCCTCTTACAAGCTTCGGTACTACGCGTGTACAATAACATGACCTCGTTAGTACAGTTATGACGCGATACAAAGTTTCAAAACTTGGTTGTATTTATGAAGTAGTGTAACTCTGACGTCATTGTGCGCGAGTTTAGTGCTAAATCTCAGTTTATACACTTCCCAAATAATAATCAACTTTTTCTTTTAGTAAAAAAGGCGCATTCTGAGGCTATTTGCGGCGCGTGTATGTAGTTATTACAAATTTCCTTACCTCAATAAATAGAGTGTAACCAAATAGTTTTACAATATCCTAGAATTAATTGTGAGTATTTTTTGCTCGTTCTTATATCGATTAATGAAGTATGTGACTGGAATTAAAACATTTATTAAAGGAATACAAGCGCAAATGAGCAAGATATAATTTAAAATATAAATTAGAACAATATAAGGTGTATTTGAAGTTGAAATTATTTTTTTTTTTTTTTATTATTTTTTAACATTGAGATACTGGGTACTAGTCACGCACTGGTCATATTTAGTACTGTGTTTACTCCATTCTCTACTTTACTCTGGTCTTCATACTTCCATCTTGAAATTTATATACTAAATAACTCAACATCGTGTAAATGCTTTTGCATTCAATTGATTGTAAGAGTGTGTTGATGCGATTGATTCGCTACATACATCTCTTTAGTAAGTAAATATTTAATATGCAATATTTTTTCACGCGTTCGTATCTGCTTTGGATGTTAGAAGTTCTAAGTAGAATGTATTGTAGCTATTCTGGTTAGAATATTTCATATTGTCATACCGTTGTATGGGCAACAAGCAATAAAATAAGGACTGGTTCTGATAAAACATTTGTATTAAAATTTTTAAGGTCTTAAGGCGATGAGAACTAGTATGTAATGATGACCGTCCTCTTACAAGCTTCGGTACTACGCGTGTACAATAACATGACCTCGTTAGTACAGTTATGACGCGATACAAAGTTTCAAAACTTGGTTGTATTTATGAAGTAGTGTAACTCTGACGTCATTGTGCGCGAGTTTAGTGCTAAATCTCAGTTTATACACTTCCCAAATAATAATCAACTTTTTCTTTTAGTAAAAAAGGCGCATTCTGAGGCTATTTGCGGCGCGTGTATGTAGTTATTACAAATTTCCTTACCTCAATAAATAGAGTGTAACCAAATAGTTTTACAATATCCTAGAATTAATTGTGAGTATTTTTTGCTCGTTCTTATATCGATTAATGAAGTATGTGACTGGAATTAAAACATTTATTAAAGGAATACAAGCGCAAATGAGCAAGATATAATTTAAAATATAAATTAGAACAATATAAGGTGTATTTGAAGTTGAAATTATTTTTAAACGAATTTTTATACCTTACGAAAGCACAAAAATTATTGAAAAGTATGAAATAGAACATTTACTGTTTTGAACTATATACCTTGATAAGTATTTTAGGTTATAAATTGTTCTGTAGTTTATATTTTACTATATATTAGGGTTCAATAACTGTTTACAGAATTATTTGAATCATTAAGTAGATGGTAGGGTGTCTCGTCGGTCGGCTAAAGAATGCTGGGAGAGAACCGTTGTTGGATGTTTAGCGTTCTACAATTTAGATATTGTTATAACTGTATTTTAGTTAATAATAGTTATGTCTCTAAAATCTAATTATAATATTAATGTGAAATAAAGGATGTAAAAAATATTTACCTCATAAGTATGCTTATGTGAGGTCTTACACTAAACTTTAAATTGTAGTTTTTGAAAATGCTGTTTCGGCTTGTATGCATATAAGTAAGGAATTTCCGAAGATTTATATTTCTACGTTCGTACGTAAGTCTGTGAATCTAGTATTGTCCCTTACTTTAAATTCAATTTGTTTATCAATCAAACTGGTTACATCACTAAATAGATGTTTTACATGTAGATGTTCCATGAAATCTACAGTTTTAGTAACCTTAGTAGATAATGAAAGTGATGATATAGTAGGTTTTTCTGCCGTAGCAACATGTAGAGCTAAAATATAATGTATCCTTAAAATGTATTTGACAAATATACAACTCTAAAATATTACATAGTATGTTTTTTTGTCCTTATCCTATTGCATTAAAATATGAGTAGTCTGGTATTGGAGATAACTAAACTAAAAAACTAAATGACAACAAAACTTGTTGCTTGCATAAAATAGCAACCATGCTATAAAACTTAAGTGTAAAGTGTGGTAAGTTCTAACTGGGTGTTATAAGATGACATTTATAGAAAGGGTAAAAATGATAAAAGGTAGGAGTTGAAATCAAATTGCATTTTACACAAATTAATATATTAGAAGATCTTATTAAATATCTCAAAAGTCCCCAACTACACAACAAAACATCCTTTCTCACTGTATAGTAAGAAAGGAGAAGTTCATACATGTATATAGGAGAATCATACTCTAGTTTGTGTATATTCTGTAGGGAACTTAAATGAATGTTGTCCGAGGGCTTCAATGTTCGGCAGAAGACCAGCATTTGGTATAATGTTCCATGACAGAGTGAGTGTTACATTCTGATGACCCCTGAAATGTATAATTTTAAGTCAGTAATTGTTTTAAAATGAAGAAATAGAGTACAACATTAACTGGCATCAGTGACTATACAATCTATGACTACCAGTGCAACTGGCCAAGTGTAAACCAGGCATAAATCAATTATCTAAATAAATTTTACTAAAAAAGTAATCTTACTAATATTATAAATGTGAAAGTTTAGATGGATGGATGTTTGTTAGAGTTTGTAGGCTAAATGGCTGAATGGATGTCGATGAAATTTGGTATAGATGTAGAGGATAGTCTGGAAGAACACATTTTGTTTTTTTTTTTTAAATTCCATGTGGACGGAGTCACAGGCGAAAGCTAGTAATTCAATAAATACTTACTTCAAACCATTACCATCATCCCAGAAGTAGTATTTTGTGTTCATATTCTTAAAATCTAATAGTGCATTTTCTCCTCTTAAAATGATTTTGTCCCAAAGTACAACTTGATTTAGTTCATTGTTGGGTGTAATATATTCGGCTGTGAGGTAAAGGAACAGCTGCTTCACATTCCAGTTGAAAAGGTAAGAGAGATCTGTTTTGAGATCAAATGTAAGGAAACCAAGATCATTCCTTTCTCTAGAAGCACCGTAATCTGGAACATTCTTACTGCAAGGGAAATTGGACGTTATTTTATTATTTTTAGGACAATTATGATAGTTTTAGAATATGACTATTCCAATAATAACAATGTACAGTCACTTTACAACCAGAAGCAAGCGTTAAGTATCGTTTAAAACTTAAGGTCGGTAGTAACTCTTCTATTACAATGAACTGAAAATGTATGTAAATGTTACTTTCAGAGATCTGAAAGATTTCGTATACTTACACGACTACTTTTACAGTGTTCATTTGAGCGGCAGTTCTATAATCCACTGTTAAAGTGGATAGAAAACACAAAAATGTTAAACATGCCAACACACTTAAAGTATAGGTTAATATCGCATTTCCTCTCGTTAAAACCGAATACATGTTGAATTATGTTTATAGCAAAGATTTGCTATAAATCTTTAACACAAATAAGACAGTTTTTGTTAATTTTTGATTACTTTCTGTTGGCGATTTGATGACATTAAAGACACGTCACATTCAACTTCACCCTTGCTATGCCGGGGACTTTTAAATGTTTTCGATAAATTTACACTGTATCTCCTTGCAATAGAGTTAATTTTTGAAAGAAAAAGTATTTGAAACTTAAAACGTCACACGTTTCTAGTTAATGCGTTTCATTCTACGCTTCGTGGTCGGGATTGAAAGTAGTTTACAAAAAGTATAAATAGTTACATAATTACCGCAAAAAATCTCACCTCCAAATTATAATATGCATTATAAATCTATTTTTAGTAAAGTGAATAAAAACATTTAAAATAAATTATATAAAAACACCAAATTCGAAATTCGTTCATAGGATTTTGTGCACTTTCCGATAGATGGAGTAGTTTACAATTAGAAATAACAATTCAACGAAGTCAATTTTGAAAAGTTCAAACGCGGTAAAATGATCGCGTCGAAATAATGGAGTGTTTGTGCTTTATTGCCGTTCATACGAGATTTGTGGCTTTACCGGACTGATTTTACGAATTTGAGTATTGCTATATCAGTAGCCTTTTCATGTCAGCTTTCTACCAGATGCTATTGTTTCTGTGCTACGGAGCTATTCGTTATCGAAAATAAGACATTAGCAAGCAGGATCAATTTTAATAACCATAGAATTCATGTCAGTTGAAATTCAAATATTAAAATTCTACGTTATAGTAATGAAATAAAAAGTAGGTAATTAAATAAAACTTTATTAAGTGGAACATGTTTAAGCTACACTTTGCCTTATAATTACAAAGATGGCTAGAATGAAGACCGTTAGGGACAGAATTGGGGTGAGTGGTGCTTCGTTGCAAGGCACCCCGCCCGGAACAGATCGACAAAAGCACACTCTAGTGGCGAAGCTGCCATTCCTCTGCTGGTAACAACCGCTGGTCACCGCCTCCCCGAAAGAGTCCACCGCCCGAGTGCACATGTAAGTCGAGTTTTCGACTGAAAATTGGAAAAAAATGAGCCAGTTTTAGGAAAGGTAATTAGATATATTCCCAAAATATTAATAAAACGTTTTAGGAATACAAAGTTTATTTCTAGGTTGTTAGGTTCGTTGAAAAACGTCTAAAATAAGGTAAAAGACCAGACGAAAACGATAGATTGTAAATCGTTGTCGAATTTTCGCAATAATATTACACGACTGATTTAGATTATTATAATATGCTGTGTGATACCATGCTCATTAAAGTAGTAGGTGTATTTAGCGCAAACATCATTCGGTCCCAGAATACAGGAGGCGTCGCTTGCGTGATGCGTCCAGATATACTCAACATCTGGCCATGTTCCGTCATCTGAAAAGTAGCATTTTAAAGTTGCCAGTATTAATGTTTAACAGAAGTATAAAGGAAGAGAAGATAGGACGAGGAAAGAGAAAATTGATGAACATGTCTTTTTTCACTTTAATTTTACGGACGCAGGAGTCTACCACATTCGGGATCACACTACGAGAATCTTTATACTAAATTCTCTTCATCATTCGATTGTTTCTCACGTCTTAACGACTTTACCGTAACTCATAAATGTTTACTTACAGGAGGCAACGAGCGGCTGGGCGCAGGGTATGCCGCTCGCCAGTCGGGTCGCCTCCTGACATGTGGCGTTCAGGAATATGCTCTCATTGTTGAACTTAGGCCCCAGCCACGTGAAGCGGAAACATCGGGATACAGGTATCGATTGAGCCACCACTGCTATACTACCTATATAAATGTACGCACTTGTATGAACATCAGATATAAATAACGCAATATTTGTTACATACAATTATGAAGTGCATATCAAACAATGCGGATTGCATTTTATTGACAAAGGAAAAAGATATTGAAGGTACTCTATATGATCATGGCTTACAGTATTAAAAAAAAACTGATCAACTTTATTAAAAGGTATAGAATTTCAAAGGTATGAAATGAAAATGCATTTACAAATTTCCCAGATTATTTGTCCTTGTGAGGTCGTGGTAGTTCTCCGCGCAAATTTGCACCTTTGTGCAACTGCAATAGTAACGTTAGTTCTACAATTATTTCGATTCTGCTTTCTTTTAGCATGTATATCTTGGTATAGTCACTACTGAAATATTACGTATATTAAATTTAAACACACTAACTTTCAGTGATTTCTAATGAACAAATATATGAAATTAATTAATAAGATACTCACAACCGACAAGTAGAACAACTGTAAAAAATATTTTATTACTATCCATTCCAATTTACTTCAAGATGCTTTACTGGGAGTTTCACAAACACTATTATTGTATATAAGAACACAGCAAATGCACGAAGAATTCGGTAAAAAACATGTCTGACGGCCAACTTTTATCTTGACATAACAAATACTAATTTCGTATTATAATACGTATGATCGTATCTGTATATTCATTACCGGTGTGCCGTAGAACGATTGGAATGATTTCATTGTTATTGATAACATTATCATTGTATTATCAATGACTTCGCGTCAGCCAGCGTTCCATAGAAAATATTTAAATAATTAGTAATTATTAAAACAAAGAAAATAAACATGTTCTGTATTACATCACTCTTATAGCTAACTTAGGTACAGTTCGATTTCCAAAGGTCCTATTTAACACTTCAAAAAGACAATTTTGTTTATTACAATTTGACTAGCTTTACTAACTAATACATTTTGCGTTATCGAACATAAAAAAGCTACAACAAAAAGTGTTAGCTTCATTTTAAATTTTAATAGGAAATATTTTGTAGCGGCCATGCCGGGGCTAGTGCATACTCCAATGAAATTATTCTCCATTCGCCATCGTCGGGCGATAAGCCGATTTCGTCTAACCTCGTTCAATCAGCGAGCTCGTAGCCCGCCCAGACTCCGCGCATAGATTTATAACTCGACAGACGCGATGCCATTTTAAAATAAATGCGCTTCAAATTTAATTCCCCTATTCCTCGTTTCTATGCTCATGCTTCACTTGTTTGAGAAGATTTGCAATATTTGTTGCATTAGAAATGTATTGTTGGGTTGCATTTTATTCCTGTCTTTTAGGTATTGCATTTATTTAGTTGTAGTTTACCTTCTGTAGGGATGTTAATATAAATCATATAGACTTATAACCGTATTGTATGTTAAGTTTCTTGCAAACCTTAAATGGCGATATTCAATGGAATGTTTAGGTCAAAGTTTTCAATACTTATTTGGTAAAAGATTTATTGACTACAACGAACTGTTCAACAACGGTTTTAATTACTCGTATTTAATATATGCCTTGTTATAAAATGTGTCCTTTTTTCAAAGTAATTTGATTGTAGCGTTTTAAAGATACTAATGGCCTGACTTAGCAAATTGTAAATTGTCTGATAACAATCCAACGTGTAAAATATGTTATGGAAATATCGGATTTTGTGACGTCATTTTTATGCTATCTGAGCCTCTATCAGCCAGTAGAGGGACAGGCTCTTAAAATCTTGTAATTTTCTGTGTAATATGTTTGTGGTTTCTAACCGTAAGCAGTTAAATAATACATGATATTTTCAACGATAAGTATGCACGTCGGGGGTGTAGCTGTATTGTGAATAATGTGTGCATAAAGCTGCAAGTAAACCCGCAGGTACGCGATAATCCGCACTCTTACGAGAATCGTTTCCATGCTTTTGAATATATTCACGTGTTGATACTTATGTTGAATATGTTCACTGTACATTTTTCTCTTATAAAGTAAGTTTTATCTGTCAGTAAAATGGAAGGAAGTTTGTACTAAAAATTATTTGCAAAATCACTTACAGTATGATTTGTTTTAATTAATCATTTTTTGTAGCTTTGCGGATAGAGTACTTTCTATTTATATTGTGTTACAATAAACTTGAAACATAAAAGAGTTAATTGCCTAAAGTTGTTTTGAAGGTTTTACTATTTATCGATTCTAGGATAAGGATAAGTTAAGGATGAAACTGGTCGGTGCCGTCACCGAAAAAAAACTAGACGCGAGCAATATCCGTAAAATTATTAGTTAATTAGTGATTCTAGGATATTTCCTATTCATTATTGGTTTTTTCTTTTTTTTATTAGTGTGTTTCTTTATGGTATTTGTGTGCTACTTTGTGTTTGTTTAAGTGAGCATATGTGTGTTTTGTTTGTTTGTATGCTTGTGTTTGTAACTGTGACAAAGAGTAAGATTTTCTATGCAAGTGTATGATGCACGTGATTAATAACATTGTTCTATGTCAAGTTACATTTACGGACTCAATTTCGAAATGAGAAAAAGGAAATTTCTAAGATTAAAATTGCTTATTAAGTTTACAAAACAGCTTCCATTAATCTTAGTTTCATAACTTGGACCCTCTTTGTTTCTTTCAGCACCCCTGTTTAGTATGAAACGGCTTTAATTAAGACATCATGGGAAATACACCTTTCGAATTTTTGAAATATTACGACTTCATGTAAATTTGATGCTATTATCCTTAAAAAATCATTACATGTTCGTGTAGGTTTATTAGTTTTTTTAACCTATTTTTTTCTTCCCACTCATTTGACGCGGGCAACAGCTGGTAGAAAATGAAACAAGTGTTATTGTTTTATGTTAAATTTATTTTACAAAAACCGAATGAAATAAGTAAAATATACATACATCAAAGAGAAGTATGGGACAGTTTTTTGTATCTACAATTAGAATATCTTAAAATTTAGGTACGGTATTTTATTTATAATATCTAATTATGTACAAAAATACAAAAAAATATAAATAGAAATATTTACAAAATATTAACTAATAAGGCAGTAGATTTCAGTGGAGAAACAACATTTATAAAGTAGTGCATTAAATTTATAGGCACTTGTAAACTTGTTATAAATTGTAACTTTAAGTTTTAACGTTTCATCAAAGCTCAATTGCCTATCTACACAGTCTATAGTTCACTCGAAACACCGTTCCTTTCTTTAGGTACACGATCACAAATCACCACACATCATAATTATTGTTTACTAGAATATCACAACCACTTTTCACATCAAAGTATTGTTCGTTTCACAACTTGCAGTGTGGTAATATTTGATATAATTCTAGCCAACGTATGGGAACGGTGCGAACGGTGCCGGGAAATATCCAGGGAATCCGGCACTCGGCTGTACGGGTATCGAAGATGTTACGTAAGTCGTCAGCATTGTTGGTACAACTTTAGTTGTGAACAACGTCGTGTAAACTGTCTTAGCTCCGAAAGTTAATTTCAATATTTGACTATCAGTTGCTACAACTTCTGTGTTCACAACAACTGGTGTCGAAGTAAGTGAAAATTGTTGTTGCGGGTAAAGTGGATTAATAGGTTGAATAGGTTGGAGTGGCAGGGCAGGAAGACTGCTTGTTCCGATTTCATATTCTGTTTTTGTAACAGTAGCTACTGGCCTCGAAATTGTACTTAAGATTGTACTCTTGCCGTTAAAAAGTGGAATTACATGAGATTCGTATACTGTTTCGTATTTAAGAATAGGCTTCGATGTCGTAACTACATTAGGTATTTGAGCTGCAGCAGCTGGGTTGAGTAATCTTAAGAGAGCAAGTTGCTGCGCCTGTTCCGGCGTTAACGCTACCGCAGGGTTTGGTGATTCAGTTACCTGATTTCCTTTATTTTGCCCATGTGCTTTCTTCAGACGCAAATGATTATCTCTATATTTATCGACGTCTGTTATATCAAAATCTGACCCAATATTTGCAAGATCTAATTCAGCAGGCAACACTCGTCGGTTAACTCCATCTTCATCTTCGTTACTGTCACCGAAATCAAGTTCTAAATGTAATTCAGATCCAGCTTCATCAAGGCGGCTGTTAAATTCTTTTAACGTTTTACTTGGAATGAATTGGAAAAAGTCCATCGGTGGCAGGGTTTTTGTTGCCGTCACAAACCTAGTTACTTGATATGTTTGTACAAATGTCAAGCTGCTTGTTAGATTTGCATCATTAACGACAGGTAGTATATGAGTTTTCAACATATTTTGTGTAGTACTAAATGTTTCAGTTACTGTTTCTAGAGGCGGCGTTTCCATATCAGAAGATAACGTTATTGCTGGCAAGGTAGCTATACTTGAATCCAAAAGGTAATGATCTTTTCCATAAGGTGAAGCTGTTGCTAGGATATTTTCTGTTAACGGCTCGTTGGGAGAATTTTGTCCATTAAAAGATATAGTTGGGTCAATGCGTTTTTCTATAGTCGTTGTAACTGTGATGACACGAGTATTTTTAACGCGTCCAACCTAAAATAATTAACAATAAATTAATGAAAATGTTCACAAGAGCAGGTTTTATGTAATTTTGTGCAATTTTACCTGAAAAGTATATGGTGATTTAAGGGTTGCTATTTCGTAGTAAACGTCTCGGAAATCAGCAGGTGTAGAGATTTCCACTTTGATTGTTTCAACGGGAGGAGGCTTTTCTAAGGAGTTGTCTTCAGTATCGTTTTCTAAAAGAGTTCCAGGGCCACTTTGAGAACTCGACAAGTCTAGATCATTATCTGATCTCGCTTGAGGAGATATATCATTAGATTGGATATCATCAAGGAGAGGGTTAGTGTTTGGTGTAGTGGGTTGTTCATCATCTCCAGTTTTTCTTATAGTAACTTTAGGTTTCGGGCTGGTCTTATACTGCCAGCGACCAGTTCCTGGTGAACGATTTAATTTAAATTTGTATATACTAGTCGAGGCAGATGAACCTTGATCGACTGCCGTTGGCTGAATTCGAGGTTTGAAGCCACGTTTTGAACTGTCGTTATTGCTTGCTGGTGTCACAGTAGTCTTATGACCAGAGTTTCGATTGCTTTTTCTTCTGTTTGAAAAAGACGGCGCTGGAGTTTCACTGTAAACAGAGACGGTTGCCAGTTGAGGAGTATTCGCAGGTCGACCAAATCTTGTACTGAAAAAATTAATGTTACTTAAAGATCTTAGGAAAGCTAAAAACTAGTGTACTTTCTTTCACGTGAAATTTTAAATTAAGACATGGAATATGAACAATTTAATGTTTTAAATGAATGTAAACTAATTAATTTCAATTGTACTATTTATTAAAAAACTAATTTACGTGTAGTAGTATGTACCTTTGGGTTCGTTGAGTTTGCGAGGAATTACGATTTTTAAATTTCTTGTTTTGACTTGGAGTTTCGCGATTTTCATTGTCGTTATTTTGTGATCTTTGACGGTTTTTGAAAGAGCTTCCGTTATTTGCTTGCCTTCGTGGAGTTTTGCTTGTTCCGGTTTCTTCGTTACTTATGGATGGAGTTGGTTCCAAATGATGTCGTTGATTTTTTCCTATTCCTGGTGCTACGGTTTTGAGAATTCTGTGCGTAGGACTTGGTGCAATTTTAGCTCTATGTCCAGGTGATAAAATTTTTGAATTACTATTCAATACCTGCGCGTATTTGCCAGATATATACGTACCGATTACACTAGTTTCATGTATAGTGGTGGCACCGTCTTTGACAATAGTACCTCCCAGTGTTGTGACTAGTCCAAGAGGATGCTCGTCATCATCTGGGGGAGGTGTAGGTGGATGTACTCTATTTTTTAGATTTTTTGGTTTATGGCCGATTGATTTGGAAGGACGTAAATTTATAACTTTGTATGTCTCTTCAACAAATTCGGATGGCTGGCGTGAAAGAAAATCATACTCGGGTTCCCCTATATTGTTATTAGTAACCAAAATCGCTGGTTCTTCGTCTGATTGACTGGACTTAATTTCTACTATACTATTAATTTTAACTGAAGGCTGGGGACTTTGTTTGACCTCAACTTTGCTGCTTACAATGTTTGTCACACTTTTAACAGATTGGCTCTTTTGTTTTTTCGGCTGCGAAGCCTGTTTGTTAGATTTTGAGGGTTGTTTGGGAGAAACGCTTTCAACGATTTTTGAAGGACCTGCAACCACTTCAACTTTTGTGATAATTTGTTTCTGCTCTTTAATTACTGGTTTTGGAACATTATTGTCTTTTTTTGGCGGAGAAGATATAACCGATATGGCACTGGAAGCAATTACAGGTATTGAAGCTTTATTAGTTTTATCTTTATCGGATGTTTTGCTAGGTTTTATAGCTTCCGGTTTTACATCTGTTACAGATGGCGGCGGTGGTTTGGTTTCTATAATATTTTCTTGCACCGGTTTTTCCGTTTTTGGCGGCTCTGAAAAAAATATTCATTTGTTAGTTTTCAGAACACAAAATTGGCTCGTACTAAATAATCTGTATATTGAACAATTTAACTGTCGAACACTTTTTTCAAAATATTCAAAAAGAACGACCTGGAGGTGGTGCAGAATGCGGGGAAAAGATCATTACAGTATTGCCTATCGTTGTAGTAAAGTCAAGAAAGCCGTAGACCGTCTGCGTAATGAAGTTACCACTGGGCGCCTGGCTGGGTGCGATGTTCTCTGCTCCATTATAAAATGGATCTTCTGCGTGTATAACATTGTCTGTAAAATAAATTTATATTAACATCTATGTAAAATCTTGCTACACGTTTGCTGCAATGTTTGAATTATCTTCCTCTCTCTTTTTTATGATGCCTGGAGTTATTTCTGTAACATTGATTGGTAAATGGTGTGAGATGTGAAATGCTATCTTCACGTAATATAAAAAGAGGGTGTCAAACATCATTGCCAAAGTGCTTGTATTTGTATCGAATAACCAATGGCGCGTGATACCATTATATGGATAGTTTTAAGGCTGCTTATATGATAAGAGGGCAAACGAATAGCGTAGCAGAATGTTAAGTACACCACTCATTATCAATATATGTATACTGTTATAAGCAGAATGCTCATCGATAAATAACTTAAAATAACATATTTTGTTAAAAATTAAAACATGAAATAATTGCGATAAAGATATGACATAATACACTATTCTGCTTTTGTAATATAGATGCTTTATTCATAGATTGATTAAAAAAATTAGTTGTACTTTTACTAGTAAATCAACTAGCAACATCTATTATTTAGTTTTTAATAGTAAGTTGTGCCAAGAGAATACACGGTACATGCATTCGAAAGTAGGTAAGAAAATTGAAGTGGGAACATTTAATTCCGCACCATTTGGCATCAAGTGCACTGAGATAGTCCACTTTCGATACAGATCAAGGCGTCGCCTTTGCCATTTCAATCTAGACGTGTATTCTATTGCTTTGTTCTAATATAATTCTATCTGTTTCTTCCAACCTATGTTTTACATTCTAGTCGTGCAAGTTCCATTAACGCAATAAAATGTCGTAAATGTTTGTACTTGTAAGTTGCAATTAAGTTTTTCTTTTTAAATTTGGATTTGATATTCTTCAAGTTGTTGAAATAATAAACAGCACTGACGTAATACTTACACAAACAGGCGGAGAACGCCAGAAACGCAAAGAACCTGAACTCCATTGTAATATTAAATTAATTTAGTTAGCGGTTGTCAAAACGATGTGAAGAGCTCTTGATGTAGTCGCATCTTAAGCGAACTCTTTACAGTTTGATGTTGGACCTGGAACAAATGAAACACAATATTAAGATTCAACTTTACTAGTAACGAAGATTTCATACAAATTTTGTTGGCGTATGAGATATCTTAACCAATATACAATTTGCTAAATGAAATGTATACATACTACAAATACATACTAATATTATAAATGCGAAAGTTTAGATGGATGGATGTTTGTTAGAGTTTGTAGCCTAAACGATTGAATGGATTTCGATTAAATTTGGTACAGATGTAGAGAATAGTCTGGAAGAACAGATAGGTTTTTTTTAAAATTCCACGTGTACAGAGTCGCGGGCGAATGTTAGTAATTTAATTAAAAGATAAATGTATTAATGTACAAACGAATGAATCTAAAATCACATCAGCCGCGATTCCCAGCGTAGGGAGGGTACCAACAAAATAATCAGTAGACAGGCCGCGCGGGAGGTCGCGGTGCACCTCTCATTTCAGCGGTCCACCAAATCATTGTGCAAAACCGATATAGCTTTTAAAATAAACATGTCCATTGGAATGCTCATTGCCTGCGTAATTACTGCGGTCACTACTGTTCTATATGTACAATTATTTAATTCTATTTTATTAACTGAAATACTATCTACAGATGGGTTTGGGTGGGGTCTGACCATATTTAAACGAGAAGAGTTAATAATGGGGGCTCCACGTTTATCCCCATGGATTCGTTATTGATAAAACTGAACTCAAAAAATTGAGAAAAGAAAATAAAACGATGGATATTGCTACGCCAAATTGCATTAAAACGTGCTCCATATTTGAGGAAACAAATAAATATACAATGTATTCCAACTCTAATATAAACCGTAATCTAGCTTATGGTGTTGGAAGGAATCCGTTTATTAATATAAAACAACTGAACCAAATTTCAATATCCAGATTCAGAATACGTAAACATTGTACGGCTCTATTGTTCCCAGTTTATATTATTCACAATCCTCAATAAGCCGGTATGAATACATATTAGGTTTTCCATACAAAGAAAAAACGGTAAACGGAAAAAATCAATATAACAGTACGGAATTCATAATTCACGATGTACTAAAAGATTGGGCTTGGTAATTCACGATTCCTTTTTGACATTTACAGAACCATCTAATATTGTAGATATTTTAGGTTAGCTGAAGTATTTAAGGTGCATTGCATTGAGAACACTGGGAATTAAAAAGATTACTCGGCAAATTACATTGTATTCCGATGCTGAAACCGAATCCATTATCGATGATTGCGCTGACTTAATTGAACGCGTTAAGCTTATCCAGCACGATGCACTCGCAATAAATATGTAATTTCAGTGACAGTACTTTCAACTACAATTACCAGTATTATTCCTATTTATCTATATTTTGTTTCCACAGGCATAGATAGCTTTATGGAGACTCGTTTTATTATGTTCAGTTTAGTCGACGAAATATTTTGCATTTTAGATTTAAAGATATGAAACGCTTTGTACGACGAAATTTTTCTACCTTAAAATGAAGTCCAAACGGTGTCATATATAGGCATCATTTGTCTATTTGAACTCAACATCTAAGGCCTTCAAATAAAGCTATATCCTAACTTGAATGGAAATCAATAGAAGCAGACAGGCCTATTGCTATGTAATGCGTGTACAAGTAATTTGGTCTGCCGTCTGTCAGTGCATGAGTTAACAGTGCGCCAGGAGTGGAGTGCTAAGCGTAGAGGCATCCAAGCCGAATTCCCGTGTAAATTGGCATCTATTGTGGCCGACGCAGTCAGGCTAACATTGCGAAGGGTATTGAAAGCATTTGAATGCCTAGTCAGTTCCGATTGGAGACGTCGAGCGAACAAACGCTTGCATATGCGCTTACGTATCTTCATTTAGTAAGCTTCTTTCAGCAGATTTTTTTGAAAATGTTATAAATGTTTATTCAACTTAAGTATAATAGTAAAACACCTTTGAAAATAAATTCTTGTTTAAGTTTGTGCGTGGAAGGGATTTCAATGCAAGGCTGCATCAAAGCTTATGGGGATTTTTACACTTCTACAATGTATGCGGGCTTTGCGTTAGGGTTACCATTTTGTGAGTTTTAATAATAAAATGTGAATATATTATCTTTTCTTGCTTATGTAATAAGTAGTATTATGTGTTTCTTCTACTTTGGAATTAAAGTAATCTTAAATAAATCGATATATATTTTCATTTGAAATTTCAAACAAAGGTAAAGTTGCAGTTATTTGCACCTTAGCTTATAAAAGGCTAAAAATTTTTTTTTATACAATATCCAATTAAATTATAAAACAAAGGCAACCTAAGTATACAGTGATGAATATTTATGATTTCCTAAAAAGGAAGTAAAGCAATGTGGACAAATATGTCATAGAATGGTGAACATAGTTTTTCCACCCTAGGCTAGAGCGTGTGTGCGTTTGAATGGGACTCCACTTGTGGGTGTTTGCTTGGGAAATGGGCGCGGTGATGGAGCGGTGTTTGTGGCGGCCCACTGTCTATGGTCTATTCAATGCTGCGAGCCATGAAACACTACGGAGCAATGAAAGCGTCGCGCGAGGGGCGCCTAAAAGATGAACGTACTTTGAAAAAAGGTATCAAGCGGTTTTTTATTTGTGTTGTGGTTACAGGGTGTTTCGTTTGAATGTTTTTCAAGTGTGTAATTTATATGCTAGTAGTCTCGACTAGAATATCTGAACATCCGATCGTAGACTATTTTGATATGAAGTTATAATGCTTCATGTAGATTAATTGTGTCAACTTCTCTTCCTATGTAAGTAGGTACGGAAATAGTTTTCAAATGACGTCAGTGTAAGATACGAGAGGCAGTGCAGGTTCGCCCTCTATTCAAACAAATTTAATGAGGCGTGCGCCAATGTAAGCCAATGCACGCCACGATTACACCAATGTATTCAAATAGAAAACTCTTTTAAATATGTAATTTTCTTTGCACTATAAACGAATGTTACAAGGAAATACTGAAACGACATTTAAATATGTAACAGTGTTCTCCGTCATTAACGTCTGATAGATTGTATGTGGCGTTTACGATTCGAAGTGTTCGATGCATTTCCGAATTCAGCCGATATTGCGTTAGAAAGAATTAATTTAAAACTATTAACTATATTGACATTACAATTCAAAAACAACTTGATAACGGAGCCTTATACGTAGATTTGTACTCTAAAAATCGAAAGATTTGAGCATTTCAACATATGTAATTTAGATTTATGTGTAAATCCGTTAACGTTGAGTAAATAACTGCGGTAAAATTTTACGTATTCTTATGATATTACACGAACGTAAACCAGGATTTTCAAGAATGTTTTATGAGATTCTCTTCAATAGCGTCAACGTAAGCCTCTTTTCAGATTTTCAGACGTCTTATAAAAGCTTTAATCCCCGCTTTGGAATTGTGCGGATGTGCGACAATACATCATTTCTTTACTCTATTTATAGAGGAGTCTTCAATCTTATTAGGCATCTTTTAGGGATATGAAAGAAATTATGTTTAATGTATTACGGCATATATTATTCCCAATAAAGATCGATCATGAGAAACCTCATCGTTCATCTACGTATTTATGCATCTTTATCTTAATACTTAGGGTTATTGAAAAAAATATCATACATTCTTAATATTATAAATGCGAAAGTTTAGATGGATGGATGTTTGTTAGAGTTTGTAGCCTAAACGGCTAAACAGTTTACAATGAAATTTGGTATAGATGTAGAGGATAGACTGGAAGAACATATACGCTACTCAGTTTTGTTTTTTTTAATTCCACGCGGACGAAGTCGCGGACGAAAGCTAGTATATATATAAATATTCGTATACCACAAGATTTTCTGACCACCTTATATGACTGAATGTTCAATAAGTTTTTATATCTAAATGAATGATTGCTGACTAATTTCCTTAATATTTTAATTACGTAGTGACGTTATATTGACAATAAAAATCCATAAATAATTTGCAAACATACTTTAACTATTTGTGTTCAAACCCCGAGAATTGGAAACTTTAAATAAATGTATGGAAAAAATAAATAAGATTTTAGTTTCTTTCAACGTAAGTGAATAATAAATACCGTATGTCAAATGAAAAAGAAGTCTGAATAAACACGTATGTAATTTATGTGTAAAAGTATTCCAATTGCTGGACAAACAACTTGCCTGCGAATAGACGAATTTATCTCCAAGTTTCGACGAACTTTGGATTTACGACAACACATTCCTTTCAATATGTGGTTATTCAACACAAGTAAAAGTAAATAAATCTTTACTTGCAAAACATATTTGAAAATGAGTGGAGAAAATGTTATAGTAGAGGCATGGAAATAAAGTACAACTTTAAACAAGATGTAATATATGAATAATTGTAAAAGCGAAAATGAAAGTGTTTTGTACAAGTTAAGGGCTCTCGTGAGACGTTATAGTAATAGATGTTAAATTGACAACACTGAGGTGAAAGGCTAAATTTATAGTTAATAACTACGTCGTAGTCTTTGACTCCAAAAATCAAACAAAAATATGGGACTCACCTGCAAGCACTACCTTTCGGATAAAAAAAGTATTATCAAAATCGGTCCACTAGCGGCGGAGTTATGACGTAACCCCCCGTAACACACATAAAAAAAAAAAAAAGAATACAGACGAATTGAGCACCTCCTTGTTTTGGGAAGTCGGTCAAAAAAATGCAGTAGCTTTTAATTGCAATATAAGCCATATAATAAGAAGGAAATAAATTTACTGAGACTTTGTAATCTTAAAATTAAATGAATTACGAGAAGTTTTATGTATGATAGAAATCACTGCCGGATACTTCAAAGTTCCTTGAGAGAAATTTTATTTATATAAATAAATATAACTAATCTTTTTTTTTAAATGATAACGAACGATCTCTCACTACAGCGTCGTATAAAAAAAATCATTGAAAAATTCAAAAATATGACCATAAAAAATTGTTTTCGTGCAAAAAATAGTACATTGGGACGAATAGTTGACGGGCGGAGGCGCGGGGCCGCGAGCGGTTGGCTGCATCCCAGACACGTTTTGCATTTTATTCCAAACGTTGACGTAAAGGATAGAGTTTTATTATTTTACTACTTCGACGTGATCCGACTGCAGTAAGATGCACATAGCAACGACCGATTCTATTGAAAAATTTCCGAATTTGTTAAATAGTTAACTAACTACATTCACGGCCTGTCCCACCAAATTGTAAATTGTCTGATAACAAACCAACGTGTAAAATATGTGATGGAAATATCGGTATTTGTTACCTTATCTAATATTGACGTCATTTTTAATCTATCTGAGCCTCTATCAGCCAGTGGTGGGACAGGCCCTTAAACTTTAAGGAAATCTAGGCTGTTTAATTTTTCATCACAATTGTTTTTTAACTAGACCGTAGAAATGATATATAGCAGTATTAAAAGCCACTGATTGGATAATTGTTATGTCTATACATGAGATTTTTTTACACTGAAAACCTAATAAATACATCTAAATTATTCTATTCTTTCAGTTAACCAGCATTATATACATATCAAGTTATAGATTTTTATTGAAAAATAATAAATAAAAACATTGAATTTCATAATTGAAAATATATCATCGAAAAATTATTTAATGAGAATAATTTTTTAAAATGAAAGATTTATATCTGCTCCGGGTTCAGGATTAAATGCGCGAGGCGAGGCGGGCATTAAATTAATAGGTGAAACGCGATGAGCATTACGTTAATTGGTGCTCAGTAATTACTGACTGCGAGAATTATCCGTTGGTGCGCGATGACGTGTCGTGTAGGGTCGGCTCACTGAAACATATTGCGTGACACCCAATTCGGATTCAGCACCCCGTACCAGTACAAGGCTTGTAGAATTTTAAATAGTCCCAATGGAAATCCGTGTCACTTTATTTATTACATCAAATGAAAAAAGTTTTAAGAAATAAAATTGTAAGTACATTCAATATATTTGTTTTGTTGCCAGTCTCTCCCAAATTAGAATAAAACCACAAGCACTTGACACTGGCCCAATCCGCTGAGGGAGAGCCATAAACAAGAAATGGAATAAGTTTTTTGCTACTGTAAAGTGTAAGTAAACAATAAGTATGTGAAATCAACAAATAACGTCTGTTCAAGTAAGTAATAAACCACTATGCGTGTGGCACTTAAGAGAAATAAACCATGGTTGTTTTAAAGTTAACGACCAACAAACATTTTGATATGGACAAAGTCATTTATTGTATTACAGGTACTGTGCTTGTATTACAGTTATCTAAAATGTATTAATTTAACATGATAATATTAATAGAACAGCTATAAGCTAGTATTAATTTAATCTAAACACTGTAAAGGTAAAGTTGCTTAATCGATCCGCTATTCTAACTTCCTCGCGTTTAGATTTGAACTGCTCCCTGGTAATTTCGTAAGGCGAGCCCACAAGGCATTCCTATCGGCAATGAGTCATTGGCCTTAGGCACGAGAGGGCGCGCCTAGTGATAAGAACAATACAACCAAGAAATGTTTAATAGGTAACGCCTTATGCTATTTAATGGGGAACTATGCTAATAACGAAGATATAGTTGAAATTAATAACGAGAAATGATTTATAAGGTAATTGGAATAGTTAATACTTAAAGTGTTTTTAATTCATACTTCTTACTAATATTATACATGCGAAAGTTTAGATTGATGGATGGATCTTTGTTAGAGTTTGTAGTCTAAACGGCTGAACGGATCTCGATGAAATTTGGCATAGACATAGGGGACAATCTGAAAGAACACATAGGCTACTCGTTTTTGTTTTTTTTTATTGCACGCGGACGGAGTCGTGGGCGAAAGCTAGTATAAAATAAGAGATAAAAAAGCACCTACGCGGACAACATAAATATGCGTTAGATCCAAACAAATAAATTCACTTGTTTGAATTATTCTGCATACCAATTAAATTGTAAACTAACAAAGTTAATTGTATGAAAACTTTGTTATTAATTCTAAGTAATATGCCAAGTGTAAAATAATATATCTAAAATTCTCAGTAATGTTTAAATATCAAGTTTACCATTAAAGATTTAAAGAGCCCAACACAGTTGCGTATAACAATATTATTTCCCACGTTTAAATTTGAAACCAATGTTAAGACCTTTGTAGTATAAATGTGTAAATTATTTGCCCATTTGAGTAACCTCGTCATTTTCTATTAAAAGATTATGTTTTATAACAGTTGTGGTTGTATTAAATACAGATATAAAGGAACATTATCTCAAGTGACTCAATTTTGGTTTTATGTGATGTTTGAAATTAATCAATAGTGTTAGTAAAATATGTTATCTTATAGAAATCTTAGTCAACCCAAGGCAAAATATCTAAGTAATAGCCATTGCTATTACTTACCATTGTAAGATAGAATAAAACTTTGTTTATCATACTATCATACTAATATTATATATGTGCAAGTTTAGATGGATGGATGGATGTTTGTTAGAGTTTGTCGCCTAAACGGCTAAACGGATTTCGATGAAATTTTGGTATAGATGTAGAGGATAGTCTGGAAGAACACATAGGCTACTCACTTTCGCTACTCACTTCTTTTTAATTCCACGCGGACGGAGTCGCGGGCGAAAACTAGTTTACAATAGATGTTAAATGATCGTTAAAATGCATCTCGGTTGCTGACATAGTTGGCAAGCGTGAAGTAGAAAATGGCTCACTTTCTGCTCTCACTTATGTATCTGAATTTTTCCTATTAACCTAAATTCATGTCTATCGATTTACATCTTAAAGGATTAGAATGTAACAAATTGAATGCTTATATCGGGCCACCGCAATGGAATGAGAAGGGGGACGTTATCGTTATTGTTACGGCAAAGCCTCGTATTTATTGCGGGCCCGGGAAGATAATGCATGGCTCCTTGGTATCTCGGATGGAATCGATTAGGTGACGTACCAATCGAATTTTTATTCGAGTTAGAGCGTGAAATTTATTCAAATGATATTTTACGGCAGATTGTTCGTGAGATCCTTAATGCCTTGCCAGTGGCTCAGGTGAAATTTGAAAGGTGTGTTTGTAATAACATTATTTATATAAAGGGGAAAGTCAAATATTCAGAAGTTAATCATATTAATCTACGGCTTTAATCAAACACAGATAATTGATTCTTATTTAGTTTTTTGGTATATCTTATCTCTAATTATTTCTTAGTTAATATTTGAATACTATAGAGGATATCGCGATTCAGAAATGGTTATAACCTTGTTTGTCTCCTTCGAAGAAAACAGTATTCGCAGAGGTCTTCGTGTAGTTAGGAGTCGATCGATGTCCGTACACACAAAGGACATGGGAATGTTTGTCACAAAATTTATTACTATGCCAGACAGTTGGACGCGCAGGGCAGATAACAAATGCAATCGTACGTATTATAGAAGAGTGGCCTTACCGCGTCCGTCTTTCTATAGGGAATAAACTCAAAGATATTGAATATATTTTAAAGATTTACAACATGGTTGTAAAACTGTTTGCAAACAAAAACAGGAAAGTTTGTTGTAATTAGTCAAGAAAATTTTGTTTGCTTTAATTATGTTACTTGTCTGATGAAGGATTTTATTTTTCAATTGTTAATTCTTCTTTATTTATTCACTACTACTGTTATAAAATAAATGTATTATCTTAGGTAACCTGAGTCGTGTAAAACCGAGCGTAAACATATTTTGCAGCTGTACAAGTTTCTCCCGGCTGTCAGCGGTGTGCAATCTTTTATCAAAATGTGTGTTTCAAAGAACAGTGCAGCGAGCGTCCGCACGTGCAATATAACAAGCAATTCGTCTGCTGTCTCACCGTCCACTTATTTAGCTGGTGTATCTCAAAATATGAAAATATGCGAACCCAGTTTCAAATAAATATGACTTTTATTTTCTCGGTCGTTCATTTCTGAAGAAACAAACTGTTTCTGCTGTCAATACGTATGAAATTGTAATTTTGTTAACAGTAATGCGACAGGATATATGTATATAAGAATGACTCAAATCGTTTATATTGTAATTGAAAATTCAGGAAATGATAATTTATAAAAGGAAGTGACACTCAAATTATCTAAAAAAATACCCACTGCGACCTATGATATTTACGATATCCTTTTCGTGTTAGTCATACATTTTTCCCCAGTTCCATTCTAACTCGATAGAGCCATGACGATGAGGTCAAAGCCGCGTGTGCAAATATACTCAGTTTATGTTGTTAACATCACGACAGCATCGCAGTAAACCTGCCGACTCTATTATCCCATACAAAGATATAGTTCGTCGTAAAAATGGCTTACATTTTTGTGGCCGCAACTCAAACTATATAGAAATAAAGTTTATAACCCGTGTACACAAATTTTCTTATCCTATGGCACGCTTGGCTTTTTTAAGTACCCGCATTCACTATGGTTGATGTCTATAATAAATGCGGTGTCGCGGGAAGACTTAAAAATAAAGCGCAGCACACAAAATCGCGAAGCATAAATGTTACTTGACTGCTTGTTTAGTCTTTAATTAACTCCAGCTCCGTTTTACGAACTACGTTATTTATCATTAAATAAGCAGCCCCTTTAAAAGTGTTTCTTTTGTTTGGACAAAGTGCACATTAGTCTCGTCTTCTTTTTTATTTTAAGCTTTTGCTTGGTTTTGTTTGATGTCTATTGTTGTATATACGTGAATTAAAAAAAGCTTTATAGCAACCATCTCCTACATATTTTTAGTAGGTAGTATTTGTACTACCTGATCTGTATTACTGGTTTTTGAAAATAAAAGTGGCTTGTTCTATAAATTTCCATTATGTTAGAAACTTTTCCAGTGACAATGTCATTACGTGTTCAAATTATGCAATAAAATCTAAATAGTTCTTGCTGGATTTCTGAGAACAAAAACGTAATTAATTTTCGCCACTCGCAAAATCTTCGAGTCTCCAAGCAAGAATAGCATTCTTTTCCACGTTAGCATTTTTCGTTGAATAATTCATATGCATTTAATTGAATTACATTTAAATTCATTAGTTCTCGCCGCGTTCCATCTTATCGTAGGTTTTATTGCCGTTTTCATTTCTCATTGTGATGTATGTTTATTGGCTGCTTTACAATGCTTAATGATTTTCTTTCATTGTTAATTGTAACAGATATTAATGCTATTGAAATGTTTGGAAGAGTTTGTGAATTCGAGTGGACGATGTTTTCGACTTTAAATAGGATATTCTTTCCACTTATCTGTTTCAACAAAATTTTGAATTTCAGATTTGAGGCAACGCGCCACGCGGCGCCCATTAATGGAGGAATAATATCCAGTGTAATGGAATCCCTAATGTATTTCTATGTTCACATTGTTATGACATCTTAAGTGCTTTGAGACGTTTATAACTAATTTATTTGCGGATATTCTCCAACGGAAAATTGTATTTTACCTTTTTTTTTTCAACTTGATTTTCTTCACAAATTGTTGCGAAAGAAATCAAATAAGATACTTAGTATAAACGGATAGGGTTGGTATAAAGAAACGGGGAACATATTAAAAACATTGAATACGTTTCTAAACGTAACTAGTGCCAAGGGAGACATTAACTTCTTTCTTTAGATTTCTATCCCGGGGCGATATAAATGTCTAAGAAATGCAAAATTTACACGAGTTTGTGAACGCGACGGCTTTCTTTTACAATAGTTATAGGGTACAATTTCGAATCCGGGTCTTGGCAGTTACTTTGTCTCGTGTCTGAATGTTGAATGCCACCGCTTCGGTCGCTAGTCGGTGCGAGGCGACGGGAAAAATGTATTTGTTTGCGCTCAACTAAAAATCATAAATCACACTGCACGCTCTTTTTATCAGTTTAATGTTTTTTAGTTGAAGTTGCGGATGAATTTAAAATTTCTGTTTCAGACAAGGATGTTTATATGACAAAAAATACTATTTATATAACGGGTGACCGTGAAATATGTGACGAGAGTTGACACATCACGTTAGACGATGTAACGCATATTTTGACATCATTAGCGTATTACGTATCGAGTCTACGATTCGATACCTAGACACATTAACCTCAAGATCTGACTGTAAGTAGCGATTACACTATTAAGGTGACGAGGATTTATTCTGATAGATTAAAACTTATCATTTATGTCGAAATCATTTGAAAATATTGACAGTGGTAGAATTCGCAGCAGCATTAGCTGCATGGATTATCACAGATTCTTATGTGTGTTGTATTGTCTTCTTCGCCAAAAAGAAAACAAAAAAAGCATTTTAAGAGTATTCTTGAAATTATATTTTGTATTTTATAGATAGAAGTGAATTGAACACAATCAAGGTAAGTGCACTTTTCTCCGTTTATCGTGTCTGTATCGGAATAACCGATGGCGGTCACGTCGGGCTTTCATTTGCGGATCGGTGTTCGAGTCTCGTGCGAGTCCGCCCGTTAGCCCGTTACCCTCTGTTTGCGGTCTCAATGGCCCCCATTCAAATAACCTATCCCCGCTAAGTGGACCTCATTTGCTGCTATTGTGTCTTTTGTAGCTTCATAAATGTGTTCTTTTATATTCGCTCGTATGAAGCAAGTGTTAAGTTTTCTGTGTTTGGCTTGACTTTAGATTACAAATTCTCTATGACATATTTTACTAATGTTTTTATTTAAATAGATATATAATACATAAATCAGAAAGGTAATAAATATTTAAAAGTAAGAAATGGTCAAACAAAGATTCTTAAATAACAAATTATCACACTAAAATCAGAGCAATACTTAAAAATAAATCGAATGTTAACATTAATCGAATTGCAATTATACAGAGCGTAATATCTAAAGAATGTGATAGCTTATTGAATATGAAATAAACGAGCTATTACGTGCCCGTAATTGCCATCTGCAATTCATTTATCTCACAAGGTCCCAAGAATAATGGACCTATCACCGCACACTTGATATTTAGTGATTGATGGTTTTAAACAGAAAAAACGTTACATATTCATCCGACTCTTATATTAGAAGGTATTTTAAGGTAAATCTGACACGTTTAATGTTAAGTGTGATGATGTTTACTTAGTTTCATGTTCACTTTTTAATAACGATCTCGCAATCTAGCGGTGCAACGATGCATGAAATATTAAAGAACTAGCAACAGTTTAAAATACCGTTTGTGTGGGTTTTAAACAAGGTTGAAATAAAAAGTGAAAATGCAATTAGCATTAGTTTTTCTTATTCTATTCTATTTCTCGTTTATGGCTCTCCCTCAGCGGATTGGGCCAGTGTCAAGTGCTTGTGGTTTTATTCTAATTTGGGAGAGACTGGCTCGTTTTTCTTATAGTTTTTTAGAATTTCATGATAGAATAAATAAATGTGATGTGGAATGTTTTTCCATACGACCTTTTGTGAACTACCTTGTTAGCGACTAGCTAGTACAAGCATTTCGCTAAAGCTTAGTACACGAACAAAATACATCTGTAAAACAAACACAGCCCGCTTCTTAAGCTGGTATTTTAATCTTAACCTGAATAATTGTAGAGATTTGTTAAAATGCAATTACGATGTTAGTTATCTAACGGCTAAATACTGAACCGACATTTAAGTATGTAGAGCCTTAAATGATAAGGTCACTTAAACTCAAAACTCCGTTAAAACTTTGACGGTTGATAGTTTGTAACCGGCGCTTACGAAGCGAGGTGTTTGAGATTCGTTTCAGTATTCGGATCTAAGAATTTCAAATGACGTGTGTATGAAGCCTATTGCTATTTCTGTGTTTTTTAATAGATTGAAAGGCATAATTTAATATTGTCATAGTACAAGTTTAAAGACGAGATTCCGACGGACGCAACAGTTTGCAGACGTCAGTGGCAGATTGCGACTGAGTGACTGTATTTTGAAATATTAATTTACTAACTTTCGCCCGCGACTACGTCTGCGTCTGTGTATTCTTTCAGACTGTCTACTATATGTATGCCAAATTTCATCGAGATCCATTCAGCAGTTTAGGCTACAAATTCTAACAAACATCCATCCATCTAAGCTTTCGCATTTATCATATTACTAACAAATGAAACCGATTTCGACACGATTGCAGATGTAGTCATGTATCGGAAAGTCGGCGTTTGTCGTTAACGTCTTCCGACTGCTGTGTCCGTCGTAATCTCGTCTCTACTTTTAGAAAAGAATTGTAAGCTCGTTACGAAGATTTGGTCAGGATTATAATCAAATGACAAAGTAAACAAAGTTTGTCGCCACGTGACGGGCGTACGAAAAACTCGGGACGATTCTAATTTCACGGCGTGACGAAGAGGCCTCCTCATTTTCCTGACGGTTGCGGATATTTTCAATTTTCCCTACGGCGCCTCCTTTTTATTAGTTGTTTGTTTTGTCTTGAATACTAATAGATGTGAATTAACATTCACGCAACAATCTTCAGAACTTCTCCGGACGAGCAACGTTGTTTAAAGAATACCGTCTAATAACTTTCTTTGTTTTACATAAATATAATATTATAAACTCTCACGGAGGGAAAAAATGAATACATTTGTAAGTGCCATTGTTTTCATGATAAAAGAAATTAGCAATTTATATGATAAAATATTGAAAAAGTAAATGCGAATATTTTGTGCAATGGAGGAATGGAGATGATATCCACCCTCCCTTAGAATCTGAAAGCTCCAGGATATTATTGAAATCCGTATCGAAACGTGACGTAGCATCGAACATTTCTAAATACAAATTCGGTAATTAAAACAGGCAGAGCACACACTGGAGTAGGCGCACGGGTAGAGCAGCGGTTGAACACTCGCACGGGAATATAAAGCCGACTTGAATAGAACACTGTTGTTGGCATAATTAAAGCAGAGCTTAATCTGCTGTCACCAGTGTGCGCGCCGAAGCCCGCTACGACGAACTTAATTACGTTTTTAATTAATTGTAGAGTCCGGTAATTGCGATGCGCCTGTGTTTGATCGCGTGTTTGATGTTGTGCTTTAGTTTTAATATTTTAAATTAACGCTGCGCGGACGGAGATATGCCTATGTGTAATTTACGCTTCGTGACAGCATGTAAAATGTCCTCTTATTTAATGCTGCTGGCTTAAAGTAGGTACTTAATTTAAGTGTTACTTGCATGGATATAGCTATGAGTGTCGACCATATACTAATAGATGGCGTTAGGTGCCTTAAAATTTGTTTTTCTTTTATCTACAATTTAATTAGAATGCATGAAGGCTAATATTATACGGTGAAAATTAGTTGAATGTAAAATAATGTATTTATTTTAATCAATAGAGAAAAGTAATAGATTGTTTCTATGAATTTCGTATAATATAAAAAACATCATCATCTTACATAATTTTGTTTACTTTTCCGAATACAATTAATTTTATATTCCTGTATATAATTGGCATATCGAATTAGGAATAGCGCGTCATTCGACCCTGAGTTCAATAATCGAAACTTCGATTAGGCGTAGAACTTTTGGGTTCGTCGAGTAGTACTGGCACAATGGATCTCAGCTCAGATCGACCGTGGAACGTTTCTCAGCTAACCTTTGGCACAATATTTTGATTGAATCGACGCGATATAACAAGGTCGGGTGGTTGTAGAGCCATTGTTATGTTCGAGGCAAAAGGCTCATTTGACGATCGTATTCAGACAGGCAATTATATAAAGCATTTGCGGGTATTTTGAAATCGATCTTCGAAAACTTTTTTAATTGACTAGCTCAATTGAAGCGGTCAGGTTATGAATTCCATTCATCTCTGAAATATAAATTTAATAAATACTAGTTATATGATAGCGTTTATTTACACAATGAATAACGGAATACATATATGCCTGACGAGACTCGAACTTTTAGTTGTATTTTTCATACTGGTACTAGTTAAAAATAGAAATATCTTAAATATGCTGCTTTCGAAAGTTTATGCGGTCGTCGAGTGGCGCTGCAATCGTTAATATTCCCGCCCTAAAGAATTCAGATAAGAGTTGTTATGTACCGGGGAGGTGAATGTAGTTCCCGCGGGAAGTTAGGGAGCTTATCAGTGCCCGAATAACATTTCAGGAATGATAAATAAATTATTTATGAAGCGTTTTATTTTAAAGTGTTGGTAGGGTCCAAGAGAACTGCATTAATTAGATATTTCGGTATATTTTATGACTGAATATATTACAGGCTTAAAATTAAATGTTTTTTTCTCACACTGTGCATTATTTCTTCTAACTACCGTACTGTTCGTACGCAAATAAACATTTGTTATTAAGCACATGCAAAATAAAGTCCTTTTTTTAACTTAATAAAATAGTTTTCTTAAAAATTCAATATGAAATTGGCTCGAGAAGTACGAAAGTAGGCATTCTAGACTGACTTGCTCTGCCCTTTGCTTCGCTATTGTTTGTTGAGAAATATAGATGGGTGGGAGTCACGAGTCGAGTCATGTTTGAGTTGCAAAGGCCACCCGCCTTCAATTACTGTAAACGTATAGCGATAATAGCCTCACGCCTTGAAATTACACTTGTCAAAACTCACCTCAACGTTTGATCCCCGCGACTTCATGACTCAAGTGACGACCTTTTCTTCGACTTTAAGTTAAAATTTGTATTAATGTTTGGTTTATATTCCTACTAGATTTCAGTTGAGTATTATTCATAGCCTGTACGATACATTTGGTCCTTTATTAATATTTAATTCGACATAAAAGCTTAAAAGCAAACTCATTGTTTTAAGTACACGACATACATTTTATCACTCGATAGAGTTTTTTAAATGATGATTGTAAAATGAGCCTAAAAATATTTTTGTAAACGATTTATTTAATAATTCCGCTTATGTAAATCAGCCACTTTAACGTTTATTCGATTTTTCTTCGGTCGTTTTGTTATTATACAGTTATTATGGATTTGTTACGCTTAGAGTTGTCTTCCTCGAGTCTATTCTTTATAGAATTTCGCATTTTATATGGTAGCCTTGATGATTATTAAATTTACCAAGGTCTCAACTATTGTTTGCTAAAAGATGCGGGGGCGTGTTTTTCAATATTTATTTAAAGAGATTTATCATACAAATCACACTAATTGGTATTTTTTAATAAATTATCATAACTTTGAGCGTGGGTGTTGCTTTACGTACGGAAAGAATTATCATATTTTATGACTAATTGCTACGTATTTTTAGTTTTAACTATTTTAAAGATGAGCAATGTGACGACAGAGATAAGTTATGGTATAGCTATTGAATGATTTAATATTATATTATCATCCTCATCTCCCCTGCCTTATCCTTGCCTTGCCTCCCGTAGGGTCGGCGCACCAGGTTTTCGTCCTCCAAAGCACTCTATCATCCGTCAACTCAGTCATCACTCCCTTCTTGATCATGTCACCTTTCACGCAATCCATCCATCTCTTTCTAGGTCTACCTCTACCGGTGTACCCCTCCACATTCATAACTAACGTCCTTCTTGTTACATGCGATTCATCCCTTCTCATAACATACCCATGCCACTCTAACCTTTAACTCCTTATTTTCTCAACCACTGGGGCTACTCTCAAACTTCCTCTATAAATATTCTATTATACACTAACAAATTAAGCCTGCACTAAATGAACGAAACATAACATAGATTAGGTTTTTCGCTAGTACAAGAGCTTTGTATTCGTGAAATAATCGTATAATTTGCTTCAGTACTTTTATCAGTTTGAAAATCAAATCAATCTTTACTCGTCTTCGTTTTCAAATAGAAATGAATACCTAAGAATTGAAGTTAAAATTAAATACATCCGTAAACGAGTGAAATAAATCTCGAAAGTGTTTGATGAAATATTTATAATCCTACTGTAAAATTCAATCTCCACAGCGGCAATAAAAGTAAATTAAGTTATCTTTACACCGTTCGTCTTAGGATACTTTGCCAAGAATTTTATAACTAACGATTCCCAGAATGAAAGAATTTGCGAATTAATATTTACATTAAGGCTATCAAAGAGAGGTTTAAAGATCCTGCTCGAGGGACCGAAGTGCGAATATAAGCAGTATGCATTTTTAATGAATCTTAATAACTTTTTTCTTTATATTGAATGCGGAAATATTTCTGCAGGCGTAATATAAGTAGAACTTCAGTGCATCCCACTTGACCGTCTTTTCCTTATCTTATTTGCATGGCGCAGCCCTCGCAGGCTTTGCATCGTTACTATTGTATTATAATGAGATAAAACCCAAGGGTATTTTGTATTACGCCGGATAATAGTTCTAAAACATACTGTTACCAATAAACTACTAAACTAAAGTAAAATTAGTTTTGAAATGTAGAAACTGTTTTCCTAAAGTTCATAAGTGTTGGCAATCGTGTATAAATTATCAGTATTCGAGGATAGAGGTAACGGGCTAATCAAGTTTATAGCATATTCTTTATAATGATGTCTATTGTTTTGACAAGCTTTGACCAAATGAAAGTATTTACTTAACAGTATTTTATGAACGAGTTACATTGCTCAATTGAGATTATTGTTAACAAATTGCAATTGCGTTTTACTAAAATTGATTAAAATATTGCCACTTTCAATTGTTTTTATGATTGCCATAAAATTCTTGTTAGTCATCTTTATTTTTTTTTGTGCCATCTTTCAAATGGTAAACTAATTCATTACGTTTTTATCTGTTAAATTGGTCTAACTCTAATTAAGATTTATTGTTTGAATAGAGTTAAAAGATCTTAGTTTTATTTCTCCAGACATGGCTATAAAAAGGACAGAAACCCGTTTTGCGGGTTGACCTGTAATTGCTTATGTCCTGGAGAATCCAAATAATTATGATAAAAATTAAACTATGTTCATTTGTTTAATAACACTCTTAACGTAATCACCATTACTGTATTTATGAACGAATAAGTTTTTGACCTTTATGTCATTGGTATGAGATTATTTTTTTAATTTGTCCTTCAGCTAACCTATGGGCTTGACATCTCACAGAGGGCGCTAAAGAGTGCCCTCGATTAGAACTGTCATTCACATTCCACGCTATTTCCTGTTTTTTACCCTTTACATAAATGTAAATTTTATAACCACAAGTTTTATTATTTCATGAAACCAAGTAATATGAAGTGACCGAAATATTTCCTTTCCAAGAAAAACAGTTTTTACAGCCTTGTTTACCATCGCTCTATCGTAAGATATTGCCTTTTACAACGTAATCAAAAGGGAAGTTTCGAGATTACATATATTCGGATTAATTAGATCCAGTTTGATTAGGCAGGTATGTTCTGCTTAAGTGATCAGTAATCAACTCCAAGGACGCCACTGAATTACATACCCACGCCTATTGATCAATTAATACGATATGTACGAATGTCCTTGGTAATTTATCGCGTAAGGTAACTTCCCTATTGATTTGAGTAATTTATAATAGAATGAGACGTAATCATAATTAAAATTTAGAGAATTTACCTGATAATTAACACATCAATATAATTTAGTTTTATAGCTTTCGTCTACGACTCTGCCTGCGTGGAAATTAAAAAAAAAACGAAAGTGAGTAGCCTATGTGTTTTTCCAGAATATCATTTATATCTATGCCTTTCATCAAGACCCGTTCAATAGTTTAGGCTATAAACTCTAACATCCATCCATCAATATAAACTTTCGCATTTATAATAGAGTAAGATTGAGATAAAAAACCTGGCCTAGGTATGCTTTAGTCGGCTTCTCTATGTCATCACTTATTAATGTACGTAAAGAAATTAGTTCCATATTCTTCCGCAATATGGCGAGGTTTTTATAATTATGGTTTACGATAAAGTGTTATCTTTATCCGTGTTTGTATAAACTATAACTAGTTTATTGCACATTCCTCGGTTATCTTACAGTAGTCGTCAACATTTTAATAAACATTATAAATGATACGGGAAACGATCAAAATGAATGCATCTACCTGTGTTACGTAATCGAGTGTCATCACAGTCGCCACATTACGTGACCACGGGGAAGAATTTTCTCCGTGCGGTTGGTCACTGGACTTTCTCACACCTGAGAATGCTTCCGACTGTATTCAATTATTATTACTCATATTTCTTCCTAGTACGTGTCATTGCTTTTGCTAATAATGCGATTATCGATGTATGAAGATATAAAATTTTTAACTACTTTAAAAAAGTGAAATATATGGATAGAAGAATCTATGTGGTGAAACTTAACCGAATGAAAAACGTAAGCATTTAGTTGGGACATAAGAATCATGAAGGGGCTAGACGCATAACATATTATCAGACTTAGACAATTTTCCAGGAACTTCTCTCGTATACGTTGCAGCTGCTATTTTCCACTCAAAAACTTGCCAGTTTTCGTGAGCGGTTTATTTTATCTGTGCGCTTGGTGAGTTAGACTAAAGCATTTTATTACCAGCCAGTGCGCATTCTTAGCAAATGGAGAATAAAAAACAAAATAATTACCTAATTAAACAAAGCGCCAATAGCCTAATGGTTTGGGGTACGGACTACCGATCTTGCGGTCGAGGGTTCGAATCGCACCATTCGACTATTGTCGTGAACCATATCCTAGCACAAGCCTAGAGCTTAGTTGGAATCAAAAAATCTACTAGTACAAAATTGTTTTGAAATTTGAAAATTTGAAATTGTTAGTTAGTTACTCGTATTTCTTAAATAAGATAGAAAACTGAATTAAAATATATTGTATCATAATTTAAAATCCCTTGTACATTAAATATGAATAGTCAATGTTAATAAACGTATTCACAGCTATAATATATTTGCGTAACGTGATAATCCTTTCATGAATTATTAATTCGTGTATAGCAGTTAACCGAATGCCCTTGTAATTATGTAGGAGACGTCGAAGGCATTATACGACGACACACTAAGATAGGTCTCCGCTGGTATTTGATATTGGTAGGGAAAACATGCAAATGAAAGGATCCCGTATAATGCAGAGGCGCTTTTAGTTTATGCCTAGCTACGGAGATTTTTGGCATGTGCACAACAAATATTTTTTAATTATTAATAGAGTTCATGGGTATGATATGAGTTAAATATTTTTTTATTTAATAAATGTGTCTGAAGTAGCGAATAGTTTTATCTAACTAATATTATAAATGCCAAAGTTTAGAGGGATAAATGGATGTTTGTTAGAGCTTGCCGCGTAAACGACTAAACTGATTTTGATGAAACTTGGAGCAGTAGTAGAGCATAGTCTTGAAAAACATAAAGGCTATTTACTTTTGTTTATTATTTATTTCTACGCGGACTGATGCGTGTGAAAGCTAGTAACTTATATTTGTTAAGAAATACTGTAAAGATTCAACAGTGTCATGTAGAATATATTCTTGAAGATGAAATCGTACCCTCAACATGATAGTAGAACTATCCACTGCACTATGACAGACTATCAAATAATATAATAGCATCATGTCTATTATAATAGTGACGAGACAGTAATTCGAGCTTGTATTCAGCGGCACGCGTGTCGAGAGTATGCTGTGATTATTCGTAGACATGCATGTTTCAAGGGACGCTTTATATAACCGCTGCTTAAAATGTATAATGTGGACGAGTGCAGAGCACTTACGCGTCGCATTTCACGTTGCCTTAGCAGCTCGCGATGTTTTAATGAGACCTGTCTGCGCACTTTTGAGGGGTAATTCAGTGTTAGTGAGAGTGTAATTTGCAATCCGACGGGTACTATAGTTGGAAAAAAGATTTTCTTTTTTTCTATTTATTCTGGTATCAAAATGACAAATTCGAATGTCCGTAGGCGTTAATGGAAGCCTTGGTGTTCTTGGTACTTGTTTACCCTCTTATAAATTTAATAAGGAAATAAGTATACTAATAATAATACTAAGGAAAATTCTTACATTAGTGATATTTCATCAAATAAGAAATTTCTGTGAAATCTTCTATCAATCAGAGCAATACGTGGGACTGTTTATCTCATTTGTTGACTTGTCATAGAAGTTCAACGACATTACGTTTCAATTACTGTAATTTCTCGGAGTCAAACAAGGCTTCCTTACCTAGAAAATCCAATATCGTTCAGATAAACGTAAAAGTATTTAAAAAAAACGCCAATGTTTACCAACCAGTGTTAAAATAGACATGTGCGTATTTGGGAGGACAAATAAAGACAAATTAATGTGAAAAAAAGTAGCTCGACTGATACAATATATCCTGCAGGGACACTGTCGTATGTTCCCCGGCGTGAAAGCGAAACGGATAATGAAAATTGATAGAATTGCCGTAAGGATAATAAACCGTCGTACCCCGGGGCCATCAATCTTTATTGATTGGGCCCCCGTCGTTGTTCGCGCGAGCTCCGGTCGAATCAATAGCTACTCTAGTTAACCTCATTAAAACCTGAATGAGAGTTTTCGTCAAAACGTCACTCGATTTGACTCGATGATTTAGCGATTCAATTCATTGTGAAGTATAGACCTCTTTAAATAACTCGAGTACTGATGTATTTCCCTTGCTCTGTTATGAATCTCTCTAATCAAGTTGAATGGTGGGTTTCGTAAGTCAATAGACGGCTATACATTTCAGGCTTAGTGTAACGGAAAATAATGACTATATTAATAAACTTTTAAAACCTTGTCACATTTAATCTTTGTTACATGTTAATAAATGTAATTTGAAATTTAATTTTCATTTATTCGTCGAAATGCTACAACTAGGGTTTGTAATAATAGTCCCCGTAGCTCATAGGTTATGTGAGGCGAACGTTGTACCTTCATTTGGAAGTGACAGTTTAATGCGGGCTCAAGTCGGGCCTGTGACTGGTGCCATTCACAGGCGATCCGCAACGATTAAGCACGTCCCATGTACACGGAAAGACATCGCATGTACTACTGTCAGATACGCAGGAAATTTCCTTTAATCAATTTATGATTGTGCAATATTAAGTAGTCAGAATAAAAAAAAATAACATAAAACGTCTATTTGAGCTATCTAAGTATTTAAATAAGAAAAATTGGCAACTAAAAAGGGAAATCTTATTAATATTATAAATGCGAAAGTTTAGATGGATGAATGGATGTTTGTTAAAGTTTGTAGCCTAAACGGCTGAACGGATTTCGATTAAATTTAGCATATATGTAGAGCATAGCCTGGAAAAACACATAGGCTATTCATTTTTGTTCTTTTTTTTAATTCCACGCGGACGGAAAGCTATTAATTATAAAGTCTATATTACATTTTCCTTTTTTTTCAAATTCTAACTTTAGTACTTTTATCTACGCACATCTAATGAAGATAATCGTAATGTTTGACTCTTCAGTGCTAAATGCATAAAGCAATCCCTGGAGAGTAGAACTAGAAGCAGCTGACGTGATACATTGGGAACGTGGTCTAGAATAATGACCGTCAAATGAAGTGCGCCGGGCCACTGCCCCCAACTGGGGAGGGATGCGAAATGCGGGTCCGATGCAATTGAATCGCGGAATTAGCGCACGCAGCGGGCGGCGGCGGCCTGCACGCGCCGCGATTTACATTTACACATCCCGACTTGAATTTGAAATTTGTACTCAAATGCAACCGGCTTAATTAAACATGTAGATTTTAGATGTGTAGCTAAAGAATTAAATTCATGTAATGTTTGGTATTCAATATCGTACAACGAAATGTCTCTATAAATAGGTTATTAAATTAGCCTGAGATATTTGTCTGATTTAAAATGTTTGTGGCGAAGCCCGGCAGCGAAACTTACACGCATGGAAACTTTAATTCAAGCTTCGATAAACATTGAAACAGATTCAATGTCAATACGATATTATGAAGGATTATGAAATACCAACTTAAAGCTTTAGCAGTGAAGTCAACCGCAAGTTTATCCTTTCGGTTATGGTGGTTTTCAAGTCACTCATTACGCAATGTCTACTCCTATAACACTTAATTTTTTTAGGAAAATATCGCATTTAAAACAGACCCTTTTTCCTTAATTTACATCAACCATAAGAGAGAACCAAAGAGATTCTATTAAATTAATTTCTAGAGTGGACATTAAAAGAAATTACAAAAATCGTCAGAGCGCAGCCGTTTTCAGTAGATAAATGACATTTGATGAAGGAATCAAACTAGACTTATTTGTTTATACGCTGAATTTCTTTAGTTAGAATACAAACAATGCATCCTACGTTAATTCATCACAAAGTTAAAGTCGTAACGCGAGTTCAAATTCTCGTCAGTTATCGCACCGTCGAAGTTTTGTTGCGTGATTCGAGGATGAGTTCCAAGTGTTGCCAGATCGAGTTTTGATTGTGTTTTCAAACATATATGCGTATCTAAATGTAGGTCGTCGTTATTCATTCGACACACGCTACTAAAGGACGCTTATTTACGTAGTCACGTCACTGAATCATCCACTTACTCTTTGCAGTTTGATTCGATAAGGTAATTTTGTGCACAATAAAACTCTTGCATGGCTTAAAGTAGAATTCAATTGCTAAACTATAATTTTAAGTTAAAATTAATCATTGTTGATGTTAACAGTTAATTTGAATTAAAATGTATTGCATTTTTAATAATTTTCAGTGTTATTTGAATCTAATCATTCCGATACAAACAACCTTCGCTAAGTTTAAGGTTAGAAAATATTTTATTAACATTATTTAAATTTTTGTTTGCTACTAATACAACAAAAAGGTATAATATTATAATAAGAATATAAACAATGGAGTTATAATTATGCCGGCGAGCGTCGGCTCATGAAAATGGGTCGTTGTAATTGAGTTTGCGCTCGCGTCCGCGGTGCGGCGCTGGCGTGTCGCAAGCGCCCACAGGATTATCGCAGCCTCATCATCCCAACTGTTTACCTAACGCTTTTATTGACATATTGTATATTCTAATGGCTTTATGTATATAGTTACTTAGTTATTTATAGTCTCTAAATATTACATACATAATTACGTGGTCCGAATGATTTACATATTTCCTAAGTTAATAGATAGGATTAATTATGGCAACCAGTTTTAGTAATTACGTATAAGAAAGCGATGTAAATAATTTTAAACCCTACCCTTGTTCAATTTGTTGGTGTAATAAACAAAATAGTCTAATAAAATTTGGGAGTGGACAAATTTATTTTTAAGTGCGTAACTTTTCTAAGGTAAGGGGATACCTTGAAGTATTCAGAACTACCTCGATTTTAGTGCGTCGTAAATCAGAGAACAAGTCGTAAAAACTTACTACAAAACCATAACGCTGTAGGTGGCGCTTGGAAAATTCGTAAATCTAAAGAAAATACATCTGTAAAATGGAAAGCTGACAAGTACGGACTAATTACGTAAACAGATTTCAATAGTCGAAATACTTGATATTGTCGTCGCATTCATACTCTGTGAAAAAATAGAGACGAGTATATGTTTCAATATAACGCCAGTGTTTCACGGTAATATACAAACCTTTGTATTGGTCAAACTACAGTAAACAAATTGTGGTGCCCTACGGAGCAATGCGTTCGCCGAGCGGAGTGTTGTGGGAACTCAATTATCCATTATGGAATTACGTAGTTTTATTCAATTTTAATGCACTCCAATGTTTTTGATGAACAAACCGAATTACCATGTTCAGGTTGCGTGCTTTTGTTACTGAACTGAAATTGTTATTTACTCAATTACCGGTTGCTGTTAGGTTACACTTTATGTACTGTTTTGTTAAATACTTCGTGAAATATCACGATCTAATATCTTTACTTACTTTAGTAAAGATGCTCCCTTAATATGTAAATCTTTGGATATCTTAAACTTCAAAAATTAAGGATGACATTGCGATTTTTCAGTGTCCAAAAGTAAACATACTTTAACAAATATTAAAGATTATAATGATTTTACAGATTATATTCATTTATAAATAAAATAGGTATCGAGTATAGATTATTGATCGGAAGAAGTTATAATTCCGTTGGCGTGTTCCAGATAAATTAAATAGAGATTAAAAGTAAATTCTAATTAGTGTTAAATCAGCCAGACTTCGAGAGGAAGGTTTTATTACGTGAATAGAAAACATTTCTATTTTAGATACCGAATTGCTTTCATTTTTCGTTACTGTCAGCAGCATAGATAATTAAATGTTCACTTATATAATTCTAGTTAAAGGTTAAACTTGATTTGGAAAACCAAAAGAAAAAAATATGAAAGAAACACTAAATAAATGCTTACGTATTGAATAGTTATTTTGATTTTTATTGTTTTTTACATTGATTCAGCATATTTATTGCTATCGAAATACGTAATGAAGCAGTCTAAATAGGGCAGGATGAAGCCAAAGAAATTACTTTGAACGTTAACACCGACTTGATTGCTTTCACAGAGTAGTTTCCGGGATTCGCTTTATCAAAAGGAGCCGTAGTGTTGCCAGACGAAACATTTTCGCCAGTCGCAGACTAAACGTGACTTAACTCGTGTTGCAACAACTAAATTATTTGAATTCACGTCTATGAATAGAGCCAATCTATTTTATTTAAACCTTTTTTAAAGTATTTCAGTTTTTCGTTCTTAATTTTACGAAAACTTTACCTTTTTAGACTATACTTTACACTACGTTACACACTTGCCTAAAACGTACATAATTTTTTATACAATATTGTAACAAATCTCTAATAACATTTTTTTCCTATTGCAAAATACATTTACATGTGTGTATTCTAAGAAAATGTAGAAATATTTTTACTTCCCACGAGAGATCTACGAGCAATACACTAGAATGGTAACATCGAAGCAATCGACGTAGTTACCTATTCTAACAGATTCCATATGCATTATATTGCGAATATTCAAAACAAATTGTTTTATCGCTACTTCTAAAGTGGATCCTCACCGGCGCCCACGTAATTCTTCTCAGTCCGCATACAAACAGCCCCTAAGGAGGCGACAATCCTCACCGCAAACAATAAAAATATACATAAAAATAAATTTGATACTTCAAACCGTCGACCGTGAGGAATATACATTATTCCGTTATTTCCATAAACTTGGCGGCTGTGATGACGCGATCGAAGATTGGGATCATTTGAAAATAGAACTTGACTACTTTTTTTTTCAATAAGTCACTGGCTATTTTCAATTATAGTTTTAGGCTACATGTATTTTTTTTAATAAATAAACAAATGATGTTGCATTTAAGCTCTGTTTTTTCATTTGACGTATGGCTTAAGCATTATTTAAATGGCAACTAATAGGTTAGATTCGTGATAAGTTTATGGAAATAATTTGTTGTTTTAATTTAATTATTAAAATACATTACAATAATTAATATGTAACTGTTACTTTGTAGGTTTTATTCATATAATAAATAAATGTATGTGCATGTGCAACGAATTGCAAAATCTCTTAGTTACAATGTAGATGACCGTTTCATAAAAGTACAATATTTAAATAAAAAAATATGAAGGTCGTGGTAATTTAAAATTCTACATGTTATTTGATTATTTGACTTTTATTAATAAAACTAGCTTTCGCCTGCGACTCCGTCGGTGTGGAATTAAAAAAATTAAAAGTAAGTACCCTATGTGTTCTTCCAGAATAATCTCTACATTTATACCAAATTTCATAGTAATCCGTTCAGCCGTTTAGGCTACAAACTCTAACAAACATCCATCCATCTAAACTTTCGCATTTAAAATATTAGTATGACTAGCTTTCGTTAGCGACTCCGTCCACGTGGAATAAAAAAAAACAAAAGTAAGTACCCTGTGTGTTCTTCCAGAATAATCTCTACATTTATACCAAAATTCATAGTAATCCGTTCAGCCGTTTAGGCTACAAACTCTAACAAACATCCATCCATCTAAACTTTCGCATTTAAAATATTAGTATGACTAGCTTTCGTTAGCGACTCCGTCCGCGTGGAATAAAAAAAAAACAAAAGCAAGTACCCTATATGTTCTTCCAGAATATCCTCTATATTTATACCAAATTTCGTCGAAATCCGTTCAGCCGTTTAGTCTACAAACTCTAACAAACATCCCTCCATCCATCAAAACTTTCGCATTTATAATATTTGTATGAATATGATAGAGTAATATTAAATTTTATATACTTGAATACCAATGCACGTTTCTACGTAGCTAGTACGTCTATGAACCTCGAAATAGTGACAGTGATTCAATGTACGAACGATATGTTGAAAGATACACTTTATCGCGCATAATTATCTTCAAAGTGTACGTGCTTTTTGTATATAATAAGTGTTTCGCAAAAATATTGGCGTATACTGAGAACATGAGAGTACTTTGAAAACATACGTCCATTCTAATATCGATATAGTGTGTGATCGACAGATGGCGTTCAATCGAAGTGGTATAGAGTGAATAACATGTGTGTTGAAACAGCGAATAGCAAATTGCATTGTATCGCGAAACGGGTACAGTCGAGATGAAATTGGATTGCACTATCTAATTCCATACGTGATTTTCACTGATTATGTTCGTGACGAGTAATTATATTTGGCGATATTTCTGTATTGATGATTACTCCAATTTTAGAAAGGGAAGGACAGAGATGATAATTATTATGGTTCTTTTTTCTTGTATTTAGTACACTAGGAGAAATAATAATAATTTTTTAGTCAGTCCATAGTGTCGTTCTAAAAATCTACAAGATCTTAATATTATAAATGCGAATGTTAAATGGATGGATGGTTGTAACAAAGAAACTCTAACACGGCTAAATGGATGTAGATGAAATTCGGCACAATGATAGATTACTGTCATCATGACTGAGTTTGTTTTTAATTTCGCGAGAAGACGCGGGCTAAAGGTAGTGTCATATAAAAATGTTTGCGAATATGTATTTGTATATCATTACACAATTTGTAATGCTGTTCAGACGTTCAGACAACATAATTTACATACAATAAGATCTATGAATGTCGTTTGAGTGAATTTATTTAACATAATGCTATTTTACATAATGATGTTAAAATTGTAAGTATGTGTTAAGTTTTGTTATTTCATATCGCATGTGTTAACACTTTGAACTAACGAAATTTTGTAATCTAACTGGCAAGTTATAAGTCTTTAGTGTTCATAACGAATAAGAAATCTTTTTTTTTTTATAATATAAGGTGGCAAACGAGCAAGCGGCCACCTGAATTCACCGAAATGGAAAGCGATCGCTGCCCATAAACATCCGCAATTGCAGATGTGTTGTCCACCCTTAATTGACGGAGGAGGAGACGCACATAAAGAGGATATTTCCCCTTCCTATGCGTCTCGTCCACCGTCAAATCCACTTTTTCTTTCCATCCTTTCCTCTTAAGAAAAGGGTGGAAAGGGAAAGGAACTAAAATTAGGCCTAAAAGAAATCATTACTAATAGAAGTTACAGGACGAGATGTTAAGTAAATAGGAAGCTGTACATTTTCATTCTTATTACAAGCTTTAATATATTAATTACATATCCTAAACATATCTATATATAGTGATTAATACCACAATATTGACGGAATTCGCTTACAACAATGAATTGCTTTGATACATACTAGCTTTTGCTCACGACTCCGTCCGCGTGGGATTAAAAATAAACAATTTGAGTAGCCTATGTGTTTTTCCAGACTATCCTCTACATCTATACCAAATTTAATCGAAATCCGTTTAGTCGTTTAGGCCAAAAATGTTAACAAACATCCATCCATCTAAACTTTCGCATTTATAATATTAGTATGATGTCAAAGTAAATGATTAGAACAGGTGTTCGTAATTACAGTTGAATTAAATTTAAACAGTCGCTCCTGCAACGGTTTTGCATATTCATTGGGATTTGTTTAAAAGCATCCTTAATGTACACCTAAGCTTCGAATGAACGAGTGCATTAACAATGTATTAAGTGAATGTGACGTCACACTAACAATAATTAGCATAAGTGTATTTGCGTTGGAGTATCTGCATATCTTAAACAATAGTTGTTGCCCGCGACTCCGTCCGTTTTGTTTACTTTAAGAGCGGGCGCACACTTTTAACTAAACTATCGCACAACTGTCGTGCGATTGTCGATTGTTTCGCAGCCCATTCAACTCTTAAGTTGCACAACTAAAAATCGAATAGTGGGCGCTGCTCCATATAAGCTCATAGGAATCAAAGTGCGTCTAAACAGTTGTGCGACAGTTTAGTCAAAAGTGTGCTTGACTCTAAATACTAAAAATCAAACTAACATTTCGACAGTACAAAAGTAAAGTAATATTTAGTAATAAAATCCACAATACAAAAAAGTATATTATTTTATTAATAAATGGTAGATAATAGAGTAATTAACTAAATAACTAGAGCATTGTAACAATATTCAAATTTGATAAACTGGAATGTAATTACAAAGTGTTGTAAGAAAAATAGAAAACACGAAGGTCATTCTGATTCATAATTTGTTTAGGATTTAGGCACGATATGGGTTGGCCTTTGACGATTTTTTCTCTTATTTTGTTATTTTAAAACAATGCCAATAAACTAAGACGTAAATTTTAAAATGAAATTTTAGTCAACATACTGTTTTGTCATACCTTTAGAAGGAAGACGAACACGAAACTAAGACAGTCTAGCTCAATGAATAAAGATGCGACTTTTGTCTCTATACAATATTCATAACTAAAGAAAATCAATACGTTACGTGTGTTGAAATCCCGACTTAACTGAGATGGGGAATTCCATGTGAAGGTTATTACAAATATGTAGTTACAACAAACATTCGAATGTTCTATACCATTTACAAAAGGGTATAACAAAATATAGCACCCCTTTGAAATCTAGCAATGTGTTGTTGCGAACTTATGAGACTCTAATTGCAATGCGCAAGCGTTAATGACTAATTATTAGTTAACATTACGTGGGAAGCTCCCACGGCAGACATCGCCGCTGATCGAGTGCACTCCTCAGCGATAACAAACTCCTCTCGCTCATTACAAAACCAACGAGCTGTCGCATTGTTTCATGTAGTACACCGCTTCACACCTACCTTCGTTCTATTTTACTCTAAAACACACAATGTACTAAAAACAAATCTTTAGACTCGCTTGACCAGCTAGCACGCTTGCGACATCTGAGGCAAATGCCCTGCAAAAATCACCTTTCTGAAGGCGAATTCTGTTTCGTGTATCGCCGTGAGGAGATTCGCTTCGTGATTATTTACAATTAAAAGTGTTTATCTGTCTAATTTCCTGCAGGTAATGCGGTTTTTAAGCAAATTTTAAGTTATTTATCAGGATGTATGTAATCGTGATTAGTAAACATCTCGTTCAAGGCAATAGATATTTAATGAAGTTCAGTAAAGTTTTTGCAATTAATGTTTATTGCAAAAATAGTAACTCAGATTTGTAATCCGTTAATTGTACTGTTTAAATACTGATAACATCTTTTATTTTTTGTAAAGTGAAATTCTTTACAATATTAAACACTTTATATACATTCGTGTGCTTAGTTTAGAGTAAATGTTTTTTTTGTAACTAAATTATCTCGACTTGGCTACGACAAGAATTTAAAGTAGCCAAAACCTTTTTTTTTGGAATTCAAGTCATTCACAATGGCTGTGGTTAGACATAACACTTTGGTCTGTGGTATGTCAGCTGATTGAAAATTAAATTTTTTACGCTTTAACATTTTAAAAAATAATACTTTTAGATATTTTGTTATTTGAATGACAATGTCGCACAGTAATAAAACGAGTAGCAAGATCCTTAGTCACAGTTTTGTAAGCCAAGGATACTTGTATATGTACATCATTGTCGTGTCTGTTTTCACAACCGTCCTCGCCTCTCCTAACAAATGCCGAACGCACCCGAACGTAATTCTGAACAATAAACAATAGATGATTACAACACTGCATGGCTCAGGAGGTATTTGCTATAGGTTTTGCATTTAGTTTTAAGAAGGGCTTCGGATAAGTACAGCCGGATAACTTCGCGGCCTAGAACTTAGAGAAAATTTGCCTTGTTCCTCGCAATGAGATAAACTTCACTTGTTTTTGCAAGCAATCAGGTAGCAGTGATTATTACCTAAATTAGGAATATGGTACAAAATAAATAAAATTTATAAAAGCCTTTTAAATGCAGGCAATAGATGGCGCTATTGTACCATTGAAGCCTTAGTCAATAGTTTTTTTGATATCTTAAAATCAAGGTTAAGTTTGACCTTTTTCGTCTTCAAATTTTTCCTTTGCATTTAACAATTATAACTAACCAAAAAAAATAGTAAATTTCAATAAGAATGCAGTATTTAAAAATACATTTTAATAAAGTAAGAAAATAATTTCACTCCAAGTTTGAGGAAGGAAACAAATCTACGTTTCTTGAACAAGGTTGTTTGAATAAATTCTTTTATATCAAGTTCTGAAAGCAGTTTTCAATCTTGTAAACTAGCGTTAACTCTCATCAACTGGATTTAGTATAATGGAAATGTTAAAGTGCATTGCGCTCTGGAAATAAAGTGCACATTTGCAACTTTAAGTAATTTCACAAACATTCTCTTGATAAAAATGGATTTGAATGTTAAATTAATTAAGCCCCTATGAAATTGAATGAATGAATATGTATTTATTGCCACAAAAAAAGGAATTACATAAACGGACTTATTCTAAAGAAAACTTTGCGTTGCGAAAAGTTGTCTTGTTATGTTGAAGCAGAGATTACGGTTGAACACTAAGTTATTTTTTATTATGTTAATTGCAATGTTATCGTTACATTATCAACGCATGTAAATGTGCGAAAATCTTTCGGGATTCAATCCATTACTTACATATTTAGTTACTTATTTTTTATTAATTCTGCGAATAAATGAAGCCGAAATTTCTCTTGCTAATACGATTTAATGTTATTTGATTATCATTATTTTAGCCACAATTGACTGAATTAGCACAAGAATATAAGGAGTTTTTATAAGTGGATGGATAGTTAACGAATATTCTCTTGTATACCAGAAAAAAAAGGTAATAAAACCATACACGAGTAGCAATGCTGTACAAAATAATTGCGAGTAATTTGTATAGTAATATGTTTCAATATAAAGCGAATAAAGTTTTAAAATTATAAAATGCAATATTACTCAATAAATAGTGCAGTTAATCCGTCCTCATTACGGAACTCATTATGAAAATTGGAGGTATCGTAATAGTCGAGCAATTTAAATCGTGGACTCTATTAATTTGCCAAATGAGTTCTTTAAGTACACCGATAATAAATGAAAACTGAATTGACAGTTACATTTTTAAATTTAAAAATATAAATGTGCTCCAGGTCTATATTAAATACTGTTAGCCTAAAACTAATTTAATTTTCATTTACTATGATGTTAAAACAAGAGAGACTTTTTTCTATCATCTCACTTAAGTTCGACTTTACCTTGATTTTTTCTAAAAGCTCATTGTCTAAACATAAAATAATCTTCTAAGGCGTTGGTTAAAAAGCAAGACCTTTGACTAAACTATCGCACATCTGTTGTGCGATTTTCGATTGTTTCGCAGCCAATTCTACTGTTTATTTGCACAACTAAAAACGAGTAGTATGCGCACCTCCATATAAGCTCATAGGAATCAAAGCGAAAACAGTTGAGCGATAGTTTAGTCAAAAGTGTGCGGACGCTCTTATTCTGCAATAAAGCTTTAGCTTAAAATAATTATCAATGGCTGTAACTACGACCTTTTTAATTAACGTTTTAACAAATGTCTGTACATTGTAAATCCCGTGGATTTTCTAAACATTGTGAAGACGTGAGCATTTAAACGAGGACCTTCTTGACAAAGTAAAGAGACAGAGATATAAAATTACACGAGTCTCATTAGAAATTCTCGTTACATACGATCCGAGCACGTATAACCTCATTCCGTTTATTCGAAGGGTGTGTTAAAGGCTATTTCACAAATTATTGTACTCACACAAGGTCCAAGGTCTAAGGTACACCGAAGTCGAAAGAAAAATTTTCAAAGGAGCAATATAATTAACTAAAGAAATATTTGAAAATAACTTAAAGAAGTGTAAAACGGAACAAAAAAAAAACTATTTGCTTTTAAAATGATCGTAGGATCTCCTTAACAATTTACACTTTGTTAGTTTTAATATCAATTTAAAATTAATCTCCGAGGTCTTTTTGAACATGGAATTTGTCATAATCTCGCGATTGTTCAAATGTTTGTTGCTGAATGTACTGAACGTTGATAGATGATTTTTTTATATCTGTACATATAATAAAATTGGAGTGTCTGTTTTTAATATCAAAGAAAAAATTCCAGATTTCGAGAAGATGATATATTTGCGTTGCGTTGTTTACAAAAAAAAAATTGTCTGTCTGTCAGCCCGCAAGCCGCGTTTTTTCCAGGTAATCTTCGAAACGGCTGGGCCGATTTCGACGGGACTTTCACTGGAGGATAGCTGACATCGACGGGCATATTATAGCCTACATTTTTTTTAATTCCGAGCTGTCAAAATGGCGACCGGACCACTATCTCTGGAAAGGGTGGACCGATTTGGACGGGACTTTGACTGGAAGGTAGCTGGTAGAAGGTAGATGCACGCGGGAATGTTATAGATGACTTTTTTCTTAATCCGCGCTAACGAAGCTTGCTGGCGATAGCTCGTTACAACATATATTTAGTCAATTCTTCATTTGTTCGCCCCAGTTGGGTTCAAAGATATTTTAATATAAAAATATTAATTAAGTTCATATATATTTGGTGGCAGCGACACCAGTCGGTAGCGATCGTGCGTCAAACGGAGTCTGAATAATGACGTCGGGTGACATTTAATTTCGGGTACAAAAGGCTCTTTATGCTGTTTACCCTAATCCATTTATCGCACACCCTCCCCGCATCACCCCCGGATAATATTGACAGGAGACCATTCAACTTTGCGCTGCTTAATTACATTAACGGGATTTACCATCGGGGCCTTTTTGTTTGATTTGCGAATTAAGCGATTTTTTTAAAAGGCTCGCAATGTTATTTTTCATATTGGATATGTTCTTTGCTCTCTTCTAATTAAATTCTGCTACATTCTACGTATGATATAAATTGATTTTAATATTTAATTAGCAATTAAATCGATAATTAAAATGAAAATAATAAACGATATAAATCTTTATTGCTGTAAAACGTAGTATGCTGTGGTATAAAAACTTAAATTTTATAATGCGACAAATAGTTATTGCCTAATCGATTACCTATTGTGTTGTGAATCAGCGCTAAGCTTAAAAGTGCCTCGCAAATGTCAGAACAATGAGTGCAGATAACACGTTACGTGGCCGTTTCGTTCTTTTTAATCTTACTACTTATTTTTCTTTTCTTAAAGCAACAAACGAAATCTTGAATAGTCGCCAAATTATTTTCAAGCTAGTTAGCGATAATGTCTTTTATTGTTAAGTAGAGTTAGGTAACAAAAACAGCTTCGTTGTACGGTTTTTTGCTGCGTTAAATAAACAACTGCATTATTTTGTTTCTAAAAGTATTTTTGTTTTTTAAATATTGCATTTTAAATAAATATGAAAACATGGAAATGTTATTTTTTATTCATTGTTCATTTTTTAATTATTTTCGATGCTGTATTTTGAAAATATTAAGATTGAAAGACCCTTTTGTTGTTGGCTCGCAGTATGTCGAAATTATTAATCATTCGGTTTACATTAAAAAGGAATATCTCGTAACTTCTAAATAAAAGAGGGATGTTTTTAATTACAGTCTAACATCGCGTGATTAGATTTACAGGGCTTTTTCTAAAATATCTTATTTAATAATTTTTTAATTTCCAATCGCTTTCTTGTTTCATAAAAAGAAATAAATCGCAAGTTTATTTCGAATCGCCTTGATGTTAAATTATTAAGTCGCCTTTTTTGTCTTGTATATCATTAAAATGTTAATTTGTTTGTGAAATTATTTTGCAATTGTCATTTTTTGTTAATCAGAATCAATAATATTAAAAGCAAGAACTATTAAATATTATTTCGCATTGTTCTAACAAAGTGTATAATAATAGTCCAATTTTCAAAATTGTTCATAATAGTACAATAATGTATATGTATTCGTACCTTATTTAAATATCAAAGTATGTAATAGTGTTTGTATGTAATTTACGATTTATTTACGTAATCTATACTTATTATAATAAAGCGTAAACACACACTTCTTTGTTGCCTAAGATGTCAGCAATTACAGTATATTTTTGAATTATTCTTTTTTTAATAAAAAGCCCTACACTTACGTCACGCTTTAGGCCATTAAACTTAGGGGGTAAATATTTTGGATAAAAACCCTAATGTGGGAAAGAGACCATAAGTTGCTGCCAACATCAAGGAAGCAAGATTGCTAAGGTTTGTCATGTCATGTCATTTTGACATTTGCTATTGATAATTTGACAAATGTAAACAATAAAATAAAGTTTTTATAATTTCACGCGGATGAATCCGCGCGCGAACAGCTAGTATATCCACAAATTTCATTTAAATGCAATGTACAAAATTTTAATAAGACCTATGTTTATTTTTCCTTCCGAAAACTACTCACATTAATAGCCGTTTCGTTGGAATTATGCTTTTGACGTAAAATAAAATTAACTCACGTTTCTTGAAGTGTGCTCCAGTTCAACCGTGGACTGCTTTCACGAAAGCTCAAGATCTGCAAAAGAATGTTATATTTTCTTTTAATATAATATTTAATTTATTTTCTTTCTTTCATGAAAAGAACGTTTCATTTCCTGAATTATATCTTTGAGTGAAAATTCATATGTTTTTAACATTGTTGAGTGTAGCTCGTGCAAAATTATTTTGTTAGTCTGGTACGCGTGTAGGGCAACACTCCAGTATAAATACATGGGATGTTTATTCAAAACAATTTGCGTGGGTGGCTTATTTATTTTTTAATCCAGAGAAGGCAGACAATAAGCTGTATAAGTGATGTTGGTGGTAATAAAATGGAACAACTTTGTTTTTCCGACAATTACTTAGTTGGCGAAAAATTTCTTTAACTTAATAAAATACTAAAGTTTTCGACGGTATTAGTAATCGTTGTCTGTGAATGTAAGTTTTAAAATTTTTCGACTTAAGTAACCCTAGTATAAGCTTCAGTGTATGCGTGTATTTTGTAGATCTACACTTTATAAAGTTACAAAAATATTTTTTAGGCTATATAGCAGATTTTTTTTTTGTAAACAACTATACAAATACACCAGGAAATTAAAGACTTGTCTCCTGAAATAGATAACCTCCATTGTTGAATTAACAGGGATCGAAACAGTCTCATCTGTGACGTCTCTATTCTCAGTGACGATTTCAGACTAGTTTACTGTGGCGTTAGTGATAGAGAATAATGTGCCTTGAATTAGCTTTTATTAAGTTGCATATCGCTCCATTAAATTTAGCGTATGGAGAACGTCAATAACCCTTTGAATTTGCTAATAAAACTATAGAGGTATATGGAAAAACAACTTATTTCTCTCTTCCTTTTCCACCGCGCTTATTAGATTTTGTATGTCAGTGTCTATGTGCCTATTTGTCTTTAAGACGAAACCTTTATAAATATTAACGTTTTCTCTTAGTGTTCAAACATTTGTGTCTACGTTCAAAGGCTACAAATGGAGTAGTAACATAAATTATTACTTCTAGAATGTCTCGTCTTACGTTAGACGTTTTGTTGTCGATTTCGATTTCTTAGACATTCTCGAATGTTTTACGAATGTATGTTATTTCTTGGAACAAACTTGTTCATTCCTTTGGTGACATATAAAGATACAAATTATATGGAAATTGTTTTCGTCAGGATTAGAATTCTGGGAAGAATACTTAACAGGTACGTGTTTGAAATAAGATAAAGTACAAATTTATTTGCGAATGAACTTCAAAGTGGTAAGATGTGATTATCAATGAATTGTGTTGATTAGAATTGGGATTTTTATGCAAATTTTGTAATGGATATAACTTGAAGCGGAATTTATCAATTGTTTAAACAAATGAAATGTTTTTGTTTTGGAGTCAAAACCAAACCAAACTGGTGAGTTTCAGTTGTTTTTTTCCTGATAAATTTGAAGACAAATTATACGCGTAATATAACACTTTAATACAAAGCACATTCATTCGTAAGTTCGATAAAATGCCTTTACAAGATATAATCTAGGTTAAATTGAGTCGAGGCGTTAAATTATAGCATTCACGCCTGCAGATATTTGAGATAAAATTAAACGTGTCTCTTTGATTCATTATTATATTATTCTTTATGTGCCTTTTTGTTGGAATTATTTCACCTTTTCCTTCTAGAAATCAATATCTGTGTGACTTATCGATCACATTTAATAAATAAATGAAATATACGTTTATTATTCTGATAATTTTTGACGATTAAAATAAAATTACAATATGAGTTGTATTAAAACTCTTCCAACTCAGTGTACATCGCAAATAAACTATTTTAATTATTTCGATTACTCAAAATGTAAGTTTTAATAAAAAAAAAACTGAATTATGTCACGTCACGACATGATATGTGGGATCGTTGTAGATGACAAACAGTGCTGTGAAGGGAATTCCCTGATGTATTACAAATATATGACAGCCATGAAATTCTGACCAAACAATTTTTTAAAAGAAAGTAATTGGAACATTATATTTGCCTTCTAGAGAATAGGCTACATTTTTAACTTTAACATTTATGTGTTAGAATAAATTTATGCTAATAAAGTTGACATAAATTTATCAAATTGAGTTATTTGGTCCTTAACTAATGATCCATAACTGTACGGTAAATTTGAGTAAATTAACTCACTTATGTTATATTTTGTGAATGTAGTTATTGTAAGGACATTCGTAATGACATAATAACTAACATATTTTGTATTTTCAAAACATTATTAAACATGTATAAATTGTTATTTTTTTTTATCAAAATCATTGGTTAGGTGAGAGTTTAGGTATTTTAATAATTTTCGTTTGGTTTTGCGTAAGTACAGCCTTATATTTCAAAATGTCGTAAGAACTTTACGGGAAGTATATAGGTACCTCTGTTTTTTAAAGCAAGATAGCAAATAACGTTAATCTATTTATCTATCTAAATCTATTCTATCTATACATGTAATAAAATTGGAGTGTCTGTTTGTAATATCAAAAGAAAAATTCCAGATTTCGGGAAGATGATGTATTTGCGTTGCTGATAACGATAATCGCATTTAATATTTTTTTGTCTGTCTGTCTGACCGCAAGCCGCGTTTGTTCCGAGCAATTTCGGAAACGGCTGGGCCGATTTCGACGGGACTTTCACTGGAGGGTAGCTGACATGGATAGGCATATCATAGGCTATTTTTTTTAAATCCGCGCTGGCAAAATGGCGTAACGGGTGGTACAAATTTGCGCTAAAGAAGATTGCGGGCGACAGTCCGTTGTTAAAATAAAAGCTGATTCCCCAACTTTATTATGATTCGGAATTCAAAAGATTTCTATCGAAGTAATTAAATTACAGTCCCTGTGGTCGGAAGCGAAAGTGATGGGTCCGGTGGACCTGCGGTCGGTTGCTCACACCGTTCTGTCACTCACACCGAATTATTTATGAGAGGGCGGCTCTACGAGTTACAAGAACTTTTGCAAGACAACCTAGATTATCGATCTATTGTATCATGATGCAACTACTCTGTTCGTCAACGAACCGAACATTGAACTTTGATGAAAGGTCATTAGAATTTGGGTCGTTATTTTCAAGGTCAGTGCAGTGTATTTTTGATTTGAAGTAACTTGCTTTTTAACTTTTTTTTAATTTTTTTGAACTAAGGTGTTATTTAAAATTTGGTGACAATAAACTGTTAAAAAACACCGTATGATTAAAAGTTATATCTGGTGTTGAATTGTTGATTTTTTTTCTGGATTGAAACTTTAATATTCATATTGTAAATTTGATTTTTGTGTAATCGCGATGGAAAGTAACAATTGAATAAAATCAATCTACCTGGGGGCCATTTTCCTTACTTTTATCGCTTCGCCGGTTTGGTAATTGAAAATGGGTGAAAATTTATCGACAGCCTTAATAAATGGACTATCAAAACGGAAATTGACGTCGGATCGGGTCCTGTTAAAATAGATGTTATTATTTTGTAAATGAGTTAGTCAGAACTGATGTGGGCGAAGTGGAGTATATTTTTTATTTTGCTTCCTAGAAAAATAATTAGCACTACAATTTATGGCAGTACAGATGTCGCAAGTCATTTTTATAATAGAGGCTAATTAATCGTTTATTCAATTGTTTATTTTCAAATAGGCGAAAGGTAAAAATACTGGAGTCGTTTATGCACATTCTTTTTTTTTGCTTCGAATAATTTTAACGGCCATTACTAATTAATAAGCCTTTTGTGGCCTTGGAAATATGATATTAAAATGTTTAAACACTACGTAAAATGTTCTATGTGTCATAAACTATTTTAATTGCCATTTAAATGGACAGTGACCTAGATTTTGGTAACTAAAAAAGTAATTAAAAGTTACTTCATCAAGTCGTTTCTAATTACGTTTTAAGCTAACCTTGTTAGACTAGTAAGTGTCCTGTATATTGCGTTTGTGTCTGAAATTTAATTATGTTACTGAACACCTATTTCGCCGTTCTTCGTTCGCTCGAGCTCGTTCATTATACGTTAATATATCAAGTTAATCGGTCGGAACGTATTGCCAGTTCTGGATGATAATTATAAGACGTAAATTCGCTTTGACAAAAATCTTATTAACGTTACGGTATTTGGTTTCTGTAACAGAGATAAACAAGAATTTCCGTGTTAATATGTTACAAAATTTTCTCGTGATTTCTTCCACAAGGAGTTTAAAATTGCGTAATAATTGTAACCTCCACTATTCGCTTTTCAAATAAAACATAAAAGATTATTATTATTTTCTTTTTAAAATTATTTTGTCTCCCGTCTGGCTGGTTTTAATATGTAAATAAAATAAAATAAAATAAACATATTTTTAAATATATACTAGTAGATAAATGATTTATATTATTATTATTATTTAAAGCGTTCTTAGATGTGATCGTATTGCAGCAGTCGAGTGCTGCTCTACTCTCCTGGTTTTAATCACTGTTAAACTGTATTATATGATTGGAATGGGTATATTATGTTTGGAATATAATAGAACAAAGATTAATATTTTAAAACATTTGCCAAATCTTAATAATGATTTAATATGACGCTGATAATAAGGAGATTGTACCTCATACAGTACTTGGGCGGTAATAATTTATTGTTCAATAGTACAATTATGGAATATGTACGCATTGAATTACTGTTGAATACAATATGACCTTTGTTTTCGTGTAATGTATTGTGCGTGTCATGTTAAGACCCGCCCTCTATACACATGGTGTTTATATATTATAGCAGTACTAGCTGTTCCTGTGCGGCTTCATCCGCATGAAATTGTAAAAAAAAATATTTTATTGTTTACATTTTTCAAATTATTTATAGCAAATGTCAAAATGACATGACATGATGACAACGTTGCTTCCTTGATGTTGGCAGCAACTTATGGTCTCTTTCCCACATTAAGGTTTTTATCCAAAATATTTACCCCTAAGTTTAATGGCGTGAAAATATATAGCCTAAAGCGTGACACAAGTGTAGGGCTTTTTATTAAAAAAATAATTATTGAAAAATATGCTGTAATTGCTGACATCTTAGGCAACAAAGAAGTGTGTGTTTATGCTTTATTATAATATAGTATATAGTATATAGTATATAGTATATAGTATATAGTATATAGTATATAGTATATAGTATATAGTATATAGTATATAGTATATAGTATATAGTATATAGTATATAGTATATAGTATATAGTATATAGTATATAGTATATAGTATATAGTATATAGTATATAGTATATAGTATATAGTATATAGTATATAGTATATAGTATATAGTATATAGTATATAGTATATAGTATATAGTATATAGTATATAGTATATAGTATATAGTATATAGTATATAGTATATAGTATATAGTATATAGTATATAGTATATAGTATATAGTATATAGTATATAGTATATAGTATATAGTATATAGTATATAGTATATAGTATATAGTATATAGTATATAGTATATAGTATATAGTATATAGTATATAGTATATAGTATATAGTATATAGTATATAGTATATAGTATATAGTATATAGTATATAGTATATAGTATATAGTATATAGTATATAGTATATAGTATATAGTATATAGTATATAGTATATAGTATATAGTATATAGTATATAGTATATAGTATATAGTATATAGTATATAGTATATAGTATATAGTATATAGTATATAGTATATAGTATATAGTATATAGTATATAGTATATAGTATATAGTATATAGTATATAGTATATAGTATATAGTATATAGTATATAGTATATAGTATATAGTATATAGTATATAGTATATAGTATATAGTATATAGTATATAGTATATAGTATATAGTATATAGTATATAGTATATAGTATATAGTATATAGTATATAGTATATAGTATATAGTATATAGTATATAGTATATAGTATATAGTATATAGTATATAGTATATAGTATATAGTATATAGTATATAGTATATAGTATATAGTATATAGTATATAGTATATAGTATATAGTATATAGTATATAGTATATAGTATATAGTATATAGTATATAGTATATAGTATATAGTATATAGTATATAGTATATAGTATATAGTATATAGTATATAGTATATAGTATATAGTATATAGTATATAGTATATAGTATATAGTATATAGTATATAGTATATAGTATATAGTATATAGTATATAGTATATAGTATATAGTATATAGTATATAGTATATAGTATATAGTATATAGTATATAGTATATAGTATATAGTATATAGTATATAGTATATAGTATATAGTATATAGTATATAGTATATAGTATATAGTATATAGTATATAGTATATAGTATATAGTATATAGTATATAGTATATAGTATATAGTATATAGTATATAGTATATAGTATATAGTATATAGTATATAGTATATAGTATATAGTATATAGTATATAGTATATAGTATATAGTATATAGTATATAGTATATAGTATATAGTATATAGTATATAGTATATAGTATATAGTATATAGTATATAGTATATAGTATATAGTATATAGTATATAGTATATAGTATATAGTATATAGTATATAGTATATAGTATATAGTATATAGTATATAGTATATAGTATATAGTATATAGTATATAGTATATAGTATATAGTATATAGTATATAGTATATAGTATATAGTATATAGTATATAGTATATAGTATATAGTATATAGTATATAGTATATAGTATATAGTATACTAGCTTTCGCCCGCGACTCTGTCCTCGTGGAATTAAAAAAAATAAAAGCGAGTAGCCTATGTGTTTTTCCAGATAATCCTCTACGTCTATGCCAAATTTCATCCAGATCCGTTCAGCCGTTTAGACTACAAACTCAAACAAACATCCATCCATCTAAACTTTCGCATTTATAGTATGACTAGCTTTCGCCCGCGACTCTGTCCTCGTGGAATTAAAAAAAATAAAAGCGAGTAGCCTATGTGTTTTTCCAGATAATCCTCTACGTCTATGCCAAATTTCATCGAGATCTGTTTAGCCGTTTAGGCTACAAACTCTAACAAACATCCATCCATCCATCCATCCATCCATCCATCTAAACTTTCGCATTTATAATATTAGTAAGATTACGTGAACAACGTGAGTAGCTGTGATCAATGCTTATAAAACTAATTTGATTTAGAAGGTAAGTGCCTCTTTCTATTAGAATCGAAGGTTTAAGTCGTAAGTGGTCTCATTAATAATAGCATAATTAACGTGCAACAATACTAACCGCAGAATGTCAAGTGGTCGGTTCAATAAACTAAACAGAAACCACCTTCACTTATTGTCAAGGTAATGTCAAATGTCAAAATGACATGACATGATGACAACGTTGCTTCCTTGATGTTGGCAGCAACTTATGGTCTCTTTCCCACATTAAGGTTTTTATCCAAAATATTTACCCCTAAGTTTAACGGCGTGAAAATATATAGCCTAAAGCGTGACACAAGGGCTTTTTATTAAAAAAAGAATTATTGAAAAATAAGCTGTAATTGCTGACATCTTTGGCAACAAAGAAGTGTGTGTTTACGCTTTATTATAATATAGTATATAGTATATAGTATATAGTATATAGTATATAGTATATAGTATATAGTATATAGTATATAGTATATAGTATATAGTATATAGTATATAGTATATAGTATATAGTATATAGTATATAGTATATAGTATATAGTATATAGTATATAGTATATAGTATATAGTATATAGTATATAGTATATAGTATATAGTATATAGTATATAGTATATAGTATATAGTATATAGTATATAGTATATAGTATATAGTATATAGTATATAGTATATAGTATATAGTATATAGTATATAGTATATAGTATATAGTATATAGTATATAGTATATAGTATATAGTATATAGTATATAGTATATAGTATATAGTATATAGTATATAGTATATAGTATATAGTATATAGTATATAGTATATAGTATATAGTATATAGTATATAGTATATAGTATATAGTATATAGTATATAGTATATAGTATATAGTATATAGTATATAGTATATAGTATATAGTATATAGTATATAGTATATAGTATATAGTATATAGTATATAGTATATAGTATATAGTATATAGTATATAGTATATAGTATATAGTATATAGTATATAGTATATAGTATATAGTATATAGTATATAGTATATAGTATATAGTATATAGTATATAGTATATAGTATATAGTATATAGTATATAGTATATAGTATATAGTATATAGTATATAGTATATAGTATATAGTATATAGTATATAGTATATAGTATATAGTATATAGTATATAGTATATAGTATATAGTATATAGTATATAGTATATAGTATATAGTATATAGTATATAGTATATAGTATATAGTATATAGTATATAGTATATAGTATATAGTATATAGTATATAGTATATAGTATATAGTATATAGTATATAGTATATAGTATATAGTATATAGTATATAGTATATAGTATATAGTATATAGTATATAGTATATAGTATATAGTATATAGTATATAGTATATAGTATATAGTATATAGTATATAGTATATAGTATATAGTATATAGTATATAGTATATAGTATATAGTATATAGTATATAGTATATAGTATATAGTATATAGTATATAGTATATAGTATATAGTATATAGTATATAGTATATAGTATATAGTATATAGTATATAGTATATAGTATATAGTATATAGTATATAGTATATAGTATATAGTATATAGTATATAGTATATAGTATATAGTATATAGTATATAGTATATAGTATATAGTATATAGTATATAGTATATAGTATATAGTATATAGTATATAGTATATAGTATATAGTATATAGTATATAGTATATAGTATATAGTATATAGTATATAGTATATAGTATATAGTATATAGTATATAGTATATAGTATATAGTATATAGTATATAGTATATAGTATATAGTATATAGTATATAGTATATAGTATATAGTATATAGTATATAGTATATAGTATATAGTATATAGTATATAGACAACAATTTTTATATTCCTCGTCCATAAATATTGTTTTAACAATATGAAACGTATTCTTTACCACCGAGGTAAAGTCGGGGCGAATCGGTAATATAATCTATACTAATATTACTAAGAGACTTGTATTTTTGTATGTATTCGATTAAAGTAAAAACTACTGGGCCGATTTTAAAAAATCTTTCACTATTATAAAGGTAATTTATCTGTGAGTAATATAAGCTACTTTTTATATTTTTTTTAATTTCATGCGGACGAAGTCGCGAGCAACAGCTAGTATTTGTAAGGCCATGAAGGCAATTAAAGATTAAAGCTTAAGATGAAAAATGTATTATCTGTAATATCAAAATGTAATCTAAATTCGATATTAATACCAGATATAGAGCATCACAGGGAGACGACAAATCCTTGCTTCAATCGACTGATACAAATTAATATTGACGACGCACGACGCAGATGAAAATATCGTTCCCTTTATATTTTCCCATTTCCTTCTTCGGAATTACATTCGTTAAGATACCTAATTTACATCTTAATCCGTTTTTGCTTCCAATACATTTCCTGCAAAATGATATCGAAAAAAATAGATTATTGTAACTTCTTATTAGTCAAAGATTGTATTACACAAGACTATATGGAATACTAGCTTTCGCCCGCGACTCCGTCCGCGTGGTATTAAAAACAACAAAAGTAAGTAGTCTGTGTTCTTCCAGACTATGCTCTACATCTCTGCCAAATTTAATCCAGATCCGTTCAGCCGTTCAGACTACAAACTCAAAGAAACATCCATCCCTCTAAATTTTCGCATTTATAGTATGACTAGCTTTCGCCCGCGACTCTGCCCTCGTGGAATTAAAAAAAATAAAAGTGAGTAGCCTATGTGTTTTTCCAGATAATCCTCTACGTCTATGCCAAATTTCATCGAGATCTGTTTAGCCGTTTAGGCTACAAACTCTAACAAACATCCATCCATCTAAACTTTCGCATTTATAATATTAGTAAGATTACGTGAACAACGTGAGTAGCTGTGATCAATACTTATAAAACTAATTTGATTTAGAAGGTAAGTGCCTCTTTCTATTAGAATCGAAGGTTCAAGTCGTAAGTGGTCTCATTAATAATAGCGTAATTAACGTGCAACAATACTAACCGCAGAATGTCAAGTGGTCGGTTCAATAAACTAAACAGAAACCACCTTCACTTATTGTCAAGGTAATGTCAAATGTCACACGATATAGATAGAGGGGCTTTTAAATGTTAAATTATCTTCCGCCCGCGACTCCGTCTGCGTGGAATTAAAAAAACAAAAGCGAGTAGTCTATGTGTTCTTCCAGACTATGCTCTACATCTCTGCCAAATTTAATCCAGATCCGTTTAGCCGTTTAGACTACAAACTCAAAGAAGCATCCATCCATCCATCTAAATTTTCGCATTTATAGTATGACTAGCTTTCGCCCGCGACTCTGTCCTCGTGGAATTAAAAAAAAACAAAAGCGAGTAGCCTATGTGTTTTTCCAGATAATCCTCTACGTCTATGCCAAATTTCATCCAGATCCGTTCAGCCGTTTAGTCTACAAACTCAAAGAAACATTCATCCATCCCTCTAAACTTTCGCATTTATAATATTAGTAAGATTACGTGAACAACGTGAGTAGCTGTGATCAATGCTTATAAAACTAATTTGATTTAGAAGGTAAGTGCCTCTTTCTATTAGAATCGAAGGTTCAAGTCGTAAGTGGTCTCATTAATAATAGCGTAATTAACGTGCAACAATACTAACCGCAGAATGTCAAGTGGTCGGTTCAATAAACTAAACAGAAACCACCTTCACTTATTGTCAAGGTAATGTCAAATGTCACACGATATAGATAGAGGGGCTTTTAAATGTTAAACTAGCTTCCGCCCGCGACTCCGTCTGCGTGGAATTAAAAAAAAAACAAAAGCGAGTAGTCTATGTGTTCTTCCAGACTATTCTCTACATCTATGCCAAATTTCATCGAGATCTGTTTAGCCGTTTAGGCTACAAACTCTAACAAACATCCATCCATCCATCCATCCATCTAAACTTTCGCATTTATAATATTAGTAAGATTACGTGAACAACGTGAGTAGCTTCGATCAATATTTATAAAACTAATTTAATTTAGATTGTAAGTGCCTTTTTCTATTAGAATCGAAGGTTTAAGTCGTAAGTGGTCCCATTAATAATAGCGTAATTAACGAGCAACAATACTAACCGCAGAATGTCAAGTGGTCGGTTCAATAAACTAAACAGAAACCACCTTCACTTATTGTCAAGGTAATGTCAAATGTCACACGATATAGATAGAGGGGCTTTTAAATGTTAAATTAGCTTCCGCCCGCGACTCCGTCTGAGTGGAATTAAAAAAAAACAAAAGCGAGTAGTCTATGTGTTCTTCCAGACTATACTCTACATCTATACCAAATTTCATCAAAATCCGTTCAGCCATTTAGGCTACAAACTCTAACAAACATCCATCCATCCATCCATCCATCCATCCATCCATCTAAACTTTCGCATTTATAATATTATACTATGATATAGTATGATATACAATTCCTAATTCATTACATAAGTGGTAAGCCACTAATAACAGAATATATGTCTTAATGTCCTTCTGTACAGCAAAAAACCATTATTAGAAAGGTGGAATAAGTTTAATTATAAGACAATTACTAATTAAGGAATAAACCACTTATAGGTAAGATTACTAATAACAATAAGGTGTCAGATTTAATTAGATTGGTTTAACCTTCGTACCGAAACTGAGTAATATCTTGAAATTACGTTAGTCGTGTTTAGACGTCAAGCAATTAATTAGCATTAAGATTGAGGGTCTGTCTCCGTGGCTTAAACAAAGGCCAATAATCAAACGGCGCTATCGAAATTAACGACAAGACTTCGCTACCGTTAGCCGCTGCTTTATAAATTAAATACAAATAATTTAATGTCGTGACAAACTATTTACTAGAACCATGTTCCTTATCCGTTGCCGACGGTCATTATCAAGATAACTTAAGTCATAACTGACCTAAATACCACTTAAATTTAAGGCCAGTTTTTGACAATGAACCCAAAATGTTCAATGGCTACAAGCATTGTAATAAAATAACAGGTTACACCTATTGTTTCAATACGAAAAAGATTTAATTCATTAATGCATAATGCTGTCATAAGCGAATCACAAGAGCGATAATGAAATTCAAGGCGAGCGTTTAAATATTTTCTAAAGAGTTATTCAATTTGAATGTAAATAAAAGCTCAATAAACTATGTAATGTCGAGATCATTATCGGACAATACTGCAAATCAATAGTATAACTGACCGAAAATTGAAGTGGGTATTTTTAAGACGCGTTTAGAGCCAATGCATATTGTAGGTGGTCGCAAAGTATCGACGTGCTTGCAGAGTCACGATCTCCGGCGGCAGTCATTGTGAAAAATTTATGCAACGTGCCGCCGAGCATTTTTCAAGCTATTTTAGGAATTGAATATGCCACTTGAAGGTTGATACCGAAAAGCTTTTTAGCGTTCTCACTGAAATACTAATGCTCCTAGTTTTGCTGATAAATGTGTTTGCCGATAGAAACAGTTTTCTTTATTGAATAGTAAAAATTTAAACGATAGATGCCAATATAACGTTGAGAAGTGGATTAAAATAGAGGGATTATTACGCTAATACGTGAGAACGTTTGCGTGTCATCATCGAGAAAATGTATTAGATTTGTGCGGATCCCTGGGCGTACAACAACAAATCTCATACAAATTTTGTCGATGACATTACGAATAGGTTCTTCTGGTATCACATAAATATTCGAGATAGACCCCCGGTAAGAAATATCTTTCTATTAAGAAAAGAGTAAGTATAAATGACGATATTACGCGATCGTATTTAATGAAGTCCTCATACTTCAACTCTAGAAGCATGCAATTCATGTAACAAATTCCACGCAAAAATAAAAAAAGAACTAAAGTAAAAATGCATGTTGCATTTTGTTTATTTTTATCTACCGAATCAAAAGTTTGTTGTTCTGCTGTCCGGTTCTTGACAAAGATATCCGACAACAATGCGGGCACTCGTTGAGTATCAATTATAGAGGCGAAATGTTGTGTTATGTAACGAGACCTTGAAGCTTGACCGTAGTCGTGAGACGCCGCTATTGACCGCGTGTGGTACAAGTGTGAGACGTAGCGGATTTATTTATAATTATTTAATCCAATTTTATGTTCAACACCTATCCTATTCTGGTTTAAAAAACAAAAACCAAGAATGACTGCTTCGATCGTATGGGTGCACGTTATGTGGCCTTAGTTGATATATTATTTATTCAGTTAAGTGATAATCTACATCAAAATCGATTTGAATTATTTAAAAATAATTAAGAAGACCTACGTTTTCTTTAGTAATTTAAAAGATAATGTTTTGGCAAGTCTGTGTTACTTATACATTTAGTGAGTCACGTTTATTAAAATTTCAACATAACATTGTAATGACGTAATGATACATGCAAATTGTTTTATTATTTAACCACACAGAACACAGCCGTATCCATTTACTAACAAAGTTCATGAGAGGTTACATGACTGGTGTAACCTTCAACTATAAATTACAGTCTAACAAATATTATTACAGTCTACATTCTAACTTTGGTTTCGCTGCGATAACTTTTTGTTTCATAATTCAATTAAATTATTCATTAAGGTGTGGCTGCAATATGTGAAAAAATATGTAATGGAAACAATTAGGTATGTTATATTACGGAACTCTTTGACCTTGAAAAAAGAAAGGCACACATTAACCTTTTTCATTAAACGTAATAAGTACGTTAAAATATTTAAATGCTTATTTCAAAGTGTACATATAACTTCATTAGTTTTATAATTAGTCGCGACACTTATTTTTGAAATAACAATTCTTTTAAATACAATCAAGTTTGCAAGACAAAAAAATCATCTAATTAAATTCCTAGAATATTTTTGAGAATGTCTTGTGCAATATTGTTGGATTAATATGTTAAATATCAAATTACTCTTTTGCCATATTTCGTACATTTTTAATAAAAATATTACATCGCTGATATCTTATCAATTAGACCGCAATCTGAACTTGGAAGTGTTCGTGAGGGCCGTGTGTTTTGACTCATATTGTGTCAATATTTACGATCTTATTTACAAAGTCACCGCAACAGACTGTAACTGTCATGAAACAACTAATGGGCTTCAGTCCACAGCCGTAATTTCTAAGACTGACAAATGATCGTGCTTAAAGGAAATACATACATATATTTAGCGGTTTAGGGAACAGAGACAAACGGCCCTAAATTTTCCAAAGGTAACGAAGGTATCAGCATGGTATATTTGTTAGACAGTTTGAAGTGTGGAAATTAATTATGCTGGTTACTTATCGTGTTGATTACTGTTACAAATGTATAAGAAAAAACATTTTTATCGTGTTTAAAAAAGCTACTTTTATTACGTGTACTAAATGATAACGTAACTAATTTAATAAACTTTTTATTAAAGTTTTATTTTTAAAAGAATAAATTAAAAGTTATTTTATTGACCGACCGTGACAGTAGTTCCTTGATCAAGTGTATCCAATGTTAACCTAAACACCTATGAAAGAAAAATAATCCAATTAAATTGTGAAATAAATTTGCTTTAAGATACGTGACATTTTAAACGGATAGGGTTTAACAATGTGTTTAACAATTGACAAAAATTTTATTCAATTTAAAATTAAACGAACCGTGAAATAGTAAATATTATAAAAAAAAAATACATTTAACTACATGATTTGCAGTTTTAAGGTCATTTAAAAAGTTTGTTTCCCCTCGCCTTTGCTAATTCCGCCTACACTTAATTTTTCTGATTTGAGGAAGTTATTCGTTCCTTTTTTGTATTTCGAAATAAATAAGCGGGAAGACAATTTTTTTAATCAATACCATTAGTAGCAAGATTGATCTGTCATGATTTTATTCTTTAAATTCTTGATTTTAGCGTTGTCTACAACTATGGGTAAATTTTGATTTGCCTTTCTGTGTGCTCATTCACATAATCAACACGGAAATCAAGAAATAAAATCGCTATATATTCGCAAGATGGAAGTTTTGATGGGAGATGAGAGGATAACAAGAGGTAAGGAGTGAAGATGGGAGAATTTTACATCTTAGCTTTGAGAATGACAGTTGCGGTTTTGTCCAGCATCGATCCCACAATCACGATCTAGATAATTGTAACTGTATTAAGAAATACAAGTTTGTGAACTTCTGAAATATAGAAATCATAAAACATGGTCATGTCAACGATAATTTGATTTCACGCCTATTATTGGTTTAAATTTATTTTGCAATTCTATCCGTTCATTGATATTTTAACCTTAGGTTTTCTTTTAGTTTCACTTAATTACGAAACGGTTTTAGTAAATTTGATTTAACAAAAAATATATATTTCTTGTTGTTTCAAATATTTTCTGATTTACAAAGATATTTTGGGATGCATTTTTGTAAAGTTTTCGATATACATTTGAAAAAATATTATTTACGAAACGTTATTCAATTTTTATACTAAATTTTGATTGACAACATAGAAAATCACTTTTGCATCAAAATATCGGAGTATAATGGACGTGGTTGTTCTTTTTACTGCTAACAATAGATCGTGACTAAATTGTTAAAATCAATTACATTTTTATAAAGGGAAACTTGTGTAGGAGAATAATCAATTTATACCTGTATTGCATAGTAGGTAACAATTTTGTACCGGTGACATTTTTATTTTATGCAACACTATCTAAATGGAAACCCTTCATGAAAAAAGATACATAATATATAGAGATCTGAATATGTAACTCTATTTGTAGGAGAGATCAAAATAAGCAGTCGGTTACAGACAAAAAATGTTTTCATTGTCCTTTCAATGGAGCAAGGCAAGGAAATGTGCATTTATTTTAAGATTTTTCTAAAGATTTCCGATGATTTCTAGAAAGATATACTTTGAAAATACCATTGGATAGGAATTTCCTTGTATATCATGGTAGGTAATGTTTATCACGCAGCAAGCATATGTGAAAATAAAAAAAAAACAGTTTATAATAGTAATTTTATCGTGTGCCAGAATTTGCAAATTCATTGTTGTAACCCGCTTGTCAATAGAGTTTCTAATCGGAGTAACTGATTACAAAAGGTTGCGATTGTTCGAATTTTCAGTAATCCAAGTAATTTCTTACGATATCAAATCGATGCAAGCGATTCTATTCGGTCGAATTATACATTTTTATATAGAAAATATTGGGTCAATTTTTGCGGTCAATGAACTTGTCGCGTTAGAATTTTATGGTTGTTTATTATTCATAGATTCGTATAGTAAAAGCAAAAGTCGATAGACCACTTTTACTTTATCCTACATCCTAGAGACATCTTTTTAATTAGTTGTTTTTCGACATTTTTATGTTATAAATAGATAACAAAAACATTCTTTGAAACAAAAAAAGAAATCATTGTAATAATCTCATCTTAGACATAAATTCCGATAGTTTTAACTGAACGATCGAACATGATGATGATGATGATAGATCTACTGATTCAGAATAAAACTATGCAAGTGTATGCAAAATTTTAACTATAAGTTGAACTGTACAGTTAAAACTGAAGATCTGTAGCTTAAGGTTGTCGATATTTTTCATGTCTATGTGACATTTTACGTATTCAATTCACTTGCTAAAGGAAATAGCATTGGATTTTCGTTATCACAAATGTGTTTGCTCAGATGTTAGCAAACTCATTACACCGTGTACCTATAGTTGGGACTGACCTTACTTCCGTATATTGAATAGGTGCTAATTAGGACTCGGAAGTATCTTTTACTGAACACGCTCACTGCGTACCAGGCCGATATCGGCCTGACGCGGTACTTAAGCTGGTACGGGCAAAGAAAACTATGTCCCTCTCGCTAGTGCGAAACGATTATCTCAGGTGTATACATTACATTACATAAAACGTATACATTATGTTTCCACAAAGTTATAGCAATTTAATCTATCCTAGTGCTGGTGGGTCTAAAAAGACCTGCCACGCATTGGCGGAAATATCATTGATAAAGATTTTACTTGCCGCAGTAAACGTGTTAAGTGTTTTATTTAATATTTTTGACTAGTTTAAATATTTCTATTCATAAAATCACCTAAGTAAGAAATGTAACAAGATATGACGTCACGATTTGTGGGTTTGTGTTTAAATAAACAATGTTTATGAAATATAATTATCATAAAAGAAATGAAAAGAAACTATAGTTGAATTTGAAAGTAAGAGTGGGTAGTGCACGCACTTTCATTATTACTTAACAGTAACATAGATACAACAAATTCTAGAAAGAATTTGCGATATCCGTGCAAGTGATCTTAAAAGATTCGGTTATATAATCAGTTAACACATTTCTAGATTTAAAACTTGTTAAGAATTTAAAGTAATGATGGAGAAAAACTCATACGAGTGAAATTACAGAAGTGTTTATGAAGGAATTAGGTCGTCGTTTACTGCATTGTAGCGTGCATCTTGCTTAATTTCCTCAAATTATAAAGTTAAAAGGTAAAACTCTACGTTTTAAAACTTCGTTAAAAAGGCACACCGTTAATCTATTTGTCTCTGAATTAATTATTAATAATAAAACCATTTATCATTTGACAGACTTCTATATTTATGTATCTGCGGTAATACTCCAATCCTGGATTATTGTCATGTAAATTTTATATATGTTTCCCGCAAATATTCGTGCTAGGCCCTCAGTTCGTTCTAACGCAATTATCCGTAAAGGATAACGTTATATAGCATAATATTTTTTGAATTGCACAACACACATTTTTTATTTTGAAGGTCATGTATATGACATTTGTTTCCTTATTTGCTCTTAGTTGTCTGATATTGTAATGAACTTCGTGTATCCAGTGACCTACACGGAATAAACCATCATATAAAACCACTTACGTAAATATTTATAAGACAAAATCGTAATGGCGTCCATGACTTTGGTAGTCACGCTTTGATGTTGATACAGAATGCGTATGGTTCGGTATTTAAGAAAAGGTCGTTAGAAAAAACGAGATCGTGTGTTCACTGAAACGGATAATCGGATCTTAATGTTTAATGTACAATTGTTTGGTTAATTAAGTGCTCGTGTGTTAATGATTTTGTTCCATTTAAATTTGATTTGATTCCCTGATTTTGAGAGTTATTGATTGATTATTTTTTAATGGATTACACTAAGAAGCTTATTCAAATTATCGTTATCAACTAAACGGAATATAATAGGTTGCCCCATCGTAATATCAGTAATAATATACCTCGTACGTTTCAAATCGCGCAATCCTATGTATGTCATTGTGAAACAACATTTAAATAAAAGAAGCACAAACCATTATTATCGATATTTATGCGTCGAGTGAAAGCTGTTCATGTGAAAATGATAAAAGAAAGTATACAAAACCAACACTTTTATTTGTATACATTATCTTGACCGCATAGAATTTAGTCGTAATGTAAGTCGCGGGTAATAATGTGGGCTTAGGCTTATTACGTTTGTAGAGCGATGGCTTGGCCGTGACTCGGAATGCATCGGAAAGTTATTGACTTTTGATAATGAAACCAGTTTGCGGACTGACCGAGAGCCCACGGCCTCGTTCAATACCAGTCGAGCGTACCGAGGAATTGTGTCTATTGTAATTATTTTCACTATCACAACATACATTGCGAATTTACTTAGTACCGGTTATCGATGCTGATCCACAGAGAGCAATGAAGGAGAAATGTACAGCGTTAGACCGCTAGTATCGTTTACTTATCGTTAGTTTACTTGTAAATTGATTTAGAACCGGCTTATCGTCAACGACAGTTTATGTACTAAAGTTATAGAGGAATTTCGTTTAGTGTTTTTGCTTGAACTAGAATTTCACTTATGAAGCTATTAAACGAAAACCGCTTTAGAATGGTCGTTAAGGAAATGATTAAAATCTGGTATAACATTGAGTGCTTTTTGCCAATATCATTTAAATATACAGTTTTTCCCATAAGGCGTTATCTTTCTGTTCGCTGTTAGTTTTAGGTACTGTTGTAACATAAAACAATTAGGCGAGCTTGTAATAAAACTACTCGACACGAAAAATCCGTGGTTCTACGATCACGAAGCATTTCGCAAAGCTGTCGCTTGTTTTTGGCAACCGATCAAAGTTTTGCAAGGCGTTTAGAAATATTTGTTGTTGATTTTTGATTTTATTGTACTCAATCATATTCATTTACTCCACATACTTTTAAAACGTTTTTAACGCTGGTAACTATAGTTATATACACACTGTTCTCTCGAGTTGTGATCATCATATCATACTAATATTATAAATGCGAAAGTTTACATGGATGGATGGTTGTTAAAGTCTGTATCCTAGACGGCTGAACGTATCTCGATGACATTTGGCATAGATATAGAACATAGTCTGGCAGAGCATAGGCTACTTATTTTTTCAAATTCTACGAGGATGGAGTCGGGGGCAAAAGCTAGTATCTCATAAATATTGAATTATTTATTTTGCTTCTGAAACTATATGTCAGTTTGACACATACCAGGAAGGAAACTATTGTTCTGAGGCTCAAAAGGCGTCCGGCCGAATTTTGGGACACATTCTATATGCAAAAGATACTTCCAATTTACATAATATTACGCCAAGTGGACAAACGTCCACTTTTATCGTCACCGACTTGGAAACAAGTTACTATTGAATAAAATATGCTGTCATAATTCTCTAAGGGTTAGTTTCAATTGTGACTAAAACTTTATCAGTTTCCTTGTTTCGTAAATGTTTTATGATGGTTTGTTTCTAATAATTTTTCTATGTAATCAAACTAATAATGCCTCCTTCATCAGTTTTCTAATCTTATCTTACTAATACAATAATTTTACTTCTTACTAATATTATAAATGCGAAAGTTTAGAAGGATGGATGTTTGTTAGAGTTTGTAGCCTAAACGACTGAACGAATTCCGATGAAATTTGGCATAGACGTAGAGTTTAGTCTGGAAGAACATATATGCTACTCACTTTTGTTATGTTAAATTACACGCGGACAGAGTCGCTGGCGAAAGCTAGTGTCAAATAGTGAAATAGTCAACTAGTCAAAAAGTCTTACTAACTATTTTCACTTGACCGATTAAAATATCGTGAACATTGAATGTGTCTAAAAAATATATCATTTGCTGTGGTTAATAAGGTGCATGTGTCCATAATTATTGGCAATTTGGGACACGAATTTAAATTACTTTTGGTAATAAATATGAAATACGTCTATTTGTTAATCTATAAGTCGAACTAGATGGGACAAAAAGCACCAACCTCCTTCCTCTCTAACATTAAGCAAATAATCATTACAACGGAAATCCTGCTAGTCCGCAGATTGAATGTATATTTAAAGGGCAATTAGCGTTGTGTTGTGACATGATTAACATAAGTTACATTAACTTCGAGTAAGTAAAACATCGTTATTGATTTATTTGATTTACAAAAACTTCATATTAATTTGTGTGTTTAAAATTACTATTTGAAATAGGTGTCTATAATTTTACTAGTATTGATTATTGAATAAATTGTTTCTTAGATTGTACATTGTATAAATATCAAAATACTTTAATGGTTTCACGACTGTCAAAGATGCAAAGAAGTAATATTGTTTTATACCTACAGGTAGACTCTGCGCTTTGATCTATAGATCAGTCGTGTAATTTACTACTAAATAGATGAAAAATAAAGTGAAAAGGAAATTTCTTGTTGGACGGTCTCCTCGTTTGCAATAAAGCGTTACTTGTTTAACGTCCGGGAAATGAGATGGAGGAGACCCTAGTTTTCTTGAAGTTAGCCGGCAACGTGTATTAATGTAGACGTACCTTTAGGCGAGCAATCTAGAACAAGCCAGCGATCTTGAGACCTATTAGTCCTTTAATCACTTCTTAGATTAGCACTATTTCCAGCCTAGATTACGATGTTGCATGATATTAAAACTTTTTCTTAGAATTTACAATATTATTTAAAAGTATTAATAACAGAGAAATTGAACATTACAGAAAGACAAGAAATGAATGAGATTGAAGAAGTGATCAAGTTGCTACATAGAATAAGATAAAAAATAACTTACTTAGTTAAGTTATACAAAGCTTCGACATCCTTATTCATTATACTACATTATTACATACTCATATTTCATTTTTTTGTATCTGCGTAACAATTAAAGTGAAGGTTTAAAAAGTATGCTTGACCTCTCAAGACGATATAACCTAGTGGTATTTAAGGTCACTGTATTGTAGTCACTAACTCATTAAAATATTAATTACGTTTCAAATTGTTACTGCGGCCTTTTACTAGAATACTGGGTCAGAAATATTGTAGAGAAAATGTAGAAGTAATTTACTAACGCCATTAAAAGCTTGCATTAAAAATATACACAAATTGTTAGTTCTCTTAGTTCGTCTTTTCGCAAATTTATCGGAGTATTATTTTTATTTTTTTAAATGAACGCTTTATAAAAAGAACAAAGTTTTCTCACAATGAACCGTTTTAATATTCACCTCGTTTACCATTAAAAGTGCCTACGCGTAATATTATATTTTGTCGGTTCTGATTGGAACTTGGGGAAATCCTGAATAGAGTAGAGATGAAAGGGAAATTGAAAAGTCGTTATGAATGCTCGTCTTGGAACGCTTTTATATTACTCAGTATATATTTGGAACTCACATTTTGTTAATACTAAATTGTCATTTACGAAGGCAGTTGTAATGTTGATGTCACACGATGGTGTGTTAAAAAAATGACAAGGCTGCTATGCATTGTCTACTGCTTTACCTCATTATTGGAACTACACTGCCTTCGTGTGAAAACAGCATTATGGTAGATAAAAAATAAACTATTTTACGAAATTTAATAGCTAACATAAAATCATTCGAGTGTAGTACCGAGATTTTATGTATACTATGGCATTGACTTTTGTTCTATTTTCTGTATTTTGTAATTTTTTAATGTTTATAGACCAATTTAAAGTGAGTAATATAAGTTAAAAAGTCACGGATGCATGAAACAAGGGGCGTGCGTGCGGCTTGAGTAATAAAATATTGTAATATTTGTTGATAGAATGAAACTATGCCGATATTTTTCGAGATCTGTGTCTAAACACCAGGAATTAGGCATTAATAATAATTGTTATTGGTTAAAGACATATTTTTAAGGTTCTCTCCCTTGACGACGGACATAAATATATATAAAATAGTATCTTCTATGGTTATCCTTGAGTAAAACGGCAGGAGAGTAAGGATTTCTTTTAAATTGAGTATAGAAGGAGTCGATATCCCCCAGGGCCGCTTTCTCTGCAGTTTTCCTGAATAAAAATCGCCTTAACATTGCTGCTTCAAATTGTATATTATTCAATAATTCAGTAAGGGTGATCGCCGTTCACGTGTTAGTGTTTTTAAAGGTTATCTTATCTATAAACTTTGTAAAATAATTTAATTTATTCCGAACTAGATTGAGGTAGGTTAAGGTAAATTGATAAAGTCAAAGTATTCAATATCTAGTCCAATTAATTTACAATATTTAGATAAAATTATAATATTAATTGAAATGTAACACGATTAACATAAACTCCTACATGTTTTAAAATATTTTAGTTAAAATATAATTAAAGTATTATAAATTGGAATAAAGTTAGCAAAATGAGTTTTTATTTTAATCCATTACTGAAGCCAATTTAGATTAAAAAATAAAACTTTTATAATATCTGAAGTTATTTTAGAATCACAAAGTTCAAGTAAAGGTTACGTTTAGTTACCATTATCTATTTAATTAAAATATTTGGTCTATTATCATTCTAAAGAATACGTAAGAATTTAAGCGTGTTAAACTACATGTTCAATACGTATTGAACATGTGCTTTTTATTGTCTGTGCAATCTTGCTAACTAGCTGTTCCCATGCGACTTCATTCGCATAAAATTATAATATAAAAAAATCATTTTATTGTTTACATTTGTCAAATTATCATTAGCAAATGTCAAAATGACATGACATGACAAACCTTAGCAATCTTTCTTTCTTGATGTTGGCAGCAACTTATGGACTCTTTCCCACATTAGAGATTTTATCCAAAATATTTACCCCTAAGTTTAATGGCGTGAAAATATATAGCCTAAAGCGTAACGTAAGTGTAGGGCTTTTTATTAAAAAAAGAGTTATTCAAAAATATGCTGTAATTGCTGACATCTTAGGCAACAAAGAAGTGTGTGTTTACGCTTTATTATAATAGTATTTAAATCTATATCTATACTATCTATAGTATAGATATAGATTTAAAATTTCTGTATCATGGCAACACTCTTATCAATTCACTTCCTTTTCCAACACATTGCCTTCTTGTCTAAACTAAAAATGTGACTGTATCTAAATTTTCATGGTATTTAATTTCATTAAAATAAATAAATTTCTAAAATATAAAACTCTGCTTTTATTTAATGAACACTACAGATTATAATAACAGTTTAAGAAGTTCAGTAAGCTTCGACTTGTACTGTAAATAATAAGTGAATTTAATTACTATGTATTCCCTATACCAATGTATTAATGCAAAAAAGCCAGCGCGAAGCGCCAATAGCCTAATGGTTTGGGGTACGGACTACCGATCTTGCGGTCGAGGGTTCGAATCCTGCCATTCGACTATTGTCGTGAACCATATCCTAGCACAATCCTAGAGCTTAGTTGGAATGGTTAAAGGAAATATTAGTAAATTAATAAACATCTACTAATATTTTTATAAAAAAAAACTACGTTTAATTAAACTGTAATATAAAAGTAATAAGAAGTATGATGAAGTATTTAATTACAGTAATTAATACTTCTATATCATAATCTGACGCCTTGAGCGAAGCTAACCAGCAATTTCCTTCGTCACTTCCTTTTCCTGCGAGTAATCGTTGTTAGATTCAAACAGAACGTTTTAAATTATTGTTTAGTGACCATGAAGGTCGCCTTTTCTATTTCTTAAGGTTAGAATGCAATAAATCTTTTCGATTTACGTTATGCTACTGTAATTATCCAATCACTTGTGTTACAATTAGTGACATAAATAATATACTCACCTGTGTCTCGAAATAATTAAAGCTGACCTATTTATTAAAATGAGAATTAAATAATAGGTTGCCAAAATTATATCTGATCAAAGATTTATTATCCAAGTGACTTTTTATTGTTAGTTTATTTTGCTGTTTCGATAATGATAAAACTATTGGTATAGTGAGACAAGCTTACATAGACTGCTAAGAGGCGCTAGAAGCTTTGATTCTATTAGAAAATGTGTACTACACAGTATACAAAAGATATCAAATAAAAAAAAACATTACAATACAATTTACATATAATGCCTAATTTATACTTGGCCATTATAGTGGAACCCAATAATTGGGCTGGCTTTTAACTGGCATAATGTAAATACTAACTGGCACCAGTGAGTCTTACCTGGCCTGAGCTTGTCCAGCTGTACTCACCAAGTGTGAACCTGGCATTTCGATATGACAAGCATCTTGTGACATTTTTTAGCTTTGACAGGGGGCGCCAGTGAGCTTTCAAAGTTTAGTTGGACTTATCCTCATTGGGCCAGATAACTTTGTCATGTAGACACTAAACTAAAATATAACTTTACCAGTCTTTAAATATGGAAATATTATTCTCGTAGGAGTTTTGTTCTTGTTAAATAATTCAAACAAGTTTTTGCAAATAGAACAATTTCAGAATATGAAATTACCGTTGCGCGTGAAACGTCTATCCTTGTTAAAGAACAAATTGTAAAGAACTTCTAACCTTATTTCTTTTAAACCTGTTACAAAAAATTGACAAGGGTTCAACATATTCACTTTGAAAACTTTACCTAATAGAATACTTCGTGTACACCTTTCATATCGTAATTTGTAATAACTCACACAATATGAGCACACGTTTTACATTTCGCGAGTAAATTCTAAAGGTCTTTACGTGTTTAACGATGTGAATTAGAAATGACAGGTTTCGTAAATGACACTTTTACTTCTAACGATTATAACGTCGGATGCCTTCGAGAGAAAGTGTCCGGAGCTTTTTGTTTGATGTCATGTCACATTTCACGCTCCGCCGACAAACCTACATAACGTGTATTTAAAGTCTTCGTGTGAAATTGTCACATTGGTAACGAGCGGTAATGGCGGCTCTGATGTCTTCCATTCATCAAACGACATCGCCAAATCGTCAGACATTATTCTATTATTGACCTTAATTCCTTCTGACGTTTTGCGCATTGTATTAATAGTTTTTGTGACGGACTCGTCATTGTCAATATGTGCTTTGCTGTTATGCAATGACGTTTGTCACTTGCGTAATTTGTTTGCAAAGTGAAGCAAGTGGTCTAGCTTATCTGGCATTATGATATTATTTTAAACATTTCCAGTGTTTTAATGAGTCATTTCTTCTTTTTTCGAGTCTATCAATTTAACCGTGACTTTTAAAAGAGTGTCTTCAATCTGTGAATAGCTTGGAATGGAGTTTAGTGAAAATAAAACATTGATTTAATAATAACAGGCATAAAATAAAACTGATTGCATTTAATTTAAAGAAAATATAACAATTTTTCCACCGATCAACGTTGGAGTTTGAAGGCTCGTTAATGGAACTTTTTTCAAACATTATAAAAAAAATGGGCCACCTTGTTACAGAGGGTAGTGCCGACCACTACCGGAGCCGTGGCACTACAAAAGCGTTTGACGATATTAAAAGAACAAAAACCAGCTTTAAGCGTCAACTTGGTTGCGGAGCGCTGAAAAACTTTTTCCCGACTACTATAAAAGCGCAACCATTATAACGGTATGACGCAAAGAACCCTTTAGACTATGAAAATGTTGCAACAATATTTTTAGTTTGTATCAATATATACTTTTTAATTAGAGAAGTTGCATCGATATCGATTTAAATGGATATAAAAAACTTTGGGTTATAATAGCTTATCAATGTTTATTATAAACTAGCTGTTCCCCTGCGGTTTCATTCGCATGTAATTATAAAAAAAATATTGTTTACATTTATCCAATTCACAATTGAAAATGTCAAAATATCAATTACCTTACTATGGCAATCTTGCTTCCTTGATGTTGGCAGCAGCTTATGGTCTCTTTCCCACATTAGGGTTTTTATCCAATTTATTTACCCCCTAAGTATAATAGTGTGAAAATATATGGGTATATAGGCTTTAGGCTTAAAGCGTGACGTAAGTGTAGGGGTTTTTATTAAAATATAATAATAAGAATTATTCAAAAACATGCCGAGATTGCTGACGTCTTACGCCACAAAGAAGTGTGTGTTTACGCTTTATTATATTATATTAGTATAGATTGTAAGATACTAGTTGTGGTAAATCTAATAACTATAATCACTATTTTTTTATCATCTTATCATCATCACCACGTTGAACGTAATGTAGTTTACGATATAAATCTAGGATACATCCATGTGAAAGTTAAAGCTACAGTTCAATTTTACCTTAAAAAAAACATTTTGTTTACACAGCTTGATATGCTAGACAAATATGTAGACAATTCAAGGAAAGATTTGACCTCTAAAGTTATTGTAAACTATGACTTCATTGCACAACTTTTAATCTTGCTTACTTTTTGCAAAAACGGGTCGGAGAGTAAAAACTGTTTGACTGTTTTTGTGCTATCTTCGAATATAAAGGGACTGGTTTAAATCGCTTAGATTTGGTAAATCCCGTCGTACTTTGAAATATATTGAATTATGTTGTAAGTAAATTGCAATCAGAATTCTCGGCGCTGTCAAGTGATATTACTGAAAATATCTAAAACGAAATTATTAAATCTATAAGTAAATGTTTTTAAAATTCCCCTTCTATTTAACCTTTAAAAACTTTAAGGTACCTAATATTATGAAATTTGATAACGTTGCTGATATTACTATTTTTAATATGTCAGACAACTAAAATACTTTTAGTTACTACTCTAAGATTTTTAAGTAAATAACTACACTACGCTTAGTACCTATGAATTTAACAAAACAAACTAGACATGAATTATACTAATATTATAAATGCGAAAGTTTTAATGGATGGATGGATGTTTGTTATAGTTTGTAGCTTAAACGGCTGAACGGATTTCGATGAAATTTGGTATAGATGTAGAGGATAGTCTGGAAGAACACATAGGCAGGCTATTCACTTTTGTTTTTTTTTAAATTCCACGCGGACGAAGTCGCGGGCAACAGCTAGTTATTCATAAATCTATTTATATTATTCTTGTTAGACTAATTAAGGTTACGTACTTCCAAATTAGGATGCCCGAGTTAGAACTAGAATCAATGAATAGCGTTGACTTCATTCTGTAACTATGCGGAAACCCAACGGGTTTAGACGACTGGTAGACGTTAGGCTTTCCGCCTGTCACAGGTCCATAAGCATTGGCGAAAGGTATCACTAGATTACTTAAACCTATGGTAAATTCGTTGTAGAATAATCAGAGAAGGTATTTCCAAAAATAAAAAAATCAAGAGTTTCTTTTAATTACACTCACACTTAGTACTTTTTTCTTTCCTATTGTTACACCAAATTAACAATTGTAACAAACTATAATGATAAAAATAAAATATAATTCAAAGAGCGATAAACTTTAAAAAAAATATGGTAAACATCACTTAACTTTCTATCAGTTACGGCTAAGGAAAGTTAAACAAAATAAAAACGCATCATTCGATTTGCGTCGATTTTATGTTGTCTTTTACGAACTTAACACCGATGTAATTGGAATGGCTGGATTTTGAATAAAAAACTTGTTACATAATATCTCTAACGCAATTCTATAAAAAGATTTGGAGAAATTGAAAAATGAGAAAGAGGCAAATTGAAAACTTTTTTCACAATAACATTTACCTTTAGTATTACCCAATAAACTAAGAACCAATTGTTATTTTTCCAACTTTAATATTAACACTAGATTTATAAATTAACTTGTCGGTGTATTATGCAACAAGCTGTTCCCGTGCAGCTTCATCCGCATGAAATTATGAAAATTTTATTTTATTGTTAACATTTATCAAATTATCAATAGCAAATGTCAAAATGACATGACATGACAAACCTTGGCAATCTTGCTTCCTTGATGTTGGCAGCAACTTATGGTCTCTTTCCCACATTAGGGTTTTTATCCAAAATATTTACACCCTAAGTTTAATGGCGTGAAAATATATAGCCTAAAGCGTGGCGTAAGTGTAGGGCTTTTTATTAAAAAAAGAATTATTCAAAAATATGATGTAAATGCTGACATCTTAGGCAACAAAGAAGTGTGTGTTTACGCTTTATTATAATAGCATTATTGTTAACATTTATCAAATTATCAATAGCAAATTTCAAAATGACATGACATGACAAACCTTGGCAATCTTGCTTCCTTGTTGTTGGCAGCAACTTATGGTCTCTTTCCCACATTAGGGTTTTTATCCAAAATATTTACACCCTAAGTTTAATGGCGTGAAAATTTATAGCCTAAAGCGTGACGTAAGTGTAGGGCTTTTTATTAAAAAAAGAATTATTCAAAAATATGATGTAAATGCTGACGTCTTAGGCAACAAAGAAGTGTGTGTTTACGCTTTATTATAATAGTATAGATATAGATGAAGTTGGCAACAAATGTCGGAGTAGATATATCAAAAATATGATGTAAATGCTGACGTCTTAGGCAACAAAGAAGTGTGTGTTTACGCTTTATTATAATAGTATAGATATAGATGAAGTTGGCAACAAATGTCGGAGTAGATATATCAAAAATATTGCCAGCATCCATATTGATTGTTAAGAGATAGTCTGAGGTCCCTGGAGACTTTTCTAGGGCACTGATAGCGTTTTCGTATGCTGCTAGCGGGTGCAATAAAAATGATAAACGCTCCAAGTTAACCGAACGCCCCTCGCCTCCGTACAGACATTTCATTTGTTGATGTGACTAATGCGCGTAGAATTTAGAATAACACAAACGGTTGCATGCGTTCGATAACTAAGCATTCGACATTTTAACATCATTAAAAATCAAATCGTCAGTACATACTAAAAATAAATGCTTGAAAATTGTAAATCTTTTGAATTACAGATAAATAAAATATGTTAAAAAAAACATTGCTACAAAATTTTATAACTGACTATTAGCTGTTTTCCGCGACTTCTCCCGCGTTAAATTATTATAAAAATAGCCTATGTTACTCGTGGATAATGTAGCTTTCAAATGGTGAAAGAATTTTAAAAAATGGTGCAGTCGTTTCTGAGCCTATTCATTACAATCAAACTAACAAGATTTTCCTCTATTATCATATATATTAGTATGACTAGTTAGCTTTTTTTTATAACCACACCATAGTGGAAACTAAATCATAGAAAATTATATCGTAGTTTTTTCATTCTGTGCTTGTTAAGGAATTATACACAAATACAGATCTGTAAGATTTTCCGTATCTCAAATTATTCGTTAAACACCAAGGTTACGTGCATCACTACAATAACATTTGAACTTTTATATAGACAAAAGAATTTGATTTCAATACTTAAAAATAAAGCAATATTACTATTATTGTTTTATGAATTAAAATAATGTTCAAATCGTGCGTATTTTGTTAAAACTTTACGCATAAATGCTATTTCACAGATCATTCGGTTCGGATATTTTTAATAATGTCTTTAAATTTTATGTTTTTATTTTAACATCTGGACGAGCGACAATAATTTTGCAATTTATTCGTAGAAGATAAAATCAATTTAAAATAGAACTTTATAACTATTTATTTTAGTACTTTATTTGCCATGCAATTTTATAAACTACTAGCTTTTGCCCGCGACTCCGTCCGCGTGGAATTATAATAAAAAAATCAAAACCGAGTGTCTTATGTGTTCTTCCAGACTATCCTGTACATCCATACCAAATTTCATCGAAATCCGTTCAGCCGTTTAGGCTACAAACTCTAACAAAAATCCATCCATCTATCCATCCATCTAAACTTTCGCATTTATAATATTACTAGCTTTCGCCCGCGACTCCGTCCGCGTGGAATTAAAAAACATAAATATAAGTATGATTATAGTATGAAGTATGATATGGAACTGAAGTAAACTCTTTGATTAAGGATTCTAATTATTAGTGAGATTCAATGTCATGTAAGTATTTAATAGGTTTTTGTTATTTAATAAATCACCTTATCGACCTATACAAGTAAATCTCACGTTTCGACTTTTAAGGTCAAAATCCTTGAAAAGCCATTATCGTGTTAGTGTTACCTAGCTGTTGATATTTTAACATGTCGTGAATACTGTTCAAACAAACTTTAAATGCTTTTAACTTATATTAATAAACTCGACCTGTTAGCATGTCGCTCATTTTGACCTAAAAATGTATCCTTAGCATCATCATCATCATCATCATTATAATGTTGATACTAAAGATTAGTATACAAATAAAATATTGATATGTTATTAATTGTTTTGATGAAATTTGAAACTTTTATTTGATAGCAATCACGCCAATTGTTGATTGAAAAATAACATATGTTTTGCAGCAAGTATTTTTCTTTTAAAAATTATTGATTACTTCCTGTTGGTCGCGACTTCGTCCACGTGATAAAAATAGTAATAGATATAGCCTATGTTATTCAGCGATAACGTAGCTTTTTAATTGTTAAAGATTTTTTGAAATCGGCCCAGTAGTTTAAGTACATACAAAAATCCAAAAATATAAATCTTTCCTCTTTATAATATTAGTATTGCTATAACTTTATTGTTTTATATTAACAATGTAGATCTGCTTTTAACACAGCAGTGAAAGTATAAATTACTTTTATTGAATGTTATTTATTCATTTCGCAAGTCAGGGGACATTTATCATTACCAGCCCCATTCGGAGGCATGACACGTAGCCTGTCGTAACAAAATCAATTGTCTCGTAATTGTGTAAGTCAGTGAAAGCGTTTAAAGGTCCTCGATATAAAAAAGTGTTTCGAACGACTCCCTTTACGTTACCTAAGACGTCCAAAGGAAACATCTAGAGGTGGTCAGTGGCTGTAGTTTCTTAATTTCCCGAGGGAGGGCGTCTTGTCCGTCGACAAATCGAAATGCTTGTGTATTATGTCATAGCGCCGCGCCGTCGCCGTTGCCGGGATCGCGTTGCTTTTGTAAACAACATTAATACGGGAGCTGCTGTCATATGCTGACGTCATCTAATACGAACATGTTTGCTATCGCGAACAATACTACGGAGAAAATATCAGCGTCTTTCCTATTATGTTTGTTGCACAGATTTGGCTTGGATTTAGATAAATAAATAAGATGTTAACCTCGTTCTCAATGACGATTTATGTTCGGCAATAGCTTTCTCCAACTTTTGTTCGTAAACAGAGTAATAATGCTATCAGATAATGTAAATAAAAGGAACAGAATCAATGCGGCGTAAGCTCTAAGATTCTCAGTTGTTAATACAAGATTAGATGTTTACTTTTTTACACTTTCAGTGTGTTACGTAAAACGAAACGTATGAGTAACTTTGTTTTGTTCAGTATAATATAGAGAACATTACATTTTTTTATATTATTTTTAATCCTTAATAGTCCTTTGTGTGTTTAACAAGCACAACTATACTTTTATGCATAAAATTTATATTATGATTCAGTAAAAATATATGTTAAAATTGCATACTCTGTGTTAAAAATTCCCATTTAAACAATACAACGTTTTTAAAAAACATAAAAGCTCGTGCAATATAGTAAACGAGATGAGATTTCGAATATAAATATGATCATGAAATTTGAATACGAATGGATTTGATATAATCAGAGGTGAAATTTAATAAAGCTTTCGTATTTCAGTTTTAAGAGTTAGTTACTGGCAATTGTACATGAACACGTGTCGTGCTGAGCCGAAACCCGTTATCGGGAGCTCTCAAAGGATTTAATTTCCTGTCGGTGAAATGAGAATCGATTAGTTCGATTTCCGACGGACTCCGGCGCTGAGGGGGTCGATAGTTTCCGATGGCTGGAGCCGAATTTAATAAGACATGTGAGTTAATTTAACTGGGATACAGGTCTAGAATCTTTCAGGACTAAATTAACATCGGAATTTAAAAAGAGAAAAGTTTTACAATCAGATAAATAGTTTTTTATCAGAAGGGTGGGAAGGTAGGAGGCGTACATATGGAGAAAATATCCTCTTTCTTCACGTACCATTCTCTGTCGATTACAGGTAGGCAACGCATCTATAAAGGAAGAAGTCTATGGGCAACGGTCGATTCGTTATTTCGGCAATATTTACGAAAAAAGAGGACAAATATTTTGTAAGTTTTTTATCTGGTACTCGAAAAATTGATCCTAGTGAACGGTTTTTTTTATTTAACTGGGTTGAAGGGTTCAAGTTATGATCTGGATTTACACTCCAGTTTCCCATTTTTTAATTTATTTTAAAACATCTAACGGAAGACAAGGAAGTAGTCAACTGAAAATTTATTGTGATAGTCAGCGTAGGTCAAGAGAATAATGAAATAGTTGCAAACATAGTTGTGTATTTGTATACCGAAATTACCTCTTCCAAGTAAAATTACAGCTAATAAAAACGTTGAACATGCAACAATTGTCAGTGACCTTTTTGATAGTATCTTTGCGTATGAAGAAATAGTTTGAAATAGTACAATATTATTCTTAAGTATATTTACAAAGAAACCGGTTTCTTTTTAAAATAAGATGTAGGAAAAGATAAGTACGCAAAAAAAGAAGTACAAACTGCTCCCAAAGAAGGAAAAGTCATGTAATGTGAACCAGAAGCTAGTTATATAAGCGAGTATGTAGGACCGGTTTGTTTGATCCGTACAAGTACTTGACCAAGTTGACCTGTCGCCATGATAAGACTAGAAAGTGGTCGAGTAAGATATTACTATAACTGTCATTGTATACTGAAGACATCTATAACTTTAGGGACAACTTCCTAGTACATTTGTTATTAATATTTAATCAGACGGAAAATTTATGCTTACTGTTAACCTTTTCGTGGGATTTTGAGCATTATTTATTGGTCTATGATATTGCAAAGTAAAAGTGTTTTCTTTTATTTCTTGAAGTTAATAAATTGGTGGTGGTCAGTACAGTTAATGAGTGCAGATTTTTTTTTTTCGAAAATATGAAAGAAAATTAGTGAAAAACACAAGTTAAAAACTTATTTAATTTATTCAGAAACATCGTGTAACGAACCTGTTAAGAAAACATTAGCATAGAATAAATATCTCACAATGAAAATGTTGACTTACCAAATGGCGGGCCCTCGATTTTCCTGCAACAACACAAAGGTGAAAACTTTTAATTAAAATCTTTGAATAAGTTTAGTTTTCATTAAGAGAAGGAAAGTCTCGGTGTCTCATCTTTGTGATAAATATTGTTTAGATATTTGACTTTTGTAAGACATACAATTTAGAGTTTGTATCTACTATTTATGTCTCTTGTTAATTCCTGTCTTATTCTTAACATTTCATTTAAAAGGACTTGTAACTGCTAGTAGATGAGGAAGACAGAATTCAACAAACTGTATAGAACTTTACTTAATATTTTATTATGTTTATTTTTTTATTAATAATTATTTTGGATATGCGTGGATTTAGAACGCCATCAACTTTAAGGCAGTTTCCGGAGCATGGAAAAGGTTAATAATTAATTAGATCCGGACCATAAGGTGTGAACTGATAAGGGAACGCAGAGTTCGGCTTTTGTAACACAACGTATGGGTGATGTAAATGATTTATGGATTTGTCGTTAACTTTAACACATGCCGCTTTGATGAAGGTAATGTTTAATTGAATCATATTTTATGTGTATTATTTTGTATTTTACATTCCATATTGGTGTATTAATGTTTTTTTTAGAATTACCGACTCGAAGGACCATTAAAAGGCTTTTTGGTAGGGTATAAATTGTTTTAGGTTTCACTAAACAATTGAATTACAAAAAAATGTTTCATATCTCGAAAACTTATATGGAAAGATGCTTTTAAATGTTCAAATATCGATGTTTATAGTTTCCGATTATAAATTCAGATAATAAAATACCTATAATTAATAAAAAAAAAACAACACATTATACTGAGAAACCAAGGTAGATGACTCGCTTTACAACAAAATGATTTGAATCTTCATTGTGCGTGTGGTTTAGGATTGTACTGGTTTCTTCAGTACAAAGAAATAATAAAACTTTATAATAAGCGTTAAAGTCACTTTTGCGTCCACAGTTTTGTAATCTATTAACCAACATAATGAATATTTCATTCGAAATTGTTATTAAAGTGGCAATTCGATGAGAAACTTACATAAGCCGATGTCGGAAATTTATGCGTCGAGTCAGAGGTTACGGAGAGAGTGGTTTACGGTCACAGCGACCGCTTTTGTCATGTTAAGAGGTCGTCAGATAAGACATTTGTTTTTATTAAAAAAGACTTACGTAGCTATTCACATATTAGCAGCCTTACAAATAAATGTGGTATAAAGTATAAGCAAAATTTGTACTAATGTTTGCTTATACTCACTTTAATCCTAAGTTTAACTTTATACCGCGTTTGTTTGTAAGGCTGTATGGCTTCAGCTTTTATTGGGAAATATTGAGGCGGAATTTTGAGATTTATAGAACAAATCGAGTACAAAATATGGATGTTTTAACGCACATTCAACTAGGACTATTTAATTAAAACAGGCTTAGCTGGGACTGAAATGGGTTTTCCATATTTGGAAGCAACTGTTTATTTAGTTTATATCATTGATAACTAATTAAAATACAATTTAAAAAAAGTTGTTTAAAAATATTGACATAATTTTGACAGCTGTATTAATTTGAGAGATGGTAACGATAGCCAACTTTGGGTTGCTAATTAAACTTGTTTCATTCAGTGAATCTGAGAATGAGTTTTGAAAATTAATCAGCTCGGTTTATTCAAGAAAAAGGAAACTTCTAAACGAGGGACTTCGTTGGAATTAAATTCGATTCTGTTTGATAAGTCAGCCGGTTTGATTAGCATATTACATGACGGGATGAAAACGAACTTCTCACCTGGCGTCAGCAGATCAGTGAATACTAGAAAATTTGCAACTTTTGCTGATTGGAACTGAGTCAGCGGTTTTGTTATTATACCGTAAATTTACTTTGATGAACTTGAATCTAATATTAAAAGCATATCTTAACTTTCTTTGATGTTTATCGCGATCGATGTTTGGGTACGTAACATTTTTTCATTAGTTGTATTACTACTTTTTTTTTTCTGTACTATACTAAACTTTATTCTACGAATATATGTGTTACAATGAAGTACTATCGAAATATGTAATGTGTAATGCTAGTCATTATTATAATATGTTGAAAGCTATGTAAGAGTCATGTCGTGACATATCGCAAGCTTTTCGTGGTAGCGCACCGTGCAACGAAAAAAGTTTTGCAACTTTTATGACCGAGAGAGTATATGAAGAAAAATTTATAACACTTTTTATAAAATAAATTCAACGATCTTATATACGACATATCCAACGAGCATTAAAAATGTTAGTACTTAATTTGCCTGTGTTTTATATGTAAAATCAATTTAATATTGAATCAGGGTATGAAAATACGTTGAAAATAAAAATACTGCACATTATTGTTTCTAAATTTTCTTATTTTATTATATAAGTACGTGAAATTAAAACTAAAATTTCAATGGAGTCGCACCTTTAAAACCAGAGTGCAATATCATGTTACCAGACGCACTTTTCTTTGCCCACCATCAAAATTAATAAATGAACTTTCTATTCAAATGTTCGTTATTCTATTAACCACCCTCTTAAGAAATTAGTACCATTTCTCATTTAATTTAATCCGAGAGTTGAAATTTTATATTCAATCCGTTATTGTCAAAGTAATTCGTTGAAAACTTTAGATTTAGTTTCAAAAGGCAGAATTGAATAGAGCATTGAAGGAATAGGAATCCACTTTGGAGATTTTAATGAGAAATTCGTATCCAATGCTTTGCTAATATTGAGAGAGGATAACGATCGGCGTCAATCTATTCTCCGTCTGAAAGTTTTAACTGTTTAAACGTAATTCCCCCGGCAACAACTTATTTGTCTGTGTGTCGGGCCAAAATTAAAGCGTAATGTCTCCAAGTTCGGCCATTTTGAAGTTCGGACGGTGCTGCAGATTGAAATTATTACCTGGTCGCCGGCTTTTGGACGGACTCCTACCTAAACATTAAAACTCCGCGATTTATTTTGGCGACCGGCTGTCGCTGGCAATTATAGCAAAGCTTTATCGTAAGCTCAAAATTGTAACATTCGCTTAGTAATCTCTACTAATATAATAAAGCGTAAACACACACTTCCTTCTTGCCTAAGATGTCAGCAATTAAAGCATATTTTTGAATAATTGTTCTTTTTAATAAAAAGCCCTACACTTACGTCACGCTTTAGGCTATATATTTTCACGCTATTAAACTCAGGAGGTAAATATTTTGGATAAAAACCCTAATGTGGGAAAGAGACCATAAGTTGCTGCCCACATCAAGGAAGCAAGATTGCCAAGTTTTGTCATGTCATGTCATTTTGATATTTGCTACTGATAATTTGACATATGTAAACAATAAAATAAAATTTTCATGCGGATGAAGACGCACGGGAACAACTAGTTTAGTAATATTTGAGTACCTTTAATTTGTATACGTCTGTAAACTACGGAAGACATTTATCATTGTGCGATTTAATTTTTCTTAATCCACTAACGTCAAAGACCTTCCTATATTCATAAAAAGGTTGATCTGATGTCATGCTTAAAGATCAAGACGAGGAAGCTTGGTAGTGTGTCACGATTGCTTAAATAAAGATATAACCTAACAGTTAGCCTGCGTGACGCGACCGCACGCCGCGTGTGCCTTAGGACAGGCTTTTTATGTTTTAATAAATAACTTTGACATATACCGGTCAATAGGCTTTTAAGTGTTATACGTTTTCCTTGTACAGATCAAGGGTATTGAATGCACTTAAGTGAGATACGACACTTGAATTTTTAAAAAGAAAAATCTTAACTTTAACAAAATACAAGCCACTCAAATGTATTTTCATTGATTTTTTCTCATCACGACAAAATATCTCATAGTTTTTTTTTAATAATGATTAATGTAGGTTATCGTGACTTGTCATACATGCGTGTATCATTTTGTCGTTATGTAACTTATTTATAAACTTTTATATAAATTAGTAGTGGGAGCTCATTTCTTAGCTACATAGTATGACAGATAAGGAAATGAATATGTTATATGAGAGATGTTACATCCTCTTAAATGACTTTTTGATTAGATTGAAAAATATAAGTAACTATACATTTTGATGTAATGGAATCTGCAAAAAAATATTTTAAGGCACCAGTGGAACAAACTTGATTCACATTAAGACCATTTAATTATTCAAAAATATTAGTTTTTTTTTTTGTACTTATCACATATGATATTAGTCGAAGGTTTGTTCGTATATTATGTTCTAGCTTATAGTTTTTATAATAAAACAGATACACGAGTAAGCCACCTGATATCTTTATAATAACGAAGTTCACTGCTCACACATCTACAACTAAAGAGTTTCAGATTCGGCTTTAACGTTACAAGTAAAGAGACACCTGTCTATTTAGATTTAAATATCACGACATGCATTCACATCTTGATATCTGCCAGGAAACATGATTGAGATGAATGTTATCTCCATCTTAGCTACGTACAGAACACGCACGACAATGATTCGCGAAAGCGGACGAACTTGTTCAGGCGCGACGGAGAGAGCGTGCGGACTAGAGAAGTATCAAGTAAAACTCTAATGGGTTTTTGTTGAATAATTATTATTTATGAGGATTGCAATTTAATATAACTTTGCAATTACAGTTGTCGCGTCCGTGGAAAAGTAAAGAAAGTACTCAAATGATATGGACATTCGAGATTATTTAATTATGTGTTAAAACCCGTAGCATGGTGTTATTATTTATTTTTCACCTTATTAATTAGGATTGACTTAGTTATCTTGACTGACTTGCTCGTTCTATCGTTATGTTATGTACTTTAAATTAAAATTTCAAGTACACATAATTTTTATAACAATTATTAAGATACTATAGTAATGACAGTTTAACAACATTATTAATTAAAGATGAAACATTTTACGTTATTTAATGCGTTTCAAGCATATTTTTTTACATTTGAGACATTTGTGGCTTGAATATGAAAATAATATAACATTTTTATAGGCACATTAATGTTAGGGATATAAAACTTTTGAATGTGTCGTGCAAATGTTTATGATTGTACCATATATTTGGATATTTTATAACGCAATAACAATTCTTCTCTCATCTCGAAAATGTTCAGAGAAAAAAATATATATTCAGAGAAATATAAACTGCAAGTTGTTCTTATGACTTTGATTATGGTAACAAAAGGCAAGCAATTTTCTTTATACACTTTGAATTAGACATTAAATAAAAATCTTTTATTAGAGAGTTTAATTTATTATTTTTCGAGTATTAAAAAAAGCATTTTGTGATGACAAAATATTATAATACTATTATAGATTACCAATAAATCCTACAATGTTGTAGAAAAAGTAAATTGTTAACTTAGAATTAAAGGAAAAACGTTGAACATAACAACTATGCGCTTGCGCAATCCGCGCGCGTTGAACTCTATTGTATGGAACAAAAGCAAAATCGAGATGGATTTTGAACCAATTAACTTAAAAGTGCTTAAGACGAGACTATACTTGTTACTTTATTTTAAAATTACTTTATATACAAATAGGTATTTAAATAGCAAGCTAAACCATTTTATTTATTATCACATTTTTAGCTCAGTGCTTTTCTAGTCGTCACCATTAAAAGTTCGAATAGTTTATGTATTTGCCTTAGTGTTGAATTTGTATTTGTTTGGAAGTAATTAACACGTAATGTTAATGCGTTAATATGTCCGGTTATTATTTAAAAACATTTGAATCGAAATATCAAACAATCTTATTAATGTTATAAATGCAAAAGTTTAGACGGATGGATGTTTGAGTTTGTAGCCTAAACGGCTGAACGGATCTCGATTAATTTGGCATAGATGTAGACACGTAGGATGCTTTACTTTTGCTTTTTTATTCTACGCGGATGGATTCGCGGGCGAAAGCTATTATATTCATAAAAGAGTATAGTCATAAAATATTACACAATAGAGAAATTACGCATTTTATGTTAAAACTTATCATAAAAATACGTAATTATCGACAAATGGATTGAATAATGCTTCTTTATTTTAAGAAAGTGTCGTTAATTTAATGGACAATGGATTATCGATTACACTTTTTGTGGTTTAATTATTGGAGAGGTCAACAGTTTTTGAAGATGGCAATTCAACGGAAAATTGTGAATTATAGTTGCGTAAGTGTCAAAGTGATTTGCATCACAATTAAGTGGTGAACGCAACAAAATTATATAACACCTCGGAAAAAAACGAATTTTAATATAAATGGATTTCTTTGTGATTGTAATAAAGCCATAAAATTTGTTATAAAATAGCTGGAACGGTTTATGTTAGATAGAGTTAGTCATTATAAATACTTAGCCGATATAACTCCTACAAGAAAAAAAATAATTGTCGCATTTTAATATTCTACTGATTACAAATATACATATAAGCTATTGATCGTGACTACGTATTTACGAATAAGCTAAGAAAATAAGCTATTGATCGTGAATACGTAAATACGTAGTCACGATCAATAGCTTATTTTCTTCTTCTTATATTCTTTTCTTTTCTTTTCTTATATACTTCTTATATTATAACTTTCGCATTTATAATATTAGTATGATTAAATAATCATACTAATATTATATTATAAATGCGATAGTTTAGATTGATAGATGGATGTTTGTTGTTATGTATCTCATGAAGGCTTATATTGCATATATTGACGAAATTTAGCACAGATGTAGGATGAAGTCTGGAAGAACTTATAGCTTCTTTTTAAATTCTCCGCGGATAAAATAGCTGACATAAGCTAGTTGGAACTATTTTCGTTGATAGCAAAGTTTACCGAATTCAGTTAAATTTTGTTTAATTATAAAAACTACAAATTAACATGTGTACTTAAGCTTGTGATGATACTCCCTCTAGGTTTTATAAAGTGAGAATTTTAGGTGCCTCCCTTTTGTTTATTTGTATTTATTTTGGTTTCATTTCATAAATTGCTAATAAATTTCTTGTTTATATAAGATTTAGTATACAATCGAAACTCAATATTGGCGCGTACAATATTTAATATTCATTATAAAAGGCGAAGGGTCTCCTTTTATTTTAGAGGAAACCTGTAAGTTTCTAAGCAGTTATTTACTGGACGGCCTTCGAGCCGCCTTGTTATTAAAATTAGAGCAAATTGAATATCAGACCTTGGTTACATGCAAAACGAGTTGGCGGATTCGCAAAAATTCTTACAACAAAATGTTAGTAAAACAAAAGAAGTAATTATAGTTCTACTTTAGCTTAAAATAATAGTAAATTGAATGTCATTTTATTTAGATCTAATGTGAAATATTAGCGTATTTTTGTTCCTTTACATACATTACTTGTACCATTCCAACTACGCCCAACGATTCTGCTAAGAAATAGTTTACGATAATGGTCGAATGACGGGATTTGAACCCTTGAGGTCATTGGAAATCCGTGCTATACATAATCATCAAATATCATAGAATTAAAAATCATTAGTCTTTATTCTAATGTATTTGGGCCGCGCCAATCGAATCTTATGACCACAGATTAAATAACATAGATTTTTATTGTTGATAATCATAGTTTTACTGCTGTAATGACTTCTTCCTTTATCGGTATAACTGACCTAGATTAATGTAGGTCAGTGATATCAGTCACTTAGGTGTTTGATGTGACTATAATAAACACATATTTACATTATAATTGAAATACCATATTTATTTAAAACTAGCTGTTGTTCGCGACTTCGCCCGCGTCAAATTAAAAAAATATAGCCTATGTTATTCACGGATAAATTTACTTTCTAATGCTGAAAGAATTTTTAAAATCGGCCCAGTAGTTTTTGAGTTATTTCAATACATACAAAAATACAAATATTTCCTCTTTATAATATATATTTATTATAGAAAAAACACTAATGATATCCCTTTATTATGCACTTTGAAAGCGTTCTTAACTTTGTTACAAAATTTATAAAAATTACTTCTTACTAATATTATATTATAAATGTGATAGTTTAGATTGATAGATGGATGTTTGTTGTTATGTATCTCATGAAGGCTTATATTGCATATATTGACGAAATTTAGCACAGATGTAGGATGAAGTCTGGAAGAACTTATAGCTTCTTTTTAAATTCACCGCGGATAAAATAGCTGACATAAGCTAGTTGGAACTATTTTCGTTGACAGCAAAGTTTACCGAATTCAGTTAAATTTTGTTTAATTATAAAAACTACAAATTAACGTGTGTACTTAAGCTTGTGATGATACTCCCTCTAGGTTTTATAAAGTGAGAATTTTAGATGCCTCCCTTTTGTTTATTTGTATTTATTTTGGTTTCATTTCATAAATTGCTAATAAATTTCTTGTTTATATAAGATTTAGTATACAATCGAAACTCAATATTGGCGCGTACAATATTTAATATTCATTATAAAAGGCGAAGGGTCTCCTTTTATTTTAGAGGAAACCTGTAAGTTTCTAAGCAGTTATTTACTGGACGGCCTTCGAGCCGCCTTGTTATTAAAATTAGAGCAAATTGAATATCAGACCTTGGTTACATGCAAAACGAGTTGGCGAATTCGCAAAAATTCTTACAACAAAATGTTAGTAAAACAAAAGAAGTAATTATAGTTCTACTTTAGCTTAAAATAATAGTAAATTGAATGTCATTTTATATTTAGGTCTAATGTGAAATATTAGCGTATTTTAGTTCATTTACTTACAATACTTGTACCATTCCAACTACGCCCAACGGTTCTGCTAAGAAATAGTTTACGATAATGGTCGAATGACGGGATTTGAACCCTTGAGGTGATTGGAAATCCGTGCTATACATAAGGCTAGTGTCGCATCAAATATCATAGACTTAAAAATCATTAGTCTTTATTCTAATGTGTTTGGGCCGCGCCAATCGAATCTTATGACCACAGATTAAAATAAATTGTATCGTTTAAATAATATTAATCATTAATATAAAACTTCTGGATTTCGTAACAATATTGTTTCCGCCTCTTCACTGTGATTATGTAAAATTCGAGACGAGATACAAGATATTGAGATAAAAGAGGAAAGTTAATTAAAGAATCGCAACTTTGTTACGAATAATAAGATTAAGATCCATAACACATGACGTTTATTGCCAACTCTAGTTTTCTATTACATCTATACTAATATTATAAAGAGGAAAGATTTGTATTTTTGTATCTATTAAACTACTAGTCAGATTTTAAAAATTCTTTCACCGTTAGAAAGGTAATTTATCTGTGACTAACATAGGCTACTCTTTTTATTATATTTCAATTTCACGCGACGAAGTCGCCAGCGACAGCTAGTATAAAATAAAAGAGAAATACTTAAATTTTAACAACTAGCAATAGATACTAGAATCCTATAAAATATCGAGTTATTACAGTTTTAATCTAGGAAATATATTATTATGAAATAACACCGTAAAAGCTATGTTGGTCGTCGCTTTCATTGGAAAGTCTCGGCCGGAACTGTTGGCCGACAGACTGCTGCGAGTCGCGGTCATAATTCACGGCTCTCCAGTTTTTACGACAAAATTGCACCTTCCATACGTTTCTTACGACAGTTGGCAAGAATTTGCAATAATTATCCGTATTATAATTGAATAAGGTATATTATAAGTTTATTATTGTTGTATTTGTTACTTATTATTTACGGTTTTATATTGTTAGCGTTAACTGTTCCTGTGTGATTATTGATTACAGGTTTTTTTTACTAGCGTATATAAATTTTCCGAACATAGATAAATTAGTTGGTGACCTAAATAGAATAAAATTATGACAGGTTCAAGTTCCAATTCCCAGTGGTTTATTTAATTTCCCCTAGGTCCTCACAGTTATACTTATATTTTATTCTGTACTCGGAAAATGAGTAGTTTTTCCCTCTTTTGAACATCGTCCATCCGAAGTTTTGGCAGAGTGGAGTTTTTATTACATTCTATTGCAGTTACGATGCAATATAGTATTTTATAGCTTAACTCGCTGCTGATGTGTTGGCACTTTATTTGAATATCAATAGATGTTTATGACCACCTCGCGCTGCATTTTAATGATCAATGAAACTTGAACTATGGAGTTAAGCATCCAGAAACAAATGCTATCAACTTTATTGCTTTTGCATTTTATTAAAGCTTAAATTTTACATTATTTTAAAATAAGAGAGGTCATCATTTTTATATGAAGCTTACTTTATGTCTGTAATTCAGAAATGAAACAGTTTTTTTTATATAAAAATATGATTTGAAGAATGAAATTTAGAATAATTAGTAAAACTTCTTTTTTTTTTTTTCAGAGGGTTATGCTTTATGCATACTCCGCACCTCGGGGCAGGCACAAAGTTATGTGGGATTCTCAACTATTAACTCCTATTATGATCGACGCAACCTTCTAGAAGGTTGAAGTCTGGTTAAAATAATTTGAAATATAATTAGTTAAGAAATCCATTAATTCTTATTAAACCAATGCACTTGAAAAACTTTTATAAAATTCGTTCATCTTGTTTAAAAGTTATCGCCGAGATGCCTCGTGCTTTTCGAAGTAAAAACAAAAGTGCACGCTGGCCGGCCAAGCCGAACTCCGTAAGTAATGGAATGGACGGGAAGAACCGACGCGGTACAACACTGAAGTAATCTCAACTAAGATTAAGTCTCCAAGTTAAAGTATCGACTGTTCGAAGTGCATTATTTTGTATTCTCAACTTCCTATCGCTTCGCGACTTAAGTTTACTAAACTTATTTTTGTAAAACAACGATGGAGTGTTGTTCTAATTTGTGACTCTTTGCGACGGTTTTTAGAGTTTTATAAATATTGTGGTAAAGAAAGTTGGTTCGTTTTTTTATTGATTATTAGAATATAAGCTAAGTTGATTATAGCTTGAAAAATAATGATGTCAAGAAAATATGCAAGCTTATTTTTTGAGCGTAATTTATGTTTAAAGTATTAATAACTTACATAGTGCCAATTTAAACATATTTAGTACTAGCTTTCGCCCACGACTCCGTCCGCGTGGAATAAAAAAAAACACAAGTGAGTAGCCTATGTGTTCTTCCACACTATCCTCCACATCTATACCAAATTTCATCGAAATCCGTTCAGCCGTTTAAGCTACAAACTCTAACAAACATCCATCCATCTAAACTTTCGCATTTACAATATTAGTTTGATTGTAGGCGAAGCGATAGAATAATATTATCACTTTAAATTAAATGTTACTTGCAAGTACAAAGCTATATAAATAATTTATTGCTATGTAAATAAAAATATTGATATAAATCAGTACAACCAGAAACACCGGTTTTTGTGTAATATACGAATACCGTAAGATTGTTGAAGATGTTCTGATGTTTTCTTGTAATTTTTTATACGAGTGCATTTTTGTGGGTCAGTGACGTTTGCTGACTGTAGATAAACATTGTGAGTAACAAACTTGTTTGTAGATTCCTTGATCTTGACATAGATTTAGCATAAATAAATCCTTCTGCACAAAACTTGTTTCGAGCATGTTCTTTTGCAATTAAGTGTATATATTGACGTTTAAAGTACACTATACATGTATATGCAAAGTTTCTATGAATATTATAAAAGATATAAGATAATGTGTGTTGAGATTTACTTGTGCTAGTGGCCTAGATGTTACAAATTCAAGAATTTCAAGCCAGAATAAATTTTATTTATAGTTAACAATATGCATGCCCCTCGAGTACCTGTTTTATGCAAACTTTTAAGGGGTCAAGTTAAGTAATTATTTTCTGACTTTTGTTTTCATCTACGTTATTTATGTTATATTAATTATTAAAAGTCTTTATATCTTTTTAAATAACATTATTCAAAGTTAGATAAAATTAATTAAGCTGACGTTAACCGACTACCAAAACCGAATATTTTCAGATACTTTTGTTGTTAAAGTAAATAAAATTATAAATATGTAGATAAATAAGCAGTAAAGTTAAATGCGTATTTCTTGTTACCAATAAAATAAGTTCTGAAAATAAATTAATGAATTTTCGAATGTTAAATTTGATTTGTGTAGTTACTTTGCATATGATCAAACTTGTAGAATTGATGACGTCATATTCGCACGAATGAAACATCAGAAACAGGTGTTAAACAATTACATAGTTGTATTACTCAACATTTAAATAACATTATTCAAAGTTAGATAAAATTAATTAAGCTGACGTTAACCGACTACCAAAACCGAATATTTTCAGATACTTTTGTTGTTAAGTTTTACAAGGCTAAAAATAACTGTTGCGTAGAGTACTTATAAATTACCTTATAATGGCGAAAATAATTAAAACTGATGGATAAAAATTAAAGATATTATCTGATTAATGCTAGCCATGTTACTATCCAAGGTATTACTAAGTAAAGTCAAGAGCGGTAGAGATATATCCGTTAACTTGACCGACATATAACCAAGTTTCTTCTTTAAGTCCAAACAAAGTTAGCTTATAGCTTTTAATAGAGAAAAATATGTCCGGTATCTTGTTTATCCTAGCTCCTTATGGGCAAATGAAGTCATATTTGCGGTAAGGATTCTATCGGATTAAAATTTCCACACCTTTAATGGTCGATTTTTATAAGCGTTGGATGTGATTGGAATTTAATCGTGTTTACTTAAGGTGATGTTAAAAGAGACTTAGCAAGGGATCTCTTTATTAATGCAAATCTCGCTTAGTTAATTTTGATTAATAGATGTGTTTTAAGTTTTACAAGGCTAAAAATAACTGTTGCGTAGAGTACTTATAAATTACCTTATAATGGCGAAAATAATTAAAACTAATGGATAAAAGTTAAAGATATTATCTGAAATTAATGCTAGCTATGTTACTATCGAAGGTTTTACCGACTAAGTAAAGTCAAGAGCGGTAGAGATATATCCGTTAACTTGACCGACATATAACCAAGTTTCTTCTTTAAGTCCAAACAAAGTTAGCTTATGGCTTTTAATAGAGAAAAATATGTCCGGTATCTTGTTTATCCTAGCTCCTTATGGGCAAATGAAGTCATATTTGCGCTAAGGATTTTATCGGATTAAAATTTCCACACCTTTAATGGTCGATTTTTATAAGCGTTGGAAGTGATTGGAATTTAATCGTGTTTACTTAAGGTGATGTTAAAAGAGACTTAGCAAGGGATCTCTTTATTAATGCAAATCTCGCTTAGTTAATTTTGATTAATAGATGTGTATTTAGTTTCCTTGTTATGTAGAGTAAAACTTTGTCTTAGTTACTGTATTATCTTAAAATTTTACTTGGAAATTTCTTTCTTAAATTCTTTTGTACATACTTATAAGTTTATTCAGCAAAGGTTAAGAATGTCGCGGGAGGAGCGCTGAACCTTGTTATGGGGGCATTGACTCTTCACCGAGCGGTCACTTTCGACGGCATCGGAAGTTTTGAGAATTGTAACTTATTATAACCTTTTTCCTTATTGGAAGTTTATCCAATAGTCATAATTTAACTAAGAATTCCAATATCTTTTTATTAACACTTAACTTACTAATGCTATGTTGCAGTTTCCATTTATTTAATTAATTGTTACCTAATGATTCATTAGTGTCAGGTTGACCTAAGTTTCAACGGAATAAAGCTCAAGTTACGTTACGGAAACGCATTTCATGAAGTTATCGAACCAAAAAACTAACGAATAGTTAAACGTAGCTGGAAAACCGATTATTAGTCATTCATATGCTGCAGTCGTTTGTATAAATAGGTACCAAAAACCCGCTTTAAAGTTGTTTATTATTTCAACGCTTTAGAATAAACCACAATGTAAATGATTTTTTTATTGCCCAATTTTTTGCCTTTTAGACGCAATTGCAATCCATCTTGAACTTCGAATATTGGGTATTGACTATGGCGTGATAATAATAACAGACTATGCATTTTTGTTTCATTTTATTTTTAGCAATAATAAAGTCTAGGAAACAATACGGATATTTTTACTAGCAAACGCATGGAATTGCACGGATTTTGTATTTTGTACATACTCATAAGTTTATTCAGCACAGGTTAAGAATGTCGCGGGAGGAGCGCTGAACCTTGTTATGGGGGCATTGACTCTTCACCGAGCGGTCACTTTCGACGGCATCGGAAGTTTTAAGAATTGTAACTTATTATAACCTTTTTCCTTATTGGAAGTTTATCCAATAGTCATAATTTAACTAAGAATTCCAATATCTTTTTTTTAACACTTAACTTACTAATGCTATGTTGCAGTTTCCATTTGTTTAATTATAGTGTAAAGTTATTATGTCTGCAGTAATTTATGACAATAAATAATAGACTATGACAAAAAATTAACACAAGTAGTGAACTTTATATTATTTTTATGACCAAAGGAAATAATAAATGAGATTTAAACAATTATTAGGAATAATAAATAACCGGATGCGTGTACATAACACATTTATATGTAATACTGCACAGATATTTTGTAATTATATTATAATATACTAGCTTTCGCCCGCGACTTCGTCCGCGTGGATTTAAAAAAAAACAAAAGTGAGTAGCCTATGTGTTCTTCCAGACTATCCTCTACGTCTGTGCCAAATTTCATCGAGATCCGTTTAGCCGTTTTGGCTACACACTCTAACAAACATCCATCCATCTATCTATCCATCTAAACTTTAGCATTTATAATATTAGTGAGATTAATAAGATGTATTTTATTTGTTTAATTATAGTGTAAAGTTATTATGTCGGCAATAATATATGACAATAAATAATAGACTATGACAAAAAAATTAACACAAGTAGTGAACTTTATATTATTTTAATAACTAAAGGAAATAATTATTAGCAATTGTATATATTTTCAGGTTATGTTTAATGGTTTAATTTATTTTGCGATAAAATATTGTAAAACAAAACTTAACAGTAATCGATATTGTTCAAGCTTGTAAGATAATACCAGATTTGTTAATTTCTCAGTTGAATAAGCGTTTGCGATTATAATTATTGAATAAACAGTGGAGACACTTGCCTATCGGAGCGAAAACTTGATTTGTTTGACATTTCAATATTTTCTAGTTAACGAGAATGTTAATTGTAAAGGATTTATTGATATCTAATATTATTGCATTTATTTGATTTGTTTATTGACCTTTAAGGGCAGTAAAAATAATGCTCTAATATGCAAGGAAAATATTCAATTTGTATAGATCATCAAGAAATATCACACATACTAGACCGTTGTCATGTAATAAATTAGATATTATAAAATTAAGGCTCTTATAAAATAATTAGCGAAAAGTATTATAATATGTCTGGTTTTCATATTAAGTAAAAAAAAATATTTCATTTGTTTTTTTAATACATGTAACCTAAATAGCTAAAACTGTAGTAGTTAAGACAGTAAGTAACAATGAGTACGTTGACCGCCTTATTACGCATATTAGCTAGTTAATGATCAGTTACGACAGTGCGGTTATCAGAAATTCCACGGGGCCATCCGTAGTTAATCTCTTTTGTCGGGCATAACGACGAAACGAGTTACTATTACGTGTGACTTTCGCTTCGCAGAACGATCAACGCAGATTCATTGGGTCGTTTCTGATCTATTGAGTCGTGGTGTTGTGTATAATTAGTTGCGTCAGAGTACCGCTACGTGCTTGTGCCTTACCGGGACTGCGGCGTCGCGTCGCGTGCGCTGAATATCTTATAGCGTATCGCTTTCACGACTCTTACAGTAATATTCAAAGTTTACATTCGCTCGTGGTGTAAAACGACAGTAAATGTACTACGGAATTAAAGTAATTTAGGTGATTGGGTTAAATATGAGATAAGTATGGGATAGGCGCAAAGCTAAAGGACTGGGAATATCCTTGAGCTTTCTACGTGTGGCCGCATATGGCAGCAATCGGCGCCGTCTTTCGTTCGCAGCTAATATCGAGCGGTTGTAAATTTTGAATCTTATTATACCTTGGAGCGTCGCGCTTTTTTGTAGCTGTATCTAATGCCGAAGAATGCATCTATTCGCGCTGGTTATATATATTATATGTTATTTATAACTAGAAGTCCGTTACGGTAGTTAAGGATGTGTACTGAATGTTTAGGAAATATATTTTTTTTATTTTGCCATGTTAAAGCATGTTAAGTTTGATGTTGTATATGTGGTCACTAATATCGCAAATTCAAGTTTCAAATTTTAAAAATAGATAAAACAAATAACTTCTTACTTCTTTGACTGTTAAAAACTTTTAAAAAACCTCGATAGAACTAAAATATTCCGTGTGAGAAAAATATGCATAACTATAAATCTAAGTGCAGTTTAAAGTAAATTTCTCGATATAACCATGAAGTGTAATAGTTTGCAAAATTAACTTTTAACGAAGGAGAACGATAAAATTTGCACACGTATAAAAACGGTTTATAAATCCGGTCAAAACAATTTTTAATACAATCGAATAATTTCCAATGCATTCATAATAATAGTTAACTTTTATTGCACATTGTTAAATTTGATAGAGTAACCGAATACAGCTAATTGAATTTTAATTACTATCTATGTTTTTTGCGAGAAACACATACATTACATCGATAAATGTTTATTGTCCTGTGTTTTTTATCAATTATTGCTCAAGAACCAATATCCGGTACTAACGTATTTACAATGACAACTAGCTTTTGTCCACCACCTCGTCGGGCGGAATAAAAAAAGACTTAACAATCCTATCTATCCTTCTAGACTTTGTCCTACATCTATGACACATTTCATCGAGATCCGTTTAATATCTCTAGAGATACCTTCTAACATCCATCCATCTAAGCATTCGCATTTATAATATTAGAATGATTTTATCAATTAATTATAAATTACTAGCTTTCGGCCGCGACTCCGTTAGCGTGGTATTAAAAAAAACAAATGTGAGTAGTCTATGTGTTCCTTCAGAATATCATCTACATCTATACCAAATTTCATCGTAATCCGTTTAGCCGTTTTGACTACAAACTCTAACAAACATCCATCCATCCATCTAAACTTTCACATTTATAATATTAGTATGATTTATCCATTAAGAATAGCAAAGTGTTATAAAAAAGTTTATTTACGAGTCCGTTCAAAAACTTATCACTGACATCATGAGCTGTTTTTGTTAAAGTTTTTGCTAACCCAAGAAGATCTCAAAGGGCGTTACATAATCTATACCATCCGTTAAATCCAATTAAAAACCCGCTTATCCACTGCGTCTATTAGATCAGAGCGTATTTATAAAAATGATAACATTGTAAAAACAAATAAAAGATATCAAAACGCGGTTTTTTGTTCACAGTTCGATGATAATTATCTTTTCAAAATAAATGACTAGTTTCCTTGTGTTTGCTTGCGCAATATGTTTGAAGTTTTTGCTTCTGACTGTACCATTCAGTGAGAGTAATTCTCAATTTTCTAGGTCACGTTGAACGCACCTCCGAGTTCAACCGGCGTGGGATATTTTTGTTGTACGAGAGAAAACTATGACCGACTTGCCATTATGTTTCGTTTAAAATTCGCAACGGTCACGCGCGCTGATTGTTATAGGATTAATTTAACTATTAATGCATTATGCGTTTTTAATTTATTTTTAAGTTATGAAAAACTGTTACAGGATTAGAGATTGTTTTTAATTATGTTGTTGGTATTTTTTGTCACATTATCATCATCATCATCACCAGCTATATCTCCCCACCGAGGGGCTCGAAGCCTACCCTAAAGTTAGGGTGACTTTTGTCACATGTTGATTATAAATAATAATAAAAATATATTTTGGTCCTACGAGTACATATCCTAAAATGAAAGATTCCAATACGAACTTATGACCATTAGAATGCTAAAAAAAAGTACATTCCACGTGGAAATAATAGAACATTTTTTTTACCGAGTCTATAAAAAAGTATCCAATTTTAGGGAATTTTGCAGTATTAGTAAATAGTTTACGAAGTTACGAAGCGATAATAGTTTTCCGACCGATATGGCCTAACGATGTTACATATTTTTCGCGGTCCGTGGCGGGGTTTCGAAATCGAAGGCAAAAAAATTCATCGACCACCAATTGTTACAAGCTCATGCTAATTTGAATGCAACTCCATACTTGTGAAACGGTTCGGTTTACCTGAACTGTTTCGAAACATTATCTTGATTGACTTTTGGTGTTTTTGTATCAATTTCTCGAAATATCTGCAACGGTTACTACAAAGATCGGAGGCTGTGTGAAATTCTAGTAAAAACGAATTCGTCAATACACAGACCATAGCTTCGCGTTGTTGTGTTTGATAAAAACTATACAAATTTTAAAAAATATTTAAATTTTAAACATAAAAATGAAATGTTTTAAAAAAGTACTGTAATTACATTATTAGCAGTATTTTTTAAATGATAAAAAAAATTAATGAAAAGATGATTTATTCATTAATCAAATCCATTAAATCATTTTTAATTTTAAAAAACAAAAAATTATTTATGCAATCTGGTTTTAAATATTTTTTAATTTCTAATAAAAAAATGAGATCAATTTGTTTATTTTTCTTTATCAAAAATTAGACGATAAACATTTTTGGTAACCTCCCAAAAATTTAATTTCATTCTTTATATCTTTGAATTAAATTCCTTAAAGCTCAATCCTCCTCTTAATCGATTTTTTTTTTGGTTTTTCTTTACCAAAACTACACATTTCATGAAAATATGCACATAAGTACCATCCCTATACATCTACATATCAAGCATTAGACATATATGAAATTATGAATTGACTATGTATGAAATTACTCACCTGTTACATTAAGATAACAACACAAACACTATTAGTCAATGTTTCGTTCACAGTTCACAAATGGAGCACGGTTCGTCGCCGCGTATCGTTTGACGGAGGTTCTAAGTTCGTTGTCGGCCAGTGTCGTTCTTACACTGAGCGAATCGACGGAAGACTTGTGTCTTGTGCGTGCTTGCGCTCGCGCACGCTCACCTAAAAGTAAAACCGAAACCGTTTGCCGCGTAAATCGTACAGATATTACAACCCTACACAATACCTCACTATATTAAGGTTAAGGATAGTGCGGTAATATTAGAGATAGTTTTTTTAATCGATTAGACATAGCGTGCGTATATTGCGTATGGAAACGTTAATTAAGTCTTTGGTAAGCAACAATTGGAGCGTGTGAGTATCCTGTAGATGGTAAAATAATTAACATGTTTAATGCTAACGAACTCACGCCTTTAGTTATTGAGATAGAATAATCGTAACAGCTTTTTAATTACATTTTAGAATTTAGATAATAAATAAAAATACATTTATTGGTAAGTTGAAATATTTATTATAAAAATATTACAAGTAATTCATTTGAAATTTGTAATCTCCATCTGAAATAAAAAAATAATACAGAAATGCTATATATTTGTAAAGTCTATGTAATGTGTTTTGAAATAGACCTAAGCTTTTTTACTCTTTACACAATTCGATGGAAAATTAAACAATGCTATCCTAGAATTCTTATTGCCGCTACGTGTTTCTTACTTTAAGTTGAGTAACACAAGAAATAAGCATTACACACTGTCTTGGGAAACGACACATTATAATATATCACCGAGTTTATTATTATTAAGTGCTTTGCAGTAATACTCTATGGCAGTAAAAACTTACTACATTCGTATTACGATTTGCGTAAATTGTAAACCATTAGTGTATTATACTTTAGGTAATAATAATAACATTTTTTTCCTAAGATACGTCTTAACTGTGCAGTGTAAAATGAGAACTAAATACTAAGTAGTTCTTTTTGTAACAACTTGTTCGCAGTTTGCAGATGTACTGAGATGTGTTTGTAGCGACAACAAAGGTTATTGTGGAATGTTCAGTGAATACAGCCTTATTAAATACTAACTTCAAGGAATACGGGGCCTTTGTAAGGTCTAGCGAGTGTCACGGTAAATGCTAATATCTATAAGGAGGAAGTTTTGTGCTCGTATAAATTATGTGTTTACTTGTCGATCGTGATTTTATTTTTATACACTAAGAGAAGTTTGTTTATATAAAGCGATAATAAATGAACTTTGATGAACATTTTTTTCTATTATCTTATATTATTTGCTTCGATGAGGGTTACCACTTATCAAGTGTCAAAATAATCGATAAAAGTGGTTTTAGACAGAACTTTTAGCCCTGTCGTTTTATTTTATTTACAAGTAGGTATATTGTTTTTCTTTTTTTTTTCTTTAAAATATTACTATGTATCAAAGGTGCATTAATAAAAGAGTTTATTTTTAAACTTTTCCAATCCCAAAATGATTTTTCTTTCGTTTGTTTTATTTTAATTTTAACCCTATTATGTCTTATTTTCTTTGACGTGCAGCTGGGAACTAAATACAAAAAATAAATGCTAAAGTTTAAGCTTCTCAAACTTTTAAAACAAAATACACCGAACGCCGTGTTCCTTAAAATATTGCGGTGCAGTGCATAAATATTTGGACGCAAAATGAAAATGCATGAAGAATTTGGAATATTTTATTCGACTAGGTTTTGGCACTGAGCGGGATGTCAATGGATCGTTGGCTGCAGGTTCGATTGCCAAGATTGAAGATGAACAGTCATGTCTAACTTGAAAATTGTTTGAAAGTTAATTAAATTAAAAAGTGCCACAGTAGTAATGTTAATATACCACTGATATCTGTAAACTTTTATTGGTTTGTTGTGTTTACCTACATTTGTAATTATTGCTGCATATTATTTACCGATTATGTTCTTTTTACATTCTACAGAAATAAATGGACGAATTATATGGTATGAGTTATCTGTTCTAACAGTCTGCAAATCAGAGAAAGTTTTACTATACTTTACGTTTTACTCTAATATAATATATGAAGTAAAAAGGTACTAGGTACTAACCTCTATATCTTCATAGTATACTAGCTTTCGCTCGTAACTCCATTCGGGTGGATTTGAAAAAACAAAAGTAAGTACCCCACGTGTCCTTTCACACTATGCTTTATATCTATGCCAAATTTCATCAAGATCAATTAAACCATTTAGGCGGTAAACTCTTACAAACATCCATCTATCCAAAATTTCACATTTATTATATTAGTGTAGTAAGATATGAAATATGTTCATCAAACAATTCAAACTTTTTCCCACTAACTTATACTCATTTTTTGGTTGCTAAATGAAGAAAGTTTGACAGTTGGTATTCCGTGATCGTTTCGCGTGTCATCAAACGGTTTCATGGCGTCAACGTTGTTGTCACCGAGCAGTTAATGCCAAGTGGAATAAAGTTCGCCAAACATTTTAGGTGGGAGCGAACTTTGTTCACGCAAATGAACTTTAACTGATACACCCTTCACTTGTTATGAGTTCTACTTTTCGCAACTAAATGAGACACATTTATTGTATAGGGGAAACGGGTTAGAGCATTCTAGACGTTATAAATCCCATCAAAAACATGAAATGTAAAAAATGCCAAGGCTCGCAGTGTCTCTTTCCTTACAAAAATTTGTGACATCTCGTATAAACTCAAGCTGTTATTTTATTTAATGACTGGATAGTCTTCTGCAATAATTTTGTTGAAATATAATCGATTACCAAAATATTAGCTTTAAAGTGATTGTATAGCATTACTGTATCATCTTTATTGTTTTGATTAATGCACCGACTTGGCAATTGCATGGTAACGTAACTATGAAAATGATTCTATTCATTTATTGCCATTACGCCCAACAGTATTATCAACAACAAGCTGTTTATTAATAGTTCCTAATCATTAGTAATAATAAAATATGCCTAGCCTATGTTACTCACAGATAAGTTACCTTTCTGATGGTAAAAGAAGTTTTAAAATCGGCCCAGTAGTTTTTGAGTTATTTCAATACATACAAAAATACAAAGTTTTCCTCTTTATAATATTAGTATAGATATAGATATAGATATGTACATATGTATATTGGCCATATAAACCGTAATATATAGATCAGAAGTAGTTGATACTTAACTTGAAACATTTTTCACATAATCATCACACTATCTATTGATAGCTCCTCAAAAACACATTTTAATTGTATGTGCGAGTGTCATTAAATTACATCTAAATGTTTGTATTTAGTTTATTTTAGCAAAAGATGGAGCTCATTATAATTTTGTAAAAATTTTCATTACATGTCAACAAGGACACGAGGTGGCGTACTAAACTTGACGACTGATATAGTTGAAATAATAGAAAATATACCTTTGAAAGAAGCGGTGAAAAATGTTCACTATGCCTCGTCTATATAATATTAAAGGGTCTGGTTTGGACAGACTGTGGCAGAGAGCAGAACAAAATATAATCTTTACATTTGTCAAATTCTCAATTGCAAATGTCAAAATTACCGTTACCATAATAACCTTGCTTCCTTAATGTTGGCAACTTGTAGTTTATGGTCCCTTTCCAACATGAAGGTGTTTTCTAATTTATTTACCCCCGAAGTATAATCGCGTGAAAATATATAACCTAAATGTAGGGCTTTTTATTAAAGAAATAATTATTCAAAAATATGCTGTGATTGCTGACATCCTACGCCACGCAGTAGTGTGCGTTTATTATAGATATAGATAATGAGTTGGCAGTGTGTGCATACCTGGTAGATGAGCTTGGTGGCGCGCGCGGCGGCCTGGTAGTGCGGGTGGTCGGGGTTCTCCGTCGACATGTTGGTCGACTGGTTGGTCGACAGGTTGGTCGACAAGTTGGTCGGTCGATCGGTCGGTCAATCGGTCGATCGGTCGGTCGGTCGATCGGTCGGTCAATCGGTCGATCGGTCGGTCGGTCGGTCGGTCGGTCAGTCGGTCGGTTGGTTGGTTGGTTGGTTGTTTATCATTTTATTTTTTTTATATGTTACAGAAATAATCACTTGTTTAGATGACCTTTTCTCTAAATTTAAAATCTTTTCCTTAAATCTAATTAATTCCTTAATTCTTAACACTTTCTGGTTTATGTCCCCATCGTCTCGTCGCATAACATGTCCATATTTATTTAAAACTAACTTTAAATTTAAGAAGTCTTTAAGTATCGTTAACATGCATTTAAACAATATAATTTCATAGAAAAGCGAATTGTTAATGGAACGTGTGTTTATCTTGTTGGATTGGAAAGTTCGAGAGCTTTTATCGTAAGTGTCCCACTTTAGCCGTAGCTTTATTATAAGTAATGTAATAAGCATTCACAATTGAATCGATTGTGATAGCTTAATTTGTGGTTTATCGAACTATATGTGAAGTATATAATATCAGACCGCAATCTTCGTTAAGTTATTCTTGTTAAATTTCGATACTTCAAGCGTATATGACTAAGTATCTAAAGACGTGCAACTTTGTCATTTTCAAGATACAACTTAAGCTTAGACCATTGTTCACGTGTCGTTAACTTCTGACTATGTTTATGAGATGTTACAAGATGGTTGTCATATTTTATGCATTCGTGTAGGTTCGAAGTGGCATTCTGTTCGGTCTTGTTATACTAACATGCCGCATGATTGAACCCGACCCCAATATGCGAGAAGTTTGGCTCTAAACAATCACCATAACTAAGACCACAATTAAATCGTAGTTTAACTGCTACATAGTCCTTAGGTAGTCATTAGGGTAACCGTTTTAGTCATTTTTTTAAAGAAATAATTTATTTTCCGAATGTGACTGATAAATTCTAATACGAATAACAGAACAAAGCAATTTTAGCATGGTTTAGCAAAGACATTTCTTATTAGAATAATCTGTTATTATAACATTAATTAAAATCAGTACTAAATCTTAATGATATAATTGCGAAAGTTTAGAACAATTGCTGGATGTATGTTTGTTAGAGTTTGTAGCCTAAACTGCTGAATGGATCTCGATGGAATTTGGCATAGATGTAGAGGATAGTCTGAAATAACACATAAGCTACTCACTTTTGTTTTTTTTTATTTCAAGCGGACGGGGTTGCTGGTTAAAGCTAGTGTAAATATGTTTTGTATAACAGTTGACAATCTCTTATTCGTCTATATTAATATTATAAAGAGGAAAGATTTGTATTTTTGTGTGTATTGAAAATACTCAAAAAATACTGGGCAGATTTTAAAAATTCTTACACCGTTAGAAAGGTAATTTATCTGTAAGTAACATAAGCTATATTTTTTAATTTCTCGCAGACAAAGTCGCGAGTAACAGCTAGTTATTAATAAATAACATTGAAGTCAAGTATTACTAAAGTAGTTATGTCCGTGACTTCCAAAGTAATAAATGTATTCACAGAAAGTCCTTTGATGTTGATCGAAGCAGTCCAAGTAAAATATAGTAGTAAAGTTCACAATCCAGTAGTGACCGATATAACTCTCTATCAACGACAAGCAAAACGACTGACCTGAGTTACTTCGCAAACGATTTATTGTCTCAAACGGTCACATTGACTTAAGTAATGGATTTTGCATTAACTCCAAATAGTAGCTGGAATTTAGACGGGACATTGAAATGTTGCTAGGTATATGTTCACTCTATAAATTAAATAGGGTCTTAGATACGAATAACATAGGTCAATTTCTTACAAATTATAAACAACGGTATTTTTAACACAACGCCGTAAATACAAAAGTAAAATTATAATAATTTTGTTAAATTCTTTAAAACGGATTCCATAATTTACGATGGTAAAAGAAGTTTTGGTTATTTCAGGTTCAGAAAGTAGGTCTAGATTTTACTACATTTTAATAGATTTGTCCTAAACAGATCAAGTTAAATATAGTCGTTTAATGATGTGTTTCAGAAGTTTCTACTTATTTTGTCATTACCTAGCGATTCATTATTGTTTTGACCTAAGTTTCAAGGGAGTTAAATCTAAGTTACGTAGTTTGGAAAAGTATTTCATTATTTTATCGAACTGAAAACACTAAAGAATGTTTAAACGAAGCTGGGAAATCGGCTTAAAGTTTTCTCTATAATTAATATTAATAGATGTATGTATATAAACGTGTAGTATTGGACTCATTTATTAAAACGTTATTACTTATGGCAATCTATTCTTGTACAGTGCACAGATGATGCGGTCATGGTAATCAGCTTCTTATGGTTAATAATATCAACCTTCTATAAGCCTTTACCTTCAACTTCTTTGACTTGAATTATTAATAAGCATTATGGGAAAATAAAGTTCTAGAGTCATTTAACTAGTTCGTCTAATGTTATTTCCATACATCTTTTAAATAAGTACGTCTACTCTTACTAAAGGTGTCCCTTAGTGACCACTTAAAGTCTATAAGTGCGGCAGTAATTATGACTATCATTAATGTTGGTTTTAATAAATATGATAAAGGTAATAGGTTCGAGTTCATGATAAGATTTTTTAAGTCACGCGTTTTTTTTCTTTTTATTTAGTTTTACACGGAGAAAAACGAATTTATTATCATTTATGCAAAAATGCCAAATATTTCATTTATTTTTATCTACAACGCAAACGGGTAATTACTTAAGTTAAATAGAAGTTAATGATCCATCGTCAAGGAAAATTGAAATTATAGTCAACTCACCTCTATTAATAATTCCTTATGTCATAATAATGTTCAATAATTCCAGGTGTTTAGATTTACTTAATTGATTGTAACCTTAAAATGTCTTCGAAGTCAAATATTAGAGAAGTCTTTTTTCATACGTTGAAATGAATTTATAACTACATAGTGTTTTAGAAAATTAACTACATCATTGTCTACACTACAAAATATAAACTTTCAACTAAGCAACTTTATCTAATCCTTAACTCAGGTAAATGTTAAAACTTTTACCGTTAAGGCATCATAAGCATCGTGTAATAAAATGTACATATATGGACATAAGTCTAGAGATTAGGTATGTTAAAATAAAATGTACGTACAGACAAAATCATTCATTAAATGATAGTTTTTGTCACTTCCTCAGACAAATAAATATACAACCTTTGTTACAAAAGTTTGATCGTTCTTAGCTATATTTCTGACCACTACTTTGAGCATGACAATTGGTGTCTTTTGAATATATTATTGGTAAGTGCGGCACTCAGAGACTTGTAACGGTTGTTTGAACAGTCGATTATAGCAGAATTATCACAGTAAAACTAAGTTAAGGACTTCTGAATGAGCGGAATTCTGAAACGGCATTTAAATTTGTAAGGTCTGTCAGCGCTCACAAGGTGTTTAAGATTCGATAAATTGAGGCCTTACATGTGGCATTAAAATTGTTTAATTTTCCAACAGATATCGAAACAGCAATAGCCACAGGGTCAATAAGTCGTATGAATATGTCGCAATAGTACGTGACGTGTTTAACAATAATAGATCCGTGTACATACATGTTACACATTTTAATTTTGTATAGTTGACAAAGCACTGTAAATGTTGCGTAAGTTCAAGGAAACTGACGTCTCAAATAGTGTTTTGCAATATGTACTGATACACGGCTGATAGGGATATATGTAGGAGCATAATGAACCGACCCTCCATAGGGAGAAGGAAAGGTGGGCAATGATTCTTTAATCTTTCTTCTTCTTAAAGTGCCATCTTCTTTCGAAGTTCGGCGATCATTAGGGTGACTTTCGTTCTTGACACCGCGGCTCTGAAAAGTTACTCCTTACTCTTTAATTCAAAGAAATGTATACCATTAATTGGTAGAGGAAGACCGAAGAGTGTATGGATGGACTGTATGAAAGAGGATATGCTTAAGAAGGGAGTGGATTCAGATATGATGGCTCATATAAATGTATGGAAGATCAGCACATCCTGTGCCGACACTCCGTAGGGATAAGGGCAAGTTGAAGATGTATACCTACATTCATACCGAAACACAGGCGTCTCTAGCCGATGATTTAAGTAGGACTGTGGCGGGCAGCTATCTTTAATATGATGTTATACGAAATAGTTCTATATTTATTTCACCTTTTTTCACTTCGGTCTGCCCTTGGTGACACTCATATACCAAAAAAACAAGGAGAGAAATCATCAAGAATAAAAGTAGTAACGTATCGTCTATTTTAAACACTACAAACAAAACTGTAGTGTTAAAACAAATTAAAAAAGAGTTACAAAGCTATCAACATGCTTGTTAGGTCATAAAGCACCCTTATTCGTCGCTGCGAGCTAAAACATTGCCAATTTACAGCTGCACTCCTGATGTTCCTATTGTTTGTACAATATTTGATTAATGTTTGACCTTTATGAACGTGGATTGTACTGCATTGCGGTTTGTAAATCTACATTAGCTACGATGTGGTTATTCGGGTATAGTGCAATTTGATAATTGGCTTACACCAAGTAGATTAAAAGTTTTAATTCTTTTACTTACATATATGCATTATTTGTATGATTTGTGGCTGTAGAGTTCATAGAGATTAGATGTTAGTGTTAAACCTGGGCACTAAAAGTATATTTTCTTGTATATTTTAATGGAATCGCAATAATATTTTACATTTATTGTATAATTAAGATTAAGATAAGACATGATTAGATATCAGCTCATTCGGAATTAAAATAATATAATACATTTCAATAAGCTCATTTCCTTTCGTAATGTATCATTATATGTAATGATGTATTTATTTTACTTCTCTTAGATATTTTTTCATCCCAAGAAGTTCAAAACATATTTCATTAGGAAGCTAGTTTTTAAATGTTGTAACATAATGTAACAGTGTAAATAAACGAAAGGTTATATATTTAAATAAGGTTGCTAACAATACTTTTGTATTGCAAAAAGTTGAATAATTATATGAAAGTGTTACAATTTGAAATCGTTTACTTTTTCATTGAGTAAACAAATGCATTTCTATTATGTTCACAGTATAATATACAATCGATTATGAGGTGAAAAAACTTTTGCCGTTCAATCGAAAAACTTTATGAAATCGACACGCTTGTTACAATTAAAAAATATAAATGTATGTTACAATTACGCTAGAGTAATAATCAATTTATGAAAGGTTTCTTAACGTATGAAATTATGCAAAAAGCGTTACGATTTCTCTTGTTTTGTATTTTACTTATATCTTTCATAATGTAACCTTGTTCTCATGGACTGGTATACGCTCTTAGAACAATATTTTATGTTTTTGGAGTCATAAAAAGTTAAGAATGTGGTTTTCTACAAGGATAAAAACCTTTGTGTTATTTGGTATTTTTAAAAGGCATGTCATAGATACTTTTGATTGGTTTGGTGGTTGACTAAATACTGTCATTACTTGACGGATTTTGCTAAATTTTAATTTGTTTTTTTTTTTAAGAAGTCTCAATACGATTTGTAAATATTATTCCCGTATAAGATCTTTTTTCTAAATATAGTTTATGTTGAATTTTAATAAATGTACTTATTCAATATTCATCTTCATTAATTTCTAGTTCAGTGGAACGGAGCTTTTCGCATATAGGGATATATAAATATGTTTTCGTTTTAACGAACCTATTAGCATCTAAATTAGGATCCATCAGCAACGAAATACATATTTTGCAACATTCGTAAACGGATAGGTAGACACGAAAATTAGTTAGTTTGGTGATCAAGTTAGTTATATAATTAAAATTGAAGATGTTAAGTTAATTCTGATGAATAATAAATCAATTTCCTACTATTTTTGTTCATGTTTTGGTAAACATTTAAAAAAAAAATTGCATAATTTTCTAGCTGGAGTTTTCATTTATTTTTATTAAAATACTTTTTCTTATGCAAATTAAAAATAAATCGGTTTAGTAAATTTAATAAATCCTTCATTCATCGTTCGGTTTTTTCAAGTTTTACCATTTTTCTAATAACTATTACGATAATAAATCTAGTTAACTTGAAAGATAAAAAATATACGTATCGAAAATTCGATGTATTTTTATTTGGGTCTACATAGAGTTGTTTTGGATACTGGCTTGCTTATCACAGCGTGATATTGGAAATTTGATAGGATCTAACTACCTGCGCCCTCTGTTGTAATAAATCAGTTATCAATTCAATTTATTTTTAAGGTTTGTAATAGTTTATTTTAAAACTACGCATATTAAAAATATTTGAAACTAGCTGTTCCCTTGCGACTTCATCCGCATAAAATTATGAAAATTTTATGTTATTGTTTACATGTGTCAAATTATCAATTGCAAATATCAAAATGACATGACATGATGACAAACCATGGCAACCTTGCTTCCTTGATGTTGGCAGCAACTTATGGTCTCTATCCCACATTAGGGTTTTTATCCAAAATATTTACCCCTAAGTTTAATGGCGTGAAAATACATAGCCTAAAGCGTGACGTAAATGTAGGGCTTTGTATTAAAAAGAGATTTATTCAAAAATATGCTGTAATTGCTGACATCTTAGGCAACAAAGAAGTGTGTGTTTACGCTTTATTATAATAGTATAGATATAGATATAGATGTTCAAATATATTTTGTGGTAAATTAAAAAAAATAAAAAAGCTTGTTGTCTATATTAATTTATATCCTTTAATCCTTTGTGAATTGATATTATATCAGTCATAATATTATAAAATATTTAACATTTTGTTCCAGTAAGGTTAAGTACATGATATCTAAAACATTTATATTTGACTAGCTCGCGACTGCGTCCACGTAATATAAAGATAAAAAGTAGCCTATATTCTGCCCGTCTATGTCAGCTACCCTTCAGTGAAAGTTCGGTCGAAATCGGCCCAGCCGTTTCGGAGATTGCCCGGACCAACGCGGCTTGCCGACAGACAGACAGACAGAAAAAAAAAATTATAGACAAAAAAAATTATCAGCAACGCAAATACATCATCTTCCCGAAATCTAGAATTTTTCTTTTGATATTACAAACAGACATTCTAATTTTATTATATGTATATTTATGATTATGTACTTATATTTAATAATAAAATACGTTAGTATACGTTTATTATTTATTTTTTTATTGTTTTATTTGAATATAACCCTTTAGTTCCTTATCTGGTTTTTGTCCTTTAAAAAATAAACTTTTGATAAAAAACAAAACCGACTTCCAAACAAAATACACTAAAAACAAAATTTTCTCAAAAAAACAGTACACTAAAAAGTAACGAAATAATTTCTTGAAAATAGTAAACCTCCATTATTGTAGCTGTTATGTCTATATTGTACAATTATTATCACTTTGATGTCGGTGTCAGCCGAGGTATATGCAGTGATATTTCTACGTAAGGTTTTCTACATTTTTACCATAACAATTGACAATTGAAAGTATAGTAACGTTTTTAGTAATGACTGACACCGACTTCAAAGTAATAATAATTTTACAATATAGACATAACAGCTACAATAAGGGAGGTTTACTATTTTCAAGAAATTATTTCGTTACTTTTTAGTGTACTGTTTTTTTGAGAAGATTTTGTTTTTAGTGTATTTTGTTTTTAGTGTATTTTGTTTGGAAGTCGGTTTTGTTTTTTATCAAAAAGTTTATTTATTTCTCGATTTTTAGTGAATCTAGACATCGCAGTATGATAATCACTAGCTTTCAAAGAAATAATGAGTTATCTAAATCGATTATCTAAGAAATTAAGTAAACAACTAATACATCGTTGCGATCATTCACTCATAATTCGGTGCGGCCGCGCGCCGTTGTTGCCCGTGAGTTTTAATATTTTGATAACTTCTAGAATCTTGCACAGAATTACATACTGTAAAAGGCAATTACGATCTACATATAATACTCTATCGTGAAAACATATTTATTTGGATAAGGATTCATACCAAATAAGAATAAAAGCGTTTTAAATAAAGTCGATTGCACTTATTTGACGGTTTTCTCGAAACAAACGGTTATTGTGCGACAACCTTAAGAGATAGATATATGCTATCGCAGACTTTAATTCAGCTAATTGAATGACCTACAATTCTTTCATACATCATTTTTATGTAGGTCTTATAGTTTAGGCTACGTAAGCCAAGAAAGCAAACTTTGTTACAAGTTGGTATTTTTTTCTGCGACTCGTAATTTGCTATTTATGATATCTCCTAAACTATTTATCGGAATTACACAGTTCCAAGGGTATTTATAATCTACATTAAATTCTCTTGATGATGGACACATTTATTTTGATAAGGATTCATACCGAACACGAGTAATAGCGTTGAAAGTGGGGTATAGATTTTGATCGATATTTTAATGAAAAAAGTGGTTATTGTGCGACAACCTTAATAGATAGATATATGCTATCGCTGACTTTTATTTAGCAAATTTAAAGAGCTACAATTCTTCCATACACAATTTTTGTGTAAGTCTTATAGTTTAGCCTACGTAAGCATAGAAAGCAAAAAAGACACCAAATTTCGTCACGCAATTTTGAGCTAAACTATTTAACTACGCCGTAGTCTTTGACTCCAAAAATCAAACAAAAAAATGGGACCCACCTGCAAGCACTACCTCCCGGATAAAAAAAGAATTTTCAAAATCGGTCTACCAGGGGCGGAGTTATGCCGTAACACACATAAAAAAAAAAAAACATATGGACGAATTGAGTACCTCCTTCTTTTGGGAAGTCGGTCAAAAAGGAAAACATATGTTTTATCATATTTATGCAGAAGTTAGTTTTTAAAAGCCTTTTAAATCGACATGTTTTAATTTTGTTAATTCGATAACATACAACTAAGTGATTAACTTATCGTGACTTAAATATAAAGTTGAATTATTTACGGACTATTTCCTTTTAATTTTTTAAATATTTAATTGATTGGACTTCAACAATCAACTTAGAATAGCATTCTAATCGTAGATTGGATTGTTGTAATCAATATTTTATGAGGCTGTAGGTATTTTCATTCTAATTAGTCGCAATATTCAATGATTTTGAAATAAAACATTTCTCATATTTCAATACTATGTAAATATTTAATACTCATTTATTTAAACTACTCAAAAATCATCGTTATTAACTCAATAAGAGCAGAGATATGAACTTCAAATATCTGAATGAAAATTCTTTACAATTATTTACAGCTTTGTAAAAAGTAAATGCTCAACTAATATCGCAATTCAATTTTACTACCAAGAAGCAATAAAGCTGACACAAGATATCGTGTCATATGGAAATGTACCCAAAGAGCCAGAATTAAAAAAAATAACCCAAACCATATTATAAATTCTCTTATTCATATCTAAATTACTCTGCCGTGATAACTTTGAGCTTATAAAGAAATATGTTATCAAAATATGCATAAACAGGCTAAAAGCTACCCGAATTAAGTCATGGTTTTGTCACGACAAGGTGACGGGATCACACGAATGACTCCGGCCCGTTGGAACCACATTACCATAAGTTGCCCATCGCTATTGCGAGAATATTCAAATTAAGCTTTTTCTTTGACACATTTTGGGTTACCTTAAATGATTTATGCTAACTTTATTCCAGACATAATTTACTAAAAGGCACTCGTAATTTAATAATGTTTATATACAAGACACTTATTTGTATTAATGCGGTCTGTCTATAAAATCGATTCATTATTCCATTCGTTATAACTTTATAACTGGTTAAAACGGTCCCCGTCCGACTTAGGAGGCATTTGCTATATTATTACGTTTTATTTGTACAATAAAATTATACCCGTATTGTTATATTTACAATGTGGTAGTTAGTGTGGAAGAGTACATCGGTGGTGGTAGACCTAGAAAGTAATGGTTGGATTGCGTAAAAGGTGACATGATCAAGAAGGGAGTGATGACAGATGACGTATGATAGAGTTATGTGGAGGACAAAAACCTGTCGCGCCGACCCTACGGGAGTAGATAAGGAAGATGATGTTTGTTATATTTGCAATGTAAAGTTTTCTTAAGCTCGCTACACATTAAGTTTAACTAAACATTACTGTACAGTTAAAACTGAAGTGTATAGGCAACACTTAGAACTGTACAGTTTTGCGTACTACAGTTTAAAATAAGCAGTTCGAGTGTTTTAAAACTGACGTGTGTTGTTTAACATAGATATCGTTATTCCGTTTTGAGTTGTTTTGTCAAATAAAACTCTAATAACAATCGCCCACATATAACAATTATGACATAACTAATTGAATCATTGCAATTATCAGTAATCTTTGAAAGAGCGTTGGCCTTAACCTACCACGACATCGGAATAATGCGGAAGGACATCGTTATAATTCGCCGCACAAAATGTCGATTGAATCTCGTCGATCTATTCAAACATTTTATTTTTTTCTTTTGTACGAATGTTATTTAATAAAACGGTCAATCGACATTGAGTCTTTCAAATCAATAATTGATGTCTGATTATGTTTTGAAGTTTGAAATAAACTTTCAAATAACAATCGAAATAGGAATAACAAGTGAAATAAGCTTTTACCTACAAGATCTTAATAGAAATGCGAGAAAATAAATCATTACACTTTATGCCCACATTTTAATGCTTACACTGATCTTTATAAATAGACTAGCTGTTCCCATGCGACTTCATACGCATAAAGTTATGAAATTTTTATTTTACTGTTTACATGTGTCAAATTATCAATTGCAAATGTCAAAATACCTATTACCTTACTATGGCAATTTTGCTTTTTTGATGTTGGCAGCAACTTATGGTCTCTTTCCCACATTAGGGTTTTTATCCAAAATATTAACCCCCTATGTTTAATGGCGTAGAAATATATAGCCTAAAGCATGACGTAAGTGTAGGGCTTTTTATTACAAAAATAATTATTCAAAAATATGCTATAATTGCAGAGATCTTAGGCAACAAAGAAGTGTGTGTTTACGCTTTATTATAATATAGATATAGATATAGATAGATAGATAGATAATAGATACAGATATAGATAGATAGATATAGATATAGATAGATAGATAGATAGATATAGATATAGATAGATAGATATAGATAGATATAGATATAGATAGATAGATATAGATATAGATAGATAGATATAGATAGATAGATAGATAGATATAGATATAGATATAGATATAGATATAGATATAGATATAGATAAATTAAAACTCTCGCCATGCGTGAAAATAGGGAACTAATTTGCGTACACAGAAAGTGAAGAAATTTTAAGGCGATTAAGTAGCTTCACGTCTAGGATATTCTTGGTTAGATTATATAAACATGTTTGTGTAAAATAAGTATAGTTTGTGAGTTCTGAGATTTTTTAAACAGGACAAACAAATATTCCAAGAAAAAAACAACCGGAAAAATTACACTTCTTTTTAAACACCCTTCTTATCAGTTGTTCCTACAATTATCAAAGATTAGAAATCGTTTAAGACACGTTATCTTGTTCATAATTATCTCAAGCAATGGTTATAGAAAAGGCAGGGTATATAAAGAAAAACATCCATAAGAAAAATAGGATTCACTCAACAGTACAGAAATGGATCGACTTAATTTATTTCTTGTTGTTCTCTTTTGTTTAGCTGTGTCAGGTATGTAAAAATAATAAAAATACAGTGAGAAAATTCTATTTTAGTTGTAATCGAAATAAACATAAAGTATTCATAAATTCACAATTTCATATGTAATTTTCGACATAAACTGAAAGACTTATTATACAAGAAACGCATGTAAATTTTAAAAAACTTTTATTCAAAATAACTTTTTTTTCAGACGTGTATTGCAGGCATCCTCGTAAGGTCCACAGGACAAAAGACGGCAGGATAGTCGGCGGCAGTGAGGTCTCCATAGAAAACTACCCTTACCAAGCGTATCTATTACTGAAGCAAGCAATTACCGGAGATTACTACCAATGCGGCGGATCCATTGCCACCAAGCAATGCGTTCTCACAGCGGCCCATTGCATTTCCGGGTATGAAACTGTAATTAATAAACAAATATCACAACTGAATTAACCATAAAATATATTAAGGCAAAAAAGTATGGAATGACACGATTCGAAATTATTCAGGCAACACAAAACTACACACTAACTACTACTATTTAATTGTGGCCCGGTGGTTACAACATTCACATAACATAACATAGCAAAAAACATCACCTTTGTCTGTCATTATCAACTTGCCCTAGTCCCTACGGAAGGTCATACAATTGGTGTAGCTATTCAATAGACAATAAATAAATATTTTTTATTGTAGCATGGAATCTGTCAACATAAGAGTTGGTAGTACAGAAGCTTCCAGTGGTGGTACTACTTACAACTCAAGAAAACTGATAATGCATCCACAATACAACGCTGCGAATAGCGATTATGATGTAGCTGTGATCAAATTGTCGCGGAATATCGCTATTGATGGTACTAATAGTACTACAGCCACTTTGCCGTCTGGGAACTGCAATGTTCCTGCTGACACCAACTTGACTGTCAGTGGCTGGGGTGACACTAGCGTAAGTGTACACCTAGTATTTATACTTTATCTATTAATTCAAGGATCAGGAACTCATTTATTACTTCTTTATTCATGACTTATACATTTTCAGATGTGATTTATATTTAAAATAGCGATTATAATTATTTGCTGTTGTTGAAATGAAAGGAAATGGCAATTGTAGGGAGAGAACAGAATCACAAAATATCTTGAATCTCATTTTTTATCTGCTAAACGTTAAAGAATGATGAGGTGTTCTTAAGCTCATTACAAGTATATGGAACGTAATCATCAGTAAGAGCACGCGCACACCTGTGACTAAACTATCGCACAACTTTTTAATCTCGCTTTGATTTCTTTGAGCTTATATGAAGGTGCACATACTACGAGATTTTTAGTTGTGGAACAGTTCAATTGGTTGCGAAACAATCGACAATAGCACAACAGTTGTGCCATAGTTTAGTCAAAGGTATACGCCCGCTTGAAGGATTATTTTCTTGTTTTGCAGGGTGATTCTGGTGGCCCATTAGTGAAAACTGGTACCAAAGAGCAAGTGGGCGTGGTATCGTTTGGCAGTGGGTGCGCGAGGAAAGGCTATCCTGGCGTATATAGTAATTTATGTAATCCTAACATCCAGAGATGGATTAGAATGATGGGTTGCGCGTAAATTTGTTAATGCATGTACTTATTTGTTGTGTAAATGAAAATGTAAATATGTAACGATAGACATAGAAATGCATATTTTAATAAGACATAACAAAAGAGTTTAAGATTTAACGATGTATTGCTACCGATGACAATTTTTGTGCTATTTAAATACTTGACTTGTACATAAGACACTGTTTACTAATAAATGTATTAAAAACAACTTCTACTCGTTTCAGTTTTGATGATAATACAACAAAGGTATCACGGATTTTTTAAAATATTAACAGACTAGCTTTCGCCAGCGACTCCGTCCGCGTGAAATTAAAAAATAATATAAAACAGCATATGTTACTCACTGACAACGTAGCTTTTTAATGGTGAAAGAATTTTTGAAATCGGCCCATTAGTTTTTGAGATATTTAATTGCAATCAAACAATCAAAGTTTTCGTTTTTATAATATTAGTTTGGGTGAGTTAAATGATTCACTTTAAATAAGACTGTTTTCGTTCATTTATATTAGGATTATAATTTAGATACCATTTAAGATAAAAAAAATCTTTAATAATATCTATATTTGAAAATATTCAAATGGCATTCAGCAACATTGTAGACAACTGTTATTTAAATATTGTCTAAAAAATGGCCTAGTAAATGCACTAATGAGTTCTTATCACATGTGGGTACAATTGTCATTAATTAAGTCATCTTGTAATAAGCTGCAATTATCATAGCCGTTGATAATGAATTTAGTATTTAAAAGGACGCATTGAGGCAGTTTGATAGATTTCCAGATGAAAGCAGAAATGAAGCCGTTTACATTTATTTTAGCGGCTTTTTGTGTACTTGTGTCAAGTGAGTATTCTATACGCATATTTTTACAACTGTTATATTCAAATTCTGTGTATATAGTACTTATAATCGTGGTCAACTCGTTTCAACGAAGGGCTGGAACCTTTTTTATGTTTGGGTTGACTTGGCCATAGTCAACTATGCTGGTCCTGTGCACGTTCCTTCATAATGTCTGCATCGAGATGTTTTTCTTCACCGCATTAATAAGACCAATGACTAATTTATTCCTTCCTTAGGTGTAGCGTGTACTTTGCGTGAATCTCAAACAAATGATGGAAAAATAGTTGGTGGTACCGAGACGTCCATACAAAATTATCCTTACCAAGTGTATGTGACGTTGAAACAAACTGGTACTAACAAATACTTTGAATGCGGCGGGTCCATTGCCACACAGTATTGTATCCTTACCGCTGCTCATTGTCTTACTGGGTATGAGTATTATTTATATCAACTCAGCATCATCAACTTGCCCTTGTCCATATGGAGAGTCAGTACAGTATGTGCTGCTCTATACATTTCTATCAGCCGTCATATCTGAATCCATTCCCTTCTTAAGCATATCCATCGTATCAACTCTTTTTACTATATTATTAGACCCAGCCACCCCTTTCTTCTTCTCTGCTTTACTGCTTAACAACCTATAATGTTTAATAATTCTCAAAGACAACGAATAAATTACACCATTATCATTTATAAAATAAAAATGTTTCTTACAATCTTAACTAATATGGGCACAAACGTTAGGTTTAGCATGACAGTTTTACTATTGCATAACTTGTTGCTTAACTGAGCTTCATAGTTCAGGTGCTCATAGAGTCCTCTAACACACGTTAGAATCTGTAAATGCATTAAGGTCATGTATAGCGTAACGTATGTGACCTATTTAACATATGAATGATTTCAGAATGGAATCAGCGACTATAAGAGTTGGTAGTACATATCGTTCAAGTGGCGGTAGTACTTACAGTTCGAGAATGCTGATACAACATCCGAGTTACAACACAACAAACAGCGACTACGATGTGGCAGTTATCAGAGTGTTCAGACGTATTAATATAGATGGTGTGAACAGTTCGTTGGTTTACACACCTAATTATAGTTGTGTTGTACCAGCTGGTACCAACCTGACTATCACTGGATGGGGTGATACTAGTGTTAGTATTTTATTAAACTTACATATGGCATAGCGTGCAGTTATTGGAAGTTTATTTTGAGAATATTATATAACGTTTAGATTTATATTTATTACGGTTAGTTTATATTTTAAGTCTAACTTATCGTTATTAATGTTGTCAAAATATTAGGTCGTTTTTAATGTTTCCATGTGAACTAATAAAATTTACTAGTACATTTTTAAGGAGAATATCGTTATTACTTAGACATTTCTTTTTAAAGGTCCTCGCTATTGATATAATTCAGGAGCATATTTTAATTTTACAATGATCCTTCAGGAAGGTGGAACTGACAGCGAAACTTTAAGGGTTACAACGGTTAGTGCAGTTTCTGATGAAGAGTGTAAAAAAACCTATCCGAATTTAACTCCACGAATGACATGCGCTGGAGTCGCTGAAGGTGGAAGGGATACGTGTCAGGTATATTTTTGTTATTGTTTTAATTTCCTTTACGCATTACTGAGCGTAAATGTATTGCAGTTACTTATTCAAAGAATTTCTTCAGGAATCTATTTTGAAGTCTTTATCTATTTACAGGGTGATTCCGGTGGTCCACTTGTTATAACAGGCACGAGATTTCAATCAGGTATTGTTTCGTATGGCAATGGATGTGCGAGACCAAACACTCCTGGAGTTTATACCAATGTTTGTAATAGAAGTATTCAAAGATGGATAAATAGAATGGGATGCTCTTGAATTATTAAATACGCTCAACGTTGATTGTCTTCTGTTCATGATATTGATTTGGAATGTTATTTTATTCACTAACAAATAAATTTTAACCACATTATTTCAACAAATTATGATTAAATGATATTTAATCGCACTTTAGTTGTTATTTTGAATTTTTGACCTCAAGCAGTAATAAAAACTTGAATAGCCTTACCAATGTAAATGCATCTTAATCTTTACAAAGTGGGCTAAATTTAATCTGCATTGACTCTAAGGCAAGGATATAGTTCAAAACGATAGTCGATTAGCGGGATTCGAACCCAACACCAAGTAATTGGTTGTCCGTATACTCAATCATTAGGCTATTGATGCTTCAGTTCAAATTTCTAAGTACCTTAGTAAGGAAACCTTTGTGTCATTACTTAAGACATACGTCTAGAATAAATCTGAGATAACAAAAATGTAAATTATACAAATGAAGATGGAAAGTAAACCCAATTAAAAGCACACAATGGTTATACAGTCCGACAAACATCTGGCCCGATGAGAGAGGCGCTGCCTTCATTACTAAATAATGTAAAACATACTTAAACACAGTAAACATATTAAATAAATAATACAAAACAACTACAATACGACAATGATCTTGTGACACTTTTTTGACATTGACAGAACGGCGTTAGTTAGCTATCATAATTTAGTTTGACTTATGATCTCCGGGTCAAATATCCTTGTCCGTCTATAACTGTGGATTTCGACTGCAGTGACACTTGATACATATGAAAGAGACAACAATATGTAAAAAAGAGACGTCAATATGTGCCAATGAAGAAATAAACAATGTTAGTTGTATGGTCAAAGTAGGATGTCTAGCCCGGTAAGAAAGGTGCTATCTGTTGGTTTTGTCAGAAAATATGTTGAACGTGTCTTGTTGGTTTTAACTACCCTAAAACGAGTATTCATGCATATGCAATTTTTTTTAATATTAGATAAGTAAATTAAGAGAAATTATCATTGAACACTAAAAATTGAAAGTGCAACAATTCAGATAAATGATTTCAGAAAGAAAAATACGATTTTTTTATATTATAACCTAATAGAACAGATAAGCAATATTTCGTTTTTGTTTAATAAACATTTGTAATTGTTTAAATACAACTTATCTTACTATGTAATCTACCTTGGTAGGTGTTGCAATATTTTTTCTTAAATACTGGCAACTTTTAGTGTTTCATTTAATTCTGGTTATTGATAAAATGAATTGTTAGATTATTCTTAATTGCAATACGACTGCACCTATTTGACTAAATTTTAAGGCTGTTTTTGTATTATAAATTATAGTTAAAATCTTAACTTGTTACGTACAAGTTAAGATTTTAACTTGTACGTAACAAGTTAGTGACACCTTTGGTTTGAAAACTGAGAAAATGATTCAATGAAAACATTTTTTTTACAAGGTATTTGGTAATTAATTTTGCTAGTACTCATTTGATAAAAAACATACTTACCATTACTTCCAGTCGTAATCCAAAAACACAATTATCCTTTAATATTTCTAAATAAACCTAATTGCACATATTTTTATTTTTTTATTTGAGATATTTAATAGACAGTTTTTTCAAACGAATTCGTTCAATTTTATCGCTAATTGTTATAACATCGTCATAGTTATAATGCTAACTAGTTCTCGTATAAAGTAACTGTAATTATATTAATAAAAATATTTTTTTTAATTATTAGAGAAGTAAGTATAATTAGATGTAATAGTCTTCTTATCACATGAGGGTACAATTGTTAACAATTAAGAATCATTTGCTATCTTATGGAGGCCACCAGTATCGCATTTGATAATTATAGCAAATAATATATTTAAGAGAGTATCATCAAATGAAGTGACAGATTCCACAACAGCGAAGAAATGGATCAACACGTTCTTATTTTATTGGCTTTTCTCTGTATAGCCACCACAGGTAAATCTTTATAATATTTAGTAATGCTATACGCTATTCCATTTTAGTTTATTTTCTAGTTTAAGACTTCAGTAATTAATGTAAGAAAATGGTTTATTCACTTTTCTCGGCCACGAGAGTGAGCACGTCCAAACACTCTTTTCTCGAAGCGGTTCAGGGCACTTTTGTCACCCCTGTAACTTCCTTGTGGATAAAGATAGTAACTAAGTTGAAATTTAGAACATCATTCATCAATTTTTGGTTTAATATGTATTTTTAGGTGTCATCGGCCGACATTCACCTCGACGAGTTTATAAAACAAATGACGGTAAAATAGTAGGCGGAACTGAGACGACTATTCAGAATTACCCTTACCAAGTGTATATCGTGCTCAAACAAGCGGGTTTAGAAGATTACTACGAGTGTGGAGGCTCGATTGCAACCGAGAGATGTGTTCTCACCGCTGCACATTGTATCACTGGGTACGTATACACACTCTTACTCGAGCTGAGAGCCTAGCACGAAAATTTGCGAGAAAGTTTCGACAAAATTTGTATGATGTCAGCGTAATTTATGCCTGATAAAGGCGCTGTGTAAATCTAATACAAATTTTCGTGCTATGCTCCCTGAATCGCGTGACTAAATATCATATTAGAATAATGAACATCATCCAGACTTTGGTGTATTATTATTATTATCAAAATTATAATTAATTTCTTACAAGAAAAATGTAAACATTCAAGGTATTATAATTTTTTATTAGAAATATTAGTAGACTTTGTTATTTACTAATATTTCCTTTAGCTATTTCAACTAAGCTCAAAGGTTTGTGTTAGGATATGGTACACAACAATAGTCGAATGGCGGGATTCGAACCCTCAACCGCAAGATCGGTAGTCCGTGCCCCAAACCATTAGGCTATTGGCGCTTGATATTGTTTCTATTTTTAAATTTAAAACTAACATATCAAACGTTATTAATGTACTTTAACAAGACAAATTAATAGTGATTTAAATTACTGTTAGGCGACTAGCAATTACATTAATGTGACACTGACATTGACAAATCAATTTAGGCGCATGCGCAAGGTCAAAATAGGCAAGTTATTATAATATCGATTCAAATATTTTCTTCCAAATTAAACTATAAAAAATATTTATCCATTCACTACCATTACGCATTTAATTTACATAGGAAATCGATTAATTCAAATAACAAAGAGCATAACCAGTAAATATAATTGTCAATTTCTGACACCGTTATATTTCAATGACATCGAAAGTTAATAGAAGTTTTCTTGACGTTAAATATGTCAATAAAAAAATTATGCACATGTGCCTAAAGCCAGTAGAGATACAAAATGCAAGACTAACTCTGCGCTAACCCTAGAAGTTCGTGCACGCGCACCTTTGACTAAACTATCCCGCAACTGTTTAGTCGCGCTTTGATTCCTATGAGCTTATTTGTAGATGCGAACTCTAATGGATTTTTAGTTGAGCAACTAAACAGTTGAATTGGTTGCGTAACAATCGACAATCGCACAATCGTGCCATAGTTTAGTCAAATGTGTGCCGCTCGTTCTTAACATTCTTTCATTTATTTTACAGCAAGGAGTCAGTTACAGTTAGGGTTGGCAGTACATATACAACAAGCGGAGGTACCACGTACACTTCAAGGATGCTTTTTATGCATCCTTTCTATAATTCTACAACATTCGATTACGATATCGCCGTGATTAGATTTTTTAGGCGAATTACGATTGATGGGACCAACAGCTCGCTCGCTGACTTACCTAAGAGTAACTGCTCGGTGCCTGTAGGAACCAACCTTACTATAACCGGATGGGGAGATACGAGTGTGAGTATATGATTAAAATTAAGAATAGAAAAGACTTTGGGGTTCACGTTTTAACTTAATATTTAAGCATTTGCGAATATAAGTACATCATAGTTTGTTGTAATTAATCTATAAGTTTTATAAAACGTCTTCTGACGCGAAGTTTAAACATTACGTATTATTTTTATAGGAAAACGGTCAAGACAGTTCAACTTTAAGAGCGGTTACTATTAAAGCCGTGTCTTTCGATGACTGCAAAAAGAATTATACCTACTTAACTCCACGAATGACATGCGCCGGTGTTCCTGAAGGTGGCAAGGATACTTGTCAGGTAATGAATTAATAATGCTGATATTATTGTTTGTTAATTTTCACTATGTTATTATATTTTACACGAAGGCAGAATAGACATTGCAGTAGTGCGTTGTTTTGAACGACCAAACAGTTGCAGCACTGCTATGCTTCAGTGTTCGGCCTTCGTGTGAAACATCGACTTGCGACCCAATGTATATTGCATTTAATAAAATTTATCTACAGGGTGATTCCGGTGGTCCGTTAGCTAAAACTGGTACAAGATCACAAGTGGGAATTGTGTCCCATGGGTACGGATGTGCTCGACCGAACACACCCGGTGTTTACACAAACTTGTGTAACCCTGATATACAGAATTGGTTAAGACTAATGAGATGTCTTTAAAATATCTAATCATGAATTAATTTATTCCGAAGAATTACGGCTTGTTTTATTGGTTCTTGAGAAAGTTACAGCTATGCCAACATGTCTGTCGTTTATTGATTTATTTTAATTTAATACGATATAGACCATCTCTAATTAATTAAACTCAAAAATCTATACGGTATAATACGTAATACTTGGAACTATTTTTTGAAGAAATTTGCTTGATTGAGGCACTGTATACAAATAAATATTTATGCAACATAAATACTTTTTTATTTCATCAAAAATAATTGAAATACGTCTGTACAATATATCCGTCTTAAAATTGTAAAGATAGTATTAACTTAAACATTACAAAAAAAAACTAGATGCCGTATTCCTAAACATATCGAGAGACAGCACAAAAATTGCAATAGACAAAATTCCGGTCGAATTCAGAAAGGGATCCCTTAACATTTAAATAAATGGTACCTGCGAACTTCTCTTGTAGGTTGAAACTTTTTTAATTTCGTCGAAAAGAGCCAGGTGCTCCCGTCAGTTACAATTCTACGGACAGTCTCCGATAGTCTGGGAGTCGGGATAACGCATACCTTATAAAACGTACCACAATCATTTCACTGAAAAGATTCCGTTGATTAGCGGATCCTGAAATTTATTACCGTCTAAATCTTTTTTATTGGACAGCATACTGGACTTTTTAATTCTGGATTGCTATGTGGATAATTTACAACATTACCTTTCAATTATCACGTTAAAAGCTTTAATAAGAGATTATTATCTTCTATACATATATAATAAAATTGGCGTGTCTATTTGTAATATGAAAAGAAAAATTCCAGATTTCGGGAAGATGATGTATTTGCGTTGCTGATACGTTTAATTTTTTTTTGTCTGTCTGTCCGCAACCCGGGTTTGTTCCTGGTAATCTCCGAAACATCTAGGCCGATTTCGACCGGACTTCCACTGAAAGGTAGACATAGACATATTATAGGGATATTTTTTATCTTATTATTGCATGGACGAAGTCGCGGACAACAGCTAGTATTAAATAAGTTATTGACAAAATTATAGACGGACAAATGACATATGTATACAAATGTAGCTCTTTCCTCTTTATAATATTATTATAGATTGTTGCTTTATTTAGGAAAAACAACGATAAATGAAAAAGTAATAAAGCAAGGGATAACTTTTAAGTTAGAGTTAAAAGTTTGTTAGCTTCAATTATATTATTTGCTCCCTTCTCAGGATTATCTTGTTGTTCGTCTGCTTGTTTTGAATAATTAAAGATTAATGTAAATCTTGATGGCTGAGTAATGGATTAAATGAGAAATCTGATGACAAAATGTATTAAAGGTATTTAATTCTTTAACGTTTAATTTTATTTTGGACCTTATAAAGAATAGATAAAGATAGAAGTCTCTAAATAAAAACGTTGATCTCTGTTTCTCGTCCACAGTTCTTTGAAGCAAAGAAGTTATTTTTGACTAGTGTATTTCAAAAATACACATTTTTTTGATAGAGACGACTCATACCAACTTATTCTTTGACTGAAAAATCTTTGGTGATTTTGAGCACACTGACCTCTACACATAGAAAGGCTATAAATAATAGCCTGTCCATGTTTAGAGTAAAACCTGTCATTTCCAAGCAATGACCTATCTATTGATATAAATCAATGTTGCTTGACTAATTAACCAAACCATATTTTGGAAAAATAATTAACGAGTGATCCTACTGTAATCGTTTTTTAGGAAACAAGAATAATTTAAATATTTAACTTGAAAAAGTGTAAAGTTAGTTTTACAAGCTAAACATTTATTCCGTTAGATATTAAAAGATGTTTTGTTTTTAATAAAATGAACAACAGTTTTCCACGTCAAAGTACCGATATGAAAAAGCCGAGGGGATTGTATCTCAGCGTTGAGATAAGGCATTTAATTTCCTTTCCTAGACAGACTGATGACGGAAAAGACGGCTACTTTCATTTAAAATTAAAACAGATATTTCTTTTACTCTACTATCTTTTCTCATGATCTACGAAATAAAACCGACATCTTTTGTTTAAAAATTGAATAACGTCGAACAAAAATCTATACTTCTATACTACTATAATAAAGCGTAAACACACACTTCTTTGTTGCCTAAGATGTCAGCAATTACATCATATTTTTGAATAACTCTTTTTTTAATAAAAAGCCGTACACTTACGTCACGCTTTAGGCTATATATTTTCACGCCATTAAACTTAGGTGGTAAATATTTTGGATAAAAACCCTAATGTGGGAAAGAGACCATAAGTTGCTGCCAACATCAAAAAAGAAATATTGCTAAGGTTTGTCATGTCATGTCATTTTGACATTTGCTATTGATAATTTGACAAATGTAAACAATGAAACAAAGTTTTTATAATTCCACGCGGATGAATCCGCACGCGAACAGCTAGTCTAATATAAACAGCGAGGTACACTTTTGTCTAAACTATCGCACAACTGTTATGCGATTATCAATTGTTCCGCAGCCTATTCAACTGTTTGCACAACTAAAAATCGAGTAGTGTGCGCACCTCCAGATTCATCATCACTATCAACTTGCCCTTATCCCTTATGGAGGGTTGGCACAGTATGTGTTGCTCTTCCATACATCTCTATCAGCCGTCATATCTGAAACCACTCCTTTCTTAAGCATATCCTCTTTTACACAATCCATCCATACTTTCTTCGGTCTTCCTCTTCCTCTGTAGCCATCCACATTCATTCTTAACACTTTCTGGTTTATGTCCCCATCGTCTCGTCGCATAACATGTCCATACCACGCTAACCTTTTGCTTCTCAATTTCTCCACCACTGGCGCTACTTTCAAACTTCCTCTAATATACACATTCTTAACTTTATCCATTCTTGTCACACCACACATCCATCTTAACATACGGATCTCAGCCACATGAAATCTCCTTTCATCCGCAACTTTGGTGGCCCAATATTCAGATCCATACATTACGACATACAATGCGCACCTCCAGATTAGCTCGTAGAAATCAAAGCGTGACTAAATAGTTGTGCGATAGTTTTTTTTAGATGTGACCACGCTCTTAGGATCATAAAAAAGTAAACTGTAGCGTTACTATAGAGAAATTAAAAATGATTCAAGAAAATGTTGTAAATGTAACGTAAATGTAGTTTCTAACAATTGCATAAGTCTATCATACCATTACTAAAGTTAAAAGAGATTGATGATGTGCCACAATTACTATAATCGATTACGCACAGATTTTTTTTCGATCGAAAAGCCTTTGAAATATCAAGGAAATGCTTTGTTTTGTTTCACAAGATAAATCATAGTACAGTTAGAAGTGACTGTAGGTGGACAGTACAAATATTGAATGAACGTAATAAAATATTGCTTAATAAATTACATATTGTAGTTTGTGTAAAAATATATTTATTAAATTTAACTTGTAGTTTCTTACGGTTACTTTAAATACACAGTTTAACGACCTCTAGAATCCATAGCTTAATAATAGAAACACACACAATAATTAACTTCCTTTTTGAAGTTGGTTAAAAATAATAGAATCATTTTTCATCTCATGTGAACTTAAAGTAAAACGTCTTTTTAATACATTAATTAGATGGATGGATGGATGTTTGTTAGAATTTGACTACTAAATAGCTGCAGGGATCTCGATGAAATTTTACTTATATGTAAGTCTGGAAGAACACATAGGCTACTTACATTTGTTTTTATAATTCCACGCAAAGTCGCAGGCGAAAGCCAGTAATAAATGACTTACTTATTTTACAATAAAATGTTGTATTCTGTTTATTCGTTGTTCGGAGATAAAGTTTATCATTTGAAATAGCGAAATTGACTATTTCGTTTTATCACGATCCATTTAGTTGGGGATGACAGGGAGGGTGAATTGGGCTAGTGCACGGGCTCGCTACATCCGCTCTCTGAAAGGTAATCATAAAATCTTCGATATTGCAGCGTTGCTGCACTTTCAAGGAATTGTTATTATAAAGTTTTCGCCGAAAGATATTTTTTGCTATAAACGCAATGTGGTGCCAAAGTTATTTCGTAAAAGATATTAGAATAATAAATTTTATATTACATTTGAAAAGAATTTAGAAATACTGTATCATAAAACTGTACTGCTAGAGGAAATTGTCCCTTTTCTGCACGTTTTCAACTCTGTCAATTATTTAGAATGGTTTAGCTTATATGAATTACAATAAAATGGTATTAACGAAAACGGTCTAGCGTTCGCAGAGAGGTTATTGAAACATTTTTTTTTTTCTTTTTTTTTTTTTTTTTTTTTTTTTTTTTTTTTTTTTTTTTTTTTTTTTTTTTTTTTTTTTTTTTTTTTTTTTTTTTTTTTTTTTTTTTTTTTTTTTTTTTTTTTTTTTTTTTTTTTTTTTTTTTTTTTTTTTTTTTTTTTTTTTTTTTTTTTTTTTTTTTTTTCGATCGAAAAGCCTTTGAAATATCAAGGAAATGCTTTGTTTTGTTTCACAAGATAAATCATAGTACAGTTAGAAGTGACTGTAGGTGGACAGTACAAATATTGAATGAACGTAATAAAATATTGCTTAATAAATTACATATTGTAGTTTGTGTAAAAATATATTTATTAAATTTAACTTGTAGTTTCTTACGGTTACTTTAAATACACAGTTTAACGACCTCTAGAATCCATAGCTTAATAATAGAAACACACACAATAATTAACTTCCTTTTTGATGTTGGTTAAAAAGAAAAGAATCAGTTTTTCTTATCACGTACGTTATGCTAATATACAGTAGGTTCTCTATGAACGCGGTTTATTTGGGTTCGGAATATATTTTCCCCTTCGTTTTGGAAAATTATGAAATGTTTTGTATGGAAAGTCATTTGTGATAGTGTGTGCATACATTTAAATCTTAATCTATGAGTAGGTGAATTGACTCTTCTACGAGTGTTTACTCTGTGGCGCGTGACTTAAGAAAGTCTTGGCTGGAACGATGAGTAAAAGTCACATTACGAATGAAAAACCGCGGGATTGTGGTAATTGAAAATTCTCTGTGTAATATACGACTTGCAATTTCAGGGCGGGGCAATTCGGCACGGTCCTACAGGGCGGAGCCATTTTTCTTTACGTTTAACGATATTATTTAACGCCACAAATTTTGCCATTTTTCTTATGGCCAGACCTGCGGGCAATTTCATTATGGTAATCGCACATTATTTTACTTTTAGCTTACAAAGCGTTGGTAGTTGTTTTAATGAAAAAATTCGGTCTGAGGGCCGCGGTGCTATGAAAAATCTAAATATGTACAATTGTTATTTTTTCAGTTTAAGTAGAATAAATTCGAAAGCTTGATTGTGATTTTACTTTAAAATAAAACCAAGTGTCTTAGTTACTTTTTATCTATACTAATATTAGAAGGAAAAATTTGTATTTTTGTATGTATTGAAATACTCAAAAACTACTGGGCCGATTTCAAAAATTCACCATTAAAAGCTACGGCATAAGTGGATATATAGGCTACATTTTTTATTATTTTTTTAATGTCACGAGGGTGAAGTCGCGACTATCTTGTGCCATAATATAGTGCTATATAGAAAAACCTATGCTTATCTTTATAAAAACAATGATTTTCTTTAACTATCGTTACACGTTATGTTTAGAATAAAACTAAAACACTTAATTGCAGCTAAAAACCTAAAATAGTTGAAGCATTTAAACAGTACAAGAAGACGATAAATAAGGATTGAATACAGAATTCTTGTAAAGGAATAGTGAGCGTTGAATTTTAATTAAAATACGACTCATCGATGGACCGGATTAAGCATTTTAAATGAGAAACAGCAAGTAGCTGAAGTTCTCAACTATTTTTAGATTTATTCATTTCTTTGGCGTTTGTTTAATCTTGATAGCTCTAGCTCAAAGACACATTTAAATCCTACGCCTTATAAACGAGGACTCGATTAAAAATAACTATTATTGAATTAACATTTCAAAGAAATGCAATTTCTGAACGGAATGTTTATTTGTTGTTTTCAAGAAATGCGATTGAAATTGTTTGAAGCAAAGAGATGAATGAGGATTAAAACAAAGTCTTCGACGTCACCGGGGGAGGTCGATAGGGTAGCCCTCCTTAAAGAATCTACGGTAATGGTAGCTGCCGCCTCCCCCTAGACCTGGCTTAAATTATTAGCTAGACGACCGTTCAAAAGTTATTATAATGTCCTTAAGTTAGTTCTATGTTAATATTTTCAATAATATTAATTACTAGCTGTTGCTCGCGACTTCGCCCGCGTGAAATTACAAATATAACCTATTACGTTCGCCCTTTTTTCAACCTATTACCAAAAGTATTAACTTAGTAGTAATCTACGTAATAACAGAAATCTACCGATGCAAGATTCCAAATTTCTAAGCCCGGTAGCTTGAAAGCTGATTTTTCGGTTACCCTTATTGTTTGTGTTCGCGTTATCTTCTAAACTATTAGTCCAATTTAAATACTGTAAAGGACAATTTTATTCTACATTAAATTCTCCTGATAACAAACGCATTTATTTGGATAAGGATTAATATTGAAACCAATAAAAGAACGCTGCAAATAGCGTAGGGTTTTTAATTCATTTTGTAAACAAAAAAGTGGTTATTGTAAGAAAACCGCAAAAGATAGATATATGCTATCGCGGACTTTTCTGTAGAACTTTTTGAGATCTACAATTCTTTCATACATCATTTTTATATAGCTCTAACAGTTTAGGCAGCGTAAGCCGAGAAAAGTTAAAGTTTAGTGAATTTTTAACGGCGGCGTCCAGAAACACGCTGTTTAATAATAGTTCCTAAACATTAGTAATAATAAAATATAGCCTATGTTACTCACAGATAAATTACCTTTCTGATGGTGAAAGAATTTTTTAAATCGGCCCAGTAGTTTTTGAGTTATTTCAATACATACAAAAATACAAAGTTTTCCTCTTTATAATATTAGTATAGACTAGCTGTTGCTGTTGAAATTAAAAAAATAGCCTATGTTACGCACAGATGAATTACCTTTCTAACGGTGAAAGAATTTTTTAAAATCGGCCTAGTAGTTTTTGAGTTATTTCAATACATACAAAAATGCAAAGTTTTCTTCTTTATAATATTGATATAGATATAGATAGAGATATAGATATAGATATAGATATAAGATATAGATATAGATAGAGATATAGATATAGATATAGATATGATATAGATATAGATATAGATATAGATATAGATATAGATATAGATATAGATATAGATATAGATATAGATATAGATATAGATATAGATATAGATATAGATATAGATATAGATATAGATAAAATGCGACGAGCATAGTAACAGTTTACTCAAACTTAGTAACTTTATAAAAGTTTTAATAACTTAAAAATATGATTTAACACGATTTCTAGATTGTTTCTATGTTCAATTTTTCTTGCATTAAAACTTAAGTTAAGATGCCCCGGGGTACAGAGTTAGGGAAATAGAAGTGCAAATGCAGGGAAAAGATACCTAGTGTATCGTAAAACGTTGCTTAAATTAACTTAATGGATCTTAGGATTGTACTTTTTATCCTCGCAGCGACTGCTCTACTAAACTTTCCTTAATTATCCCAGGAGATAATTAACATGCGAGGAATTTCTTTGCCCCGTGTTAATGAAATCTTTTATTACAGAGACGTAATTGTGAAACATTAATATTCTTTTTTTCATTTCTAACTATGCAACTTACAGTTTGTTGAAGATATTTTTTTTTTCAGATTAGATTAAATACTCTTTATTCTTAGTTAATTATTACAAATGTTTGTTAATAAATTACTTTTCAATTCATATACTTAAGTTTAAATTTTTTCAAACTTAGGACACTTGACGTTAACGCAGGGTTTTTTTGCTATTAAAAAATTAATACATTTATTTCTATGGTGACCTATGTAGGGATTGACTTTTTTATATTATTATTATCAGATTGTAGAATCAAATATGGGCATGATTCAAAACAAAATAGAAAATCGTGATTAAGCAATAACAGACGGGTATTTCCACAAAAAAGTCTGTGATATTACATCGAATTCGTTAGTTCACGGTCATACCAAAATCTAACGAGAAAAAAGTATAAAAGGTTAATGACAGATTATTTGTTCGGTATTATGTAATCATTACAGGTTTTGTTAGCATATATCGTGTAAACATTCAAACCAATCAATGCAAATATTTTCGCTTCTTAATATTTTTGTTTTTCACTTCGTTAGTATTCGTGCATATTTTTAAGTCACGATATTTGAAAATAGAATTATTTTAAAACAATAATTAAAATGAATATTTAACATTCATTTTAAATACTTTTCATAAAAATGTACGTTAAAAGTACCCTTTTTATCACAAAAGAAAATTCATAATTAACGCGCGAGATGTCAGAAAAATAGCCTACGTTTTTAATTTTAACAATTTCGCTGTTAGAATAAAGCCCTGGTTGAATATAAAGGACTCTAATTATCTACGTTTTTATTAAGCCTCAAGAACATCATATTTTTTCTGAATCTTACTTTATCTATCAACTCTATGACGCAAAATTAATTGCGACTAAAACATATAATAAAATAGAATCTATGAAAAATGATATGATTTCTATACATATTTTCCGTTTTCATATATTTAAAAGTAAATGAAACTATTTAATTCTTTATATTAATTCCGCCCAAATAGTAACAAAGGCCCTCTATTTCTTTATATCACCAATTCCAATTTATTCGTACTTAAACGCCACCTTTTCCTTGTCTTTTCAAATCGGTATACTCCGCTTTAACCCCTTTCAAAAGTTCCTTCATAATATGCACGGAGGTCGCTTAACTTAAGCCTTTTATTGAGATTCACCTTTGAAGGCAATTTCGCCCGCTCTGCTTTATTACTTTTTTTACTATAAGAAATTGTTCATCGGTGCTGAAAGATCTTTACTCTCAAAGACGATAAAGGATCTTTACTTAGTCTTGCAGTTCTTTAGCTTTGTTAGATGTTTGAAAGTTTTGAAAATTCAATGAGTGCTTTAAAACATTCACAACTGTTCAGAGCAAACTACAACCTCTTCGGCTGACAAGAAGTATGAATACAGCCAAAGAGGTTGCGTACTGGCCACCAAGACTTTTGCATATTTGGTGATTAAAAAGATGTAGTAAAAAACAGAAGAAGGAAAAGATGCGTATAACAAGCAAGATGTGATCGATATAGTTTTCAGTTATTTATTGTAAATTTGTAAATAAGTTTAAAATAAAAGTTGTTTTGGTTTAAGAAATGTTTTGTATTTTTGGCTGCTGCGCTGTCGGTAACAGCATTATATAAATGTTCTTGTACTAAAAATAACGAGTACACGTTTTCATATTATATATTTTGAACAAATATTTGGATTTATTATTGGAGCTTTTCGCCAGTTAACTGTAGGCGTATGTCTATAAATTATTTAAAGTAAACTGAAAAATGAACACGGAATGATATCTCTGGGTCACCGGTACATTATCATTCATAGTAGTACCATTAATAATGTTTTTTTCTATCTCAAGGCAACACATAACAGAACACATTAATTATTCTGGCGACAGTAATCGCCAATCGCTATCTAACGATTCAATTATACATCTACCTATCTATCTATACTATTATAATAAAGCGTAAACACACACTTCTTTGTTGCCTAAGATGTCAGCAATTACAGCATATTTTTAAATAATACTTTTTTTAATAAAAAGGCCTACACTTACGTCACGCTTTAGGCTGTACTACATTTTCACACCATTAAACTTAGGGGGTAAATATTTTGGATAAAAATCCTAATGTGAGAAAGAGACCATAAGTTGCTGCCAACATCAAGGAAGCAAGGCCATGGTTTGACATCATGTCATGTCATTTTGACATTTGCAATTGATAATTTGACCAATGTAAACAATAAAATGAAATTTTTATAATTTCATGCGGATGAAGTCGCATGGGAACAGCTAGTAATTTATAAAACAAAATATCATAATAGGAACGTGGTGGAAAATGTCACCTACTGTTGTAAAATGGATTTTTTATGCCACTCAGAAAATATTCGTACGTTTTCAACGTATAAAATATAGATTCCTACACACTTTAATATCTTTATGATTTTCTATATCAGTTATATCGATAAACTATTCGCTTCGTGTAAGTTACACCTGTTTGAAGGCAAGGGAAACTTTACGAGGGTCAGTTTGCGAAACAATCGCACTAAATATTAAACCGCAGCGAACAATGCGAGATCTCGTTGTCGCAGAGCAAAAACTCGTCTAATTTATGGTATAAAGTTTTATAAAGCGGTATTATTGGGATGCCCAAAGCCAATTTACGCCTTTTGTTTGAGACCGTTTTAATAGGCAGCATCTGTTATTATTTGAATAAGCATTGAAACATTTTTCTCATATAAAAATTTAGCTGTGTCTTCACAGAAAATAACCTTATTTTTTCAATGTAAATTTCTAGGTCTTAATATGATTTAAGTGTGAATTAATCAAATATTAATAGAACAAAAAAAATGTGCTATGTAGTGATTGGTTTATTTTCAGAGTAAAAGATTACCTCAATCTATGATTTTGCTATTGCTAAACAAACCACGGGTATGTTTTTGAAAGACTACTAGAATTTAATTAAATTCTACAATCTTTATTTAATCCGATGATTTATTACTTATTGTAATAAGAAATTATTTGACGGTTATTCAATAGCAAATAGTAAATTGCTCAGTGATTATCCGGAACAAGAAAAATAAATACACGTAAGTCAATGTCCTAATAATGTGAGTTAATATATGCTTTACGAGGTGTTAGCGACAAGGTTACTGTCATTATGAATTAATGTTAGACTGGAACGTATTCTTGGCGTGCTTACATTTCTATAATCAATTGCATTTGGTTGGATTTGATTTATTACCTAAGCAATGCTAATAACTATCGTAATGAAAAACGAATGGCTTAGGTTTTATGTACCCGACCGATTCTGGAGTTTTTTTTCACGGGTTTATGTAACTTGGTGTATTTATTTGTACTATTCGATTGGGCTTCATCTACCTTATACGGCTGAACCGATTAGATAGCGTCTTTAAGTAAATGATTCCTCGACGTGATAGTAACTTAATTGGATGTTTTAGTTTTTTTATTAACAATCAGTTATCAATATCATAGCTTGATAGTGATATTATCATATGTAAAAAGGGCACAAACAAGAAGGAGAGTGCGAAGAAAGTGAAAGGAATTAATTAAAACTGAAAATGAAAATTAAACATTAAATAAATAGCCTAGCAACGTTAGGAGATTTATTGGAAGAATGAAAGATTTTTACAACAAAGAATGAAATTAAAATCTTATATTCTAACTAGCTGTTGCTCGAGACTTAGTCCCCGTGGAATTAAAAAAAGACATAGCCTATGTTACTCACAGATTAAGTACCTTTCTAATAGTGATTTTTTTTTAAATTGGCCGAGTAGTTTTTGAGTTATTTCAATACATACAAAAATACAAATCTTTCCTATTTATGATATCAGTCTAGATTATTAAAATCTATAAAAAAGTACATTAAAAAGAAGGCTAATTACGTCGTCAACAATATACATAATGCTTCCTCTATATGCCAACGGTAGCTTTTTCAATTGAAATATTTATATGATTGTATTCTACCGAATCATTATATTTTATCCGATCCGCAATTTATTAAGCTATAAATAAACTTTTCGTATCGTAAGCAAAACTAAGCGTATAATTTCAAAATCCAATTTTCTATTGCAGTAACTCTTGGCTCCTATTCAACTCAACATTGTTGTACCGCATTTTGACGTATACAAGTATAATCCCTAAGGTTCTTGTGATATCCAACTATTCCTAAACTTGTATTATTTTCGCGGTTTCACAGCGAGTGGTTTATATAAAGTTTTAAGTACAAAGATGGTTGAGTGTAGATGTTGTGAATAATGCAAACGGTTCATCTGCGTTACCTGACGAGACAAACTTAACTTTGCCCGGTCCCGTATTCATAAATAAATTAAAATAATATTGAGGAGGCGTGCTACGCTAAGTCTCGCTTTACTTTACTGAATTGTCGCTGTAATTTAATTTCAACATTCTCGAAGATGCTTTCATTTATTTGAATAATGTTTTACTTAATATAAGAAATCGTTTAACCTTATTTTTTTACTTGTATATCTTTGAACTCAGATAGTACAGAACTTGAAGTACATAGAATCAGTCTAAAATGAGAAAAATATTAACTTTTTTAAAAAAAGAACACTTTTTCATGCCATAAACTTTTTATGTATTAAAAAAAAATAGAGAAATTATAACTATTTGCAATGATATAGCATTGTGTTAAGTTAAGTTTCGTTGCTCGGTTAGTAAGTAAAAACTTTGTATTTAACGGTAGCTATTGAAAAAGGAAACAATTGGTTTTAATAATGTGTGAATACCGTTTGTATTCAAACAATCATGGACGTGAAGTATTGATTTGTCTGGCCTAATGAATAGAAACAGTTGCGAATTGATACGTTTGGGAAACAAAAATCCATTGAGCATTGAATTGTTTTGAAGGTTTTTATTACATTGCAGGTATAGATTGTTAGATAGTTATTTTAACTAGTTTGAATAAATACATGTTTTTATTGTTTCAAATCAGAAATAACTTTTATAGATAAAAATAGAATTCTGTATATCATACTAATATTATAAATATGAAAGTTTAGATGGATGGATGGATGTTTGTTACGAGTTTGTAACCTAAACGGCTGAACGTATTTCGATTAAATTTGGTATAGATGTAGAGGATAGTCTGAAAGATCACATGGGTTACTCACCTTTGTTTTTTTTTTAATTCCACGCGAACGGAGTCGCGAGCGAATGATAGTGTTTTTATAAATAAGTACCATCGCAACCTAATATAATTCTATTGTTCAGCTTTTATTAATGGGATTCTGTTCACATATGCTCGTTTATTTTTTTTATGGAGAAGGGCTAGATTAACGGATCACCTAAAATTATTTGATCCGATTCCCATGGAAAATTGTTTATCCTTCAATAATGTTAAAGGGCATCTTTGTGTCTTAAGAAAATTAAATCTTGATGACACAACATAGGTTATCCAAAAGTTTCATAACCGCTGTGAAAAGGAACATATAAGTTCCAAATGAAACTCATTTGGTGAACTGAAACCGAAGGAACTTGCCTCATTCTGGGAGCAAAGATATAAAGACTCGTGTTAGATATTGCGAGTTCTTGTGGCGTATGTTTTTGAAAAGGGAAAAGTTACTCGTGCATTTATATTCTCTTTGTTTGTTTACAATGGACTCTGAATGTTGAAAGTGAAAACTTATGTTGTTTATAACCTAAAAACCTTTGTAAAATACATTAATTAACCTAATTAACTTTCATAACGAACGTGGATTCCAACCAGCATCTGACACGGATTTTAATATATTTAAATGTAACACCTTTAATCTAAAAAGTTAATATTTACACAGCTTTCAGGAAATTAGGAGACTCATGTATAATAAAGACTATTCATATTACTATAGAAAATTTAATTTTTCCCAAATTAAATTGTTTTAATATTGATTTTAGAGTAATTTTCGAGTTGTACGGTTTACAGTCCTCGAATATAGTAAGCATTGTTCGAATTGTTGTTGTTAAAGTTAAGTTTGGAACAAATCTATGACCGCGGGTGCCGGCGACCACTCCGCAACCGTCTGTCAGAACTTGCTTTGAAATAAACTACAGTTTAAACAACCTAAACTAATGAATTGTTTGAAAACTTCTGCATGTAATTAAATTAACAATAATTTTACAACTTGCTCGCAGTTTTCTTTACACACGCAAGTTGTCTAGACTTTCCGATGTTTGTTTTACAACCAAACTCAATAATCTACCCTCAAGATACATCTAATTTTTTTTTCAAATACTTCGTATTAGACATTAGCTTTCGCCCGCGACTCCGTCCGCGTTAAATTAAAAAATAATATAAAACATAGCATATGTGACTCACTGACAACGTAGCTTTTTAATGGTGAAAGAATTTTTGAAATCGGCCCAGTAGATTTTGAGTTATTTCATTACAATCAAACAAACAAAGTTTTCCTCTTTATACTATAGATTAGAGGGAGTAAAAAAATGAACACAAAACGGTATGTATCAATCAGCATTGCTTACAAACTGACAATGAACTTTTCAAACTAAAGCAATATTTTACTAAAATAAGTTTATTCTTGCGGAACCATAACAGAATTCGTTTTACAAAATTCAATTACGAGTCGAGCATGGCTTACCGTGGGAGTTATAATTTATCACACGCGATATACGTTAGCACAATTTTAGAAGCTATCAAACTTTATCCTTAGACAATCGAATCGCGCAAGAATAACCATGAGTTTCCACTACTGAAACATTTAACATCAAAATCTCCTTCATTCTCCTGGAAAATTCTATAACTATACTAACGGCCGGCGACTTAGCGTAGAAAACATTGGAGCATCTATCAGCTACGTTCCTGTCAGGGTCCCATCAAAAAGGCCCAGCCGTTGTGAAGATTATCTGAAACAATATCAGCCTTGTGAACAGATGGTAATTTTGTTTAATACAGACTCTCCAACTTTATTATATGTATATACTAACTTTCACCCGCGACTCCGTCCGCGCGGTATTAAAAAAAACAAAAGTGAATAGCCTATGTGTTCTTCCAGACTATCTGGTACATCTATGCCAAATTTTATCGAAATCCCTTCAGCCGTTTGGGCTACAAACTCTAACAAACATCCATCCATCCATCCATCCATCCATCCATCCATCCATCCATCCATCCATCCATCCATCCATCCATCCATCCATCCATCCATCCATCCATCCATCCATCCATCCATCCATCCATCCATCCATCCATCCATCCATCCATCCATCCATCCATCCATCCATCCATCCATCCATCCATCCATCCATCCATCCATCCATCCATCCATCCATCCATCCATCCATCCATCCATCCATCCATCCATCCATCCATCCATCCATCCATCCATCCATCCATCCATCCATCCATCCATCCATCCATCCATCCATCCATCCATCCATCCATCCATCCATCCATCCATCCATCCATCCATCCATCCATCCATCCATCCATCCATCCATCCATCCATCCATCCATCCATCCATCCATCCATCCATCCATCCATCCATCCATCCATCCATCCATCCATCCATCCATCCATCCATCCATCCATCCATCCATCCATCCATCCATCCATCCATCCATCCATCCATCCATCCATCCATCCATCCATCCATCCATCCATCCATCCATCCATCCATCCATCCATCCATCCATCCATCCATCCATCCATCCATCCATCCATCCATCCATCCATCCATCCATCCATCCATCCATCCATCCATCCATCCATCCATCCATCCATCCATCCATCCATCCATCCATCCATCCATCCATCCATCCATCCATCCATCCATCCATCCATCCATCCATCCATCCATCCATCCATCCATCCATCCATCCATCCATCCATCCATCCATCCATCCATCCATCCATCCATCCATCCATCCATCCATCCATCCATCCATCCATCCATCCATCCATCCATCCATCCATCCATCCATCCATCCATCCATCCATCCATCCATCCATCCATCCATCCATCCATCCATCCATCCATCCATCCATCCATCCATCCATCCATCCATCCATCCATCCATCCATCCATCCATCCATCCATCCATCCATCCATCCATCCATCCATCCATCCATCCATCCATCCATCCATCCATCCATCCATCCATCCATCCATCCATCCATCCATCCATCCATCCATCCATCCATCCATCCATCCATCCATCCATCCATCCATCCATCCATCCATCCATCCATCCATCCATCCATCCATCCATCCATCCATCCATCCATCCATCCATCCATCCATCCATCCATCCATCCATCCATCCATCCATCCATCCATCCATCCATCCATCCATCCATCCATCCATCCATCCATCCATCCATCCATCCATCCATCCATCCATCCATCCATCCATCCATCCATCCATCCATCCATCCATCCATCCATCCATCCATCCATCCATCCATCCATCCATCCATCTAAACCTTTATTTTATCCTCATTATAGTAGTTTTTTAGAAAACCAAAAAATTTAAAATATTGGTTGTTATCGATATAATGTTGCCTCTCTTTGCAAATATTATGCGTTTTGGCCTATACGATATTGTGATGTGGTTTTTCTTGGGTGTTAAGTACAATGAATTTAGTGCACTACTCGTATTAGTACATTAAAATTACTTAAAACACATAATCGGATCTGACGGTTAAATTGAGTAAGTCCCCTACTAAACTGACCTTATCTTATGATTGATTGTGACAAATTTAACCCAGGCTTGTGGAGTGCCTTTCCCTCTTTCCACTTTTAAAGATTGTTTCCGAGATAAATAAAATTAATTGCGGATCGGTTCTTTACGTGCATGCAATGTAATTTAACAATGATTACGAAAAATAATTTTATCACGTAGTCTACAATTATTTATAAGGTGAATAAAAATTGGGTATATTAATAAAAATACTTTTGGAAAATGGATTTCTGTGATCGAAATTTAATGTGTAAAAAGTTATCTATGCTAATATTATAAAGTGGAAAGATTTGTATTTTTGTATGTATTGAAATAAGTCAAAAACTACTAGGCCGATTTTATTCGTTAACCTTTAGAAAGGTAATTTATCAGTGAGTAACGTAGGCTATTTTTTTTTAATTTCACGGGGACGGAGTCGCGAGCAACAGCTAGTATTTAATAATGTAATACACATAAACCTTTATTAAGATTTACTAACTACATATTAAACCCATCAGATACAGATATCAGTAACTTAAATGAACAACTTGATCAATTAGAAACAAACAAAACAAAAGAAACAAAAAAAAACAACCTATGTGAGGTTGTTTTTTTTTTGTTTAAAAATCTTACTAAAACTACTCTTAAAATTTTTCTTTGGTGTTTATATTTTCTTTAAATTTATGTCCATTCTCAACAAAACTACGCTACAAATACAGCAAAATTGAAGTAACAAGTTTGCTTTGCAAAACGTTTACTTTCGTTAAAGGAAGTGAAGGAAATTTTCAACAAGTTGGAGTAAGTCTCGCTGAGAACCGACGCAGTAACTTCATTTCGAGTCTGAGCGAAGATATCACAACTTATACACCAACTTCTGTTAAATATTAGGAGCGTGAATACTCACGTGTTTGTCACTAAACAAACATGAAACTCATCCTGTTAGTATTCATTGTGAAGGAAGGTATATACCTATTTGTTTAGACTACAATCATACGTAAATAATTTACTTAAAACAGATTTATTTACATTAATTGAAAGTTAAGTATGTATGTTTTCACCTAGATTAACAGATCAATCATTTTTATACATAACTAGCTGTTCGCGTGCGGATTCATCCGCGTGCAATTATAAAAACTTTGTTTTATTGTTTACATTTGTCAAATTATCAATAGCAAATGTCAAAATGACATGACATGACAAACCTTAGCAATCTTTCTTTCTTGATGTTGGCAGCAACTTATGGTCTCTTTCCCACATTACGGTTTTTATCCAAAATATTTACCACCTAAGTTTAATGGCGTGAAAATATATAGCCTAAAGCGTGACGTAAGTGTACAGCTTTTTATTAAAAAAAGAATTAGTCAAAAATATGCTATAATTGCTGGCATCTTAGACAACAAACAAGTGTGTGTTTACGCTTTATTATAATATAGTATATAGTATATAGTATAGCGTATAGTATATAGTATATAGTATATAGTATATAGTATATAGTATATAGTATATAGTATATAGTATATAGTATATAGTATAGATATAGATATGGGGAACCAAACTATTTTTTCTTTCAAATAAAATAATGCACTCACGTCTGTTTAATATGAAAGTGAAAACTTTTCAATGCTCTTTTCGTTCTGATTTAATCTCAGAAGTGTGGTTCGAAAACTTTAATTGTCCGTTAAGCTACGCTCTCTCGATCTACCGGCAGACGGAGTTCAAAGGAGGCTCCTATCACGCTATTGCATCTAAAGGTACATTTTTAGACTTGAGTCCCAATACATAAGCGATGTTCATTAATTCAAATGTTAATATTGTCCTTTAAAATATATATTTTGTTGCAGTTTTGGTGCAGTAGATACCTATAATGAAGTGATGTTTTAAATAATAATGCTTGGGTTTCAAATTTTTAACCAAAATTGTTTCAAAGCCTCGTTTAACAGATAAAGAGTTTTACATACATATATTTTTGATGTGGTCTTTTTGTAACAATTTTTAATTTAATGCGTTTATTTTTTAATCCGCTATTCTCTCGTAACTCAGGCTGTATGCAATGTAATCTGCAAGCTCTGAACTGTACGGTAACAAAGAAGTCAGCGAACTTTCTCATCGTTTGAAATTTTCCAGTACTCCGGATTACCTGGTATCGAATACTTGGACTTGCTAACTTATCGACATTTAATTTAAGACGTTAAACAAATTCTGTTCGCCTTCTTAAAGCAATTTAAATTTTATACACTAAGAAAACTCTCTGTTGTAGTTTACTGAAGTAAATTACCTTTTGATTTGTAAATTTTTATTACTAGCTATTGCTCGCGACTTTGTCCGCTTGGAATTAAAAAAGTAAGTAGCCTATGTGTTCTTCCAGACTATTCTATAGGTATAGTTGTACCAAATTTTATGGATATACGTTTAGCCATTAAGGCTACAAACTCTAACAAACATCCATCCATTCATCTAAACTTTTACATTTATAATATTAATAAGATAAATCGCGTAAAATACGAAAGAAAATATTTATGCATAGCAAATTTTTACTCGATAAAATAATTCTTAATTCAGACGTTTGGAAAAGCATTTCCAAATTATAAAATTTACAGCTTAATAGTATGATAGTAAAATTTCCTTCACAGTTATAATAACCTCATATATTATAAAAGCAAGCGTTTTGTAAAGTCGGGATTGTTGCCAAAATTTAAATAACTTTATAGATGTTGGAGGTATTATTTATTTAGTAGCAATATAATGCACTTAAAAAATTTATATAATTTACAAATCTACTGATCAATAACAATGCTATTAAAATTAATGTTTTAAGATTTTAAAATATTTATAGTAACAAGTTCTTAATTACAGCTAGTCATAACAAGAACAATTGTTTGTTACACACGCTTAGTAAAATTTATCTTAATTTAAATTGTCCAGCAGACGTGTAACATATGAACAACTTGCCTTTGTGTCGCGTCAGGTCACTGTACACACTGGGAGCTGACGCTGTTTACATTACAAGCTTGGATACGTTTAATTACACACTATTGCTACAGAGTGTTGTAATTGTTAATACTATGTAAGTTAAGCGTACTATATGATAAGATTAACTAGCAAATCTACTGCTAGATATTGAATATATCCTAAGATATAGCTTACATTTTAATTAAAATGCTTAATATTAGTACAACAGAAATATCATACTTAATATTATAAATGTGAAAGTTTAGATGGATGGATGAATGTTTGTTAGAGTTTGTAGCTTAAACGGCTAAACGGATTTCGATGAAATTTGGTATAGATCTAGAGGATACTCTGGAAGAACACATAGGCTACTTATTTTTCTTTTTTTTAATTCCACGCGGACGGAGTCGCGGGCGAAAGCTAGTAAAGTATAAAGCCCGCTATACACGCACAGTATTATCAAACAGATAAATCTAACGTGCGTAGACAAAACTGAGAACAGAACAGTTCCCAGTTTTTTTAGATTTATCTAAACGATCAGACTGTTCAGACAAAACTGTGTGTGTAGCGAGCTTAAAAGGCAATATTTTTGTATAAAAACGAATTGACTTAAGTGTACTAAAAAGGAAAACACCTGCGTCCCGTCATAACCCACTTATATCGGTGTTTTTCTCTGAGATATATTGTGACAAATTGTCCTCGGACCCGAGTCACGCTCGAGCCCGCTACGTTTAAAGGCCAAGTTGATATTAACTGTCATTTCATAACGTTTTCACGACCATTATCTTGTGGTTACGAATGTAGCAATTTCAGATATTGTAGCTATCATTAGCATATTTCACGAATGAATAGGTCAATGATTTCAATGTGTCAATTACTTATTAGGTTTTTTGGTTATATTGTGAAAAACCATTTATAATAAATGTACTAAAATTGCACCAATTTAAATTGTAAGTGTACAAATATGGAATAATAATTCTATTTCAATCTTACTACTAATATTATAAATGCGAAAGTTTAGATGGATGGATGGACGTTAGAGTTTTTCCGTCTAAAGGGCTGAACGGATCATGATGAAATTTGGCATATGTAGAGATAGCCTGGAAATACACATAGGCTACTTATTATTTTAATTCCACGCGGAAGGAGTTGTGGGAGAAAGCTAATCTTAGAATAACATTAACGGAAGCGATCACTTACAAACCAAAAAAGCGTTAATGTAGTCAAATATTTTACAACTTTATGAAAGGAATAAAAACTTATCCCCTTAATCTACCAATTCACAAGTTACGAGGTCAGTTTTTAACTTGTTATCTTCGGAGTATTATTTGAAAATGATTGCGTCTCATAACTATTCGACGCCAGATTATCAGAAAGTTTGAAAAATATTATTCCCCGTAAAAGTTAATTTGGTTGATAAAACTATTGGTAAACTTGTTATAATCCTTTTATTGTTTACAAAATAAACATTCGCATCTATACTAATATAATAAAGCGTAAACACACACTTTTTTGTTGCAATTACAGCATATTTTTCAATAATTCTTTTTTTTAAAAAAAGCCCTACACTTACTATATATTTTCACGCCATTAAACTTAGGGGGTAAATCTTTTGGATAAAAACCCTAATGTGGGAAAGAGACCATAAGTTGCTGCCAACATCAAGGAAGCAAGGTTGCCATACTTTGTCATCATGTCATGTCATTTTGACATTTGCAATTGAGAATTTGACAAATGTAAACAATAAAATAAAGTTTATATACTCGTATAATAATTTCACGCGGATGAATCCGCACATGAACAGCTAGTTTATAATGTTAGTACAATTTTAAAAAATAAGTCAAATTATAGACAGTTCTTTCCATCGTTATTTTCAATTTAGTCTTTATTACACTTAATTTATAAGTAGAAAGCTTTATATGAAACTAATGACATTCCTAGACAAAAGCTTTTCTAGCGTCTAGAATGTTTTAAATCAAATGTTACAATTGTCTCCAACTTCAACTAGTAAGAGCAATTATGTTTGAAGGTTGATTTATCGAATTGTTTGAAAAGTTCGTCACGCGAGCATTCCATAGAGAAATTTTGAATGCAAAATGCTCTACGGTGAATCGAAGTTTGTTGAAATTTGATAACTTGGAGAATTGTTACACGTAGAATTTCTATATGAGATAAATTATAGCTTCCTTTTCACATACGTAGAGAAACTAAATAGGTATTACTTCCAAATAAGATTAACGTATTCTTTTAAAAAAAAAAACTCTGTTTAGTGATTATCATTTAGTGGTTTATAATTTAGTTAAAAAGTTGCTTCTAACAAGATGTTTGAGGGGTTAATAAAACTGATGAAATACAATCATAACCGGTTACAGTGGCTACGAAGACTTGAAAAATGTTCAATCGCATTAACCGATAATTTCGAAGTTCAGCCCGAAATTGCGGCATAAGTCATCATAACCGATATATTATAACAAATATTCGATTTTTAAATAAATTATTCGGGTACACATTTATCTTTAAACAATTGAAATTAGAACAGCAATTGTATTTTTAATTGTATGACTGTAAAAAGTCTCACAGAATAATTCATTTTATCTTAACCGTTATCGTTTGAACTACGAATTAAAAGCGATTTACGTTCTTGGGTTCAATTTGTCACAATAAATCACACGAAACAATTGTTAGATTAGATTAAAAGTTACTCTATTTCAATTTTTTGTTGCTGTTTATGGGCTTTTAGAACGGTGAACCTATTTTCAATCATATGTAGTTACTGAGACGCTAAAGTATAAAGGTTAAGGGTCCAGATGTACCAGTCCTGGGTTCGAATCCAGCCATTCGTTGTTATGATAAACTATATTATTATAGGACTAGCTTTGTGCTTGTTTGGATATGATAAAATAAGAATATTTAGTTACTATCAAATTTTAATCCCACAAAAATGTATTCGAAAAAAAGTTACATTAATCTTGTTGATTGGTTGGCTAGAAAAAAATAAAAGTTAAAAAAAAAATGTTGACGTACAAACCTTTCATTACAAATATTATACTGTGTCGTTAACCTTGTAAATAATTAATTAAACGATAAATACGCGAAGATATCAATGAACTTTGCAGAATTTAATGTAAACAGTTCGTGATAGCCATAAATTGGAGATCGTACCGCGCATCACATTCTAAATACGACAGTAAAATATTAACGGCACGATTACTTAGTGTATTATAAGATTCAAAATTATTGGCAGCTTGGGGTGATGAGGTAGTATATCTGCGCAAATGCATATCAGGTTAGCCGATTATGGTTAAAGGAAAGCGCATGAACATACATATGTATACGTACCATGTCCCCGCATCCCTAAACATTCTATCGATACCTACAATCATGTACTATGTACCCTTTTGTGCAATATTTCTAGCTTCTATAAAGTTTGTATAGCACTATACTATGCCTTTGATAGGCGATTAAGATTTATCGAATTCAAAACGTATGCACTAAAATACTCCGAAATTTATTATATTCTGACATTTAAAGTTATCTAATCTTACGACGGTTTTATCTTTGGTTGTGTCAATGGTTAATTAAATATAATTAATATTGTCATATTAAATAGGAAAAATAAATAAGTAAGACTGAGATAGTTTGGTTGTCCTGTTACGGATTTTTATTGGATAATAACAAAGTTTTTTGTACTAAGTATTTATAATGCCAAGTTTAACTTGTAACTTTGTCGCTAAGTTAGTAGTAACATTGTGTTACTGTCGTAAATTCTGCCATTGGGTATGGGAAATCCGGTAACAATGTAAAATATAAGATTAGAAATCGTAAAGAACATGAACAGGGTGGTAAAAGTATTTATTAAATTTATATGTTCTGAACTTACGTGTTTGTGACAATTTATTAAAATGTTTTCTCTGTAGTTCTCTGCTCTATATCAATATGAGACAATGTTACTATATCAGCAAAGAAGTTATATTAAGAGTGCACGTACCTGAAACTAAACTATCGCACAACAGTCGTGTGACAGTTCAGTCAAAGGTGTGCGCCCGCTCTTAAGTGTATTGAGACTAGTATTAATGTGACTTTTCACATACCATACATCTTGCATAAGTCAATTATGTACATGGTGATTTAAAACACTCAACGATCACAACGAAAAAAACTATCGCACAACAGTTTGGTCTTGCTTTAATTCCCTTGTGCTTATATGGTGCACATACTACTCGATTTTATAGTTGTGCAACTAAACAATTGAAGTTGCTAAACAATCGACAATCGCACAACAGTTGTGTGACAGTTCAGTCAAAGGTGTGCACCCGCTCTTAAGTGTATTAATGAGACTCGTATTATTTTGACGTTTCACATACCATACATCTTGAAAGTTAATTACATGGTGATTTAAAACACTCAACGATCACAACGAAAAAACTAAGCGATACAATTTTTTTTTCATAATAAATGTTCCATTTATCTCAAGGAACTTCAAAATAACTGGATTGTTATTTCAACTGCAGTGACATTGTTTTCTAGTTAATTAGTTAAGGGGAAGTTTAGTGCAAAGGCCATTCCGTACGCCGGAGATGTCAAAATGTGTGATAGCAGAGACGCTATGAACGTTAACTGCTTTTGACGGCTTTGTTGCTTTGTTCCGCTCTCTATAAAACAGCTGGCCACGATATTTTATAATTGGTGTCTTCCTTAATAAAAGGAATAGCAATAAGTAAAAATAGAAACAGTTAACCACTTTATTAATGGTTTTTAATTGGTTAATGAGGAATTCCCTTAGTGTAGATTTCTCATCCTACAATTAAGGAGGACACTTTATGTCTCTGAGTGAGGTAGAAAGACTTAGAAATTATTAGGTATTTTCAATTTGTTAAAAAGATTGCATGTTTTTATATTTCTTAATGATAATATGATTAACTTGGTGTTTTATTTTATTTTTATCGTTATTTAAGCCTTAAATTTATTCGATAGCTATTGGGATGTATTTCTAGGTTTAGTCTTAAAACGTTTTTGTGTAAACGTTTCACAAAATTTCAAACATAAACGCAAAATTGTTATTAAAATGTTATTACTTGTGAAACAGGAATTGCAACTTTTGTAACAGTGTTTATGAGCGAGCTTAATTTAAGAGGCAACGCTCATTTCCCATACACACAACTTTGTATTGTTTGAAAGCTTTTACACAAACTGCAGTTATTTTCACGCGATGTTGTTAAATTTATTAAAACCAATGTTATGATGTTACAGTGCAGTCTCGTAGTAAAGTATATAAATAGTATTTAAACTGGCTTTTGCTCGCGATTCCGTCTGTGTCGAATTAAAAAATAGCAAGCATATGTGTTCTTTCAGATTAAGTCCTACATCAGTGCTTTCATCGAGATATGTTGAGCCATTTTAGAGTTACCTTCTAATGAACATCCATTAAGTTAGACATTAATTAAATAATAAAAAAATTATCCATACATAATATTATAGTAGTTGTTAATAATTAAGTAGTGTAACAGAGCGGGTGTGTCGTAAGCCGAATCAGCCAAAGAAACAAACAAAGGTGCAAAAAGTCGTTTATTGGTTTTTCTTACCAACGAGAATGGTCTGCGCGCGGACCCCAGGTTGGGAACCACACGCAGTTACAAAAAATGTTACATATTTACAACATCGGATAGCCGTCACAGTACAGCAAGCGGCTATCTGCCGGATTAGGCCGTCACTACCGCAAGCAACCTAATCCGGCTACACTACTGTGCAAGTTCTGAGTAAAATTAGTCACAAGACAGCAAGCTAATATACTCAGAATCGCGTCGTAGGAACTAACTTGAGAAGACAATATTTGTTATCCTCTCTTTTGCGTAATGTACATAAAAATCACTTAAGCTAAGGCGCATGCAAAACAACATCGTGTTTTCAAATACAGGTGGCGCCATCTATTATGTACGTGAAACAACTGGGTTGCAGTGAATATTTGTTACAATCTCCCCCTCAGTTTCTGAAGTCGTCCCGACGATGAAACTGGAAGATTCATCCTTCTGTTCACGTAGTCGTCTTCATCCTCCCCCTGGATTGGAACAGCTTCTGTGTTGGTCGCCAGATTTGTAGTGGAGCACTTTGACTGGCTACTCGTTGTTTACGAAAATGTTTATTATTGATAACCGTCACAATCCAGCAAGCGGTTATTAGGTTGTCACTGTCCCGCAAGCAACCTGACTTCTATGTCACTACACAAAATGTCAATAATGGATAACCGTCACAATCCAGCAAGCGGTTATCTACTGAAATTAGGTCGTCACTGTCCCGCAAGCAACCTAAATGCTGTGTCACTATACAATTTTGGATAACCGTCACAATCCAGCAAGCGGTTATCTACTGAAATTAGGTCGTCACTGTCCCGCAAGCAACCTAAATGCTGTGTCACTATACAATTATGGATAACCGTCACAATCCAGCAAGCGGTTATCTACTGAAATTAGGTCGTCACTGTCCCGCAAGCAACCTAAATGCTGTGTCACTATACAATTATGGATAACCGTCACAATCCAGCAAGCGGTTATCTACTGAAATTAGGTCGTCACTGTCCCGCAAGCAACCTAAATGCTGTGTCACTATACAATTATGGATAACCGTCACAATCCAGCAAGCGGTTATCTACTGCATTAGGTCGTCACTGTCCCGCAAGCAACCTAAATGCTGTGTCACTATACAATTATGGATAACCGTCACAATCCAGCAAGCGGTTATCTACTGAAATTAGGTCGTCACTATCCCGCAAGCAACCTAAATGCTGTGTCACTATACAATTATGGATAACCGTCACAATCCAGCAAGCGGTTATCTACTGAAATTAGGTCGTCACTATCCCGCAAGCAACCTAAATGCTGTGTCACTATACAATTATGGATAACCGTCACAATCCAGCAAGCGGTTATCTACTGCATTAGGTCGTCACTATCCCGCAAGCAACCTAAATGCTGTGTCACTATACAATTATGGATAACCGTCACAATCCAGCAAGCGGTTATCTACTGCATTAGGTCGTCACTATCCCGCAAGCAACCTAAATGCTGTGTCACTATACAATTATGGATAACCGTCACAATCCAGCAAGCGGTTATCTACTGCATTAGGTCGTCACTATCCCGCAAGCAACCTAATCCGGCTACACTACTGTGCAAGTTCTGAGTAAAATTAGTCACAAGACAGCAAGCTAATATACTCAGAATCGCGTCGTAGGAACTAACTTGAGAAGACAATATTTGTTATCCCCTAATTTACGTAATGTACATAAAAATCACTTAAGCTAAGGCGCATGCAAAACAACATCGTGTTTTCAAATACAGGTGGCGCCATCTATTATGTACGTGAAACAACTGGGTTGCAGTGAATATTTGTTACAGTAGTAAAATATAAAAAAATGAAAATAATTACACAATGATATTTATACTGGTAAATGTTCTGTGCTTGAATAAAAGAAATAAACTCGACTTTAAAAAGACTTCTCTTGGAAACATCCAACAATATATGGTTTATGATTTTTTTACGACTTCATATGAAGTTAAGCCGCAACAGTCGAACTTGTAGAAACATTCTATTTAGTAACGCAGAGAAACTTACAAGAAAACATATTCCAACAAAGTTAGCAGATAACATTTTAAAAATTTTGTCGAGACACTTTCAAAGCAATCGATTTATTTTATCAGTAGAATTTTAAATTGAATCGTAAAGTCGAAATGTACAGAGCTTAAATCAAAATTTCATTTTTCTGTTTTGATTCTAAAGAAAATCTAAAGAGCCAAAGTTAATCAAGACTAACAAAATTGATCGAATGCGCTAATATGTCGGGCAACAGTCGCACGCATGATGGTTGCAGAGTTTCTACTCGCCTGTTGGAGAGTAAGCTGGATGGACGTAAACCACTAAGACTAAGATGGCTGGGTAACAAAAGCGATCTTATATATCGGCGTCAAGTGCTAGAAACTAAAAGTCCAAAATACTAACATTTAAGGTGTATTTGAGATTCTTCTTACAAATTAGGTGCCACAATTAATTTATAAACAATTATCTTTGGAGTTCCGAGGATTTAATTGAATCACAAAGTTTTGAAATTATAATCATCACGAGAAAGATTGAAGTGACACTTCCTGATGTAGTTAGTAAAGTTAATGAAGGATAATTGAGTTGATTAAAAAGAATAGCGACTGAATTCAAATAACCTTAAAATAACCCTTTCCCTTTCCACCCTTTTCTTAAGAGGAAAGGATGGGAAGGAAAAGTGGATTTGACGGTGGAGGAAACGCATAGGAAGGGGAAATGTCCTCTTTATGTGCGTCTCCTTCTCTGTCAATTAAGGGTAGGCAGCGCATCTGCAATTGCGGATGTTAATGGGCAGCGGTCGCTTTCCATTTCGGTGGATTCAGGTAGCCGCTTGCTCGTTTGCCACATTATAATATATTGTAAAAAAAAGTAATCAAACCATTAAGTTTAAGTGTAAGTCTACCTTAAGATTAGTCTCAAATTAAGTCTACTTTTAGATTAAAAAAAATATGTATTTAGTTCCTTATAATAAAAATCTTAATCCATTGTAACTTATGATACAAAACTAAATTCACTATGAATACGAAGTATTCTAATGTCTGCGTTTTCGCTTAGCAAAATGTGTTACACTTATCTCTAGTGCACTTGTTTGTTCATTAATTTCGCTTAAAAATATAGATTAAACATAAACAAAAGCGTAATGAAATTATTTTGAAACGCGTCAAGCAAAAAATAACAAGTAGTATATCAAAGTTGGTAACACTGTAACAGAATTATGAAAAGTTATAAAAGTCAGAAACTATTACGGAAAGCAACGCAACTCCGCAGTCTAGTACAATCATTTTCAGCCAACACCGCTTTACTCTGTTAGTTTAGTTGTTTCATGTTTACAGGGCGAAGCGAAACGGACTTCATTCTTCATAAACGGTAAGATAATCAAGAAGTTTTGATTATTAAAACAAATACTTTTAAACAAGAAGAATAATCATATAGTAATCTGAATGTCTAAACCATACAGTTTGCAATAAAGTCTCATGTAAATGAATGCAAATTTGTGTGCAAAATACGAATATTTACAATGCTATGAGACCCTTTCTAATAATATTTAAAATCAGCCTATTTTTTACTTTTGGTAAAGTAAATTAATATTTGTTGTTATATTCTGCACATTCATGTATTATCTCCATTATGTTATTGGTAACATGAGTATTTAAATTTAATTTTTCTAAAGTATCTCAATGATTCGTGTAAAACTGTCTTTAAAAGATCATAGTGGAATACTAGCGATGGGAGCATGACCCATATTACAGTAAGAGTTTGCAAGTTCTCGTATTGCACAAAACCTAATAGCCTTTACAGAGTAGGCAACGAGCTTACGACAGCAGTTCGGCTGGAACACAATCAAAGTGAAGTTCGGTTGCCGCCTGTGCCCGGCATCAAGCCCGTCCAGATATTAACTGTTGGCCCAACTTAGACCAACTTAAGATGCCTTAACCATATTATGTTTTCGAAACTACCAAACTTTAGATTGCTGCACGATATAGCCAATAACGGAATTTGCAGAGAAAAAATCTTTCCTATAATGTCAAAATTATATTATAATTAAGATATATTTTTCTTTTATTTATTAAGAGTGATATTTACCGTAGTTTATTGTGATATCAGTTTCCATTGGTAACTCTCTTTACCAAGGTTTAATTAAATAGCAAAATTAGTATGACTTCTTGTGTAATTTTGCCCTTCAATCTATCATTAATAAACGCTAGCCCCTGAGCGAATTCCTGCTATAACAGGAAAGGGTGCGGCATAGTACAAACGCTCTACTTGTCTTGATCTGTATGTATTAGATATTGTCAAGCAAGAAAATGAACTGCCCTTTTACTATTCCCCTTGAACACTAAAAAAACTTGAAATTTTAACATTACAAATAAGTTCACATTGATCTAAAAATTTTCCGAGTGTCCATTTTTTTTCGACATTTGTTCGTTCATATTAACCATTTTTAGGGCACAATAACACACGGATTAGATTTACTATTATTATATACTCGATAAGGGGCCAACTGCTGACAACGATAAATTATTTATTAGTATACTTGTCGATAATAAACCGAAAAACATGTTTTGTTACAGCGTTAACAATTATCGACTTTGATACAAGAACTAATAAAGCTCGTTACGCGAGATATGTGCTAATAATATTAAATATATTTGACAACTAATGCCCACTGCGCGAGAAAAAGTGCTTTATTAGTGACATTAATTAAACGACTGGAACTAAAACATGTCGGCCATATACATTGATAATTTTATTTATCTTTTATAATTGGCACCGAAATATAACAAAACATACACCTATGTATATCATTTGCTAGACATATTTGCAGACTATGATAGATTTTCATTTGTCGAATTTGAATCCTTCCCTATAACGATAAAATAACTATTTATGTTGAAAAGGTGTTATAGAGGACTAGAAAACAACTGCAAATCAAATCAATTAAAAGTGAAGTGAAGTTAATCGATTTTTTAAACATCGTGTGCATTGACATTGACAGAAAATATTCCGGTTACCTCTATACTCACTAGAAAATGTATAATACAATAAATAAACTGTTTAATATAATTACAGCGGAATATTTTACAACAGAATTTAAACAACAATTTTTTTTAAACAATGAAATCATTGAAACTTTTTGACGTTTGCTAGCAAACCATAGAGTTCATAGTAATTGTAATAAAAGTTTGGAAAGCAAACAGGCGTATAATAATTAAACAAGTTGATTGTTGTTAATTCAATTAAGCTCTCATGTTAGTCAATGCATTCACAGCAGTGAGGCGTAAAATTCTCATAGAAATCCAGGTACAAAATGCTTCTGTATGCATTGAAATCGATTTCTGCGATTCACCAGAGTGGAATGGCGTAAATAAAATCTGTTAAAACAGTTCAAGCCCGAAAAACTCTATTGCGGGAGAAATTTGATTCCACTATTTTGTGCACATTGAATAATAATGGGCATTCAACGTGTTCGGTATTTATATTTTAAAATTCAAAGGCCTAAATTGATTACTTTTTTTCTATAATACCATACTGTTCGGTTCATTTCCATATCATGAGTTTTAAATGTAGAAAATTTCATATTCGTATTGTTCTCTATTCTGTAGATGCCATCATTATGTGATTAGAGGAAGTTTGAGAGTAGCTCCAGTGGTACAGAAAATAAGGAGTAAAAGGTTAGCATGGTATGGGCATGTTATGAGGAGGAATGAATCGCATGTTACAAGGAGAACGTTAGTTATGAGTGTGGAAGGGTACATCGGTAGAGGTAGACCTAGAAAGAGATGGATGGATTGCGTGAAAGGTGACATGATCAAAAAGGGAGTAATGACTGAGATGACGTATGATAGAGTTATTTGGAGGACAAAAACCTGTTGCGCCGACCCTACGGGAGTAGGATAAGGAGGATGATAATGATTCTGTAGATGTCATTATCTACCGCTGTGAAGAACATAGGCCCTTACGAAAGGAATATTTAGAAACATACATATATACTTTTCCTCGTAAACTATAAGTCGTGGCATTTCTATTGAAATCGCTATGCACAAAATCAAGTCAATATATTAAAATGTTTGTAAAACACAAAACCTACGACAAAATCGATAATTTCCAATAACCGTGATTCCATATTCAATAATAGATTAACACAAACACTGTAAATGTTATCTGGTTTTAGAGGTTTTCAAATGTAATAAAATGTTTTATGATTATTACGAATTTGTGGAACATTTAAAGCCTTTACATAAAACCAATTATAAATGGTATAGAATTAACTCATTTAATCCTTGATTATCAGAGGTAACCTAAATTTAGTTATTAATTCAGATATATATTTACTTTATAATTTAGAATTGGGTAGCTTTTTGCCTAATAATATATACATGACGAGAATTTAATGTAATGCGTGAGTTAAAAATCTGTAAGCCGATTTGTGGTCTCACGCAAAAGCTTTGTTTTTGAAACATTAGGAATTTTAGTTTATATTTCTTTAAAATTTGATTTCACCAAATGTGAACATGGGACCAACACTTTTGTGATACATCAGTATAATTCGATGATTTCAAGATCTTTAAAGTTGTTACAACTGTTTAACGCCGCTCTAAAGTTACTTTTCTCAAAAAAAAAAAAAAACACGTTTTCCATAATGAATGCGTGCCAGAGGTTTAGTTTTAGTCCCTTTCCCTTTCCACCCTTTTCTTAAGAGGAAAGGATGGGAAGAAAAACTGGATTTGAAGGTGAAGGAGACGCATAGAAAGGGGAAATGTCTTTTTTATGTTCGTCCCCTCCTCTGTCGATTAAAGTTATGTAACGCATCTGCAAAGGCGGATGTTTATGGCCAGCGGTCACATCTATGTTAACGACTGAATGGCCGCTTGGGTGTTTAACACCTTATGATATAAAATAACATTTTTAAGTTACGATAATTTGCGTAGGACGCCTCGTATTACAATTTCCGTATTAGTTCTAGTGTTGTTAGCTGACACTGAGCCCTACAGAGCTCCGACATTAACCTCCACCAGTTGCACTCCCACAGTCGAACGTTTCGTAATTATCATTGCGCTTTGGAAAGGTACCCGATATAGGCACGCGCAGGATTTCCTATTATACAATAATATCCATTAAAATAGATAGGAAACCGCCATCTGATATTGACAATCACTAGAACAGCTTTTACAGCAACTGATTTTAGAATTTGATTATTACAAGGTTGAAAGGTGGCACAGGTGTCGTGTTTTACGCATTTACGAATATTATCATGTCGCGAAAATTAATAATCCATTCTAATTTAAATTTATGCAAATATTTTATAACAACGAAGTTGTTTATTAAAATCAGAACATAGGATACCTAATATTTTACTAATTTATTAGCAAAAAACTCAATGCCTTGTCCTTTGAATTACTGCCAACTTATTTTCACAATTTGACTCTCCTCAGTTTTAGAATAGATTTCCGCTGAAATATCACCTAAAAAGCCTTCGTTTGATTTCTAATTTTTTTGCTTGTCAAATCATATTTGAAAAACGAACGTTTTTAAAAACAAATTCCGACGTGAATGATATTTTTGAAATGGATTTTATGTCTATTCATGAAATCCGTGTGATTTATAACATTTGCATTCAGATTTGATTCTGCTACGAGTTTTCAATGCTGACCGATCAGTAATCAAACCGTAAATCTGCCGCCGGCTGCAATGAATTGTCAAAAAGTTAAATCGATGTCAGAAAATTCGACTTAACTAAGTTTGGATTTTGTATTTTTAGTAAAATAACTATTCGCTTCATTCAAATAGATTTAAATATTACTTACTGCTAGCTGATCTTTGCAAACATTTAACATAAATGTTTGCAAAGATCAATACTAAATTTCGATTGAATTTATTTCTGTATTGGAGGTCACAAAATTTATTATTAACTAGCTGTTGCCGGCGACTTCGTCATTACAACAAACAACAGTCAACATTAAGATAAAAGAGTAGCCTATATTATGCCCGTCTAAGTCAGCTATCCTTCAGTGAAAGTCCGGTCAAAATCGGTCCAGCCGTTTCGGAGATTACCCGGAACAAACGCGGCTTGCCGACAGACAGAGAATTTTTTTTAAATGCGATTTTCGTTATCAGCAACGCAAATACATTATCTTTCTGAAATCCGTTTTTTTTTTCTTTTGATGTTACAAACAGACACTTAATTTTTATTATATGTATAGACTAGCTGATCTTTGCAAGCATTTAACATAAATGTTTGCAAAGATCAATACTAAATTTTGATTGAATTTATTTCTGTATTGGAAGTCACAAAATTTAACTTTAGTAAAACTAGTGGAAATGAACGCTCAATTTTTTATTTTAATTAGACTTAAAATATAATTCAAATCTTTATAATTACGAAGTGTGAAAGTCGAATTAATAAATTACGAGATAGAATTGTAAATTAATTTATTCAGTTGACAACTATTTCTTCAGGCACCTGTTTGAATGAATTGCGCAAATCTTATTGAGTTTATGCCTCAAAAGATTTAGCTTAGGTACAAATTTAATTTAATTTAATTAATTGTTTATTTTAATTACTTAAACTAAACTACTAATATTTTATGTACATCAATTTAATACTAATCCGATAGAAGATTTTTAGAACCAAACTATTGTTTTTATTTTTTTTTTAATTCTAGGGATATTTAAATTTTTAAACATTTATATCTTAACTTACAATGCCAAGAGTCGATTTGCATAATATGTAACGTGTCATAGAATATGCATGATCACAGACACGATAATCAGAGCTATAACAACACCAAAATAGGCACATGAATGTTGTCTTGAAATGTGACATTTAAGGCAGCAAGTTCATAACAGAAGGGAATCGAATGCCAGCCAAGCGCCTGCGCCGCTTTATAGCTAAATTCCTTTTGCACCCGCTTATTACTCGATCAAACATTATCATTGTCATAAGACAACACACAAGTCCTAAATAATTTGTACTTTGACTTTAGAAACTAGAACAAATGCGTATTGCGCAAACCTGCCAGCTATTAGGGTACAGTACTTGCTCAACCTTGAAGGAACGCCTGTTACTTAATTATTATACCAGCCGAATTTGATACAGATATATATTTTTGTTACTAGATTCCAAACAGTTGGGCTTTAAGGTCTAAGTAATTTATTTCAAGCATAACGACTATTGAGTCGTTAAATTCCACCGGCACTTTAGGAGTTATTACGCATAATTAGAACTAATTTGGTCTAGATTATAACTATTTCGTGCAAACAAATAATAAAAGATCACGTCTGATATACAAAAAATAGACTTATATTTATCTGTATTATTTTACACTTTACTTATAAATAATTTAACAATAGTGCATTAAGCTCCACAGTGGGAAGGGATGGGATGGGAAGTGTGAAGGGATGGGAAGGAAAAGACGGATTTGACGGTGGAGGAGACGCATAGGAAGGGGAAATGTCCTCTTTATGTGCGTCTCCTCCTCCGTCAATTAAGGGTAGGCAATGCATCTGCAATTGCGGATGTTTATGGGCAGCGGTCGCTTTCCATTTCGCTGGCTTCAGGTGGCCCCTTGCATCTGTGCCACCTTATATTATTATACAAAAAAAAAGATGGACTATGTTTTCGCTGCGCCAATAGAGTTGTTACATAATCATATTAACATCATCATGGCTTACCCTAAGCTAGGGTCACTTGGGCATAGTACCACGCTGGCCTACTACTGGTTGGTTGACTTCAATCATATCTTTGAACTTTTGTGCATATATGTATATATGCAGGCTGCATCACGATGTTTTCCTTCATAGTAAGAACTGCAGGTAAATGTAATTCGAACCTTGAGAAACATATTGGTACATGGCGTTATTCGCACCCAGGACCTGCAGATTACAAATCAAGCGCTTAACCACTGTTCCACCGGCGCCCTCAAATAACGTGCCTTTCAACGAGTGATGTTGAGTGTTTTGTTTTAAATCTCATGTTAAGCTCAATTCGACTGTACAAAATTCAATTAAAAAGTTTTCCATGTATTCTTGTTGTACAAAAAATCAGCTACCAAATTTCCCGATACGCTTAATCTGAGGATCGCAAAGCGACGTCCAGTTTTATTTTAAAGCTTATCCGATGACGGATCACGTGCCGTCGAGATTATACCGACAAATCCGTAGAGTCGACTTCTATTTAAATTTTTTGATGTGATATAAAGCTACCGAGTCATTGGCTGTATCGTTCTTTGTAATGCCGCCGTTTAATTGCTTGCGATATCCTTTTATGTGAAGAATTTGAATAGTTCAACGGGCCTTTTGAGTTTTGATTGACTTCCGTGTATGTCAAGGATAAAGATCACAATGGGTGTGCATTTGTTATCGTATTATGTTACTGTTAGCTACTTGATGTATTTTTTGTTATGTTGTTCAACTGTCTTAATAGCTATGTCAAAATGACATACCTTTTAGGACAGCTGAACAATTGGATATTTATACGAAAGGCGCGGCTACTTGCGTGATATTTATTGAAGTAGTTAATTATAAAATCCATATGACTATAAAGTCTTTATTGAACTGGCAATATTGTAATACAGTAACTAATTTAAGAGAAATATTATTTATGTACGTTTCATTACACTAAAACAGGAAGCCCTCTTCCTGTATAACGATTTGAATTTCGAACAATACGTAGATATTAGTGTCGAGTGTTATTCTTAAATAAACCAGATGTGTAAATACACATTTAAATAAAAAAGAGCTATGTATATAAAAAAATACTTTTGTTAATGCAATCGCACGTTTAAGACAAGACAACGAGCTAACAAAGTTTAAACGCAAACATGATGCGAGATTCTATTTTGCATGCACTCGAGCGTAAGAACGGGATGTCGCTAACAAAGCAAATACAAATACGTCTTCAAATTCGTGATGGGAACCGTGAATATATCGCGAGGTAAATGCACAGTTCGTGTCGGAGTCTATCAGGGGAGCCATTTTCCTTACGTCGATAGTGCACCGAGGAATACTAATGTTGAAACAGAAGCTCATACATTATTGCCTTTTCGTATAATATTGATGATAACATAAAACAATACACTTTGATAAAATCGCGCGAGATCAAAGAGGTACGATTGACGAAAAAGCGTTGTATGGCGTATTAATTAGAATAAGAAGGATAAGGCTTAGGTATCCGATTAGGTAGTTCCAGTCATCGACGAGTATACTCCGTAAGGAAAATTAAGGGCTACGCATGCAGCCAGCATGTTTACTACTAATTTACTACTAATTAAAGTGCGCCCTAATACGTCGATACTCGTCATGTCTATTTCGTATAGAAGGTTATCATATTTGCATATAGGGAAGATGTTTTCAAGATGAGATAGTACGAGGAAATTTACAACATAAAATTGAAACTGAACATTAAAAATACGTGATATTTACGAGATAATATCCTAAAGAATTGTGATGCATCAAATTAATTTCATCATTACGTTTGAACGCAACATAATGGTTAAACTTTAAAACAGTTCTGAAATTTTTCACACGAACGATAATCTTAACATCATAAAACTATGTAGTGAGAATATTTCGAAATTCATGTTAACAAGCGAATTATTTTTTTTGCTATAAATGAATTGAATGTGATTTGTAAAACAATTATTATCTAGTCTCATTACAACGCGTGGTAATTACCTAAATGTTAACGATAAAATTCCTAATATTACTATCTGAATGTGTCCGACAACCAATAGAATAAACTAGAAGCTTAGTGTTGCTATTTAAGTGTTTAAGGTCACAGCTAGACTACAGAGGAGACTATAAAGCACAAATAGGGCTTTTCCTTTTGCTAGAAAGACTAGAATATTATGCATTAGGACAACTTGATTCCTATTTAACATGCAAATAGCTTAATTTTTATTAGTTCTTAATTAGATTTAAGTAACTTACTTTTTGTCTTAATAACTATAAAGTTATGTTCATATATGTAACGCTAACTGCAAAGCTTAGGATGGTTGGTGACAGGCGTCATTTGTAGTAAAGGTACTCGAAGCGAGCGAGACTTGCTCATGAATATTTAAAGACTCATCAATGTTCCCGTTCAAGATATCGGATTTTCCGCTCGAACAGTGATATTAGGGCTCAGTGTACTTACGTACTTTGTATGTATCTGGAATTGACTTGATTGGTATCATGAAACGTTGAACGCCGTTTATCTCTGTAGTGATCATATCGCATCGTATTCCATCAGTTATTCCATTTTTAAAAGTTCCAGCATTTAATTCACTAGAATAGCTACCTTTTTGCGACTATGTCGGATCGGAATAAAAAAAAACTAGTGATAAATGAAGCCTATGTTACTCAAGAGCAATATAGTTTACTAATGGTGAAAGAATTTTAAATCGGCACAGCTCTTTTTAATGTATTAATGACGCGAATAAATACAAATCTTTATAACATCAATATAGAGTATTCAACGGAAACTTTTTTTGTCATCCTTCTGATTCTCTTTGAAAAAAGAAAAGAGATTGTAAGAAGTATTTAATTTCAATAATTGAGAGAAACTAAGCTAAGAGTTGATTTTCATCAAGCGTATATTACTTCGCAGCTTTAAAATATAAAGCAAAGCTCAGCTGTTCAAGTTCGCGGTAAGTTTAAAAGGATCTTCACCCCTTTAGGCTTATACATAATTTAAGTTGAGTATCGATCTTCGTTCAGTAACGATGAATGTCATTTTACTTTAAATAATGAATATTTACTTAAATTACAAAACTTTGAGATTCGTTAACTTTGTTTTAGAAGGGTCTTGGGATATCATGTTCCATTAGGTTGAAGGTGGCAAAAGCTTTATAGATTTTAATATGAAAGTTGCCTTGAGACGTTTATTGGTAGAAATAAAAGATTTTTCCCTGTGCATTTGCAACGTCAATTATCACATTTTCAAAGACATTGTATTACCGCAATTTTAAACGATTTAAGTTCATAAAATAAAAAATAGCTTTTGATGAATGGCTTTTTTTTTTCAATTATATAAATAATGTTTCCCAGTATGTTAATTAGGTCTTTCGAATTAACTTAGGCACTAAATGATAAAATAATTTTAAAACCACGTAATTTTAATGAAAAGCACTTATTACAGACTAAATTGGCAAATTTAAATACACGATAATTATAATTTATACAAATATTGCAAAATTTGCGTAGTTCTGTTATTAACTAGAACATAGGACAATATAGATGTAGTTAAGGACATTAATTTCCTACCCATTATTGAAATTATTCGACGTTTACGATTAGGTCGAACACTTGTCAAAGCAATACACTTACAAGGTAAACTATAGATCTTATAACAGTTGCACACTATTTGTAGCATAGTGGGAAGCGAATTAAATTCTTTAACCATCACTACTGTTAATACGATTAATTATAAATTCAAAAGATAATTGGTGGCTTAGTAATTGAACGGCTAATGTCGGAATTCCAACGAACGCTCCACTTGTATGAATTTACTGGGCTTTCAAATTCGCGCTGTTAACCCGTTTAACGTAAACAAGCGAGTAGGTAGTGAAGATAATTAGATTATCTATTGGAGATGAAAGCCCACGCAGCCGGTTTTAATGGAATATCAAATAGAAACGTGAATAACCTTCAGTTTCATGAAACTATTAATACCTACGCATTCAGACACATATGTAGTGAAGATATTTAGCGATCCTCCACTTGTCTCTATTAAAAAATATATAAACACAAATTCTTAAAAGAAAAAAAGGTAATGTTACTTTTTTATTAAAAGACATCGCATTAGAAATCTATAAAAAATCAGTATTTCTCTACTATATTGTACACTAGCTTTTACTCGCGACTTCGCGCGCCTGTAATTAAAAAATAAATAAAGCCGATGTTACTGACTTAGCCTTTTAATGGTGAAAGAATTTTTGAAATCGGCCCAGTAGTTTTTGAGTTATCTCAGTACATAAAAAAATCAAAAAATACAAATCTTTCCTCTTTATGATATAAGTATAGATATGAACCTTCCTTTTGAATCCCTTCATAACAAAAACTGTATCAATATCCTTTGCGTAGTATTAAAGATTTAAGCATAAATAGGGACAGACAGCGGGAAGCGATTTTGTTTATACTATGTGATTCACACAACACAAGGGATGTGGATCCAATGAAAACAAATAATAAAGTCTTTAATTAGTAACATTGAAATCAAGCTTTAGTTACTAAGCACTAATCAAGTTGTACCTATGTACAGATTTCATGCAAATTTACACAATGAAAAGCTTTTGTAAGATGTCCTCTGTTCTAACAACACTTTATATTGGATAGTATAGTTACTTTATTAAAAAAATCATAAAGTTCTCAGACAATGACTTGAAATTCAGTCTAGAATGCAATTAAGCGCCAACTTGAAACTTCTACAAGAGAGACAAAGAACTAAGTACAGTTTAAACTTTGACATGATACTATTCCAATAACTTGGTTGTTATAGAAATAACTTTGTTAATACGTTGATATCTTACACATCTGTGTTAAAATAAAACGTTTATGTAAAATATTGCCCATTTCAAATCATCATATTAGAATACTTCTATTGTAGATTGAATCACAACTGTAGGTTTGCCTTATAAGAAATACTTAAACCCAAAACATTTGTATAGTAAAATAAAGCGATCAACCACCTGATATCGCAAAAAAACGTAGTTAGTGCTGCCCTTAAAATAACAACAATAAGTAAAAAAAAAATGTAATTAGTTACATCATCATAAAAAAGTGGGAGGCTCGATAGCAAAGCAAACTAAATAAACTCTAGATCTCTAAAGGGTCCAAAAATAGCCAGTACCGTCGCCAGAAAATTAATAATTTCTCCCTAGTTAACAGATATCAATATTACATTCTTTTGCAAGTAAATCGACAGTAATTACTGTAACACAGAGTTATGTCAACGAATATGTTATACTTTCAACTACTGACAAAACAGCTTAACGTTCAATAAAATGATTTTAACCGTTCGCTGGCCGAGCCAGTGCTGTACCAGATAACGAGCATATGATTAATATTGAAAAGCAACAGCTTTGTGCTGACGGTGATTAACGACAGCAATCAATGGATTGCCGGCGTTGCTTTATGTGGCGGATATTACTGGTGTGTTTTGCGCCCAAATCACTATTCCGATAATAAAGAATGTTGCCACCCAGTATTTGATATCCGTTTATTTTAAAATTTTTGTATCATCATACTAATATTATGAACACGAAAATTTAGATGGATGGATGTTTGTTAGAGTCTGTAGCCTAAACGGCTGAAAGGATGTCGATGAAATTTGATATAGATGTAGAGGATAGTCTGGAAGAACGCAGAGGCTACTTGCATTTTTTTTTAATTCCACGCACACGAAGTCGCGTGCGAAAGCTAGTAATGAATGTTAAGGAAATAGCTCTCACTATTTGGTTAAAGTAATCTCTTGTTATAACTTTTTAAATCGCACAATGTATTCTTTTGCAGTGCAAGTCAAGCCGGAGTGTCGTTAGGGCGAGGTATATTCGAGAGGCAATATAGTGGGATTCACCGGTGTTTACTCACCTGTAATATTGCATATTTACCCGCATATGCGAGTTGCGAGTATTTGCACAAGACGACCGTATATTCTCCGAACAGCTTTAAGTGGTATTTGAGCTTTTATTTTAACTTATATGAAATTTATAATGTTTTTAACATGAATTCTTGTAACTCGTTATCATTAATTTCGAAACGTTAGTACTATTAAATATTCGAATTCAGAAAATTCTAAATCCGTTTTAAGTAATTGATTTTATATTCAGTAATATTTAAAAGGATTGTTGCCGTTGTAGCTAAATTGGTATTGGGTAGAGGTAGTTCTTTAATGTCCATAGCTTTTTGTTTATTAAAATAAATCCTATCATGTACAATACCAATAATCGTTTTATTCATCCATAAAAATATTTAGTTGAATATTTGAGCGTTGAAAAAAATATTTGACACGTAGCAAAAACATCCTTTGAACGTATTGCGTTGGCGACCGATTCAGAGATAACGATAACGTGCCTGTGATAAATGTAGGAGAGCAATACTGCATTGGCGGTGATTAACGACAAGCAATGTATCGAATATGACAGCTTTAATTGACGCCAAATTTTATTATTATACCAGTCACCGTTATAATAATCAGAGCATAATATTTCATATCAACTGAACTGACAAAGCAATTTTGGTTTAAATTATCCATATTAAGTATAGCTTTTGCAAATAAGCAACGGATGGCCTAATCATACTAATATTATAAATTCGAAAATTTAGATGGATGGATAGATGTTTCTTAGACTTTGTAGCCTAAACGGCTGAACGTATCCGAATGAAATTTGGCATAGATGTAAAACATAGTCTGGAAGAACACATAGGCTAGTTGCTTTTGTTTTTTTTTAATTCCACGCAGACGGAGTCGCGGGCGAAAGCTAGTATTAAATAAACCAACGATACATCGTCTTTCAAGAAAGATGTAAGCACCCTTCTTGAAGGGTCTTAATTATATTGATTAACTTTAAAATGCTAAAGTGAAGTATCAGGTGTCTCATGTTTTATCATAAATGCTTTTCCTTAATAATCTTCCATGAAAGCTTGTCTTTAACGATTTTAATATTGTCTCATCGTCTTATAGATGACTTAGTCTTAGTCGTTTTTGTTGATTTTATACATATTTAAATTTACTTAAAGATTTAGGTCTTAATTTTATCCATTATTTTTAATTGAAAATGTTTTATTGATTAACTTTGAATTACGTTTATGAATGCTATAACATTTTTAATTTAACGTAATCTATACTAATATTATAAAGAGGAGAGAATTGTATTTTTGGATTTTTGTATGTGTTTGATTCACGTAAAAACTGCTGGGCCGATTTTAAAAATTCTTTCACCGTTAGAATGGTAGTTTATCTGTGAGTAACAAAGGCTATGTTTTTCATTATTTTTTAATTTCACGCGGACGAAGTCGCGAGCAACAGCTAGTAATTTAAATAATGCTACAAAATCAACTTTGACTATGTAATATTGTTTTAATAGTAAATTACCAGATAATAAGATAATTAGCAATGAGGTTAATTTTAATAGTCAACATGATGAGGATGTTATTAACTTGCAATTGTCCGAACTATGAAATATAATTGTTTTAAATTTATATCATAAAATTCATATTTATTAATATATTCGTAACTAGCTGTTCGCGTGTGGATTCATCCGCGTGGAATTATAAAAACCTTATTTTATTGTTTACATTTGTCAAATTATCAATAGCAAATGTCAAAATGACATGACAGGACATGAAACCTTAGCAATCTTTCTTTCTTGATGTTGGCAGCAACTTATGGTCTCTTTCCCACATTAGGGTTTTTATCCAATTTATTTACCCCCTAAGTTTAATGGCGTGAAAATATACAGCCTAAAGCATGACGTAAGTGTAGGGCTAGTTATTAAAAAAATAATTATTCAAAAACATGCTGCATTTTCTGACATCTTAGGCAACAAAGAAGTGTGTGTTTACGCTTTATTATAATAAGGATAGATATTGTTAATGTGCTTAATTAATGCTTGTAATATGTTAAAGGTGTTTCGATAGAGTATTTTTAGTTAGTCTGAATCGTCTGAAGTATTTAAAATTGTTCAAGAAGCTTGTCGATTCAATGGGCATTATTAATGCTTTAAAAGGTCTCGACCAAGTCATTCAGTATTTAATTGATCTTAAAATGTTCTAATTGCCTAAATAAATTTTAATGGCACTTGTAAAAATTTGTAACGATTTAATCAAAAGTTAATGGAATGTTTCGAGTGTTGTTTTTTCTATGTTAAGATTTTAATAGAATCAACTTTACTAATTAATGTTTCCTAAAAAAATAAATAAATAGGAGAAACAGAATATACAAGTAGTTACTAAAAAGGGGTGACACGTCGTTAAATTAACCTGTTCGGATTATTGAAAAAAAAATGTAGTAACTTAACAAACCTTATTCTATAGCTTCCACATTCCGAAGGAAAAAAGTAAATAACCACCACACATTTTTTCATAGTTCTAATTGAAAGCATTCATACTATTTGAATAGAACTGAACAATCAGTTTTTCTTACAACGTACATAATAAAACTCATATTCACTCCGGCAATAGTAACATTCAGATGCCGTGGTCTGCCTAAAGCCCTCCATTGAAGGGCTCTACAGCTTGCCACGGCACGGCAGCCTCGAGCATCGCCTGTAAAAATCTGTAGATTTAATTGGATTGCCTTTTATTAGCGTAATAAAATTGGATTTACTCAGTCGAGACTGGACTCGTTTCGTTCTGTTTCGTTATTCCCGAATGGCATAGCGGAATTGATAAATGCATACATAGTTTCAACTTTAACATTTCTATTTTTTTTTAAAGCGTACATCGGTGACTAGATGAAAAAAAAATTATATTGTAGTATTAAATACTTATAATTAGTTAAAAGTATTAGATAAACAATTAATGGAATCAAGGTAAGATAAAAAGAATTGAGGATACACAAACTTATAAAAGTAGGAGAAATTAAAAACATTCATTAACTAATCAAATCTCTATCACGGTAGCGTAAAAACAAATCAGTTTCTTAAGTTATTTCCTACTTGGAATATACCCCATTTAGTTCATTGACCTTTTGACGTTTGTATACCAAAGCTATTATAAATAGAAATAAACCACAAATTAATGATACTCTATTTATGCGTGTGTGGACGGACAAAGAGCAATATAAAAGAGCAGATAAAATCAACGAAGCGGTGCCCCGCGCTGGAAACAAATATGTTCCATGGTTATAGTACGACTGTCTATTTGGTGGAAAAAATATAATTGGATTGTTCCTGACGAGATAAATTGGAGGCTTGACGTACTGCTGTGCTCGGATCAGACGGTTATTTTATAACATACACTTTATCTTAATTGGGAAGCATTAAAATCTTTTAGTAAATTCTGAACTGTATTACAAATCTTCCTTATAAAAAAGGCGAAGAAATTTCCCTAGCAAATGAAAATGTATTTATTATATTAAATAAAAACAATGGTAGATTTTTTGTTAATTTGCTAATACTCGTATATCCTTTAACCCCTGCAACTAAGCTCTACGCTTGTGCTAGGATATGGTTAACGGCAATAGTAGAATGGATTCGAACCCTCGACCACAAGATCGGTGGTCCATATCTCAAACCATTAGGGTATTGGCGCTTGAGCAATGTATTAATTAACTTGTACTTAAATTGATAAAGGTTATAACAAATTATGTTAATAATACTTCGCATTATGAAATTAACTTTTGTCAATAATCATATAGTATAAACTTTATTTCATATTTCTTCTTATTTTTTTTTATAAGGGAAGGGGGCAAACGAGCGGCGGGAACACAGCGGTGGTCAACGACGCCCAGATATCCGCAACACCAGAGGAACTACAGATTCGTTGCCGGCCTTTGAGGAAATTGTAAGCTCGCTTCTTGAATTAAATTTACAAAGGGTGGAAATTATTATACCAATATACGAGTATACCATAGTTAATTTATTCTACCAACGTTGGTTTCTGTAATGTAAGATAATTTTGTTAAATTTTCTATGCACGTTTCCTTTGAGAATTGCTCACATTAGTAGCAATAGAGCGGAACTTCCATTAAACGTGTTTAATATTAGTTAGAATACTACAATAATATGAAAATGAGGATAGTTCACCGTTAAGTAGCAAGTAAGGATATAGGTACGCGTCGCTCGGGACGTATAATGCAGGCCACACACGCTAGTTTTTGCATAACGGTTTTAACCTTACAGGCTTAGCTAAGTTTAATAGTACACAACTGTAGAATTTGCCTGTAGGTTACGCAAGGTGAAAACCTAACGTGTGTGGCCTGCATGTTCGCTGTACAGTCTAAATGTGCGACGCCGCGCTTGAACTTTAAATTGGCACATACTTCATAGTACACTGCAACTTCGACTATAATCTGCACTCATTTACGACATTTGAACCTTATGTAGTGCTTATAAGTAAAGTGGTTCATAAATTAGCATACAATATATTGGGATTGTTGATTCTGGATCAAATTACAGTTAATTTATACTCAAAGGACAACTCTTCCTTATATAGATAGTCCTATGAATTAATTAATTATTAATTAATTAATTAATAATTAATTAATTAATAATTAATTAATTAATTATTAATTAATTAAATAGCCTAGGGCTGTCATCACAAATACGTATAAAAAAATTCTACATAATAATTAGTGAGACAATTTGGTAATCATTAATATTTATTTTTAGTACCTAAGATTTACTTGGTTGAGTCCTTCTTCGAACATGGGTATTGCGTTTTCATTAAATTAAGTCATGAATAATTAAAAATAGTTGATATCTATGAAACAACATTACGTTACATTTATGGTTCTACCAAGAAGTTAATTTAAGAGTGTGCGAACACCTGAAACTAAACTATCACATAACTGTTTAGTCGCGTTTTGATTCCTATAAGCTTATATGGAGGTGCGCACAATACTCGATTTTTAGTAGTGCAACTAAACAGTTGAATCGGCTGCGAGGCAAATGACAATAGATAGATAGACAAATAATAGCACAACTGTTGTGCGATAGTTTAGTCAAAGGCGCCCACTTTAATTCTTCATTAAAGTTGTTCAATTAGTTCAAAGATTATGCTATTAACGTGAAACAAAGAAAAATAGAAAAATAAAATAGTAGTGGCCATATTTCAAGGGAACTACGAGATAGTGTTTTTTCTACGGTAGTCTGAGGAATATTATCTTAGGGGCGCTACAAGATTAATGATAATGGGTTCACAAGGTACGAGGTGACTGCCGTCGCCGACCGCGAAACGAAAATATTAATTCTGGCTCAGATAAATTAACTTGCGACTGAATTTTGTTCACATTTTAAAAATTAAATATCGACAAAAACTTTCTCAATGGTCAACAAATTATTGTCTAATATAAGCTTACATCATTATAGTCAAACATAGTAAAGGAAATTAATTTATTTTTAAACATATATACACACTATATGTTAGTCCAAAGGGTGTACGTCAAGTAACTAAAGGTTACACCAAACATTTTCAGCAATTATGAAAATTTAGACAAACATGTACAAATATTGCATTAAAAAGACTCGTATAAACAAGATAGCAGGAAAACTTAATTTACTCGTTGCAAAGAAAGATATATATAAACTAATTAAGGTATCCTATTGCGGAATTGATTCGCAATACCTAACGCGGAAAACTAGATTGAAGTGAAAGAAAGAAGGCGAGGACTTGGCGAGGTTAACAGGATGCGACTAGAGTGGCGAGGACTCGCTAAGTACGTAAATGGTCAGAACAGGTCCGAGTGAATGCATACCTAATCATTGGGTCATGTCACGAACGAATGATTTTGCACTATGATTGTGACAGGTTAATGGAGATTTACTCTATAAAAGAACACCTTCGGAGCTTTTTCAATAGGTTTAACGCTAAGAATGTATACTGGACAAAAACCTTAAGATAAAATGATTCGTTTTATGTTTATTATTTGCTAGTACAAATGAAAAAGACATGCATACATGTTACAATTTTTTTTACTAGTAATTGTAATTTGGTTGATATATGGAGTTGGTTTAGATGCAAACATTTAATTCATTTAGACATATTTTATACGTATTCATATTTATTTAAAGTTAATATACACGACAGAACGGTAGAATTATGTGGTATAGTTATTTAAGTAAAATTACTAACTGGAGTACGCAAAAACTAAATTGCATATGAAAGTGGGATGTGCACACGTTCAAAAGATTCGCACTCTCTAAATACTAAAGCGAACATTTTGCCACGCTTTTATGTTGCTCGGACCTTTATGTGGACTAGTGTTAAAATAAATAATTATAAGTGGACAGATGCTTATGTATAGAAATACTAGCTGTTCTCGTGCGGCTTCATCCGCATGAAATTATAAAAATTTAGACAAGCATGTACACATATTGCAAAAGACTCGTATAAACAAGATAGCAGAAAAACTTAATTTACTCGTTGCAAAGAAAGATATATATAAACTAATTAAGGTATCCTATTGCGGAATTGATTCGCAATACCTAACGCGGAAAACTAGATTGAAGTGAAAGAAAGAAGGCGAGGACTTGGCGAGGTTAACAGGATGCGACTAGAGTGGCGAGGACTCGCTAAGTACGTAAATGGTCAGAACAGGTCCGAGTGAATGCATACCTAATCATTGGGTCATGTCACGAACGAATGATTTTGCACTGTGATTGTGACAGGTTAATGGAGATTTACTCTATAAAAGAACACCTTCGGAGCTTTTTCAATAGGTTTAACGCTAAGAATGTATACTGGACAAAAAACTTAAGATAAAATGATTCGTCTTATTTTTATTATTAGCTAGTACAAATGAAAAAGACATGCATACATGTTACAATTTTTTTACTAGTAATTGTAATTTGGTTGATATATGGAGTTGGTTTAGATGCAAACATTTAATTCATTTAGACATATTTTATACGTATTCATATTTATTTAAAGTTAATATACACGACAGAACGGTAGAATTATGTGGTATAGTTATTTAAGTAAAATTACTAACTGGAGTACGCAAAAACTAAATTGCACATGAAAGTGGGATGTGCACACGTTCAAAAGATTCGCACTCTCTAAATACTAATGCGAACATTTTGCCTCGCTTTTATGTTGCTCGGACCTTTATGTGGACTAGTGTTAAAATAAATAATTATAAGTGGACAGAAGCTTATGTATAGAAATACTAGCTGTTCTCGTGCGGCTTCATCCGCATGAAATTATAAAAATGTTATTTTATTGTTTACATTTATCAAATTATCAACAGCAAATATCAAAATGACATGACATGACAAACCTTAGCAATCTTGCTTTCTTGATGTTGGCAGCAACTTATGGTCTCTTTCCCACATTAGGATTTTATCCAAAATATTTACCCCCTAAGTTTAATGGCGTGAAAATATATAGCCTAAAGCATGACATAAGTGTAGGGATTTTTATTGAAAAAAGAATAACTCAAAAATATGCTGTAATTGCTGATATCTTAGGCAACAAGGAAGTGTGTGTTTACGCTTTATTATAATAGTATAGATAAACACTTACTTAATAACCATTTGGTATGTTTAGCTTTACTTAACGTAGTTTTTCAGTAGGCACTGATTTTAATTGTACCTTTGCCTTTTTAAACTCAGTAAATGCTGTAAAAAAGAAAAAGTAACCAAAGCATAATTAATATATGAAATTTCGTTCAAGCTAACGAAGGAAAATTTCCAAACTTAATTATGTAGATGAGAGCAATTTCAATTGCATTAGCTAATGCACGTAAAATATGCATATACGAGCCCAGCTCACGTCAGGGACTTGGGTTAATCTGACGGAGTCCAATTTAGCAAAAAGTTTTCTCAAAGAAGGCTGATTGCAAAAATACATGTTGAAAACTGCGGTGATTCCTATAACAGTCACTAGAGGGCTCTATCGATATTTGCTGCGAGCTTCGTTAAGACATTGACTGTTTTAAATTTTTATAAGCAACTGACTACATTTCTATGAAAGGGTCTTTTGAAAATGTGCTTTAAATAATACATATATTTTTAATATACCCGGTGAGTGATTGCGAAATAATGATATTATGTCTTCCACTTAATATGAAAATAATATAATAGTATTATATTATATAATAATTAAATTGTATGTATCGTTTTAATTCCAAACACTTTATTTCATAAACGGTAAAGTCTATAAAAGTCTCCAATTAATTTTTTAAATCGTCGCTAATGTAACAGTTTCAAGAATTTCATCATTAAAAACATTTAGAACTTTTTGACTACTAACGAGCATTTAAAATTCGGCACCACATTTATAGCTCATAAAAATATTGCCATAAAGATAACGGTTTCACTTATAAATGTAGTCAGGAGATTAAATAGAAGTGTGTAAATGTAAAAAAGTGCAGAAGCAAAGCGGGAAGCGCGCTCATTCAAAACGTTTCCGCTCACTAATGAGGGAAAGGGGAGTGAAAATTTTACCTTTTTAAAGGAAAACCACACTACACCTATCTCTTCTGTTAAAGTGTACTATATTTTACAACACAACTAAATAAAATATGTAAAACGAGCGTCTGGCAGGTTGTTTCATTTATTTAGAAAATATAACTCAAAATGAATCTTTGCAACACAATGCAGTCAGTTATTTTATTATTGCAAATATTATACTAGCTTTGGCCTGCGACTACGTCCGCGTAAAATTAAATAAAAACAAAAGTAAGTAGCCTCTATGTTCCTCGCCGGCTATATACATCTATATGCCCAATTTCATCAAGATTTCAACAACAAACATCTATCTAAACTTTCGCATTTATATATTGGTAAGAAGTGAGATTTCCTTTCAGCATAAAAATCTAAGCGATATGCAGAAACGATTGTAATAGATATTAAAATAATCATTAATATAAAAGGTAAACATTATGTTTGAACAGTTAAAACCATATTGGGATCGCTTAGCACGTTTTGATTCAATATTTCCCAATTTGATACGGCATTACGTTTCAGAGACAATGGAGGCGTTCGACAGTGACACTAGAAGGGCTAAATTTCGTTAAAATAAGAGCTTAGAGTGAACGTAAGATATAGCGCGTACGTGGTCGCCGTGAGATCCCGGAGCACCTACAATGGAGAATTGGAAAAAGCTTTTATAATCCGGCGCGTGACGCACATACGAATACGTTTCTGCCATCGCCCACCAATCGCCCACGCTCCACGGTCGTAATTCTGCCCCCGAATGTATTGTGACGTGATGAAAGTTTGTATCAACGCCATCTATTTTCGGATGAATGTTAGTTATTGACAATCGTTTAGATAAAACTAAACTAAACTAAATGAGAGAAATTAAAATAAAACTCTCTTTTATACATTGCCAGAGTTGGTAAGTTTCAATTTATGTATATTCAATATATTTTGCTCGTTTGCTACCTTATGATATAAAAAAAAAATGGGGATGCAATAATTAATATGGCGATAATGTAGTAAATAGAAACAATACGTGTAAAATATGTTAGTATTTTACACATATTGTTAGTTGGAACATGTACAAAATTATCACAATTAGATTTGAGTGCCCAAAATTCGTTGGCCGATGCGATTTGTTAACACAATTGCCGCGCGGGGGCGCTAATGTGCGGCCGTTGCCATCGACGAATCTGCTAATGTTATTTGTATAATTATCAACCTAATAGCGGCTTTATATTATATCAATGAAATTTAATTGAATTTTCCCTACTAAAATTATTCCCGCAAACGATTTATTTATGTTAATTCATCGCTGAAACTATCTATGCTATGTGTAAATACTATTTGCGTTGAGGAAACAAAACCATATACGTTAGAATTGATATTTCCCATTCATATTTCCCATAATATGAATGGGAAATCTATCCGCGTTAAATTAATCAAAAACAAAAGCGATTAGTCCATTTGTTGCCTTAAAGTTTTGAAGTCAATAATACTATTAGTGATACAATAATAGAGTGTTTAAGAACAAAACGCGCTTGTAACCGTTTCGCATCGACGATAAACGGTTTTTCGCAACGTATCATTACGGTTGAAACGTGATAGGGTTGAACCCTTAGCCTTGAACTGGCAGCAATTGTTGCGGTAAACTATCGATATTTCACGCACATTTAAATTGTTATAAGTAACAGACAACTTTAAACTAATATCAGTCGATTTTGTTTTAGGCAAGTCAGCATAAAAAGCTCTTATTTGAAATTGTTTTATCACATTTTTTTTTTCTTCATGAAATGTATTTTGTCAAAAAATACAGTCAAAGAAAAAAAGTCTTCTTAGGCGAAAATGGCTAAAAAAACAAAAAAAAAACATTACTGTGCCAAACTCAATATCTTTGATACTCCCATAAAATTAAATTAACTACCTTGGATTTATCGTTGTCTTGTATATGAAATCAACATATAAAAGAGTTATCTATGTAAATCTTACAAATGTTATTCGAATAAAAAAAAATTAATGTCACAGGAGCACAAATAAAGCAATAAAGTTGTTCACACAAATAATAATAACCGTTACAACGCCGAGGGCCAACAATAGGACGCCGCCTGGTTTGTCCCTGTCCGTACAAATCCGGAAAAAATAAAACAGTGCTTAGACCCTTTTTCCACTGGCACCACAGCAGTCATACTATAAGACTACGCTTGACCGCTATTTTTGTTGCAGTCTGAGTTTATTTACACAGGTAAAACTGCGACTAATACTTACTACGTTATTCTACCTACCTTCGTAATTCTTTAGTCTTTATTTGGTCAAGTAATTTTTCTAGTGTCCGTCAATTTTTGGCCATCGTCGCGGTTAATTGCATAGTGAAAAAAGGGTCTTATGGTTGCCCCCGGCGGCACGACTTTCCGCCTCGCACATTAGTGCTCCCGAAAATGTCCATTCTTATTCAAATATTTCCGGCAATTTGTTTGTTCTATCGTTCGGGGTCGAAAAGAAAACAGGTATTTATATCACGGGTAATGTTAGCGGAAACAATCTATTTGTTTCAAACTCTATGAAAAATAACTGTAATAAAATATGAAGATGAAAACAACCCTGGCAATAATGCTTTTAGCTTCAGACTAGTAAGAGATTACGAGTAGGTAAAGAACGAAAAAAGGAATGGAGATGTTAATAGGATTTTTTTTGCGTACTTAATATATGAAATGAATACTACGCCGTATTCTGTGATTTCATTCGTAAATAAAGTATTCGTATACTATTTAATTAATATGTACATTTGCTTTCTTCTGCTTTACATAATAGAAAATAAATGAATTATCATTTGGTCTATGAACTTGAATAATCAGAATTGCATAGAAATGTTCTTAGAAAACTAAGCTGGCGAAAATCTTGTATAACTTGGTCTTAATAATTATGTATCTCTAATTATTATTCGAACTAAGTTTCTCGCATATTCGAATAAGCATTCCAAACATTTCTAGTATGAAGTAAACGCTTCTTGCGGAGGAAGTTCACTGCCAAAAAACTTGTGGCGTATATTAATGCATTCAGACTGAATTAGTTCCGCCCAAATGATTCTTTTGTTCGGCACTTCTGCTTTCGAAAGTAAATGCAGCGGTAAATTCTATACTAATCTAGCTGTTTACGACCACACGTTTTGTTAACTTTGTTAACTTTGTTAAGTTATTAAATTTAATAATAATAAAATTGGCAAGTTGTGCTAAAACAGCTACAGGAAATAAGTTGGATAAGTTGGCACACATTCTTTGTTTTATTTGTACTAGCAAGCCTTTTGATATGAAAATTTATTTAATTTTCATTCGAAACACTTTTCTATATTGTTAAGTTGTGAAGTAAAATTTTAATCGCAGTTCAAACTAAAACAATATTATTTTTATCGTACATTGAATACATATAGCCAATTTATAAGTTCGAATTTCATATTTTACATTTTTCTTTTATTTTGTGCTAGGTATGTATTTCTTTCTTTTCATATTTCTTTAACAAAAGGTTGGAGTATCACTCAATATTATCAAGTAATAAAATATGTTTATGTTCGATAACGAATTCACAAAGCGTGCGTTCTTCGATGAGTGAAAAATATTGAAATAACAATTTGCACATACGTTGCATTCCCGTAGCGTCGAGCGAGGCGGCCACCTCTCAATAGAATGCTTTATTATCGCCCCGGCTTTTACAACACTGGATAGATGGAATTCCTTTGTAATACTGGACATTTTCCTTGCATTGCTCATGCTATCTGTTTATTTCATTTCAATAGTGATTTCAATATTAGAGGAAGTTTGAGAGTAGCCCCAGTGGTTGAGAAAATAAGGAGTAAAAGGTTAGAGTGGTATGGGCATGTTATGAGAAGGGATGAATCTCATGTAACAAGACGGACGTTAGTTATGAATGTGGAGGGCTACACCGGTAGAGGTAGACCTAGAAAGAGATGGATGGATTGCGTGAAAGGTGACATGATCAAGAAGGGAGTGATAACTGAGATGACGGATGATAGAGTGCTTTGGAGGACGAAAACCTGGTGCGCCGACCCTACGGGAGTAGGATAAGGCAGGGGAGATGATGATGATGATGAGTGATACTGATGAATATAATCTTGATAATTACAAGATGTATGTTACAGAAAACTTAAGGGAGTTGTAGTAATAGCATACATTTTAATTGGTTACTGTTATGTTTAATTTTTATAATTGTCATAGAAATTATCAATACTAATATTGTACAGAGGAAAGATTAGTATTTTTGTATTCTTGTATTTTTGGATTTATTGAAATAACTCAAAAACTACTTGGCCGATTTCAAAAATTCTTTCACCATTAGAAAGGTAATTGATCTTTGAGTAATATAGGTTACATCTTTCATAATTTTTTTAATTCACGCGGACGAAGTCACAAACAACAGCTATTAGTAATAATGATAGAATACGAGCTCCAAATCATTTTTTTTAATATATTATAAGGTGGCAAACGAGCAAGCGGCCACCTAAAACCGCCAAAATGGCGAAGCGACTGCTGCCCATAGACATCCGCAATAGCGGATGCGTTGCCTACCTTTAGTCGACGGAGGAGGAGACGCACATAAAGAAGATATTTCCTCTTCATATGCGTCTCCTCCACTACCAAATCAACGTTCCCTTTCCATCCTATTCTTATGAGAAAAAGGATGGGAAGGAAAATGGACTAAAGTTGGACCTCCGGCACCACACTCATCAGATGAAACGCGGAATTGCTCCCACTTCACGCCTGTCTTCTGTATGGTCGTGGTATTGCACCGGACGAGCCGACCCATTCGTGCGAAGATGTTAAAGCGGGCTCTACCACTGTTAAAATTAAATTAAAATTAATGTTTCAGTCATTTTTGTATGGTTACTTAAGCCAAAGTTTCCTTCCTTTTTTATGATGTCATTAAACATAAAAGACGAGTAAATTATTAACTCTAAATTGTAAGATATCTCTCAAAATCTAATTCTTGGTTACGGTACTCAGTGATTGTAAGTTACACGTCCTTCGTATATGGATGTAATCAGGATTTACGTAGGAGGCCTCAACAATTTGTCCAATTTATCCGACAGTGTGTATCAGGTCAAAATAGTACTTAACGTCTGTTTTGTTAAAACAAACACGTAAAAAATATTGTGATTTATTTAATGTGAGATTAACAATAGTGTAACAGGGTTACAGAATCTTACTAATAATATAAATGCGAAATTTTAGATGGATTGTTTGTTTGAGTTTGTAGCCTAAATAGCCGAATCTTGATGAAATTTGGCATATATGTAGAGCATAGTCTGGAAGAATACATAGACTGCTTTTGTTTTTTATTCCACGTGGACGGAGTTGTGGTCGAAACTAGTAATTTCATAAAGATATCCTATAATGTAGGCGATATGTAATTTATTACGGGTACAAATTGGTGAGGCGATAATAACACATATAAATGCGACCTATAAAGGGTCACATACTCTATCAATTTATGCTAACGACACTCGGACCGTTTTCGAGAGGTTTCCCGTCGTGACGCAATAGAAACCTATATGCCACTTACAAAATTGAGTTGTATTACATTTTTGGGTAATTTACATAGCTGCATGTAAGATCACATTTTCCTTCATACATTTGTAGATGGCAAAAGTAATCTTAGATAACATTTTAACAATCGCTTCATATGCTATTGTACAAGCAGATACATTGAATGTTAATTTCAAGCTGAAATTTAAGAAAATAATAAAATATTTTGGTATGATTTTAAAATGTATGTAATTATTAAATTCCAACAAACTTTTGGTGTCATCTTGCGTTAATCTTACTAATATTATAAATGCGAAAGTTTAGATGGATGGTTGGAAGTTTGTTTGAGTATGTATTCTAAACGGCGAACGGATCTCGATGAAATTTGACATAGATGTGGAGCTTAGTCTGGAAGAACACATAGGCTACTTACTTTTGTTTTGTTTTTAATTACACGCGGGCAAAAGTAATAAAGAAAGAAAAAATACCAATCGAATTGAGAACCTCCTTTTTGAAGTTGGTTAAAAATATATAAAGAATTTGGACTATTCATACATTTTAAAAGTACGTACAAATTCGTATCCTAAGTGGATAATGTGTTTATTGCATTGTTTTGTTCAACTTTATTCAGTAGAGGGCAGCAATAGGTACAAATTGAAGTCGAAACGTAGAGTGTTCCGTAGTCGAAACGCGTCGCGTCACGTTTGGCGACGGCGATCGGAGAGTTGGTGATTCTCAAGCGTGTGTCGACTGTGAAATGGCCTTTGTGACGTCATAAAGGCATTCATCTGCCTCATTCTAACCTTTAGAGGTGAATTTGAGTTTAATCATTTGAATCATTCCAACTCAGTTGTTACAATGAGAATAACGCTCAACTTTCAGTACAGAAAAAAAAATATTAATTCAAAAACCTACGCTGTTCTTATTTTCGTCTAATTTCTTATTACTTAATCTAAGTATCTAAGCTTAAGAATTATACCGACAGATGTGGTGGCGTTACTTGCATGTGAGAAAATCTTACTAACATTATAAATGCGAAAGTTTAGACGAATGGATGGATGTTTGATTGAAATTTGGCATAGATGTAGTGTATAGTCTGGAAGAATACATAGGCTACTTACTTTTGTTTTTAATTTCACGCGGACGGATTCGCGGGCGAATGCTGGTACTAAGTATTTCGTAATGTTGGAAACCATTTAAATGGTTATAAATAGAAATGAGCATATTAGTATGATTTAATAGAGATTTCTACGAACTTACATGAATAATGGATATCCATGACATGTAATACATTTGTAGTATTGCTAGGTCAGAACATTTAAATGTCAGATGTTACCTTAAAATACGTGCTGGTATTGGAGTTGAAAAATAACCTACTATTACTAGCTGACTCATAGATACTGTGAACTTGAGTCGGCAGCGCAAACGCCTCCGAGGTATCCGTTCAAATTATTAAGCCTTAGTCAATCAAGGATAGACCATCACCATAGGTAGGCCTCTTCCAAGATGGACCGATGACCTGGTCAAGGTTGCGGGAGTGCACTCCATACGGGTGGCACAGTACCATTAAAGCAATCGATTGGGGAGACCTACGTTCAGCACAGGCCGAGCTAAGAGCACGCGCACACCTTTGACTAAACTATCGCACAACTGTTTAGTCTCTCTTTGATTCCGATCAGCTTATATTGAGGTGCGCATACTACTCAATGTTTAGTTGTGGAACTAAACAGTTGAATTAGCTACAAAACAATTGACAATCGTTTAGTCGAAAATGTGCGCCCGCTCTAAGGCTGACAATGATGAGTATATAACGTTGGCGCAGTGAGGATTGGTTAACTTCACACACTGAATATCTTCGCAGATATTATGCACAAGTTGCATAAGAATGTGGGATAAATGTACATAGGAAAATCTAGAATCTAAATACTCATTTATACTCGTACAAGGCGGGGAAGTCTCTATATTAAGTCCATTGCTTAACCTCTGCCTGCTCTTACTGTATTTATCTAGGAGTAAATTTGGCCGTCAAATGATCAGAGGAGAAATGTTTATTATTCGCCTCGAAGGAAGAATTTACGAAGTTGCGATTGGAACACTGTCGGTGTTGGATTTATAATCCTCTGGAGTCGAATACAGGCTAGACAAATTAGCTGTCTCAAACGTGACAAATGAATGCATCGTGTGGGATACTTTGAGCTTTAATTGCTAATGTCGAGTGATTTTATAAATCATATATTTTAATTATAACAACCAGATGACCATAATAATAATTAGCAGTCGCCGCGACTTCGTCTGCGTGGAATTAAAAAATAACAAACATATAGCCTGTGTTACTCATTGATAACTTAGCTTTTTAATAGTGAATGAATTTGAAATCGAGTCTAGTAGTTTTAATACATACAAAATTACAAATCTTTCCTCTTTAATGTTAGTATAGATTACTCAAAAGACGTTAACTGTATTGCTATAAAAATATATTGAAGAACTTCCGCAATTTAGTAAACATCTGCAATGATAAACAAATACTTCATAATCATAAAGTAAACCTTATCTTCGCTAAAGGTTAGTGTTTGCATTATTATATCATTATTATTTAACATTCTGCATCAAAATGATGTAGCTGAACTCCACATCGGTCAAGGATTTCATAGTCAGAACGTTGTTAAGAATAGTATGAAATAATAACCGAGTAAAGTTGATGACATGTATCATTCAACAAGTACATAGATTATAGATTCAATCCAAGATTAGGACAAGATTCGTGAACACAACACAAATTAACGGTTTTGATTCATAAATAATTGCTCAAAAAGGTCAAAGATTTCGATAAAACATTTGCAAACGCATTGTAAATTAAAAAATGAGTAGTTGTATTGTTGAATGCGAATTAAATGTCAACGATTACACAATAAATTATTTTATTAGTGTTGTTTACTTCATTTTATTGTAATATTCAGGTTGAATGGTGTTTTTTAAAGCATTGTGTACTTTCGATAGCTCCAGAAACTCTGATGGTGGCATAGTCCGAGTTGGAAATTATAAAAAAGAATTTAAGTGTATTTAAACTAAATATAAGCCTCCAACTATTGCGGATAAAAGTTCAAATTAGTCACTAAGATTTATTTAACATTTACTCTGAATTTAACTAAAAGGGACATAACGATTAAAGATAAAATAAGACAAATTGCTAGTTTTCTAAAGAAACTATATTGTATTTATATCAACAATATTCCAATTAAAACTTGCAAGATATATTCTAAGATAGAACTAACTTAAGGAAATGGAACTCCAGGGTCGTATTTAAGTGTCGCCTTTAACCTACTTTTATGAATTCTCCAGGGTAAAGAATAATCTTTTAATGCATATCTTTACTTAGCTTGATACAAAATTAACCGACGTCATATTAATTAGTTCTTTTTTCTTCTATATTTAAAAATATGATGCTATGAGAGTGTATTCAATTAAAAAAAATTTAAAAGGGCAATAGTTTGAAAACTGGTTTATGCTTAATGCAAAGCATTTTGGTTTGCCATTTTAATCAATTGTTTTAATGAATTGTGTCTATTACTTAATAGTAACTTAACACATTTATTAAATTAATCTAAAGTCTAAGATAGCGTAAGAAATAGGTTCAAATTAATGTTTGAGACATTGATCTCAAAATAGAATTGTGGTTGTAGATAAATCTTTAATTATAATGTTCAACAAATTGAACAATAACTCAATTGGTAATGCAGTTTGCGTGAATTATTATAAAAGTCAATCGATTGTGTAAATAAATAACAATTTAATGGTATTAACTTTCACCATAATACTTGAAGTTATATTTAGAGACTTTTTGAATTACAAAATTTGCATCGAAACTAAACTTATGACAAAAGCTTTTTTAATTCATTTAATAAATTCGTCTAAAATATTCAAATAATATCGAGAAAGTCACTATACTCCTGAGAATCATTATTTTGATATTATAAATATTTTTCCAAGTATAAAAGTTTAGGTAAATAAACCACGGTGAAATTATTTCCCCCGGAGGGTCGAGCTCGGCCTAAAGTGATGTAGGTATTTGAGTTATGCGATTTCGTTGGGTACAACGAGAAAAAGTATGATATGTGAGGGTGATGGCGGAAACGAATTGCCGGTCGACGTTTTGTGTAAGTACAAATAGTAAGCCAGTTACATATGCGAGAAAGTTTTTTTCGCTTCCGCTTCCGGTGTTGTTTACACACGTATAAATTGGATTCTCCGTGTTTAATGCTTAGGGATACGACTATCCTGCCAATCGCGATTTAGGTCGCTGTGAATTTAAGGTGCAGGTTCTGGTTCAATAAACAATTTAGCAAGTTATGTGTATTAGTATGTACCCTATGCAAGTAATAATAATTAGTTCTGTATTATTTTATTTATTCTTTTTATTAGAAAAATAGCTTTTGGCCACGATTTCAACCGTGTGGAAATTAAAAAAAAAATAGTTAGTAGCGTAGTGTCCTTCCAGACTAAGCTTTACATCTAAGCCAAATTTCATGGAAATCCGGTCATCCGTTTAGAAGGTATCTTCTAAGAAAAATCTATCCATCCATCCAACCTTCAAAACTTTTGGATTAATAATATAAAATCAAATATTAACAGTCTTCTAAACAAACAATAAATTATGTAATTGAAAATTCCTAGTATTTACAGATCGTTAAAGATTAGCGACCTTAAACTTATATGTCTACCGCGCTATTAGATAATATCAAACGTATACAAACGCAAAAAATGCAATTTGCTACCAGTGTCATTCAAATTGATAATCGAAGCCAAAGGCCGGTTGATATTAACCTTGAGGGCATCAAGAGACAATCACTGCATAGCTCGACGCACCTCAGTAACAATGTGAATTATCGCAGGAGTGCTGGAAGGAAGGTCGACTCGTCACGTCTTAGGTTAAGGACAGTAGGGCTCGAGTGTAGGGAGATATATGCTTCTGTCAATGCTACCGTGACTAATTCCCCGTTACTATCCCACGCTCTATTTGCATAGCGATCGATTGTTAGCTATTTGTGTCTGTTATATCAGAGTTGACAATTAACAATCATAGCAGTGGCTTCTGACAGATAAAAGAAAATAATAACATAACATATCGAAATTATTAGTTATAACTATATCTTACTAATATTATAAATGAGAAAGTTTAGATGGATGGATTAATGTATGTTTGTTAGAGTTGCTAGCCTTAACTACTGAACGGATCTCGATGAAATTTGGCATAGATGTAGAGGATAGTCTGGAAGAACACATAGGCTGTCTACTTTTAATTTTTTTTAATTCCATGCGAACGTAGTTGCGGGTGAAGGCTAGTACTAAATAAACATTTAAACTTATAGATTGGACGCAAAATGCACTCATAAGTTTTCTAAGACATTGTAAAAGCTCTCTAATCAATCAGACGGTAATAAAAGTGTTGTTAACATTATAAAACAATTGTCATATCCGTTTTTATCAAGACATTCATTTGTTTTCTTGCTTTACTTATTATTTTCTAATTACAAGTAATTACAGCTGAGTTTCAAAATGGCGTCGAAGAGGCACATTCTTTACGTGTGTAATCGTTGAAGTATGCGCCTTGGAGGGCGTTCGTTAGGAAAATGAGTGGAATTACTGACTTGGAAAACCCTCTTGTAATTTATAATATGGCCTCCGAGAATAGCTTGAGAAATTAAAAAAATACTTTTATATCTTTTATAACTTTTGTGATTTGAGGTAAGTGAATTGAACATTAAAATATAATTGATAAAATAAAGACAAAAAAGCCCATGGTAAGCTTAAAATAAAAACTATCTTCAAATTAAAATTACTACTTAGATACATATCTAGAGATATATTTTGTCCATATCCAAATAAATAAAGTTGCTTCCAAGATTAAAGATACTAATATAGTAAATTTAAATAATTAGATAATAGCAGCTTTTATGTAAAATTACGTATTAATTCTAAGACTTAATTCCCTGTTTTATCTGTCATGTGTTTACTAAAATTAATTAGAAACAACGTTCATTTAAATATCATAAGTTCGTATCTTAAACACGCAACAAATATAGTTTCTCATAAAACTAACAAATTGCCTTTGATAAAACTAAAGTTTATCACAACTAGTATGTTTGCGATTCATTTCAAACTTCTAATGTCTTCATATGATATAATATTCATATATAAAATTAAATGTTATGTGGTTGGTGTAATTATTTCGGAAAGAATAAGGTTAAGAAATTGATCATTTCTCTCTTCCTTTTCAAAGAAGAATGAATTATACTCATTTACCTAATTTATACTACCCAGAGAATCCATTATAAATGTTTATATAAATAAATGCATTCCCATACTAGCGTTATAAATCTAAATGTAGTTGCAATAACACTGGATGTAAATACACAACGGCGGGAGCACACGCAATATATTCAGGCAATATTCGCACTTCCCCGTCAAATTGGAAACCATCGCGTCTGTAAATACGACGTGAATTATTTGTTGGACAGTTGACTTACTGTTATACGTGATATCGCTGATTCCTAACTATTTAAAGTATTAGAAATTACTACTCAACTCTGCCATCTAGTGCCATCTATAAGCAAATTTTACCAATCGTTTTTTACACCATTTTTACAAACAGTATAAAAAGTTCGCAGTTTAGACTGGACAAGAAAGGGAACCCATTGTTCAAGACCTTCTCAATAGCCGGCAATGCATCTGTAGTTCCTGTGGTATCGCAGATGTCCATGGGCGTCGATGAACATCTTGGTGTTCCCACTAAAAAAAATTATGTTCTCAAAGTCTCAATGGATGTGCAGTTCCTCTGGTGTTGAGGACGTTCATGGGCGCCAGTGACTACTACTCGTTTGTCCCCTTCTCTTATAAAAACTTCTACAGTCTAAATTGAAGTAATTGTAGAGTATTGTATTTTGGACATGTCATTTATTTATGAAAAACCAATATATGAATGAAAATAAAAATATGGAAATTTTAGGAATTGTCATTTTGTAAGAGAGCCGCGTGCGGAGCCTGGCCCCAGCAAATGCGAGAAAGTGATAAATTTGTCAGGTAACAGTGCGTGATCAGAATTTGCGACAGTGCAAATCATCTGAAATATTGTAGGAGATTGAATTGTGGCTCCACTGGAAATTATTCTCTATGCTATTCGCGTAAAGGTCGACATGTAATATGGTTTTAGGTTCAATTTTTTTACGACATAATCTTTACGAGCAATTCCATTTTATGCAAACTTGAAAGGAAATGGAACATCAACTCTACTCGTTTTGTAAGCATTGCGTTGTATTTAGCGATATGTGAAGTAAGTAATTTCCAATTCTCGTAAAGGAAATCTAAGCATTGACCTTTGCCTCAAGCACCTGTGCTAGGTCCAATAAGATTAAGCATTCAATTTCAACAAAACATATTATACTTTACGTTTTAATATCTATACTTTATACTTATTATAATAAAGCGTAAACACAAACTTCTTTGTTGCCTAAGATGTCAGCAATTACTGCATATTTTTGAATAATTCTTTTTTTAATAAAAAGCCCTACGCTTACGTCACGCTTTAGGCTATATATTTTCACGCCATTAAACTTAGGTGGTAAATATAATATTTTGGATAAAAACACTAATGTGGGAAAGAGACCATAAGTTGCTGCCAACATCAAGGAAAAAAGATTGCTAAGGTTTGTCATGTCATGTCATTTTGACATTTGCAATTGAGGATTTGACAAATGTAAACAATAAAATAAATTTTGTATAATTTCTCGCGGATGAATCCGCACGCGAACAGCTAGTATTTAATAACAACTATTTAGAAACTATAAACAAATTAACGCCAACTACTGCAACTGGAATTTATACAAGTTTTAATTAAATTAAATCAAGCCCGGCTCGATTATGTAATTTAGGGTTCGGTTTTGCTTAGCTGGAGACAACATTGCATTTGGCAGTGAGTGTTGAATGAACATAAATAGTTCTGCGTAATTCCCCTTGCAAATTCGGTTGATACAATTAAAGGAAACAAGGCTATTTTAGGACAGCGGGCGATAAATTCTGCACTCCCGAGTAATACATTTTCTTCTTTGCCTGAATAAATTATTAGTTTGAAAAAAATGTCTGACGTTTATTTTAGTGCTGTGATAAAAGTTTTCTTGTTTACTTCATGGTACTACTAGGATTCGTGATTTCTATTCAAGATAATACAAAGTTGGATAGTAAATAACATTTATTATACGAAAGTCACCGTGTTTGGAAAAAGTTACGTAATCACTATAAATAATTTTTCAAGATTACCGTAGAGTAATCCACAAAAGACTTTATCTCGGTAATTATTTCGTTCAGACAGAATGAGATTTACACAACCAAATATGTCGAAGCGTATTTCCCAAAAACAGCCAATTCACAAATACTACAATTCTAAGAAATGTGTTTGAAATTGATAAAAATAAAATATGACTTGTAGTGGAGGAAACCTCTAGAGATTGAAACAAATGATATGCACTCCCGTTTCGAGCATGAACACAATGTAAGTTAGAAATGAGATTGCATTTGGCCATTGCATTTGGCAGGGCGGGCGCTTGCTGACCGCCGCGGCATGCATAACAAACTGTACCGCAAACTGTTCGCCGACACACAATAAATATACATCCGTCGATACCTTGAGACACCGACTGAATACATAATGTATGGATGAAAATGTTACACTAAATGTTTTGTCTAGACAAACATAACATTTTATTTCAAACACGAAAGCTTTACAACATAGCAAAACTGACATGAACGCCATCTATTGTCTAAATTTAGTAATTTTAATGATTTCCATTTTTAGTTACATTCATCATAATTAGAACAAAATACTGCAAGAGGAGTTTTTTTAATGTGGGTGTGTTTTAATGAAATTGTATGGTATGAGGAAGATATTTGTGTCGTTTGAATAATGTAATATGTAGTGAGAAAGGCGAGCACTGCTTCTCACGCGAACATAACTTCATTGTATCAGTCACCATGAGTGATAAGTATATTGAGTTTGTTCCGAGCGGAACAAAGTTACGTGACAAACAAGGCTCTGCGCCGAGTTGAGTGCAGTTCGCATTCTCTGCATATGAGCTGCAGACAGTTTTATATTCCAGGAATATTTGCGACGAGGAATATTCCGAGAATATAAAATTGTCGTGACAAGCATTCACTTTTTTTTAATAACTTTTATGTTGAAACTGAATCCATTCATTGTTAAAAAATGTATTTACGAATATTTTTAATAAAATCCACAAAATGTAGAGAATAAATTTCATCAAAAAAGTTTAGCTGAAGATGTCATATTGACATTGACAAGCGAAATTTTACACGTCATAATATATTCGAGTTAAAATTTTCAAGATTAGTTGATGTATTTAAATTATAATGTTACTATTAAGGGAACCGGAACATATTTGTTCTTTTTACGTTATCTATTTTGGATTAGCAATGCTCGTCATATTGTATTTGCTTAAATTTGTAAATCGCATCAAGAATGATAATTTGTTTTTCAATAGAGATAGTGAAAACTTTAGTGTGCGTTGTTTGAGAGATACGTCCTGTAGTTCCAGTGCTCACAGCCTTTCTAAATGGTCCTCGGCGCGACCGAAAAAAGCGGACAAGAGATCTAGAAAAAAAATAAAAAGAAAATACGATACAACAATAAAGGAATGGTTACCCAATATAGACGTAAGCGTTGATCAAGATAATTATAAAGCATATTAATTAACAGAAATAGAGAAAGAATTAATTATAAGAAATGAAAGAGCGTCGCTTAGTTCTATGCACAATTTTTATTTTCAAATGATATTCAGTCCCAAATATTATCAGTTAAGTTTAGAGCAAGCAATTAAAAGTTCTACAAAAGGAAAAAGGCAACTTTAACAAATTGTCGAAGAGTCCAAAAGTGAACAAGTGTTGGAGAAAATTCTTTTGACAAGTTTCTTTTTAATAACTTGATCGGTTTTATACTTTTCCCTTCCTTCAAAATTATCTTTAACTTTTATTTTTTGATATTGTGTAAGTATTGAATTGTACTCGTCGTTTTGTTGTTATTTGAGTCATAAATAGTAATTTTTGTTTAGTATATAAATGTTTTGTGAAATATAATACAGAGTATTTGACCTTACTTCTTTTCCTCAATCACCTATTAAAACAAGAAAGATATCTTTGAGAAAATGTAATCTAATCTAGTTTTTAATTGGTACTTGAAGTTCTAAAAAATACCAAGCCAGTGCAAGGAAAACGTACTCTTATGTCGGGATCATTTTAAAATGCACAAGAGTTTTGCTTTGGTTAATGTTCCCACGTTCACATCTTTGCCGAGGCTAATTATCCTGAGTAACTAACCGCAAAATACTATGCCTCGATTATTAACGCCCTGTTTTCCTCAACTGCATGGTACGACAACTTTTTGCTTTGAAATCATACCCAAGGGTATACAGTATTTTAATATTTTGTACTAAATATAGGAATATTGCAAGCATTCAATGAAAGCTTATATGAATTTCGTCAAGAAGCAGACTTTATATTTTTAGTAACGCTAAAATAGATTGGGGGAATATTAAAACTTAACCTAAAACTTCAAAGAGTAAATACGAGTCGGTAGCTCCTGGTGATTGTTTTGTACCAATTGTTCATAACATAGTACGAATTACTATCGAATTTCTATACGATTAATAATTTTATCTCAATAACACCGAGAACATTAAAGGTACAAATTCAATACTTATTAAGATTAATTCTAAATGCGTTTACAATTCAGTCGCCAACGTCGTGTCGGCAGCTGACCGTGTCAGTCGTGTCAAACTCAAGAAACTGCGGTCGTCCAGATAAAACCGCAACGGACAACGAACCGCGTACGTTGCGTAACTATTAAACTAAACGCTTCTATTATTTTGCGGCATCTAAATATAAATTACAATTTAAAACTTACAATGTCGTATGCCCTTAAAATTATAGTAGTTATTTTGCATAGATGAGAGATCTTTTGCCTATTTCTAAGTCCTATTTTTTAAATGAACGGCTATGGACGTACGCTTGCATCAATGTGCGAAAAAAGCAGCGTACAGGGAGGAGTAGCGGCTTGTGAAGCGGGTCACTGATACGTGATAACCACGACGAGTCTGTAAAGACTCAAGCGACGAAGAAGAAGAATTTTGAAATACAAATATGTTTTTAAGCTTTTCTAAACATAATTTTGTACAACCAGTACGTCCAATGTTGTATAAACAACATAAACATTAATATCTTAAACTACGTCTCGAATTACTGGCAATGACTTAATCCTCAACTGCTATAACTAAGATATGCAAATAGGGTTTATTGTATGGCCCAACCACACGCATTCGCTTTGTACAATCACATAGTTTGTTAATTTAATTTTCCTATATGAGTAAGGTACAATTCCTATCAATATTGTAATAAATCTTACTTATTACTAATATTATAAATTATTAGAGTTTGTTGCCTAAACGGCTGACCGGATCTCGATGAAATTCGACATATATGTACTTTTGTTTTTTTTTAATTCCACGCGGACGTAGTCGCGGGCGAAAGCTAGTAGAAAATATTTGCGTAGTAAATCCTATAATCCTATAAACAGACGGACAGTCACGAGTCAAGCTCAAGGCTCAGACATATGAGCCTGTTGTCCACCACTCCTATTATACAGACCTCGACAATTAATCACAACAATTTTTCCAAACATTTTTTTAAAATAATTTTGAGCCTATGTTAACTTTAAAAGCAAAAAAGAATTTTCAAAATCGATCTACCTGGGGCGGAGTTATGCCGTAACACACATAAAAAAAAACATACGGACGAATTGAGTACCTCCTTCTTTTGGGAAGTCGGTCAAAAACTATTGATTAATGTTTCTACTGATTAATCCATTTTAATAATTTGACGTTGGTTCTTCCCAAAAAAAAATTACGAAAAATTCGTTTTTACAGTAACGTCGAACACTGATCACTGTTATCGAGTAGTATTTTATGGTCACATCTCTACGACTAAGCATGAATTTAATGTTATTTAAATTGATCTACTGAGACCGTATATTGTGTTTATTCAGCAACAAAATTTATTACAATCGACTCAAAAGCACCGCTCGTTATTGAGCGAAGCACGGAATCGTGCGACCTCTCGCCCATTCACCGCGCACCGTGCCACCGGCGAGCTCATATCACAAAATATATTAATAACTAGCTGTTGCCCGCGACTTCGTCCACGCAATATTAAGATAAAAAAGTAACCCGTCTATGTCAGCTACCCTTCAGGGAAAGTCCGGTCGAAGCGACCCAGCCGTTTCAGAGATTACCCGGAACAAACCCGGCTTGAAGACAGACAAACAGACAGACAAAAAAATGTTGAATGCGATTTTCGTTATCAGCAACGCAAATACATCATCTTCCCGAAATCTGGAATTTTTCTTTTGATATTACAAACAGACACTCAATTTTATTATATGTACAAATAGAATTTCATATGGCGTGGTTCGTGCTATATGTATAATAGCTGTTCCAGGCGACTTCACTGCGCAGCATTAAAATAAAAAAAAGACACGAAGTACATAATTAAATTGGCAAAATTTGAATAAAGAGATAACCGCCTGCTTCACCGGTTGCCAACTGTCTTCAGCTGTAAATCATCCAAAACCACCAAAAACTAACTTAAGCGAGCAACAGCGGTAGAGCCCGCTTTAACAACTTCGTACGAATGGGCCGGCTCGCCCTTTGCAATACCACGACCACTCAAAAGACAGGCGTGAAGTGGGAGCAATTTCGCGTTTCGTCAGATGAGTGTCGTGCCGGAGGCCCAACTTTAGTCCCTTTTCATTCTCACCCTTTTTCTTATAAGAAAAGGATGGAAGGGAAAGTGGATTTGACGGTGGAGGAGACGCATAGGAAGGGGAAATATTCTGTTTATACCTGCATTCATTTGCAAATCAGATTACCAGAAACCACCTTAATTGAATAGGATCTCCTTGCAATCCTTTATATCCACCTGTACTTAACCTACAACTTCCTGAACCTGAGGTGAACCACCTGTTACTACCTTCAAGCACCTACTAACATTTGCAACTCCCTTAATCCACCAGAATCTAACTGCAAAGGACTGACACCATCTGCATTCTCTTGTAGTGACATGTAACCTTTTTTTTCTGCAACCCCTCGCAACCACATAGTCCATGTGTTACTCCAGACTATATTTTATTATTATTCAAAATCTTCTAATTGAGATTTCAAGGCTAAGTCAAGGCATTGCGGAATTATCGAGTAAATACGTAAATAACAAATAACTACACATCCCTCCGGAACCCGACATTTTTCGCCAATGAAAAGTATCACACCACACATGTTATTACCGACTATGTTCTATATCTGTACTAAATTTCAGTAAAATATTTTTAGCCGCTGCGGGGTTAACGCGTTAACATGTAAATAAGAAAACAACACATATCCTCGGAAACCTAACACTTTCGGGGTAGAAAAGGATTCCACGTGTTATACCATACTATGGTCTGTATCTATACAAAATCACAATAAGTTGTTTATCCACTACGGACTAATCGTGTTAATATGTAAATAACAAAAAATCTACATATCCCTCGGGAACCTGACATTTTTCGGGGATGAACATTATCCCACTGTGGTCCAGACTTTGTTAAATATATGTGCCAAATTTCAATAACATAAGTTGAACCGTTGCAGAATTATCGAGTAAACATTAAAAACAAAATTAATGTATCCCACGGGAACCGTAACTATTTCCAGGATAAAAAGTAGTCTATTTGTTCTTCCAGACTATGCTCTACATCTGTGCCGAATTTTATGGTGATCCGTTTAGCCGTTTAGGTTACAAAGTCTAACAAACATCCATCCATAGATCTAAACTTTTTAAAAAAGTTTAAAATTCATAGTATTTAAGTATGAATTATGATTGCCCACTACCCACGTCTTCGTCCGCGTGGAGTTTAAAGTTCAAAACTTACGTTCGCCCTTTTTTCATCCTATTACCTAAAATATTACATTAGTAGTAATCTACGTAATGGACTACTACGGTGAAGGAAAACATCGTGATGCAACCTGCACATATCGGAGAAGAAATTCAAAGATACATATGTGTGAAGTCAACCAAGCCGCAGTGGTCCAGCGTGGTTGACTATGTCCTAGTCACCCTAACTTAGGGTAGGCTCCAAGCCCCTCAGTGGGGACGTATAGTGAGCTGGTGATGATGATGATGATGATGATGATGAATCTACGTAATAACAGAAATCTATTGTTGAAAGATTCCAAATTTCTAAGCCCGGTAGTTTGTGAGCTGATTTTTCGGTTACCCTTATTGTTTGTGTTCGCGATATCTTTTAAACTATTTGTCCAATTTAAATACTGTAAAGGACAATTTTGTTCTACATTAAATTCTCCTGGCAACGAAGGCATTTATTTGGATAAGGATTAATACTGAAACCATTAAAACAACGACGCAAATAGCATGCGATATTTAATTCATTTTGTAAACAAAAAAGTGGTTATTGTAAGAAAACCGTTAAAGATAGATATATGCTATCGCGGACTTTTCTGTAGAACTTTTTGAGATCTACATTTCTTTCATACATCATTTTTATATACCTCTAACGGTTTAGGCAGCGTAAGCCGAGAAAAGTTAAAGTTTAGCATTTTTTTAACGCCGGCCTCCAGAAACACGCTGTTTATTAATAGTTCCTAAACATTAGTAATAATAAAATATAGCCTATGTTACTCACAGATAAATTACCTTTCTGATGGTGAAAGAATTTTTAAAATCGGTCCAGTGGTTTTTGAGTTATTTCAATACATACAAAAATACAAAAATACAAAAATACAAAAATACAAAGTTTTCCTCTTTATAATATTAGTATAGAAGTATAGATAAAGATATATCTAGAAAATGTACAGTTGTAACCAAACTATGAAACACATCGCTTGGTCATGTAATAACCAAAAGTAAAACAACTACTACTGGAATGCTTTGCCTTTTTATAGTAAAAGGAGGCAAACGAGCAGCGGATCACTTACTTATAATTTGTTATTTTTAGAGAACTACGTGATAAAGTTGCGGATGGCACATCTACACAAGACTATAGTATTGTATTGTAGCACATTTTTTTTTACTTGTGCTATTATTTACCCTAATAAATGAAAAAAAAACTAGATTTTTAAACTAACCGTGTACTTATACGAGTGTTAGTTTTCCTTTTAGCTAGCACCTGAGGGTTTTAAAACCGTTTGATGGTTATTAAGGGGTCGATCAGTTCGGAGAAAAGATTCGTAAGTTAATTGACGAAAGTGTTAGATCCTTTCATGGGTAAAGTTTACCGACAACCTCAACTTAGTAGGAAATTCGCTTTCGATTTCAGTGGATTCAGGTGGCCGCTTACTCGTATGCCACCTTATATTAATAAATCGTATAAAAAAATCGTTGTTGTTCTGCAATTAGAAGGCAGATGTTATTGATATTCAAATTGCATAAAAAAACAGTTTTTTTAGATAACGCGTCCCCCTGTAACATTAAAAACTTGACTGTTATAGTCATCCTTTTATAACATTTTAATCCTAACATTTTATTAATGATAAATTCAAGATATTTAACCCACTCGATCATAAATTATTCATAGCTGAATTGTAATATGTGTGACATAGTAAATACAATAGGCGATGTTGATAGACGTCCAATGTGTTAAGTCATTGTTTGCAGGAAGATTGCGGCAGGTGTGAAAAAAATAATTTAAAGAATTCAAATGTCATTTCCTTGATATTTGTCCAGGATATTTAAATTGATAATTACATCATCGTTTTAATCGACATTGTTTTCTTAGTTTGCTTGGAATACAAAAGATTTGTATATTTATACGAAAGTGATAGGTTTGTACTTTAGCTTGTGATGCCGTACGTGCGAAATTAAAAAAAAACTTAGTTTTGTAGATAATGTTCTCATAGAGATCTGTTGAGCAGTTCTGTAGATACATTCTAACAAACATTCATCCATATAATATTCAAAATCGCGACATAATTATAATGTTAATGAGATTAATGTTTTAGGATTTTTTAGATCTTAGATGTAATACTTTTTATTTTAGGGGTATAGTAACTTCTCGCAAATATTTAGGTCTATTATGATCATATTTATTATTGTAATTTGATGCAAATTATTCAGCACTGGTAATAAAAACATTTTGATTGGCACGTTTAGTCGTGTGACAACTGATGTTTTATAAACTCATGTCGCCGATAGACTTCGAAATTGATATATTTATAATCGAACTAGTATTATCATCAAATAATAATTTGAACGATTGTTGACGATGTGGTTTTCTTCTATTTTTCCAGATCCTTGCAAGAAGTAAAACTAAGTAAGTGTGATCTTTGTTTTACTTCTACGATAAAGGATTTTTATTATTAGATAACTAGCTATTCGCGTGCGGATTCATCCGCGTGAAATTATAAAAACTTTATTTTATTGTTTACATTTGTCAAATTATCAATAGCATATGTCAAAATGACATGACATGACAAACCTTAGCAATCTTTCTTTCTTGATGTTGGCAGCAACTTATGGTCTCTTTCCCACATTAGGGTTTTTATCCAAACGATTTACTCCCTAAGTTTAATGTAGTGAAAATATATAGCCTAAGGCATGACGTAAGTGTAGGGCTTTTTATTAAAAAAAAGAATTATTCAAATATATGCTGTAATTACTGACATCTTAGGCAACAAAGAATTGTGTGTTCATGCTTTATTATAATAGTATAGATAGTATAGATAAGTATAGAAGTATAGATATAGATGCCAATGCCACCGTGTCGATATCGTCATAGTTGTGTTCTAGTCGCCTTTAAAATCGACCATGTTCATAATTTCTTGGTGACATGCACACATTAAGAAGAAATCGTGGTTTTAAATAACAATAGAACAATGCTTTTAGTAATGTGACATGAACTAGCTTGTTTGTCCCTTGGATTAAGCTTCCGCATTCAATGCTGCCCACTAATAAGATTCATTTAGATATTAATCTACAATTAATTTTAATAACAAAAATTTACGTTTTAATTATATGTACCGATGATGCGATGGACAATAGATACAACTGTCCTTTCAAATAGAGGGCGACCCGAAAACTGTTAGAAACCGGATTCGTCCCTCCAATGTTTTTGGATCGATTTTCGATCTAAATATCGTTATATAACTTTAAACTGTCGTGGTTTTTACAAATATACTGTTCGTAAGATACGGGTTTCTTACCACGATTTACTAGTTTTAGCTCCCGATATTTCGGCACAGTTGCATGCGCCATGTTCACGGGCTGACTGAAGTGATGCGGTAGTGTGAAATATCGGGAGCTAAAACTAGTAAATCGTGGTAAGAAACCCGTATCTTACGAACACTAAATATCGTTTATTGAAACAGTATTGTAAAAATTTGGATCACGGATTCGATTCCTGATTCATAAAAATGGATAGGGATTGCATTTTGGGAACCGCCGTAAGTCTGGTCCGATGAAAGAGGCGCTGCTGTATCGGTAAGTTGTCAGATATGTAAAGCCTAAAGGCATATAATTTACCTTTTAAGTTTTTTTGAGTAAAAAAATGTTTGTACTTTACGCCGTCACCTTAGAAAACCTAGTTTACCACTAATGCAATTTATTTTTAAGGATGCAGAATGCGTTTTATGACAAGATGGTTAATTGTACAGCGTCACTATGGTGTCAACTATTCAATGAATTAGGTTACAATTACCTTAAATGAATAACTTTTTATAGTTAATTACGTTTTTATTTGTAATAAATGCTAATCATATCGTTTGACGGTACGGCTCGCAGTTTTTTTTTTCTGTGCAAAATTAGGTTATGTTAACGGCTTTAACCTTAAAATCATAATGATGTAAACAAATATATTTCAAATGTTTTAATGTAAAAAATATATTTAGTACACACGATCAACAGAAAGAGTTATATTACAATATATTTTTAAATTAAGTCAACATAAAAGCCAACAATATTTCTACCGCCGTCTTTAGTAAATATAAATACTGTATCAAGAGGCAACTATTATACATCTTTTTATAAGCTACTAGGAGCCTTACAAGTCTAGATAAGATATTTAGATATAATCCGTATCAGGTTACGTATTACCGTTGACTTATCTAATGTAAATCGTTGTTTTTTTAATAAAGTAGTTTTTGCAATAATTAATTGACTAGATATACAACAATGTTGAACATGATGGAGATCAAACCCGGAACTTTTGGTTACAAAATTAACCACTGCGCCAATGACGATGTTGCCACCGTAGCTAAATCGTTTTTAAATTTGTAATTGATGAAATTAGTAAACCTAAAATACGTATCTGAATCAATGCATCTTCAAAGTGTGTAGAAGCGTATTTCTTACTTATATAAATGTGAAAACTTAGATGTATGGATGGATGTTTGTTATTACGTATGTATCCTCAAAACGGCTTAAAGGATCTCCTTGAAATTTGGCATATATGAAGAAAAGAACACATAGGCCATTAGTCAAGTGTTTTTCTCATTCAGAGTCACGGGCGATAATTAGTTGCATATTTGTAATGAACAGTTTGTCATAATCAGATTTCTTCATATTATTTATTATGTGATATTTCAGGCCTGGTTTAAGGTGTGGTTGCAATTAGTTCAAACTCTACAATTAACGATGTTAAGATCCGTACGGAAAGTTCGTGACTTTATCATGATAAATTAAGTCATATTTTTTTGTAACATATAATTAAGGAAGTATGTTAATATACAGTGTTATAATAAGCGGTCAAGTGTACGTAGCACTTAACGAGTGACCTTTTTAACGACTTGTTAATGATCGTTTTGTTTTAATTAGAATTTTTACAAAACGTTCAATCATGGGAGATATAATCTAATGTCAAGTTCTGGTTTCAATGTACATTGTACATGGTAAGCCATAAAAAAATAATATGGAAATATAGTTTAACTACACATTTTTTCCAACAAAAACAAAATATAATTAGGTAAGTATGCTTTCAGACATTTTAAACTATCTCATTTTAGAATTATATCTTAAAGGACAATGAAACTGTCGAATTAATCTATACTAATATTATACAGAGGAAAACTTTGTATTTTTGTATTTTTGTATGTATTGAAATAACTCAAAAACTACTGGGCCGACTTTAAAAATTCTTTCACCATCAGAAAGGTAATTGTTTATAAAATTAGTGTAATTTTAATTTGACTCACATTCTAATTATTTATTGATTCATATACTTTTACCTGAGTTAGAAGTTTACTTTACGCATAAGCTCGTGAAATATTGTCCTCACACTTTATTTGTACATAATCTGTGAAAATGATTGAGTTTTGGTTAAAGCGGTTGATATCTGTTTTGAACACGTCCAAGGACAGCTATCGCCTGAATATGGTCGCCACAGTGACCGCAACTTAATCTGTGCGTTGCGTAATTGTTATCTAGATGTTAATGACAGCTTATTACTAATTAGTAATGATACGATGTTTACGGATTATTTTTTTCTTTAAATGGATATGCATTTGTTTTAAACAAGGTAAGAAATTAAAACATTAAGGAAATGTGCAAGTTTACTACAAACCACATTCCATTCCACAATTGATGTTTCATTTGATTTATTCTGTTTTTTTTTTCACATATTAGTTACATAGTTTTTTATAGCATTGTGTTTGAATTATTCAGACTCGATACAGTATTGAAAACAACTGCGATCAGTTACTTGAAATTGAAACAATTGAAAAACGGCAGGATAAGTTAGAAGGCAATAAATGTATTTGGTGACCTATAGGTGACAAAGGAAAAATGTACAGAAAAGATACTCTTAATACATTCCCAAATCACATTCCCATCTTTGCCTTATTATAAGAGGTGGGAAGAGGATTGGTACTAAAGTTAGCTTTCGTACCAACAAATAGTAATTTGTCTATAAGTTGTATCGTTCATTGGTATGCTATAGGATTCCACATTGCAATGTCTTAACAACAAAGGCGAAGCATCATTTGGAAAGTAAACACGCACGTATGCAGTAAATCTGTCATCACAGCGGAGCGCAGCTCGGCGCGGAGCAGCGCGGAGCAGCGCACTCTGTACACGTTGATTTACGACAAACGTGCAATCCACATTGCAACTTTTTAAAAGAAATTGAAAATTCGTACAACCATAATATGGAACTTATGAAATAAAGCTTATTTTTCGTAAACTATTATAAAGTATCGTATACTATTTTAACAGTGGTAGAGCCCGCTTTAACATCTTCGCACGAATGGGCCGGCTCGCCCGGTGTAATACCACGACCACACAGAAAACAGGCGTGAAGTGGAAGCAATTCCGCGTTTCGTCTGATGAATGTGGTGCCGGAGGCCTAATTTCTAGTCCCTATCCCTTTCCACCCTTTTCTTAAGACGGATTTGACGGTGGAGAAGACGCATAGGAGCGGTAAATGTCCTCTTTATGTGCGTCTCCTCCTCCGTCAATTAAGAGTAGGCAACGCATCTGCAATTGCGGAAGTTTATGGGCAGCGGTCGCTATCCATTTCGGTGGATTCAGGTGGCCGCTCGCTCGTTTGCCACCTTATATTATAAAAAAAAAGAACCTAAACGTGATACGTCTGTTAATATTAACTTCTTCCTTTTAATTTGATGAGTTACAGAGCAGATGGACTCTGAATCTACGGGAAACTCGATTTGATGTTTGAACGAGAAATAAGGCTAAATGGTGAGTTTACAAGTTAAAGAAACCATTAAAACTAGAGGAGGAACCGAAAAGAGGTACATTCGCGGAAATCCGCGGTGTTCCACTTTAGGAAAAATTGCCTTGTTTATTGCAACGAGACATATTTCGCCTCTTTCTAAAATAACTAATTAGATAGCAGTGAGTGGTGCAAACGAAATGATAATAATAAAAAAAAAAATAGACGTGTATATAACCAACTTTTTTTTTTCGTACAGATACATTAATAAGCTGTGTTGTACAAGGGCGGATCCAGCTTTGGCGCCAGGGGGGGGTCACATAGTCGTGGTCAAGTCAAGAGCTTGACAAAATATATTTACATTTTGTCAAACTCTTGACCAAGCAACTCAGGGGGGGGGGTCATGACCCCCATGACCCCCCACCCCCCTGGATCCGCCGTTGGTGTTGTATTGTTTTTGTTTCGCGTCTCGTTTCAAAATGTTCAAAACTTTTAAGGTGGAACACTGCCAATTACCCCGGCTGTACCTAAATCTTTAATTTCTACATTTTTTTTCGTCTGGTTAGTTTCGTTAGATTTTTCAAATATGATTTAAAATACTGACTTACTATAGTAATTGTCATATATGTGTAAGATAGGAATGCCTATGCCACCCACGTGGCCGCTCACAGCTGGCTCTGAACCAGTGGCCGTGACACGACACAACCAAGAAGAGCTAATGGCAGGCATTGTTGCCAGATTATACAATATTTTGCAATTGTTAAACATGAAATAGCTTATAAATCATATTTTTTTACACTAGAAAAGAATCTTACTTTCTTACTAATATTATAAATGCGAAAGTTTAGATGGATGGATGGATGTTTGTTAGAGTTTGTAGCCTAAAAGGCTGAACGGATCTGGATGAAATTTGCCATATATGTAGAGGATAGTCTGGAAGAACACATAGGCTACTTTCTTTTGTTTTTATTAATGCCACGTGGACGGAGTCGCGGGCGGAAGCTAGTAGATGAATAAAATACAAAACATATAAGACTACCAACCACTCTTCTAACGTGTTACATGCAATTGTTAGTCAGTTGTATTCATAAATTATTGATAGAAATTGTTTTCTTAGAATTACTCTCAATAGTAAGATATCATAGTAAAATAGTAAGATTATATTTTTTTGTTTGGATAAATAGATTTAATCTATTCTAGGCTCTTCCGTCACGATCTGAGTGATTTATTGATTTATTAAAGCGAAACTGGACATGAATGCTGCATAGATAAATTGAAAATTTTAATAAACAATGCGTTAAAGATTTTTAAAATAGAACACAAATGGTCAGTGTTAATTTTATAGTTTCATCCTGATACTTCATGTACCAGTGCTATACCATTCTGATGTAAATTTCTATAACTTACCTTAAATTTGTTATAAATTAAGTAGACCCAAACTCAAAATAAATAAAATTTCTTTCTCATTTTAGAGATTATATTTTTGAATCCTAGTTACGGTTATTTATCATACTCGATATTACGAGTATAAATGGGAAAGTTTGGATGGATAGATGTTTGTTAGAGTTTGTAGCCTAAACGGCTGAACGGATCTCGATGAAATTTGGCATAGATGTAGAGCATAGTCTGGAAAAACACATAGGCTACTTTTGTTTTTTTTTTACCACGCGGAGGGTGTCACGGGCGAAAGTTACTGTTACATATATAAAAGTCATGTTTAATAAAGAATCGGCATCAGTTAATTTTGAAATATGATAAAGAGAATTCACAAATTATGCTTACTCCGCGCCCCTCTCGATGGAGTCTGCACTTTGCTTTCGTCGGGAGTTTTATGGAGCAATAAAAGTTTGCCGACTCAAAATGTTGGCAGTCTTTATTCGTTATTACTTTATAGAGCGAGTCGTAGATCAAATTTTCGACGCTACATTCAGCTGACGTAGGGATTTATATTTTTATTTTTAATTTTTCTATTCTGCTTAATCAATACCAATTACCTTAAAGAATGTTGGTATAATATGGTCGACTTTAATCACCCTAAAGATATATTCACTAACCTTAATGTCATCGTATAGATAACCACCCTCGACTTTGTAGGGAACGTACTTGATATTGGTTATATTATACAAATGCAGGTATTAAGGACTGCCGCACTATTTTATTACTAGCTGTTCGCGTGCGGATTCATCCGCGTGAAATTATAAAAACTTTATTTTATTGTTTACATTTGTCAAATTATCAATAGCAAATGTCAAAATGACATAACATGACAAAACTTAGCAATCTTTCTTTCTTGATGTTGGCAGCAACTTATGGTCTCTTTCCCACATTAGGGTTTTTATCCAAAATTTATACCCCCTTAGTTTAATGGCGTGAAAATATATAGCCTAAAGCGTAACATAAGTATAGGGCTTTTTATTAATAAAATAATTATTCAAAAATATGCTGTAATTGCTGACATCTTAGGCAACAAAGAAGTGTGTGTTTACGCTTTATTATATTAGTATAGATAGATAGATGGGGGACTTTACAATAAAACATAATATACATCTAGTATTTTATTTTTTATTTAACATTATTAATGCAGTTTTTATCGATAGTGTACAGCGTATTATATATTAGTAGTATTACAAATCAATGAAATACATTACAATTGTTAATTTTTAAACTGAAATTTTGTTTATTAGACACATTTTTATAACCGTAAATTTCCACAGCAGAAACATATGTAAGAATCCATTATGCTTCGGCTGTAAAAACCTACGGTAAAGCTAAATCATTTAATAACAATTAAATGTTACGAAAGCTATATATTTTACAAAACAAATTAAAGTTAAACAAACATGTAAAATAATATTATATATCAAAAGACATAATGAAATGGTTTGATTTTTTTTACTTCCTTAATTTAATTTCAAATTTGGTTATAATATCAAATTGTAATTAGACTATTGCAACAAAATCTGCAACCCAACCTGTTCCACCATTATTCATATTTGTTGTAAATATTATTTTAACGTAATTATCTGAACTTTTATAATCTGCAGGCATTTCAGAACAATAAGTAGATATCGTGTTACCGTTTCTATCTGCAAGTTGGAGGTAATTTTGATCGCATACAACACCAAGATCGAATACCTCAAAATGGACCATCAAGTGAGTCCCATGTGGAGTTTCCAACTCCCATTCACATGTATTTTTCTGACGGTAAACTTCGGGATACAAAGGGCTCATAATCCTCCCTACCACATTGTTTAGCTTGCCACCGCACCCGCGATCTTTGTCAGTAGCAACATAGTTCAAATCAAATGACACCATTCGGTTGTTTTCTCCACCGTGATTATGTAATAGTAAGCTTCTACCCGTTGAAAAAACTGCAGAGAAACCTATGGCTTCCTTTGAGAATTTAACTAAAAGTGGACTCGTTGTTTTATCTCCATCAAATATATCTAGATATACCTTGTCATTATCATAATCGGGTGAAATAAACATAAAGTAAAGAGCTACTGTGTGATGGTCAGGTGCAGTGATAAGCGTATAGCAATCTTTAGACTCTTCCGGATTTGGATATAAAGACTTTATTCTGCCTTGTGAATCAGTATAATTTCTTCCACAGAAACCGGATTTAACAAATTCTATTTCAAATCCTCTGTAACCTCTAAATGCAAAAGGCGCAGTTTTTAAATACATCGAAATTTCTCCGTTAACATATAAGTCAACTGATTTTTTAACTCCACAGAACATCGTACTACTTGGAAAAGTCTGTTCATAAAAACTAGAAACATCAAAAAAGTAACTAACTTGTGGATTCAGAATAAATTCCTTTCCGATTGACATGTTGTAGGGGTAAGGATTATTTGTTATTAATAAATAATCCTTATCACATTTATTTATATCCGTAGAACCTAATTGCAAATCTAAATTCTTTATTGATAGACGTACTGTAGTATACCTTTCTGAGATTAAACGATAAGAGCAATGCAAGTCACGTAAAATATAGTGAGAATCGTAACCTGGTGATTTTAAAGTTTGAACATTATTTGTAACTGTAAAAACACTTTGTCCACAAAGCAATTCTTTTGTTGACAATACAGCTTCAAAACCTGAACTAGCGATTTCACCATCTGTGGCAAGGTGAATAGACATGTATTCATAAGTTGAATGTATTTGTGATGGCAGCGTATGACCACAATAAGTACCTATATTTATACTGTTTGGGTTTATTCCGTCCTTGAATTCAACATAATCACAGTCACACTTGCTGAATCCAAGAGCCGTCTGATTAACATTATAGCAAGAAGATATGTGGAAAGAAATAAATTCAACATTAACGACATAATCTTGAGGAGCTTTTATGTACCATGTACAGTCTAAATAATTTTCATATACAAAACTGTTTCCTATAAGTGGTGATTTTAAGGTATGACTTGATGTAGGGGTTAAATCTATTTGTCCCCCACATCCTGCAGATTCTGAGTAACTGAAAATAATTTCAACTTGAAATCCAGTATATGCAACGCTGCTGTCGGTTACAAATTGCAAGAGAACTTCATTACCGCGGCCCTTAATTGTTGTAGTCGAGTTTACATGGCCACACATCAATGCAAGACGTTCATCGTTATCTATACTCAATCCATTATAAACAGCAATGTAATCATTATAGCAATCGGGGTTACTCTCAAGATCGATATAATCAAATCTCAACACTACTATTTTATTTACCGGAGCTTCTATAATCCAGGTACAATTTAGATCTCGTTCATATTTGTCAAATTTTATAACATGACTATTATTATTCACTTTACCCCCACAAGTATAAATAGAGTAAGACAATTTAAATCCCTTTCTACTGCTATATCTATCAGTACTTAAAACCATTTGGACTTCGTCAACGTTTTTTAAGGGAGACGGAAGTTCGTTTCCACAGTATGCCTGGTAAACATAGTCATACTGACTATGAGCTGACAAAGTAACATTGTCATATTCACATAATGGAAACGTACCTTCTATATCAAATGTTAAAAATTTCAATTCAATCCTATAACCTTTTCCAGTAAATCGATATTCGCATTTCAAGGAAGGCAGGTATCCGTTGTTATAGCCTGGACTATATAGTATTTGTTCCTTCTCGGTTGCTATATAAAGACCACCACAAATAGAAGACCACTGAGCTCTAAATCCATCCAGATTTATATCAGAATCGGTGCGAAAGACCACTTTCATTTGATTGTAAGTCGAATTGTACGCCGGTGGTAGTCGCCGACCACAAAGTTTTGCAACTTCAGTATACATGTCGTCCTTCCAATCATAAATAATTACAGCGTCTTTAGTGCAATTTGGTGTATCTTCAATTACGAAACGTTCAATAAACTGAAGGGACACTCTGTTACCAATTTCTGCTTTTATTTCCCAGATGCACTCTTGGTTTTTAATATAATTTTTTGGAAAGTTGGGCGATGAAAGTTGGCGTTCATGTTTTGTTAGTATTCCTCCACATTGATTTGAAGCAGTTCTTACATTTAATTTTATTTTAGTGCTATTCTTAACGCTTGAGTGATAATCAACAAACGTGTATCTATAAGTTGTGATTAAAGGATTTTGTGGAATTCTATCTTTACAGTAGTCACCAATTTTTGTTGACAACAGTCCAGTACCTTGGGTTATTTGTATAAATTCATTGGAGCAATCCAATTGAAATTCACCTTCTAATTTAATTTCAATCTTACTATTTGGAGGTGCGACAAGTACCCATCCGCAATCTATCGAGCCGCCATCGTTTCTTGTTAAATTCAAAACATTTATCTTTTCTTCGCTCACGTAGATAACTCCGCCACATGGTTGTAATTTCCATTTAAGATGGAAATTCAAGACTTTGTCCTTATTTCTAACCGCTATAAGATCCACGACGTTTGACGGATATCTATAAGTTTCTTCTTTATTTTTCCCACAAATAGTTCGAATGATGGTGAGATCTTTCATAATTGTAGATTTTATAATTAAACGAGGCTCGGTAAATCTACAACTTTTACTAGTTGATGATACATTAACATTAGCTTGAATGACCATGGTATTATATTGTAAATTCGAGTTCACTTCAACATCTTCATTATTGTAATGCCAAGCACATTCGTAAGAACGTTGGAGATCAGGATCTAATAATTCCCCAGAGTTGCCACTTAAGTCACCTCCACACAAAGCTTCATCATTTGAAGTAAATTGAGCTTTGAATCGGTGAGTTTTTATTCCCGACGGCCTTAACCACACATAGATTCCTAAAGTACTTCCAGATGATTCAAAAACAGTATCCGACGTAGTATAGTTTTTGTCAGGTATTTTTTCAATAACAGTTTGGAATTGCACATCGTTGTATATTCCTATGCGATGATTGTTTAAATCGAAGTCTAAGAGTTCTAGGCGTACACGTCTCTTAGAATTAGGTAGTTTAATTTTCCATTGACAAAACCTCAATGTCGATAGTCTGGGGTAGCCAGGCGTAGTTAGAAAACCTTCAGATGTCGTAACAGTTCCACCACATATGGATCTCCAGGAACTAAAAGTTAGCTTAAATCCCCTGTTATCAGAAATTTGATCCCAATCATTCGGCTTACCAATAGAAAATGCGATTGTAACTTGATTGGTAAACGATTCTATAGGTGTCAAATATTCTTCTATGTCGTCGTTACAGAATTCTTTTAAAACAGTAACAGTATTATTTACGGGAATAGAATTTTCGCTGATTGTTAGTTTTGTAGCACAAGGTTCCACAGAGTCAGGAAGATTTAAATCTTTTAATTGAAGTTTCAAACTAAATACCGAAGGCCCAATGATGTTCCATTTACAAATTGTACCATACGGTAATATAGACATGTGTGGATAGCCTGGTGACGTCAAAGTACCTTCGCTGGCTACAATGGTACCACCGCAAACATCTATAGAAATATTAGCTTTAAATCCATTTCTGGGTTCTGATAATTGCGTTGAATACCTAATGAACATCAGATTGTTACTAGTTTTTATTGTACCAGGCTTCTCACCACAATATCTACCTTTTATTGGAGAAATTCTTGTAGACCCGTCACGAATCTCTACATATTCTGACGCACAAGAATCCGATTTTTCTAAATCAAACCTTTCAATAAAATCGATACGTAAAATTTCACCCGGAGGACCAATGAATACCCAAACACACTCTGTATAAGATGGAGGCACAGAAGGATAATTAGGTGAAGATATGACTTCCCATGGATGATCAAGGTCTAATGATGATGTTACGCCACACACAATATTTAATTCTTCAAAACGTATTTTAAAATTTTTAAAGGCCGGGAGGGAATCTCTTGAAACGTATGTTACGGAACTTATAAATACGGCATTACTAGATGAAGTTATGTCATTCAATTTTTCATGTGTATAACCGCAATATCTGCCATCACCTAATAAAGGTGAATCTTTTGTTTCACCATTATGTATTATAACATACGAAGAGCAATCGGAACTTGTAATATTGAAATTTTCAAACACAATTTTCATATTTCGCCCAGGTCGCACTTTCAGCTTCCATTCACATCGCATCATACTTGAAAATACATTTTGCATATCGAACCATGTCGGTTCTATTACTCCTGAATTTAAAAGTTCACCTCCACACATTGATGCCACCTTCGCTGAAAAGCCTTTTCGCGCTACGGAAACATCGGTTTTAAAAGAAACCTTTAGATAAGTGGATGCGTTAATTGGTACCTTTATTGCTTCATTTTCACAAATATTTTCTTTTATAGGAGTCCAATTGTCTAAGGAGCTAGAAGAATATATGTTTATTTTATCTGCAAAACAGTTTTGTGTCTCTTCCAAAGAAAAATCTTGAAAGGATAATAGTAAGTGACGTCCGGGTGTTGATTTAAAAACCCAAACGCAGTGTAAGTCACTGCCGTACAGTAGAGGATAATTAGGTGAGGTAAATGTGACACTATGTCCTGGTGCTATAATTTCTGTATGATTAAATCCACAATTAGGATTTTCGCCGGTTACTATTCCTTCATCCTTATCAGCTTCCTCCCAGTGTAAATGGAAAAGAGAACCGATATTTGACTCTTCCAAATGCAATTTAATGTACACCACACCTGAAGTGGTTTTAAGAGATTTAATTTGGTTTGTGATTATTCCACATATCTCTTCTAGAAGTGGTGCGTCTTCATCGTAACCATCATAAAAGGCTAAGTAATTTTGACAGGTTGCTCCCTGGTTATGAATTTCCAATTTGTCAATCCGTAAAGCGATAGTTGAAGGGTTTTTTATTGTTACTCGCCATGTATATTCAGCGCCGCCCTTATATGTATTGGGATACAAAGGTGATGTTATTTCACCTCTTGTCAATCCAATTATATTATTTCCATGCAAAAATCCGTAGTGAATTACGAACCCGCGCCCAGAGTCTTTACTATCACTGTGAAATTTGATGTAGAGTTTACTCGCAGATGTTGTGTTCGTTGGTAAAACGTTTCCACAGAAGACTCCTATTAGTCTGCCGCCACCATTATCTTCACGAACTTCTAAATAATCTTCGTTGCATCCTTCTGAGTATTCTAAGTTAAACTCTTCAAACGTAATGTATACTTGATTACCAGGTGATGTGCTTAAAATCCATTCACAATCAGAATCGTGAGGGTATGATTGGGGATAATTTGGTGAAGCGATAGTACCTTCCTCCGATGTTAATATTCCTCCACAAGCAGAAGTTAAAGTGGTATAGTGGGCTGAAAACATTCCTGAAATTTTACCAACGTAACTTCCAAGCTGTATAGTCATTGCACTACCATGACTCACGATCATCGGAGGGACTTTATTTCCACAGTATTCATCGATCAAAGGCGAATCCTCATCGTCACCATCTAATATTCTCAAAAATGATGCTGGACATGACCTACTTGTATTTGTAGCATCTATTGTATATTTGGGAATCGACATGTGCGTTATAGTTAGTTTAATTTTTAAACTGGGTGTAGGAGCTAGCAAAGTCCATGTACAAGTATCATTCGAATCTTGCAAAAATTTATTATTAATTACACCATCACGATCAGCTATGATGCGAGCACCGCATATCATAATAAAGGATGCTTTGAAACCTTTAGCAGACCCATAATCATTTGTAAGAAATTGAAGGCTTAGTTGATTGGTTTTAGATATAATTTCAGATATATTCGTCTTTGGGCAAATATGATAAGTGTAATTGGCGTCAAAAATGTTACTCGTTTCATAAATATTAATCTTGTCTCCACAAGAAGGGGAATCTTCATTATCTTCTGAATATAAGTCGAATTCTAGCATATTTAATCGTATTCGGTGGTTCTTGGGTACTATTATAGACCAAACACAATCTAAATTATCATCATAATTTTTTGGATAATTTTTTGAGTAAATTATACCGGTGTGCGCCATCATTTTACCACCGCACCCAGATTTAAATGAATCAAAATGCGAATTAAAGTATACGTTCCTAAGAGAAGATTTTTTTATAAATCTTATTAAAAGAAAATTAGAACTTCCTTGGACTTGCACCAAATCTCGATGGCAAATTCTTGTTAGTAGAGGTGCATCGACAGTTTGTCCATTGTATACCTCAATCGCATCCTCTGTGCAATTTTTACTATCGTACATGTATAACTCTGTAAATGATATTGTGGCACTTGAGCCTAGAGGAGTTTCTATTATCCATTCGCAGTTTATTTCATTTTCAGCAAGAGCCATTCTCTTATCCAGTGACAAGAAACCGAATCGCTTTTGTATAAGACCACCGCAGCCATCTTTAACCCATTCCAGGCGGAAACCACTTCTAGTGAAATAACCACCTGATTTAAATTTGACATTGAGAATATTACTTTGAACATTTATTTGTTTCGGTAAAGTAGACCCACAAAGCTTTTCCGTTACAGACGTCCCATCCGTTTCGCTTATTTGTACAAAATCTGAATCACATGTTTCTGCACGTGTGCGAACTACAAAAAAGTCTAGCTTCCACCATGCAAAATTTCGGTTCGTTTTAAATATGTCAAAGTGTGTGAACGTAACGTTAATTTTGTTTCCTCTTGGAACTGTAATAGTCCATAGACAATTGGCGTAATGAGGATAATTACTGGGAAAGCCTGGACTTTCAATAACGCCAAAATTACCGGTAATGTTACATTGACAAATAGTATTATAGTTTAATAGAAAGCCTTTGCTACTTATAAAAAAATCGGATCGAAATTTAATATAAGCATAGTTACTAGAAGTTTCAATATTCCTCAAAGCATTAGAAATTTCACAGTATTTACCTAAACTTACGGCGCTTGTATCTCTACCATCAAATATCTCTACGTAGTCGTCCATACAATGCCGAGTCATCTCCAAACTTAATTCAGTAAAGGAAATGCGGATCCGAGATCCAGCACTTGTGACTATTCTATAAAAACATTCAGCATTTTCGTGGTAATTATCAGGATAATTAGGTGACGAAATAGATCCGTTCGCACTAGTGAGTGTTCCTCCACAACCCGTTATCGTACCGTCCCATTCGATTTTGAATCCATGACCAGTTAAATAAAAGTCGGAATGGAAATGTAAATACAAACTATTCGCTGCTGATATAATACGTTTTGATTTAAATTTACCGCAAAATTTACCTATTAGTGGAGTATTTTCTGTCGCTCCATTTCTTATTTCTAAATAATCTCCAAGATCACACTTGTCGCGTATGGGACGTTCTAAGTCAAACTGGGATATGTTGAGTTTAATTTGCTGCCCAACAGGCACAGTGATTGTCCAAACGCAATCACGATTAGGCTCGTATACGTTCGGCCATCCGGGAGAGTATATGTAACCACGAGACTTTACTATGAATGCCCCACAGTGTGATCTTTCGTCTACAAAGGAATATGATAAAGCAAAACCACTTTCTCTTATACTATTGTCCGATTCAAATTTTATCATGATTCTATTAGTAGAAGAAGTGAGGACGGGTGGTTTTGTAATACCACAATAACGACCAAGTAAGTTACGCTGATTATCATCATCTATTTCGTATAATTCTACAAAGTCACTGGTACATGTTGGTCGTATTTGATTTTCTAGTCTGAATCTATCCCATGTAAGCTTGATATGCATACCTTCAGGAGCTATTATCATCCAAGTACAAGATTGTTCATTTTTGTAAGTCGTTTCTCCATCCGATGGGTGACTTATTACCCCTGTAGTATCTCTATGAATTCCTCCACACTCTGTATCTATTGTCGTATAATTAGCGTAAAATCCGGTACCTGTTATACTCATATCGGACTTAAATCGTATGTACATATAATTAAATGTTGAAGTTTGAACTGGAGGTAAGAGTTCCGAACCACAAAATCTTCCAAGTAATGTTGAGTTGATATCAGGCCCGTCTCTTATTTCAACATTATCGTATTGACAATTGGAGTAACTGTTATTTTCAATATTAAAGTCTTGGAATGTTAACTGTATTGCCTTACCTGGTGTTGTATTGATAATGTATTCACAAACTTTATTTTCCGGGTAACTGAAGGGATACCCTGGTGATTTTATAATACCACTATCTCCGTGTAATTGTTTGTGACAAATAGATTCATAAGTTATTTTGAAACCTTCGGAAGCCATTGTATGATCAGATTTAAATATAATGAATAACATGTTAGATGACGAGGTATATGATTTCGGATGTAATGTACCACAAAATTTACCAACAAAGCGAGAATCACTAGATGGTCCATCATAAATCTTAATATAATCATACTTGCATCTAAATGAATTCTCCAAAGAAAAAGAAACAAAATTAATACGAATTTTTGTGTCTTCACTTGTTTTAATTTTGTATTCACATTTTAAGTTATTAATATATTTACCGTTGTAAGTAGGCGACGTTATCTCGCCTCTGTACTCAGTAAAATAACCACCACAGCCCGGTATACCTTCAACTGGGGCATAAGCGATTTGAAAACCGAAACCAGAATTGTATGCATCAGAATGAAAATAAATTAAAAGCTCTGAACCAGCTGATTGCAAAGGAGCAGGTTGGGTTGAGTTACAATATTTTTCTAAAAGAGGATCCCTAATGTGCCCGCCGTCATATATGGCAATAAAGTCAAAACTACAATTAACATGTGATTCAATATCTAGCGCGAAAAAATGTAGTTGAATTCTTTTCCCAATAGCAGTGGTTAAATGCCAGTAACAATCTCTATTCGGTGGATATTTACCAGGAGAGCCCGGAGAGCTGATATGTCCGTGAGTACTGGCATCGATTTCTCCACCGCATACTGGGTTTACACTAGACCAATGTAAAGCAAAACCTTCCTTAGCGATACTTAGATCTGATCGAAACCAGAAATACAAAGTATTATGACTAGATATGATATTTCCTCCTTTAGGGAATTCACTACCACAAAATTTACCAACAAAGCGAGAATCACTAGATGGTCCATCATAAATCTTAATATAATCATACTTGCATCTAAATGAATTCTCCAAAGAAAAAGAAACAAAATTAATACGAATTTTTGTGTCTTCACTTGTTTTAATTTTGTATTCACATTTTAAGTTATTAATATATTTACCGTTGTAAGTAGGCGACGTTATCTCGCCTCTGTACTCAGTAAAATAACCACCACAGCCCGGTATACCTTCAACTGGGGCATAAGCGATTTGAAAACCGAAACCAGAATTGTATGCATCAGAATGAAAATAAATTAAAAGCTCTGAACCAGCTGATTGCAAAGGAGCAGGTTGGGTTGAGTTACAATATTTTTCTAAAAGAGGATCCCTAATGTGCCCGCCGTCATATATGGCAATAAAGTCAAAACTACAATTAACATGTGATTCAATATCTAGCGCGAAAAAATGTAGTTGAATTCTTTTCCCAATAGCAGTGGTTAAATGCCAGTAACAATCTCTATTCGGTGGATATTTACCAGGAGAGCCCGGAGAGCTGATATGTCCGTGAGTACTGGCATCGATTTCTCCACCGCATACTGGGTTTACACTAGACCAATGTAAAGCAAAACCTTCCTTAGCGATACTTAGATCTGATCGAAACCAGAAATACAAAGTATTATGACTAGATATGATATTTCCTCCTTTAGGGAATTCACTACCACAAAATCTTCCGATTAACTGACTAGCTGAGCTTCTACCATCATGAATTTGTAAAAAGTCATAAAGACAGTCCGGGCTCGATTCTAAATTAAATTTACTAAAAGTCACATTTATAACTTTTTCTGGTCTAGTATGAATTACCCATGCACATCGAGCATTATGATTATAGGTGGCATTAGTCAGGGGATATAATATGTTACCTACATCGTGATTCAACACGCCACCACAAAGAGTTGCGTGTGATTCACACAAGTCTCCCGAATATAAAGCGGTACACTCACACCTGAAACCCGAAGACGAACTTTCGTCCAAGCGGCAGCTACCTCCATTTTGGCAAGGATTACTTTGACATAAATTTTCTGTATTTTCACAGTGTACACCGTTAAAACCCTTATGGCAAATGCAAGTGTAGCCAGTTCTAAGTGAATGACAGTACCCATGGTCGCCACACGGATTGTCTTCACATTGTAGAGTTACATTACCTGAGTTTGGAACGTAGCATCCATGAACACCGATACCATCTCCATACATTCCATTCGGACAGACGCAGTGTCCCGTCCTTCCAGTGAAATCAAACCGGCTTTCAACACAACTCGCAGATGGGTGACAACCACCATTATTTACACTACAGGAGCCTCTCCAAGTGCAAGAAACGCCATCACCCTGGTATCCCGTTGGACAGGGCCCACAAATTCTAGATCCGATGGTATTATGACAAGTGACGAAAGGAGTAATACTGCAACCACCATTAGGCAAAGTAAGGCACTCGTCGATATCGTAGCAGACATATCCATTACCTTCAAAACCAGGTGGACAATTACCGCATCGAAACGAACCAGGAAGATTTATGCATTCAACTCTGGGATTCACAGAACACCGGGTGCCTTGTTCACATTCATTTACATCTGTGAAGCAAGCTATTCCTGTCCCATTTGTTTTCCACCCTTGATCGCATATGCACTTGATGCCATCTCCAGAGGTTACAGTTAAACAAATACCATGTCCACACATTTCGAAATCGCCGCCAGTGCAATCTTTAGCTTTCCTCGTACAATGCAGACCAAACCATCCTGTTTTGCAAAGACAATCGTAAGATCCTGGTTTATTAATACAAGTTGCACCATTCTGGCAGCCCAAGTCTGTACCGGCGTAGTTGCGGCATTCATTCACATCGTCTTCACATTTTGGTCCCTCCCAATTTGATGGACAAAGACAATGGTATCCCGTTACTAAGTTTAAGCAAGTTCCACCGTGTCTACATGGATTTGACTCACAATTGTTAACTTTTCTACTCATTTGTGTCCTGAGTATGGAAACTCTATTATTTAATCGGTTAATTTTTCTTGAAAGAACCGTTATATTGAGTAGAAAGTCGCTTGGAAATTGATTATTTTGGTTTTCTAATCTCTGCAATCGCTCAGATATGCTATTTACATCTTGAAGATCACTCTCGAAGTCACTGCCGGAAGCCGGTTGATAGCCCTGAGATGAAGTAGTATTAATATTAAGTATATTCAAGCCACCTAAGTATACTGATGACTTAGGTCCATTGCGACGTAAATATATGTTTTTGTTGAACGCTGGTTCTATAATGAGGTCACCATTGGATGTTTTTATTTTAGGTCTTTCTTGTTGAACTTCACACTTGATAAGCACATTGCAAAAAGTTATTATACACAGAAACTGTATCTCCGTCCACAACATGGTGGACACGCGCATCCCGACTGTCTCCGGAGACTGTTGCCTCGGAATACTGACATTATTAGTAAATTTAACAAAGGGGCGTCATTAGAAACGCCCCTATCTCATATTACAATCATATTTCATCAACCAGATGTTTTGTATTAACTTATCAGTTTCATAATTACTCATACTCTAAGGGCGGGTACATACTCGTATATGACAGTAACTGGCACACTTGCAAGTCGCTAACTGGCATACAAGTAGCAAGCACAATATTTGATTCTGTGACAGCTACGGGCATGTTTTTTGAAGTGGAGTTCGAGGGTTGTATGAAACTTGACTTTGACTCATCTCGTACGGTCTCATGAACTGGCATGCATGTACATTGAAGCATGCATGCATGTGCATATGGATTGCGCTTGCATTCAACTACTACTTCTTCATTACTGCCATGTGTATAACTGCCCTAATATCGCATTGTAAATATTAATATGTGTAAATCACACGTTATTGGCATATAGTTATATTCTTGTATGACAAAAAACGTATCTAACGTTAATAAGGATCCTAAAACAAAATTCTTCACGAGTTCCTTAGCCTAATCAAAAAGAAGAGCGCTTTGTTTGTTTGTTACACGACTTTAAATTGCAGTTGTAATATAATCGCAGTTAATTGCAACGGGTATTTTAATTTATGGAATGATAAGGAAAAATCGAAATAAATACGCCCCTTTATCAGTTTACATTCGACAGATGTCCCAATTCCAGCTAACTTTCCTAGTAATGTTTTATTTCGAGTGTTATCTGATGCATTAGGACAACTTTGACTAAACTATCGCACAACTGTTTAGTTGCGCTTTGATATCTATGAGCTAATTTGTAGATGCGCACACTACTCGATTTTTAGTTGCGCAACTAAACAGTTCAATGGGATGCAAAACAATCGACAGTCGCACAACAGTTGTGCGATAGTTTAGTCAAAGGTGTGCGCCCGCTTTTAGATGGAATTCTAATACATGACTAGTAAGATTGATTTCCACCAATAGATAAGTATTTCTTATATTAAAAAATAATTTCCAATCATCAACATTTTCCGTTCACTTTTATTGTGTAAGACATAGCATTAGTATTTTATTTTGTAGTTATTAAACTGAATTTGATAAATGACATTACCTAAAACTATACAATCTGCATGAAGCTTGTTACATCACAAACAATGACAAAGCTAAGATTACATTTGGATTATTAAATGTACACTTGGTTTAGATTTGCTTCAAGCTAACAAACAAGCTAACGTGTAACATGAGTGAACGAGTCACTGATTGTAAGTTAATAAATTCGTTCATTCAGTCATTCATTCTTGAAGGATCTCACCAGTCTCCTGTCTTGAATTGAGTTTGAGTTTGAGTTTGAATTAGTCTTGCATTTTTCTCTTACCGAAATTGTTTTTAATTCCAATAATATAACTAGGTACATTTACTTTTAAAAACTATGTCTTAACTTTGAAGTTCGAGAAGTTTCTGGAAGGACAATCTTTAATGTAATTTAAAAACGAATATGCAAGGTAGTATATTTTTAAATAAATGTAAACCTTAGGTATGTTAGAAGCGAGATCTTTATTATTATCAGCATTGAAGCCAAGTCGAGACAACAGCCATAGTAGTTTTCTGGGCAAGTTGCCCGGAGGCGGAGATTTAATGCATGACAAGCGTTTTATTTATTACATATTTAAAGGAATATATTATTGGGGATGTCGCCGTAGAGCATTATATCAAACATTGTTAGACTTGTTTTCGTTTTTCTTTTAATAATAAAACATTGATATTAATTTAAAAGGATATTAAAGTCTTTCTAGCATCTAACACAATTTATCATGCATTTTGTTAGCATGTTTTGGCAGAGACCGACGGTTACATAAACTAAAATCATTGTAAATTTCAATGTTATTTATTTGTCATAGGGCGTAACCTGTTGTTTATAAAAATATCTATCATTCTAGAGTTGTTACTTCCTGCTTTAAAGTGTGAAAACGTGTTCCAAAACAATACAATACAGCCTACGCAGATCATGCCAATGTCTTCATACTAAGAAAGAAACACATTGTCATGTAAAGTTGTTCAACTCGATATGTAAATGTTACTTTAATTTACAATTTATCGCCCAAAGGCACTAGATTGCATCAGAATAAGACCCTATCTGTAATAAAAAAACTTCTAGTTCTTAAAAGATTCTAAAAATTACAATAACATAAAGATGTTATTCTCCTACAAAAAAATATTAGCAATGTTTAGTAACTGTATCTTGCAAAAATAATTTTATTTTAATTACTCTTCAAAAAACAATTTTAACAAATACGACATTATTCTACGATGATTCAAAGGTTTACTATAATGGAGCAATAGTAATTACATTTACTAAGCATTAGGTTCGTATGGCATAATAGCTGAGAGGAACGGACGGCAAAGGGATCGAGTATTCTAAGTGGACAGGGGATTAAGTCGACGTGTTTCTCTAACAACGGACCTCTTTGCTCTTAATTGGTAAGACGACTACCGACTACCGACACACTCGATAAAGTCCACCATCTTATTGCTAATATAATTCATCAGGAGCTACAATTTCTAATACCAATCTAATTGATATTTCTCAATTCTATGCTGATATAACGAAAAAAACTGTAACTATCGTATGTTTAAATAATTTATTTTAAGCAAAAAGTTGAGTCTCTATTCATGGAGTTAATATTTATTGAAATAAATAGCATAAATAATGGGAAGAATCACCACAAATTTAATAAAAATATTTCCTTTGGTGCTTGGCTTTAATTTTAGTATCGTTCGTTTAGATATTCGAGTTAGCTATCCTTTTAATTAACCTACATTAAATTCTTACGTGTCTGAAGTGAATTACGTCTGTGAAATAAGAGTGTAAGAGCTCGCTTTTATTGTTTGACTACTTAATTTAATATAATTAAGGTGAAAATTGTCTTCGATAAAATACGCAAATTGTTTAACTTAACGAATTTTATAATTTCATAGCTAAGAAAACGTTTATCAGTTTAGACATGGTATAAAATAACCTCTAATATAACCATATTTTTTCTTCGAGAAATATCATCCTCTGAGACACTAAAGCTGCGAGTGAGCCTGGGTCTGGTTCAGTAAATGTGTGTATATTTTTTTTCCTTTCGCAAAAATTCAAAAATATTAATTTAAAATTAAAGGAATAAATATATCAATAATATTAATTATTTTTAAATAAATATGGGAGATGAAAAGGATTACAGAATAAAACTAGAAAATTGTAAGAAAGGTACGCCTTTATTGGATGTCCTTTGATTTAAATGGTCAAATAAAACACAGTTAGACATTTATAAAGATTGGTGGTGGTCCGTTGCTGGAATAAATAAGGTGTCTAGGGTCCATTTCTGTCTGTACAATGTACTCGTATTTTAAAATCGTTTATTTTCACAAAAGCCTCTGAAATAAATAATTTTTATATTACTAGAATATAAACATTTTCTTGCTTTATCCAAATTTGTGTCATAAAAAATAACTGAAAAATCAAGATTTACCGATTAATTTTATAGAATTGATTCATATATTACTAGCTTTCGCCCGCGACTCCGTCCGCGTGTAATAAAAAAAAACAAAAGTAAATACCCTATGTGTTCTTCCAGAAAATCCTCGACATCTATACCAAATTTCATAGAAATCCGTTCAGCCGTTTAGGCTATAAACTCTAATAAACATCCATTCATCCATCTAAACTTTCGCATTTATAATATTAGTATGAAGTATGATGTGTTTTACGTCTTGGCGATATGTATTTTTTATAGCAATGAATTTCCACAGTTGAAATATCTGTGCATAGTGAATGTTTATACACATGTCTTTCGACAGTGTAAACCGATTTGAAAACATTCGTTGAGTTTAATTAAACAAAAGCGAGATACATAATGAAGGTCTCATATTCTCACGAATATAGGCCTCATTTTGATCGTCACACGTATTAAATAAATGAGAACTAATTTCGAAGGAGCTTTTAGACGACAACGTTTAAACGAATAATTTAAACGAAAATGAAGCTAGATTTGAGAAACTTTTGTATTAAAACCATACAGACATATAATTTTAAAACTTTGACAATTTTATACAGTTGTTTTTGTTACGACGCAAGAAACATTTTAAGTTCTCTTAACTATTTATATGAAATTTCACTCTACGAATATACTTTACAAATTTAATTTAAGTTCATAGTTCATTTAAAATTTTAAAACGTTATTAAAATGTAAACGAACCATAAAGTACGTTTTTATTATACTAGCTTTTACGATATACCATTTACTTAGAGTGCAGTTAAGAAAAAGTTAAATATTAAAAAAAAAACCTTGACAGGTTATGAATAAATTTAAATGATATCATCTGAAGTTTAAAATCAAATTTGCGAACGACTCCTATATATATTATCATAACAACTGCAATAAAAATAAGAAATTTAGATACTCTAGGGCGTAATTATCTTTCACACATTTTTCGACCTCTACGTTTCGAAGCACAGGATAGTGTCATAGGAATATTTAGATAATTATTAATTACTAGCTGTTGCCCGCGACTTCGTCTACGCAATATTAATATAAAAAAGTAGCCTATAATATGCCCGTCTATGTCAGCTACCCTTCAGTGAAAGTCCGGACTAAATCGGCCCAGCCGTTTCGGAGTTTACCCGGAACAGACAGATAGACAGACAAAAATGTTTTAAATGCGATTTTCGTTAACGGCAACGCAAATACATCATCATCGCGAAATTTGGATTTTTTCTTTTTATTTTACTAGCTTTCGCCCGCGACTCCGTCCGCGTGGAATTAAAAAAAAACAAAAGTTAGTAGCCTATGTGTTCTTCCAGACTATCCTCTACATCTATACCAAATTTCATCGAAATCCGTTCAGCCGTTTAAGCTACAAACTCTAACAAACATCCATCCATCTTAACTTTCGCATTTATAATATTAGTATGAAGTATGATTACAAACAGACACTCCAATTTTATTATATGTATAGATAGATACATATAGATTTAGATAACATTATGTAAATTAATAATCGATTTAAACAGAACCGTGCAAGGTTCATAATAGATATTATATCAGAATAATGCAGACACATTGTCACCTGAGGTTATGTTAATGTCTATCTATTTCACGTTAATTGTGCAATACCAATATGATTGGTCTATTGCCGTAAACGTTTTAGTAGCTTACTCGGATTATGGATATTAGAAGCAATAGAATACCTGCGTCCTGATAAGCAATAGCCATAATTTTAGCAATTAGACTAGTTTAATTATTATCTCACCAGCAATACATTATAGGAATAGGTAGAAGCAAATCCGATATGTGCGACCAAACTATAGTTATGTGTACTATGAAATTCGGTTACTCTTTTCGGTTATGCCTACTAGGTTATAACCATCATGCAGGACCTAATGTGTGTGGCCTGGATTAGAAATGTTATGGAATGGTCAAATTCTAGTTTGTTATACTATCTGGAGTATAAATGTTATAAAGCAATGCTTTATGCAGTTTAATATTAACTTTGAAACTTAATTTAATAGCATTAAAAGCTTTTAAAGAAATTATGAGTATGCTAACAACATTTTCAAGGAATGTTCGTGTTTGCCATCGTTTAGAGCAGTATTTTTAGAGATTTCAACTGACACGTAAAGCAGATTTAGAGCCTGCACTTGATAAATGATGTGCTTCCGAACGCATTACAAGTGAGTTATAGGCGCTGTGAACAAATTTTGTTCTAAAGAATTGATCTCGGACCGGAATTATCAGATGGTACTAAAAAAATATAGAAGTCTTTAAAGTCTAGGTTCCAAAGTACTAGGCCATTAAACAGCACAGTTTTGAATGTCAGACTATTTTATGACATAATTTTACTCCTGTCGAAATATAATAGCAAAGCATCATGTATATGTTGTTTTGCTATTATATTCACAACCAATTAAAAAAAACTTATTCTGCGTTGTTGATCTATTTAAATGATAATGACGATTTATATTTTAACGAACATTGTTAGTTGTCTTCTCTACAATAAGTGTTTAATAACCGTATGTTCTATAGTCAAGCGAAAGGTGTATTTTGTGAATATTATCTTGGCTGTGTCATCTTAGGGTAGTAAGTTACAAGGGTTCACTACTCAAGAGGGTGATAACTGATAACTATCTATTTCAGTTTAATGCAACGGTTAAAGGTCGAATGTGAGTAATATTATGTTAGGACACTTTGTTATATTAAGACCCAAAAACGTCATCAAGTGTATAAGAAAATTAGGTTCAATAAAAAAATGAATTCCTATCAGTTTAAACATGTTTGCAGGTTTAATATTACAAAATTTGAATTGTTTTTATATTAAAGGCCTTGAAAAGATTTTTCCTTTTTGCACTACATAAAAATGCCTTTTACAAACGCTAAACAAAAGCGCCAAGTACGAGAAAAGGCCTTTTGTTTACTACAAAAGCTAGAAACTTATGGCCTAAAAGCGAAGCTCGTCAAACAAGCTCTGCCCTGTATTTTTAAAAATCTCATATGGTTGGAAAAATAAATAGGTCATAATTACTTAGTACCAAGATGTCGCCCGTAAGTAGAAAGTTGACCATAGTTCATACTAAAAAGATAGACAGAATTATGTATTTTAATAAGGATGGGAAAGGAAATTTGATTTGATGGTGATGGAGACGCATAGTGAAAAAGAATAGAAATGTCGTCTTTACATGCGTCTCTTCCTACGTCAATTAAGGGTAGGCAACGCTGCAATTGTGGATGTCTATGGGCAGCGGTCGCTGTGCCTTTTGGCGAATTTAAGTAGCCGCTCGCTCGTTTGCCATCTTATAATATAAAAAAACTTTTTTATGAAGTTTCAACACAAGTAGAAGTAAATGATATTTTCTTTAGTAGCTAGTTTATTGGGAATATTATAATTTTCTCGAAAAGACTAAAGGGATTGTTTGGGAGGTAAATGAATGTAGATAAAACAGAATCCAATCGATTATAGTGTGTCTAAATAAGATAGATTAGTTTGATAAATGATGTATATGAAGTATCGAATTCAATTTGTATGAAGGCAAATGTCGTACTTAATAGACAGGTATCGTAGTGACGAAACAAACACGCATAGCGAACAATTATGAACTATCGATATTCGGTTTAAATAATTATAGGACTCAACTAAAATTATTATTTTCTTATTAACTAATTTAGAGAACAATTCTAATATTGATTATAGTGTAGAGAATTTAGCGATGACAGAAATATTAGCGAAATCCAATTCGATTACGTACGGCAGAAGTAGTAATAAGCATTTATTTACTCTCATTATTTGTTATAGTCATTATTAATTTGAGAAAACAGTGTTTTTTTTTATTTCATAAGTTATAACTATAAATCTATCGATTCTAACTTCTACAAGAATAAAAATAGAAAAGATTCATGCTTGATTTTTCACAACCCATCCCTACTAAATTGTCAAGCTAATCTAAATTATTTAGACACACTATAGGTTTATGTAAAACATTTCCAACAGCGCTGTTGACCGCAGTACGTCTGTAACATTTAGTGGAAATTACAAGTTTATGGAATGGTGCAGCATTTTAAGCTTCCTTAATGGTATTTAATGAGATCGTAGAATAGATTTAGAGGATACTAAATATCTACTAGTTAACTTCGTTAAACTTGACAGTACAAAATCAATATAAAACAACGATAGCGGATTTGGTTGATAAAAGTAGACAACAAAGACCATTGCCAATAACTTAATTTTCTTAAATAATGCTTACTTAGTTATGCTTGCTTACTAATATTATAAAGAGGAATGATTTGTATTTTTGTATGTATTGAAATAACGCAGAATCTGCTGAACTGATTTCAAAAATTCTTTCACCGTTAGAAAGCTAAGTTATCGCTAAGTAAAGGCTATGTTTTAAAAAAAAATAATTTCACGCGGATGAAGTCACGAGCAACAGCTAGTATTTAATAACTTACAACTGGCGTAGGTTTCTAGTGTATATGAAAGCGAATTAGATAGAAGGGATGGTAAAGCCTGCGTCCATCACGTTAAGCTTAAGTTCTCCGAGTGGGTTTAGGTTACCTTAGTTGAAATGAGGCTATGCAATACTTTTTAGATAATTAAAAAGTCTATACGTTATTAAAATTTGAATCTCCGTTTAACAAACACATTAATATTATATTATTACTGAAATGGTTAATGAATTAACGAGTTCTTTTATTTTATAGAAAAACTATTAATAGGAGTTAATTTCTTATAGCAGTTGTATAAAATTTGACGTCGACGAAGTAAATGTGGAGTTCGTAATTGCGACTTGTATTTTACAGCACGTGATTTAGAATAATTGACTTTAGCTGAGAATCGAAAACTAGGGCATACGATACATTTAGCTTTCAATGTTACTGAGGCATTTTTAACAGTGGATTTTCACTGCTGTAACATTCTAATAGAATACGTATGTGAAACTGTCGAACTACGCTATTGACAGTAAAAATATACCTATTCTATTTAGGACCTGTCTCACCACTGGCTGATAGAGGCTCAGATAGCTTTAAAATGACGTCACCGTCAAATAAGGTAACAAAATCCGACATTTCCATCACATAGTTTACACGTTGGATTGTTATCAGACAATTTACATTTTGGTGGGACAGGCCCTTATTCTTCCAATGTAACTATCTAAGCTACATATATCTATCCAAGAGCGTCCTACAATTTTGATTAAAGTTGCTCTAGATAAAGTTTCCTTTTGATAGAAATGGATAAGAAGCTATTCTTAGTACCTATACAAAGTGCAGCCACAAATCAAGGAGAACGGAAATATCTAACAATATTTGATGTATAAGCTATCGAGAGCGATGTTCAGCTTGATAAACTATTTCTAGGATTTTATAAAATTTAATTTTGTTTATATGTGAACATAACTCTAATGATGACCAAATAAATCATGTCTATTTTCAGGTACGCTCCACAGATGGCGCTATTGCTAAAACATGCAAAATAAAAATTATCATAATTTTCACGGAAATTATGACTCGTAATTTAATACCTGACTTCTTTAAGGACATTTCGTATATCATTATTAGGCTTTGTAATTATTTTCATTCGAACACCAATCTGTATTCATTATTGTTGTTAATAACAGACAGCTGCGTGTTAATTAATCCATCAATATTGTAGCAGCATGTATTCGTAAATTACATAATGCGCTGTCAAATACGCATTGTATCAGAGGAATAATCTAATAAATACTAGCTGTTGCTCGCACTTTGTCCCCGTGAAATTAAGAAAAAAATATTAAAACATATAGTCTATGTTACTCACAGATAAATTACCTTTCTAACGGTGAAAGAATTTTTGAAATGGGCCCAGTAGTTTTTGAGTTATTTCAATATATACAAAAATACAAATCTTTCCTCTTTATAATATTAGTATAGATAACAAGAACATAGATTAAAAACATTTCTAGAAATCAAGTTTACAAACTTCAAAAATCTTGTTAAAAATCGTTAAGATAAAATAATTTTAATAAATAAAAGCATCTTCATAAAGTTAAACTAGTTTCCATTTTCATTATTGAAATATCTCGGTCGCTGAAACTGTAGTAAAACAGTAATATCTTATTATAAAACTGGCAGAATTAGATTAATATTCCGTCGTTTTATAGTTGGTAAGAAAACATTGCCCCCAGACATTAGATCCAGTGTCTGTCCGACAGAATATTGCTATAATAAATCTTGAAAAGATACCGCTTTGGAGAAAACATGAATATATTGTGGATGTTTTCATATATTCCACGAGAATCTCGGTTTAATAGAATCGTTGTCTCCAGATGTAGTTCAAGACATTGTTCAACGATTACTTACTAGCTTTCGCCCGCGACTGCTTCGGCGTGGAATTTAAAAAAAACAAGTAGCTTATGTGTTCATCCAGACTATCACATACTACTACTCTACATCGATGCCAAATTTTATCGTGATTCGTTAAGCAGTTTAGGCTACAAACTCTCACAGATATCCATCCAAATTTACGCATTTTTAATATTAGTAAGTTATAGGTAAAAAAAAAATTATAACTGAATTAAAAAAGAACTAACCAAACTATTGTAAATTTGCGATGGTTCGTTTTTTGCTTTAGTTTCTAAAAATTAAATTAAAAGTAATTAGTCTGCTACTCTCAGTTATTAAAAGGTTACTAAAGAATCACTTAGTGCTCATTTCTGAATAAAAAATCTTTAAAAATTAAACATCAAGCTTAATTAACTATCAAAAGTCTCTGTATATTAGACTTTAGAACTGACGAATTTGTATTCCTATGTAACAATAGGAATTGTGGTTTCCATAGATGTTGGTAAATTGTAGACAGGGTACGAAGTACGGCAATAATTCACAAAGCAGTTTTGCTCCCATTACTGCGTGAGGCGGACTTACGCATAATTTGGGCTTCCACCTGATCCATCCTTCAATTTAACAAGCAGGTAATTGTTAAGGGTACTTGACACGGTATGTTATTACCCCTATTTACATTGATGTTGAATATCTTTAGAAAAGACAAGAAATATTTAGGTGATTATTTTGAGAAATTCCTTGGTTTGGATTTCGCCGAAACGGTTAAGCGGTAAAGCAAATTTTTCTTATTTATTCAAATTTTTCTACGAAATTTCTATCGTCTATTCGATATTCATTATTTCAAAACATACGCATACTGTCATTAATCTGAAATCAACTTGATTGAGGAACATAATTATTTGCACAGATATCAAAATGGTTAGCAAATTATGATATCGATGCATTAAAATTGATTCGCTACGAGGTAACCGCGGACACGGTTTCATATGAGTTTAATTGTGCTTTTCACCGCAATGTGCGTTTATCGTTAAACTGAATTATAACTATTGTACAAAACAATTGACCAGCCTTTTGGTTTAATTAATTATCTAACTAATTATATCAGGAGGTCTAGAAAAAAATTGCTTCTATAATAAATAGTTAACTTTAAATGTTTGGTATGATTTTTCTGAAAATAAAAACAATTTGTTGAAGAGGTAAAAAGGTATAAAGTAAATGCATGCAGCTGGTACTTAAAGACACTTTATACGCGAAACCCGGGGGCCGGTAAACGCACTTCATAAGTAGAGTGGAAGTTTGAAATAAAACATTTTCTTTGTTTGTTTTAAACGACTTTTATAACACGAATTACAACGATGTTTTGTATTTGTCGTGTCTTCATGATACTAATCATACTAATATTATAAATGCGAAAGTTTAGATGGATGGATGTTTGTTAGAGTTTGTAGTCTAAACGGCTGAACGGATTTCAAAGAAATTTGGTATAAATGTAGAGGATAGTCTGGAGGAACATATAGGCTACTCACTTTTGTTTTTTTTTAATTCCACGCGGACGGAGTTGCGGGCGAAATCTAGTTCTGAATAAAATTTCTGTAATGTAAAATATTTAAAACCAATCTTTTTTTCCAGTCAATTACAACTAAACTGTTTAACTATACTGTTCAGTTAGAACTTTACTTTCGAACTGAACGTCTATCGCAGGCTTAATACAACTATATATCTACATATATGTATGTACACTAAGGTACTTGCTAAATTCAAGTGTAAATGCAGCAGTAATATAAATTATTTGCAAGTGTATTTGAGACTGCAGTGTGGCGAATGGCTTTGTGGATGATGCTTGTTATGGTAGTCATAAATTTCGATATATTGCACATAGTCAATGACAATTATTACGTTGAAATCCCATTAGAGGACTAGCAGAATACTCTTATGTCATTTCTATTGTTGGTTTAATTTATCTTTATCTATCTATCTATACTTCTATACTAATATTATATAGTGGAAATATTTGTATTTTTGTATGTATTGAAATGACTCCAAAAGTAATGGGTCGATTTCAAAAATTCTTGCGCCAATATAAAGCTAAGTTATCAGTGATTTTTTTTTAAATTCCACGCGGACGACATCGCGAACAACAGCTAGTATTTGTATAATTACTTAAAACTGTTTTGTTATATTAAGTATTAGAGTTAACAGTAACCTTTAGTTTTGTTATAAGCACGTTCGAAAATATATATTTGCTATTTTCATTTGAGTAAGTTGTAGGTATAGAAAATGTTTGCAAATAACTTATAGGCAAGTTATGGACAGTGCAAACGATACCGGCGTAGACTAGCAAACGGGATATTTTATTCCGAACACGAACCCTATTCCCCAATTTACAATTTTCCAATTCGAACGTTGGCACTTTCACATATAACAACACGTTTCACGTATACCGCTTTACAAAGTACAAATTGAATAATACACTATATTTGAAGGAAAAATCCGAATATCGTTTTCACAATTTATGAAAATTCTAAACAACTTGATTTAGGAATCATCATTAATTGGATTCTAAAAATGTCTAAATCATCGATTCACGGTTTCTGCAGTTTGTATAAACGGTTTTAAACGATCGGATTTCGGCAGGTTGCATTTTCGATGTCTTTCGGTCAACCTATGGCAAATGTCAACCGATCACTCAACGCTCACTGCTTGCATCTATCCATTTAATGCAGCGTCTAAAGAAAAAGCGAAGTTACTGAAGCCCATAGACATTTACATATAGACATATACGTATCTGCATTTAACGTTGCCCGTCCTTAATCAGCGGAGTTTTTTTTTAATATCATAAGGTGACAAATGAGCAAGCGACCACCTGAATCCGCCAAAATGGCGAAGCGACCGTTGCCCTGCCCTTATTGAAGGAGGATGAGAAGCACATAAAAAGGATATGACTACACACCCTTCCTATGCGACTCCTCTTCAGTCAAATCCACTTTCCCTCCCATCCTTTCCTTATAAGAAAAGGGAAAGGGACTAAAATTAGGCCTCCGGCACCACACTCATCAGACGAAACGCGGAATTGTTTCCACTTCACGCCTGTCTTCTGTGTGGTCGTGGTATTACACTGGGCGAGTAGACCCATTCCTGCGAAGATGTTAAAGCGGGCTCTACCACTATTGAATGGGATGGGACGCACATAAAGAGGACCCACTCTATTTTTTATTTCAACAATATTTTGAAATAACGTTGCCACCGTCGGTTTTATAGGCCTTAGGTTAATTCCGGTTCAATAATAAATTGGACAAAGTATAAAGTAAGTTCGTCGCACTTAGGACAGATTAATCCATAAGGCTTTGTGTGTATATAGCTTCTAAATAATCAAACTGAAACTAAATATAGGCTGATTAATTGATTTAGCAACACGAGGTCTTAGCATTGAAGCTGTCACATCGGATGCTCGCATATTTAGTAAGATTATAATTAACGGAGGCGTACATTTAGCGTTTAGTCACGTATATTATTAAGGACAAGCCACCTACAAATTTCGTGATCTCATCTTGACAGAACATTCAATTAAGCTTCCCTAAATGTGCCATCTGTTACAAAGGGGATATTAATTACTTTTCTAATGTGTCTACATTGTGTGATAATGACCTACTGCCGACCTTAACTAGGAACGACATATTTTAGTGATTAATAGATTTTCTTGTATACAGATTATGTAGACACTTTGGAGTTCTTTTTATTTAATTCTAGAGTATTTAAACACTGTTGTCTACTGTCATACCAGCATGCCGGTCCTGTACAAGCCACCTAAGTACAGTAAGTATATATTACTTACCTCCATACAGTACAATTATTGCTTTGCAATAGGAAACTTTAGATTACTTTTTCATATAATTCTGTCTTTTCAATAGTTTCTATATCAGTACAAAATAACAATAATTGTTTATTTCAACGTACATGACTCCATTTTCCATATAAAAAACGATATCTACTATACTGAAAACCCTTTCGGTGTCGAACGTGTATTTGTACATTCGAACGGGCCATTGAACAAAGAAGATTATTTTTATTGCACTGTGAAATATGCAATGGACCGAAAACGTGCGGAATTGAGAGTAAAATCGATACGGTTTGTATTTTATACATCTAAATATACTATAGACCATTGAATGGAGTAAACTGTTTTATTTTGATTACGAAAAAAAACGTTAAAATTATTTTCATAATGAATTTAAATTCTTCGGTGGAAACTTTTATTATTACTTTTTATATTAGTTTATCATTCATATTTTACTATTAGGTATTTCTAAGCTTATATTATTACGCGGTATCGATACCGCTTACTTTAATAATCGAATGGTGAAATCTCAGTCCATAGTAATGCATAGGACAGGATTTTTTTAAATGATGATGATGATAAAAACGATCCAAAACTCCACGATTTAAGTAAATATCAGAATACAACTAGCTACAGTATAAAATGTAAGCGAATGAAAATTAATATAACTTGGATTATTTCATCTTTTCTTATTTTACTCTTAAAAACTCTTACATTTAAAAAAGTATAAAACAAGACCATACTTTTATAACAAATACAATTAACAATACTTAATGCAAAACGCATTCGTTGTTTGAAAAACTCATCTGTTTTTATAAGCACTTAAAGGCAGATATAAAGAGAAAGTTTTCTTATTTACATTCAGAAACAAAGGAAATTTCCTCTAAGATTCAAATCTTGGCCATTAGTACGTTGAGTTAGCATTCATTTTAATATCACACGACAGCTGTAGCAGTTAAAAAATCTTTTGCAAAATATAAAAGAAACTTTTTATCTTGCCCCGCTTTTTATCTGCAGTTTCATATACCGCCGGCGAGACAGAATCAAATGTATTTAAAATTTGTGAAGTGAAAATATTACTAAGTATTTAAAGAAACTGTGTTTTTGAATAACATTACAGATTTTTTTTCCATGTACATATATAACCAGTCTTAAGACAGAGAAGTGATGACATTTTTATTTTTAAGTTGCGACCACTGCCCATAAATGTCTGCGTTTGCAGAACGTTGCCTTTAATCACCAGAGGATGGGACGAACAAAAAAAAACATACAGACGAATTGAGTACCTCCTTCTTTTTGGAAAGTCGGTCAAAAAGAGGACATATCACCTACATCCACTACTTCACCCTCCTATCATTTCCTGGTACGAAAAGGTTGGAAACGGCAGTAGTTTCAAAATTAGGCCTCAGACACGCCCACTCTGTATTCTGTGTGACATTGCAACGACCGATTGGGTCTATTGCGAAAATGTTAAATCGGGCTCTAATACTGTTATAACTGTAGTCAGTCTTAACAATATTCTACGAGTACATCCTTCCATTCCTTGAACAAAATAGAGAGAGAAAACGGGTATTATATTGAAACTAGCTGAATCATAAAGTGCATGACATTTCCTTGACAGTGACTATTTCTGTAAGATTAATTTGAATAATAGCTTGGGTCTTAGTATCCGAGTCGACAGTCTACAAAAGCAGATCGTGGCCATTACAAAGCGCTTATCGTACAAAGGACCCGCGCTACGTTCACGTGCTCGTCAAAGGAAATTAATTTCATAAACTAATAGACTCCACACTGCATTCGGGTAAGTTCTACGTAACTATTATAAATCCTGAACATGGAAGTTAATTATTATTAAATTGTCATTTATATCTACTCAGGTTAGTAATAAAAGAACTTCAATTACCTGATTGAGTAACATTTAGTTATTATTAACTTTTGTTATTCACACCATGTACGTAAATACATATTTGAATTGTCTTTTAAGGTCAACATTTTAGGACGTAAACCTTTTCTGACTTCCTAAGAATATAAACGCATGGGTTCGAATCCCATCCACGTCGCCAATGAGGTGTACGAAATAAAAGTCGCGCTAAAGCCCAAGATATAGTTTAATATGTATTTTATTTTTTTTTAAAGGAGGAAATAGTGTGGTATATATGAAGGTGTCTATATAATGTACCGTCCGTTCACTAATAATAAATGAGTCCAGTACCAACCACTTACCACACTTACCAAATATCAAAACTTGTTAGAAAGATAGATTAATAGTTTCGAATAATCAAGAATGTTCTAATGTTGAAACGTAAACGTCCGGTATGCTTTGTTTTAAATGTATTATTCATGTGCACTCACTGTTTGCATTTAATTACAATATCCAACATTCCCACTTAGTCCAGACTTTTCACAGTCGACTTACGTATTCCCAGGAACTCTTACATTTTGCGACATAGGATAAACCGTGTGTTCCCACTGTCGAAACTTGTACATCAACATTCTCTCGTTCCTCTCATTCTGCTTTAAGGAATAAAGATAAGAACATGTTGAACAGCAGTGGAAGCTCAAGGAAAGTTTGTTGTGTTCAAAATAAGTCGTCCATCCTCTTATCGCGACATTTTAAACCGTGGTTATTTATTACTCTCATATAACGAAAGTTCCAAGCATCCTATAAATCAGTATCAAACTTTTAAAAGACATTTACATGAAAATTTGTAGTTCCGCTTTTAGTAGTTTTTAATGTATAAATTACATAAGTAATAAGCTTTTTTCTCTACTCTATGTTTCAATGTTAATGACTCAAAAAAACATGAAACAATAATTTTTCTTTATGTTAAAGTCAAAGAAAATTTTCTAAATCAACACGTTCGGTTCAACGAACTTGTTATTAAAATGAAAACATTTTTCGTCGTTGAATGGTCCGCTCAAACGCGACACATACACGATAACAGCGAGGGTCCGTAAACAACAAATATTATTATTTTCGCCCAAAATAATAGTCATTAGGCACGCGCATTTGAAACGATAATTAGATTCGTTAAATATAACGCTAACCCATGTAACGGGAACGCACGCGAATACGGTATTAATTGTACGTCTGTTATGTTACATTTATAAAAAACGGTTCTACGATTATATAATAGCTCCGACTTTGGATTAAATTTTACTAAAATATTCTATGTTATGAGGAGGGATGAATCGCATGTTACAAGGAGAACGTTAGTTATGAGTGTGGAAGGGTACATCGATAGAGGTAGACCTAGAAAGACATGCATGGATTGCGTAAAAGGTGACATGATCAAAAAGGGAGTGATGACTGAGATGACGTATGATAGAGTTATGTGGAGGACAAAAACCTGTTGCGCCGACCCTACGGGAGTAGGATAAGGAGAAAGATGATGATGATGATTCTATGTTTTTGTTTGCAGTGATTTTCTTAAGTTAATTCATTTCTTTGATTTTTTTTTATAATATAAGGTGGCAAACGAGCAAGCGGCCACCTGAATCCACCGAAATACAAAGCGACCGCTGCCCATTAACATCCGCAATTGCAGATGCGTTGCCTACCCATAATTAACGGAGGAGGAGACGCACATAAAGAGGACATTTCCCCTTCCTATGCGTCTCCTCCACCTTCAAATCCACTTTTCCTTCCCATCCTTTCCTCTTAAGAAAAGGGTGGAAAGGGAAAGGGACCAAAATTAGGCCTCCGGCACCACACTCATCAGACGAAACGCGGAATTGCTTCCACTTCACGCCTGTTTTCTGTGTGGTCGTGGTATTACACCGGGCGAGCCGGCCCATTCGCGCGAAGATGTTAAAGCGGGCTCTACCACTGTTAAACTCTTGTCGCCCTGGTAACATCATTCCGAAATTCATATCCTACCGTACGACCGTTTCACATGTTAAAACTATCATTAATAAATATTCAAAAAGAGAAATGTATAATGTATTACCTGCTCATAATTACGTGAATGGTAAAACAGTGTTTAATTTTAGATCGACTGGACAATGAATACTTAATTGAGCGCTAAACATTAATTGACCGCGGTAGTCGCCCAAATCAAATTAAAATTGCGAGTCAAGTAATGAAGTGATTGTGATTGTGTATACGATAACAGCAATAAATATTCAATTTATATTGATATATCTACCTAGATTGATACTGATTAAATATAGGATGTAGCCTGCGACAGTGAAAGTCTCCCCTTGTTTCTACATACAGGATGCTCCCTTAGGTAACAATAGGTCAATCTTGATAAAATATTCTGGACAAAACATATTTTTTTATTAGTTTTTCGCTAGTGGAAGTGGCTTTGAATTTAGGGTATAATATATAATGGAAATCAACAAGTAAAATTTCTACAGGTTCAATTTAATGAAAACTTCTGTTTTTAATTTCAATTAGACTGTTTTTCCTTCAACGGGGAAATATTATTTTATTCACTTCTCCGTCTTTGAATATCTTACAATTGCGTTTTGTGGTTTACTTTATTATTAAATGAAATGAAACAACGAAATTGTGTAGCGTTATTCTGTTTAATTTTGTCTTAATTAATATTTAACTGTGTTGTAAGAATTTACATCAAAAATTATATTTTATGTCTATTTTAACAACTTAATTTTGGTTAAGATTCTTAATAGATTTAGGAATTAAAATGTAAATTCTTTAATAATATGTAGAAATTATTATATTTTTATTTTTTAACATAAATAAACCAGCGCTTGACCACGACTCCGCCTAAGCTAAGTGAAAATGAATTTAAAAGCATCACATGAAATCTATAATCATCCTTTTTAATATTCATTTAATATAATAGACTTCGTTACAGACAATATGAAATTATTAATTAGTTAAGCAGAAAAAAGAAGTAGTAAACTCGAGTTTCGGAGCAATTCTTTGCCTAAAGTTTGAGTCTAGAACAATAAAACTAAATGTATTTTTATAGCAACGTTATAAGACATTTTTAATTTTTTTTTTTTTTTTATAATATAAGGTGGCAAACGAGCAAGCGGCCACCTGAATCCACCGAAATGGAAAGCGACCGCTGCCCATAGACATCCGCAATTGAAGATGCGTTGCCTACCCTTAATTGACGGGGGAGGAGACGCACTTAAAGAGGACATTTCCCCTTCCTATGCGTCTCCTCCACCTTCAAATCCACTTTTCCTTCCCATCCTTTCCTCTTAAGAAAAGGGTGGAAAGGGGAAGGAACCAGTATTAGGCCTCTGGAACGCATACTCATCAGACGAATCGCGGAATAGCTTCCACTTCACGCCTGTCTTCTGTGTGGTCGTGGTATTACACCGGGCGAGCCGGCCCATTCGCGCGAAGATGTTAAAGCGGGCTCTACCACTGTTAAACTCTTGTCGCCCTGGTAACATCATTCCGAAATTCATATCCTACGGTACGACCGTTCACATGTTAAAACTATCATTAATAAATATTCAAAAGAGAAATGTATAATGTATTACCTGCTCATAATTACATGAATGGTAAAACAGTGTTTAATTTTAGATCGACTGGACAATGAATACTTAATTGAGCGCTAAACATTAATTGACCGCGGTACAGTCGCCCAAATCAAATTAAAATTGCGAGTCAAGAGTAATGAAGTGATTGTGATTGTGTATACGATAACAGCAATAAATATTCAATTTATATTGATATATCTAACTAGATTGATACTGATTAAATATAGGATGTAGCCTGCGACAGTAAAGTCTCCCCTTGTTTCTACATACAGGATGCTCCCTTAGGTAACAATAGGTCAATCTTGATATGGACTAATAAAATATTCTGGACAAAACATATTTTTTTATTAGTCTTTCGCTAGTGGAAGTGGCTTTGAATTTAGGGTATAATATATAATGGAAATCAACAAGTAAAATTTCTACAGGTTCAATTTAATGAAAACTTCTGTTTTTAATTTCAATTAGACTGTTTTTCCTTCAACGGGGAAATATTATTTTATTCACTTCTCCGTCTTTGAATATCTTACAATTGCGTTTTGTGGTTTACGTTATTATTAAATGAAATGAAACAACGAAATTGTGTAGCGTTATTCTGTTTAATTTTGTCTTAATTAATATTTAACTGTGTTGTAAGAATTTACATCAAAAATTATATTTTATGTCTATTTTAACAACTTAATTTTGGTTAAGATTCTTAATAGATTTAGGAATTAAAATGTAAATTCTTTAATAATATGTAGAAATTATTATATTTTTATTTTTTAACATAAATAAACCAGCGCTTGACCACGACTCCGCCTAAGCTAAGTGAAAATGAATTTAAAAGCGTCATATGAAAGCTATAATCGTCTTTTTTAATATTAATTTAGTATGATAGACTTCGTTAAAGACAACATGAAATTATTAATTAGTTAAGCAGAAAAAAGAAGTAGTAAACTCGAGTTTCGGAGCAATTCTTTGCCTAAAGTTTGAGTCTAGAACAATAAAACTAAATTGATTTTTATAGCAACGTTATAAGACATTTTTAATTTTTTTTTTTCTTTTATAATATAAGGTGGCAAACGAGCAAGCGGCCACCTGAATCCACCGAAATGGAAAGCGACCGCTGCCCATAGACATCCGCAATTGAAGATGCGTTGCCTACCCTTAATTGACGGGGGAGGAGACGCACTTAAAGAGGACATTTCCCCTTCCTATGCGTCTCCTCCACCTTCAAATCCACTTTTCCTTCCCATCCTTTCCTCTTAAGAAAAGGGTGGAAAGGGAAAGGGACCAAAATTAGGCCTCCGGCACCACACTCATCAGACGAAACGCGGAATTGCTTCCACTTCACGCCTGTTTTCTGTGTGCTCGTGGTATTACACCGGGCGAGCCGGCCCATTCGCGCGAAGATGTTAAAGCGGGCTCTACCACTGTTAAACTCTTGTCGCCCTGGTAACATCATTCCGAAATTCATATCCTACGGTACGACCGTTTCACATGTTAAAACTATCATTAATAAATAATCAAAAAGAGAAATGTATAATGTATTACCTGCTCATAATTACATGAATGGTAAAACAGTGTTTAATTTTAGATCGACTGGACAATGAATACTTAATTGAGCGCTAAACATTAATTGACCGCGGTACAGTCGCCCAAATCAAATTAAAATTGCGAGTCAAGAGTAATGAAGTGATTGTGATTGTGTATACGATAACAGCAATAAATATTCAATTTATATTGATATATCTACCTAGATTGATACTGATTAAATATAGGATGTAGCCTGCGACAGTAAAGTCTCCCCTTGTTTCTACATACAGGATGCTCCCTTAGGTAACAATAGGTCAATCTTGATATGGACTAATAAAATATTCTGGACAAAACATATTTTTTTATTAGTCTTTCGCTAGTGGAAGTGGCTTTGAATTTAGGGTATAATATATAATGGAAATCAACAAGTAAAATTTCTACAGTTTCATTTTAATGAAAAGTTCTGTTTTTAATTTCAATTAGACTGTTTTTCCTTCAACGGGGAAATATTATTTTATTCACTTCTCCGTCTTTGAATATCTTACAATTGCGTTTTGTGGTTTACTTTATTATTAAATGAAATGAAACAACGAAATTGTGTAGCGTTATTCTGTTTAATTTTGTCTTAATTAATATTTAACTGTGTTGTAAGAATTTACATCAGAAATTATATTTGATGTCTATTTTAACAACTTAATTTTGGTTAAGATTCTTAATAGATTTGGGAATTAAAATGTAAATTCTTTAATAATATGTAGAAATTATAATATTTTTATTTTTTAACATAAATAAACCAGCGCTCGGACCACGACTCCGCCTAAGCTAAGTGAAAATGAATTTAAAAGCATCACATGAAATCTATAATCATCCTTTTTAATATTCATTTAATATAATAGACTTCGTTAAAGACAACAAGAAATTATTAAATTAGTTAAGCAGAAAAAAGAAGTAGTAAACTCGAGTTTCGGAGCAATTCTTTGCCTAAAGTTTGAGTCTAGTACAATAAAACTAAATTGATTTTTATAGCAACGTTATAAGACATTTTTAATTTTTTTTTTTATAATATAAGGTGGCAAACGAGCAAGCGGCCACCTGAATCCACCGTAATGGAAAGCGACCGCTGCCCATAGACATCCGCAATTGCAGATGCGTTGCTTACCCTTAATTGACGGGGGAGGAGACGCACTTAAAGAGGACATTTCCCCTTTCCATGCGTCTCCTCCACCGTCAAATCCACTTTTCCTTCCCATCATTTCCTCTTAAGAGAAGGGTGGAAAGGGAAAGTGACTAAAATTAGGCCTCCGGCACCACACTCATTAGACGAAACGCGGAATTGCTTCCACTTCACGCCTGTCTTCTGTGTGGTCGTGGTATTATACCGGGCGAGCCGACCCATTCGTGCGAAGATGTTAAAGCGGGCTCTACCACTGTTAGAATTAATGAATTAATTTCCAAAGGGTAACAAAATATGTTTATTTCTTCGTACAATTTGTATTTCATAGTGTTTGCTTTATGGATGCCGACAAGTAACAGTTCTACGATGATAGAATATTAATACGGAAATGAATACGCAATCAAGCGCGAAGCGAAAATTTGTCGCAATACAAGCTTTGGAATTAAATTTGGTTTGTATCCACGATTCGGTCGTGAATGTTGATTCTCGTATTATGGATATTTCACGAATTATATGTGAATTATATTGATGATGAATTTATATATGTTTCAATTCGGTTTCTCTTGTATAAAATCATAATACATACCTGTCATTCTCATTGAGTAAAAAAAAATGTTATGTGCCAATACAAGTGGCGGTTGTCAAGGTAATTTGTCAACGCTTTTACAAGTACTTAATAAGAAAAGAACGTTAGAAAGTAAGCATTTCTTTTTTTTTAATAACATACATATAACATATAATAGCGAATATGTTTTGGGTTTTCATCCCGAGATGCAAAAAACGTATAACGTAATTTCTAGTGTCGAAATGTCACTAATTAAAGAACTGAGTAATTCAATTAAATTTTTAATTTCATACTTAAGAGAAAGAATATTAAAATTATATAAAGTTTTAAAGTTCACATTCCAGAATTTAAAATTCCTCTCATGTTAAACTTAAGCTTAGTATGCGGCAAATTTTGAAGACGAGTTTAACTAAAGTGGAGTTTTAAAGAACATGCGAAAAACGCTTTTAAAATAAAACACGTTGGACTTGTATTCTCATGACTATATTTAATTACCATGCATCGCTTAAACAGTTTTGTAATGGTTGAGAACTTAAAAAAATCTCCTATATAGTTACACATACATATATAGCTTCGCTCGCGACTCCGTCCACGTAGAATTAAAAGAACAACAGTAAGTAGCTTATGTGTTCTTCCAGACTATTCTCTACATCTATGGCTAATTTCATGGATATGCGTTATGCAGTTTAGGCTACAAACATCCATTTATAATTGATTTTTAATATTAGTAAGATTTTGTGTTCATTCAAGTAAGGAATCATGTAGAATGCGAACTTGGAACCCCAGAATCTGCTGTGCTAATCCTACATAGAGGGCAAGAAAAGGTGATAATAATTTATTACGTATTTCTTCTTGAAACTTCAACTTTAATATATTTTATACCTCGTTGCAAAGGACGAAGTTTTGTTGTTTGTCACTTTCTGTCAAAGAAGGCAATGTTATGAAACTTGCTGCGAAGAAAGAAATTAAATATAGCGTTATTGCAATTTTTTATTAAATCTCCAAGACGATGCAACATAGAAGAGCAATAAAGCAGCCTTCCTTTAAAATGTGACTTTAGATGTACAACTCTATACGTGTTTGGTAAATATTAAAACAATTTATTTCCCTGAGACTGGCAACATTCTAAAAAAAGGCTTTGTAAAATACTCAAACAAAATTTTAAAATTAGAACGGCGCTAGCAAAAAAAATAACATGAATATTAAAGTGGAAAATCGCTGGACTGGTTGTAAGTTCCATTCAGACAACAAACGCTTTTCACTAACAGCGCATAGCGAACGTGTTTTAATCAAAGCTGCAATATAACCTTGCTGGCTGGTTTTAATTTTAAAAATGTATTTATTTTAGATCTATTTTAATAAAAAGGTTTTTTTTTATTGATTTCTGGCCTTGTTAATTCATGGGATGTAAGTTTCTTGAAAACTAGTCGATTATCAATAAATATAATTTTTAATTTTAATGGCATCTATATGCCATTAAACTAAAGTTTCCTTAATACAAATGTTAAATTAAATTAACGAAAAAAAAATATTGAGACATTTTTTTTAAATAAAGCAATTTATAAATTGTGTTATAAAGTTATGTTTACAGATAATCTGTTTTCATTCTTTTCAAGGATTTTTATTCTCATATTTTCTAAGCTAAAGTTACAAGAATAAGGTTTTGTAATTAACTATTGTATCATTTTCTGCTCAAGAAGGCTCGGTAATGAAAATGTCTGCTGAAGGAAATTAAATGTGAACTATATTGCAATTTTGATTAAAACTGGACGACGCACCGCAATAGACTTTATTCCTTCGAACTCTTTTGTTAGAAAAATAGTTTCCATCGTATACTTTTACACGAATATTAAATAAATCCAGACATCTATTATTACATTCGTTTTAAAATATCACGCACACTTTCGACTTTTATAAAAACAAAGCTAATAAAATATTCAATAATAGTTATAGTTTTTTATCGTCTGACAAAAGGTTAATATTCTTCCCCAATTGTATGATTTTCTGAATGAACTAGCTTTAGCTCGCTACTCCGTCCGCGTCGAGTTAAAAAAAAACCAAAAGTATCCTATGCTCATTCCGTCTACCCTCTACATCTGTGCCAAATTTCATCGAGATACGTTCAGCAGTTTAGGCTACAAACTCTAACAAACATCCATCCATCCATCTAAACTTTCGCATTTATAATCTTAGTAAGATTAATCTATAGATTAAGGAAAATTAATATAAGGTAATAACTCAACAATAAAGTTAACAGTGATTCAGAAAGAAAATAATAAAATAATAACCTTAAAAAGTCTGCTTTAATTAAACTATTACTGCTACATTTTTTCATTAAATATGCGTTTAAATCTGTATATTTTAATTTGATATAAAATTCCGCGTCCCCTTTTTGCAAGAATGTGAAACGGGTAAGCCGCGGTAAGTGCAATTTGCTTAGCACTAACCTTTTTACCGGCCCACCAACTGGGAAAGTGCAAAATTCCTCCAAGAATTTTCTCATTTCATGCTCAATTTAAAAATTCTCACTAACCCTGCCAAATATCTATGAACGAATGTATCATATAATTTTTACATATTTAAACGGGTCAAGTGAAATTTTAATAGATACTATTGCTTTATTTACACTGTATAATTTTATTATCTAAAAAAATTGAATGTCTAACGACCAAATACTGAAACGTTATTTAAATAAAACAGCGTCTTCAAAATACAGTATCATTTAATTACTCTATTTTAAAACACATCATCACCAGCTCACTACGTCCCCACCGAGGGGCTCGGAGCCTACCCTAAGATAGGGTGACTAGGCCATAATCAACCACGCTGGCCAAGTGCGGGTTGGTTGACTTCACACATATCTTTGAATTTCTTCGCTGATATGTGCAGGTTGCATCACGATATTTTCCTTTACCGTAAGAACGCCGGTTAATTTTAAAACTATTAATTGAAAATGAGGACAAGAAAAATTTTACATATTTACAGTTAGCTCCACTATTCCCGTCTCTTACGCTTAAGTAAGACGGAAAGAACAAATTTCCCGCGGGACTTCCCCCTTCTGAGTCTAGAATCAATTTCTTGCTTAGTTTTCCTATTAACTATATTATCTTTGTAACGATATTTTTTAATGTTTCAACTTTTTAAATGTCAAAACAGTTTTTTTTTCACATATAATACACGATTGACTATAGAGAGAGTAATTTTTTCTCCTTATGTGGAGTAGTTTTAGTCATTACAATTAACTAGTTGGGATTATTGCTTTATTTTTTACATATGCTTGAGTTAAATATAAATTTACGATTAATATTTAGCTGAAAATGTTTGACCATAACGTGTAACTCATAGTGTACGGTTCGTTTACAATAAAACGTTCAGTTCAGCCCACATCCCGGCTCACCATTAAGGTGAATGTACCATTTGCCTAAATTTTCAATTTCGAACGACACTAAAAGCAAACGCTGCCCACTCCATGAGAGCATGGACGTTCATTTTATTTCATTTATACAATGTTAGGCACACTATACACGATTTTAAAAACAAATACGATTTTATTATAACGTACATTTTTTTTGCATAGTTTCTAATTATTTCCCTATTAATTTTAGGGTAATAAATTCAATTAACATTCAGTGGTTTCTAGGAATTATTAGTGTATACGAGTACTTACAATAGAGACATTTGAGATGAAATTACATCTTATTAGTTTATTGTTATAAACACGAACAGTAGTGGAAATCTGCGGTGTTCCACTTCAGGAAAAATTGCCTTGTTCATTGCAACGAGACAGACTCCGCCTCATCCTGCAAATAACTAATTATTATTATAATTTTTTAATATTAGTAGATCTTTGTTAATTTACTAATATTTCCTTTAACCATTCCATCTAAGCTCTAGGCTTGTGCTAGGATATGGTTTACGACAATAATCGAATGGCAGGATTCGAACCCTCGACCTCAAGATCGGTAGTCCGTACCCCAAACCATTAGGCTATTGGCGCTTGCGTTTTAGATAGCAGTTAGTGCAAACGAAGGGATAATAATAAAGAGAATCTAGCCGTGTATCACTAACCAACTTTTTTTCGTACAGACATATATGCTGCGTTGTCTTGGTTTTTGTTCCGCGTCTCGTTTTAAAATGTGCAAACGATTGTAGCTTTTAAGGTGGACCGCCGACCTGACTGTACACTAAACTTAGTAGTATAGTATAGTTTAGTAAAAAGTTAGTGAAATAGTTTGTGTTAAGTTTTAGTAATTTTTCAACATCTCAAACTGACATTTTATACAAGCGTAGTACGAAGTATATGAATAATGATGCACTTGGGGCTGCGAAGAGGATTTCTAAGGCTTCACACAGAATTCTTATGTATATTTCAACACGAGAACTTTAAGACTGGCCAATAGGAATTTGATATACCCATTTCTCATATTAGTTCCCTTTACATCTACTCTTCATATATTTAATCTAGCTTGTAGTATTATTGATTTAAAAACCGAGAATTAATGTTGGGATGAAAAGTTATGGTAAGCTTTCATGGTACCAGATTCTAAAGACAGACTACCGTGGAAACAGTGTTTGTTCGTTCATTTCCATTTGTCGGACTCACTCTACATGACATCTGAACGTATGCCATTTTAGACGTCGATATCTGGTGAACCTTTAATTACCCTTTGCATCTTCCAGTTCAACGAACATATCGATTTGATTTTTCAAATTTAATTTAAAATCATTTACCCAAATCGCCGCCTTATTCAAACACAACCGTACCAATGTAAAAATAAACTGACCATATACACTGAAAATATACGTTTTATTTATGCACGACTTTGAAATTAATATTCGATACTTTATTTATTTACATCCACACGATTGAATATTTGCTTTAGTTGGTAAAGGTATTAAATTAAACATTCTATAAGTCAATATAGTTTTAAATAAAGGCCAAATATGAAACACGTTTATATGTATGATTTCAGTAGCCAAAGACAAGCAATATTTAATGGCTTTTATATTACAAAATCGTATTTTTAAATTATCGTCTCATTCATCCACACTGAGAGATTCAACCCTACTATATGCTAAGAGTAACTAGGTGTTAATAAAGCATGCTAGCACATCTGAATCCACTCCCTTCTTAAGTATATCCTCTTCGCCACAATCCTTCCGTACTTTCTTCGGTCAACCTCTACCTTTGTAGCCATCCACATTCAATCTTAATACTTTCTGGTTTATGTCCCCATCGTCTCGTCGCATAACATGTCCATACCACGATAACCTTTTGCTTCTCAATTTATCCACTACTGGCGATACTTTCAAGCTTCCTCTAATATACACATTCTTAACTTTATACGTTCTCGTGTGATAGAAAATTATGATGTGTTCATAGAAATAATGTTGCGTCGTTAAGCTGTTATATCAACGGTGACTTGCGAAATCACATTCGTTTTGATTTACGACGTCAGCACGAATAACAAAGATTCGTATTGATATATTATACCTTTATCCCGATTCTCCCTTTTCGCTATTTACGAGAGCTTTCCCCATCCTTATAACTTTCACCGTTATTTCTAAGCCGTAACTTCTTCAGTCGACCCTCAGTATTGGAGCGAAAATTGATAGTTATTCAGTAATATAAATTTATGTGAATGTTTGAATATAATGTTGTCATTATATTTCATCGGCTTATATACATTTTTAGCACTTACATATTATAATATTGACTTTACGTTTCAAGTAATAATAAAGTTTATCTTTGAAATATTTTTTAACCTTCTAGCAAATACTAACAATTCAATATATTGCTACAATTCTCAGCAGTTTAACTGCTTTTAGTTACTTAGGGAATTTTCCTTAGTGTCGATTTATCACGTAAAAAATTACACGAAGTTAAGTAAACATTAAAGATCTCTGAGTACGACGGTAAATGTTATAACTTGTTGAATCTGTGGTCAATGTTGTTGTTAACTACATTTCCTAACTGCTGTGTCTATGCTCGTTCTGTTAATGAGTTTTTAATTGCTGTTCTCCTCTGCAGTTCGCAAGTCATCGACTTTTATTTGAACCGGAATCTGGGGTGTAGTTGTTCGAAAGTTTACTTGCTTTATATTAATACTAGTTTTCGCCCGCGACTCCGTCAGCATGGAATCTAAAAAAAAACAAAAGTGAGTAGCCTATGTATTCTTCCAGACTATCCTCTACATCTGTACCATATTTCATCGAAATCTGTTTAGCTGTTTAGGCTATAAACTCTAACAAACATCCATCCATCCATCTAAACTTTTGAATTTAAAATAGTAGTTTGAAATATGATTAACTAAAGTTAGTAGTTATAAATAAAATATATATTTCTTATTTTGTAACAAGATAAATTTATGTTAGATGTTTATTATTACAATGTTTTGATAGCATACTAAATAAGATCGGTGTTAACACCCGAAACCGACGCAACTAATATAAAACCGTAGTCTCTGCCTGTCCTTCTGGTTCACGGGCGTGATGTTGTAATATTGCACATTATTGAATACAATATTAAGGTAGAGTTTGTCGTACACAATAAGAAAATCACACGCTGAATCGATTTATGAACGGAAACAAATTAATTCAAGAGCAGCAATGCGTGCTTAAGTGCGTCTGATGAATTTGAAGTCTAGACAACTTGAGTTTCTTTTAATTCAATGCTTACTTTCTTCGGAAGAATAACGTAATAAGACAATAAATACTTTAATAAGAGAATTTTGGTTAATTAACTGCAAAAATAATTCATTAAGTGATCATTGCGGGAGCCCCTGAAGTTAAGTAAGAGAAATCTACACTGAGGACGTCTTAAGCGCCCACTTATTGACTGAATGCGGTTGTAAGTTCCAGCATTTAATTTAGCTTGTTTTTATTAGAGTTTTGAAAACAAATCACACCTTTGCTTGTGCAAAGTCTCGCTATTAAAATTCGTGGGAAGGCTCGTAATTTGAGTGCGGGAGTTCACCGACATATTAGCAACCATAATTTAAGGATAATGTTCGTGTAATTTCGGCCGGGCGACCCGCGAAATCTATGGCCTTTAATAAAGGCAAACGAAGTCTATGGAAGCAATTATTTAAGGAAATTACTGTTTTACATGATACCCCCTAATGAAATTACAAACAATGCCATAGCGGGAGGGGTTTGACAGTTTAATTAATTGTTACACTAAAGTACGTGTTACGTAATTAAAAACATTAATATTTGCATCTATAAATGGCGGTAAATTTCAAACAACGATTTATAAACACCAAGTAACAACGCTACTACACAAGCTATTCTTATTTTATAGCTTGCGTTTGCCTTTAGGCTATTTTATAGCTTGCCTTTGCCTTTAGGAGTTATAGCTTGCCTTTGCAAACGTTAGAAAAATCTGGTTACTCAATAACTGGGATTGCTTAAGAACACGGACTGTGGGTGTATTATTGTGACGTGTGATTTTAATGTGCTTGTCAATCTTTGCAATTATAATCTATACTTAATATTATAAAGAGAAAAGATTTGTATTTTTGTATGTATTGAAATAACTCAAAAACTACTGGTCTGATTTTAAAAACTCTTTCACCGTTAGAAAGGTAATTTATCTGTGAGTAACATAGGCTATGTTTTATTATTACTAATGTTTAGGAACTATTAATAAACAGCGTGTTTCTGGACGCCGGCGTTAAAAATTCACTAAACTTTAACTTTTATCGGCTTACGCTGCCTAAACCGTTAGAGGTATATAAAAATAATGTATGAAAGAATTGTAGATCTCAAAAAGTTCTACAGAAAAGTCCGCGATAGCATATATCTATCTTTAACGGTTTTCTTACAATAACCACTTTTTTGTTTACAAAATGAATTAAAAACCTTACGCTATTTGCAGCGTTCTTTTATTGGTTTGAATATTAATCCTTATCCAAATAAATGCGTTTGTTATCAGGAGAATTTAATGTAGAATAAAATTGTTCTTTACAGTATTTAAATTGGACTAATAGTTTAGAAGATATCGCGAACACAAACAATAAGGGTAACCGAAAAATCAGCTTACAAGCTACCGGGCTTAGAAATTTGGAATCTTGCATCGGTAGATTTCTGTTATTACGTAAATTACTACTAAGTTAATACTTTTGGTAATAGGTTGAAGAAAAGGCCGAACGTAATAGGTTATATTTGTAATTTCACGCGGGCGAAGTCGCGAGCAACAGCTAGTCTATACTAATATTACACAGAGAAAAGATTTGTATTTTTGTATGTATTGAAATAACTCAAAAACTACTGGGCTGATTTTAAAAACTCTTTCACCGTTAGAAAGTTAATTTATCTGTGAGTAAAATAGGCTATGTTTTTATATTATTTGTTAATTTCACGCTGGTGAAGTTGCGAGCAACGTTTAGTTCATAATATAAAGACGAATTGTGTACCTCCTTCTTTTGGGAAGTCGGTCAATAAGCATTTTATTGTTTTATTTTGATAGACTTGAATTATATAGATATGTTTATCTAAATGTTTTATTCCAAAGTTATTCATGAAGATATCTTTCTTTTATTATTCTTTGTTTACGTAATATAACATTATTAGGTCATAGTAACACACGAGTACACAATTATTTATCGTCAAAGTAATGTCTTTCTTTTCATAAGCACATTATCTATATGTTCCCATTTACGTGCACATTAACGACTTTCATGGCTGTTGGCACTCGCTATCAATGTAATTTATGTGACTGTTAAGGCGACTTTTGCTCTTAATTTTGTCTGCCCTCGATTTTTTTGTAACTTCGCGATGTAGAATTTACCTATAAGGTGACTTTCAGAACTTTATGTTCGACTAGCTTTTGTCCGCGACTTCGTCTACAGGAATTAAAAAATATATATAGTAGCCGATGCGTTCTTCAAGATTGTGTTCCACGTCTATGCCAAATTTTAGCGAGATTGGTTGAGCCGCGCTGGAAATACGTAGTAACAAACATCCCTATATCCATCCATCGAAACTTTCGTTAACAATATTAAGTAACTAGTAGTAAGAATTAAGATTGAAGTTGGTTGGTTGGTTGGTTAAAAAAAATGTATTAAAATAGCTCATCATGGCAGGCCTAGGAGGAGATAAATAGATTATAGTGACTTAGTTAAGATATTTATAAATGTAATTAAAGAAGATTATTCTAGAGTCCGAAAACCTAGGACGCATATACCGTTTATATGCGCTTTCCTACTCTTGTCTTCCATTATTCGTAAATTCTATTAAAATCGTAATAAATGCTGGCTTTTATATTGGGATGAAAGTTATTAAAAAAATAAAAACACACGTATTGAAAGCACTTCGCAAAAGTAAATACAGTCGATAAATTTTATTTTAAAATTGTAACCGAAACTGTTTCATGTTCTATTTAATTCTTTATTTATCTTGTGTTTCGAATACTGAACAACATTTAGGGCTTTGTGAATGGCGATTTATTACTTTGTGAACATGTTCTCGTGCGATCGGACGTTTTATTTAGTGGTACGAAATTTACATGTCGAAAACTGTACAGTGAATGTTACATGTTAATTTTATAGAATGTAATTTAAAATATTTCACGTTTCTTACATTTGAATATTAGAATTTAATTCCTTTTTTTGATATTCACTCTTATAATCTGAGATTCATATTAATTTATTTCTAAGTAAATAATCATCAAGGCTACTCACTTTTGTTTTTTTTTAGTAAAAAAGTTTGGTATCAAGTGGACTTCATGTCTGTTCCCAGAACATTCAGAGCTCTGGAAGTAGACATGATGTACATTTATCTTCAGTTCAATTTTTCTTTTAAAAAATGCGAAAATTTTAATAAACATTCTCTAAATTTTAGGCGTAGATAGTTAATCATGAAACATTTTGGACATGTTGATAGGCATTCTATTTAACATTAAAAAAAAGAACACTGGTAGATATTCATATATTCAGCTCTCTTTGATCATCGGCTGACGCCATTATCAGGACAACAGCTTCGACCATAGAGTTAATAAAAACATTTCAATGCTTACGTGAAATGATAAAAATATTTCTTTTTCTTTCGAAATATTGCGTCTATTTGGTCTTCGAAACAACGCACAAATCATTGTGCAAACCTCGTTTTGGTATATTTATGTTCTTTTAATGGCTTTGCGCATTAACCTTAACGCATTCAACAGAAGGAACTCGTTACAATTTACATCCTAAGTTAACATTTTATGTACTGATTCAAAGCAGAATGTTACTCTATTCGGACAATATTAGCAGTGAATAAAGAGGATAAGACCAAGGTTAACGTAATATTTACGTAGAAACGATATTAATTTCCGAAATAAAAGCTTCAAATACTTACAGCAATTTTTGTCATCCATAACGAAATAACCGAATATGAAATCTTACTATTATAATATTATAAATATCAAAATTTTAGATGGATGGATGGATGTTTGTGAGAGTTTGTAGCCTAAACAGTTTATCAGATCTCGATGAAATTTGGCATTGATGTAGGGGATAGTCTGGAAGAACACTTAGGCAACTCACTTTTGTTTTTTTATTCCATACGTCACGGGTGAAAGCTACAATTTAAATAAAGGTACTTATTAATATATCATTTTGTTTGGTATGTATGCGTGTTCCAATTAACAAACTATCAGCAGCTGCTCAGTCTCTGCGGATGCTATAATTTACAGCGGACGTCACATGAAGTATTTAGACTGAGCAAAGCCAGCCCATTAATATCGCCGTGCGATATATTCACACTAATCTGTCAACATGGAGATAGACAGCATGAAATGTTATTTACATTTCCATATTTAATCCTTGTTAGCATAGTAAAAGAATAGAGATACATTTATAAGACTGGGTCTTTGTCAGACTGGGTCTTAAAATTAACTTTTTTTAAAATAACTAGCTTTCGCCCGCGATTTCGTTTGCGTGGGATTAAAAAAAAACAATACTAAGCTTATGTGTTCTTCCAGACTATCCTCTACATCTATGCCAAATTTCTTTGAGATCCGTTCAGCATCTAAACTTTCACATTTGCAATATTAGTAAGAAGTAATAATATACTGTCTTAAGACTAATAGTCTTGAAAATAGTTTAGCTAGACAAGGTTTTTAAAACTTTAGATATTGAATATCTTTGGAATCTATAGCCGATAGGCATAGATACCATTTTAGTTATATCTCAAAGGACGTCCTAAATGACTTAGCATTTGAAATTATTGAGTCGTGAAATTAAACAAGCTCCGAGGCGATTTCTGTCACAATTTATATTCGCTCCACTTTATCAATGGCTTTAATCCGAAGCAAATATTAGGGATCAGCCTTCATTAATTTAGGTTATGATTATTATAAGCGTTAAGTTGATATTTCAAACTATAATTATTAATGTCTACACTTTCAAAGCCTACTAAATTTTCTTACATTAGACCAAATTAAAATTTGTATGTGGTGCAAGATTAATGGTTGTCAAAATTTGGAGAACAATGAGTTTAAATAAAACTTTTAAATATTATGAGAGGACATGATTACTTCACTATCAATAACAATAAGATTGTCGTGATTTATCTACAATTTAAGTTGAAAACACGTACAGCTAGTTACATAAACAGGAAAATCGTTAACAAACGTATCCGTAAAGCAACATAAGAGAAAATAATAGATAGCTTCGAATAAAGATAGGCCCCGCATTATGTTTGTAAACATCCTCATCTAATTGGCAATAAATATAGCCGATTGTCACATTCTTTTCTGATGTTTTCGGCTTCTTTTGGTAAAATATTTGATCAATAAGTGAGTAGAATTTATTTGTTACTAGCTTTCGTACGTAATATTTATTTATTTAAATTTAAGATTTAAAAAAAAATTGCTTCCGACGACACCTTTATTTCGACTTTTAAATTAAAAGATATAAGCAGTCGTTATGCAAATTAGTTAAGATTTATTGCGGACAAGACAATTACTTCTTCGCAATTTTACCTTAGACATTGGAAAAACTAATCAAGAAACTGTCAGAAAGTTCCATTAACCTTTGCAAAATGGCAATTCTAACAACACTGAGGCACCATTTAATTGAAGTGTCAATTGTAGTTAAATGTTCCTTGAGTTTCATTTTAAACATCTTTTGTTATTTATGGATCTAAAACAATTTTTTTTAGTTTAGGTAAATGCCTAGAAATGCCATTCTATTCAAATAAATACCTACAAAAATATACACAGCAGTTGTTATTTTCCAACTAAATTACGTAGATTTATTATGAAATCAAAGATATAAAAAAAGAGATATGTAACCAACAACTCATCATATTTCTTTTAAGGTTAAATTGTTCTTCAATTCCACTATTTCTATTACCTTTGACGTCTATTTGAAACCCAGTGCAGTTGTAGGAAATAAAATGTCTCGTTCAAAGACTGTTCAATTAAAGTGTCAATTCTAGATACGATTTTGTATTTTTTTTGTATTGAATGACGTTAAAGTATTGCATTATAATTAAAATTGGTTCGCGACTTGATTGTGAATTTAAAATCTTTGTTCCTACAAACTACATTCCTTCAGCGGTTATAGAGGTGTAATGTTAATTCAAACTTCGACATTTATAATACTAGTAAGATAGTATTTTTAATTATAATTAATACTAAATCGTACTAATATTATAAATGCGAAAGTTTAGATGGATTGATGGATGGAATGATGTTTGTTAGAGTTTGTAGCCTATGCGGCTGAACGGATTTCGATGAAATTAGGTATAGATGTAGAGAATAGTGGGGAAGAACACATACGCTACTCACTTTTGTTTTTTTAATTCCACGCGGATGGAGTCGCGAGCCAAAGCTAGTAATATATCATCATCATCATCATCTCCTTATCCTACTCCCGTAGGGTCGGCGCAACAGGTTTTTCTCAAAAACCTACTATTAGATTCGGCACTATTTTTGCGGCCGGCCGCCTGCCTGTCGCCAACCCTACTTGGGATTATTTAAGCTAGTAATATATATTTTTGCTTATTATCATAAAGTAAAAGAGTTAGGCCTTTTCATTTATTTCTATTACAGAAATAGAAAAGTATATAAACTCTACATTTAATTACAACTTTAATTCACTTAACAAAACGACTTCGAATACTCAATGTTAACGGTTGCGTGTTACATTTACATTATTTTTAAAACAATAGCTTTGTACTAGTTTTTTTGTTCTGCTAAATGTTTTCACCTCAACAACGATGTACTCGAATTCACACTTACCATTTTATTTTGTAACTTTTAAAACTCTTACTTTTGAGAAGAAATTGTTAATCATATAAGTTTATAGTACCAACTTTTTTTTAATAAAAATATTTGATTTTTTTTAATTAACTAATATTTCCTTTAACCACTTCAACTAAGCTTGTGCTAGGATATGGTTTCCGACAATACTCGAATGGCGGGATTCGAACCCTCGACCGCAAGATCAGTAGTCCGTACCCCAAACCATTAGGCTATTGGCGCTTAACTTTAACTGATAGCTTTTAGGTTATTGATGATGTATTTTTTTATTATACAAGAATACCAAAATAGCTTTCATTATTAATTACGAGTTGTTGCTCGCGACTTCGCCCGCGTGAAATTACAAATATAACCTATTACGTTCGCCCTTTTTTTCAACATATTACCAAAAGTATTAACTTAGTAGTAATCTACGTAATAACAGAAATCTACCGATGCAAGATTCCAAATTTCTAAGCCCGGTAGCTTGTAAGTTGATTTTTCGGTTACCCTTATTGTTTGTGTTCGCGATATCTTCTAAAATATTAGTCCAATTTAAATACTGTAAAGAACAATTTTATTCTACATTAAATTCTCCTGATAACAAACGCATTTATTTGGATAAGGATTAATATTGAAACCAATAAAAGAACGCTGCAAATAGCGTAAGGTTTTTAATTCATTTTGTAAACAAAAAAGTGGTTATTGTAAGAAAACCGTTAAAGATAGATATATGCTATCGCAGACTTTTCTGTAGAAATTTTTGAGATCTACAATTCTGTCATACATCATTTTTATATACCTCTAACGGTTTAGGCAGCGTAAGCCGAGAAAAGTTAAAGTTTAGTGATTTTTTTAACGCCGGCGTCCAGAAATACGCTGTTTATTAATAGTTCCTAAACATTAGTAATAATAAAATATATATAATATATTACCTTTCTGATGGTGAAAGAATTTTTAAAATCGGCCCAGTATTTTTTGAGTTATTTCAATACATACAAAAATACAAAAATACAAAGTTTTCCTCTTTATAATATTAGTATAGATATAGATATAGATATAGATATAGATATAGATATAGATATAGATATAGATATAGATATAGATATAGATATAGATAACTAACAAGTTCATATGCGTTAACCAATTAATTTTAACAATTTAATTGCAGTAACATAGTTAAGATTTTTTATTTAAACACAATTAAGTTCTTGAAGAAATTTTCATTCTTATAATTTTTTAAAAAACTTTATTATTATAAGTAACTGAAGCAATTATGAAATTAAAAAAATAAATTTTTAGGGGCATTGCGTGTGACACGTAAATGTTTAATGTCGTGTTAGCGATACAATAAGTACACCTTATGCTAATTTAAATTAAAAAATAATTTTAACTATATAGTCATAGTTTGGAGTTAATTTGACTATTTTAATGAACATATCTTGTGGTTTTTTTTATTTTAGTTAGTTGTCTGATTAGACTACAGATGCGTTGAGGACTAATTGTTTTATAAATATAACAGGAAAATATTATAAATTTTATGCACGGGACATATTCGTCGTCGGAAGCGTATGTTTTCAAAAGCACTCGACTAGATGTCATGACAATCCTCTCATTTCATTTGTCATGGAAAGGGGGTCGATGTCCGGCGACAAAGCTGACACTACGCCATCTGTCAGTTTTCCGAGAAAATACGCGATGAAAAAGATCAAAAGTGGTCTCACTTCATAGGAACAGGGGATTTTTTGCGGTTTGATTGCCATTTTTACCATTATCGTCTCCCTATAAACAAACCAAGATCTATAATTTTTAAAACTAAATTAACTTTGTAAAGGCTAGCAAAATATTATAAGAATAAAGCATTTAAATATTATGTAATATTGTAAGTCTTTAGATTAAGTTGTTTAATTAATAACCAATTTAAATAAATGCTTAAAATTAAAAAAAAAAACCTTAAATTGTAGAAATGGTGAGCGTCGGTGGCTCAGTGGTTTAAGGAGCGTCGGTGGCTCAGTGGTTTAAGGAGCGTCGGTGGCTCAGTGGTTTAAGGAGCGTCGGTGGCTCAGTGGTTTAAGGAGCGTCGGTGGCTCAGTGGTTTAAGGAGCGTCGGTGGCTCAGTGGTTTAAGGAGCGTCGGTGGCTCAGTGGTTTAAGGAGCGTCGGTGGCTCAGTGGTTTAAGGAGCGTCGGTGGCTCAGTGGTTTAAGGAGCGTCGGTGGCTCAGTGGTTTAAGGAGCGTCGGTGGCTCAGTGGTTTAAGGAGCGTCGGTGGCTCAGTGGTTTAAGGAGCGTCGGTGGCTCAGTGGTTTAAGGAGCGTCGGTGGCTCAGTGGTTTAAGGAGCGTCGGTGGCTCAGTGGTTTAAGGAGCGTCGGTGGCTCAGTGGTTTAAGGAGCGTCGGTGGCTCAGTGGTTTAAGGAGCGTCGGTGGCTCAGTGGTTTAAGGAGCGTCGGTGGCTCAGTGGTTTAAGGAGCGTCGGTGGCTCAGTGGTTTAAGGAGCGTCGGTGGCTCAGTGGTTTAAGGAGCGTCGGTGGCTCAGTGGTTTAAGGAGCGTCGGTGGCTCAGTGGTTTAAGGAGCGTCGGTGGCTCAGTGGTTTAAGGAGCGTCGGTGGCTCAGTGGTTTAAGGAGCGTCGGTGGCTCAGTGGTTTAAGGAGCGTCGGTGGCTCAGTGGTTTAAGGAGCGTCGGTGGCTCAGTGGTTTAAGGAGCGTCGGTGGCTCAGTGGTTTAAGGAGCGTCGGTGGCTCAGTGGTTTAAGGAGCGTCGGTGGCTCAGTGGTTTAAGGAGCGTCGGTGGCTCAGTGGTTTAAGGAGCGTCGGTGGCTCAGTGGTTTAAGGAGCGTCGGTGGCTCAGTGGTTTAAGGAGCGTCGGTGGCTCAGTGGTTTAAGGAGCGTCGGTGGCTCAGTGGTTTAAGGAGCGTCGGTGGCTCAGTGGTTTAAGGAGCGTCGGTGGCTCAGTGGTTTAAGGAGCGTCGGTGGCTCAGTGGTTTAAGGAGCGTCGGTGGCTCAGTGGTTTAAGGAGCGTCGGTGGCTCAGTGGTTTAAGGAGCGTCGGTGGCTCAGTGGTTTAAGGAGCGTCGGTGGCTCAGTGGTTTAAGGAGCGTCGGTGGCTCAGTGGTTTAAGGAGCGTCGGTGGCTCAGTGGTTTAAGGAGCGTCGGTGGCTCAGTGGTTTAAGGAGCGTCGGTGGCTCAGTGGTTTAAGGAGCGTCGGTGGCTCAGTGGTTTAAGGAGCGTCGGTGGCTCAGTGGTTTAAGGAGCGTCGGTGGCTCAGTGGTTTAAGGAGCGTCGGTGGCTCAGTGGTTTAAGGAGCGTCGGTGGCTCAGTGGTTTAAGGAGCGTCGGTGGCTCAGTGGTTTAAGGAGCGTCGGTGGCTCAGTGGTTTAAGGAGCGTCGGTGGCTCAGTGGTTTAAGGAGCGTCGGTGGCTCAGTGGTTTAAGGAGCGTCGGTGGCTCAGTGGTTTAAGGAGCGTCGGTGGCTCAGTGGTTTAAGGAGCGTCGGTGGCTCAGTGGTTTAAGGAGCGTCGGTGGCTCAGTGGTTTAAGGAGCGTCGGTGGCTCAGTGGTTTAAGGAGCGTCGGTGGCTCAGTGGTTTAAGGAGCGTCGGTGGCTCAGTGGTTTAAGGAGCGTCGGTGGCTCAGTGGTTTAAGGAGCGTCGGTGGCTCAGTGGTTTAAGGAGCGTCGGTGGCTCAGTGGTTTAAGGAGCGTCGGTGGCTCAGTGGTTTAAGGAGCGTCGGTGGCTCAGTGGTTTAAGGAGCGTCGGTGGCTCAGTGGTTTAAGGAGCGTCGGTGGCTCAGTGGTTTAAGGAGCGTCGGTGGCTCAGTGGTTTAAGGAGCGTCGGTGGCTCAGTGGTTTAAGGAGCGTCGGTGGCTCAGTGGTTTAAGGAGCGTCGGTGGCTCAGTGGTTTAAGGAGCGTCGGTGGCTCAGTGGTTTAAGGAGCGTCGGTGGCTCAGTGGTTTAAGGAGCGTCGGTGGCTCAGTGGTTTAAGGAGCGTCGGTGGCTCAGTGGTTTAAGGAGCGTCGGTGGCTCAGTGGTTTAAGGAGCGTCGGTGGCTCAGTGGTTTAAGGAGCGTCGGTGGCTCAGTGGTTTAAGGAGCGTCGGTGGCTCAGTGGTTTAAGGAGCGTCGGTGGCTCAGTGGTTTAAGGAGCGTCGGTGGCTCAGTGGTTTAAGGAGCGTCGGTGGCTCAGTGGTTTAAGGAGCGTCGGTGGCTCAGTGGTTTAAGGAGCGTCGGTGGCTCAGTGGTTTAAGGAGCGTCGGTGGCTCAGTGGTTTAAGGAGCGTCGGTGGCTCAGTGGTTTAAGGAGCGTCGGTGGCTCAGTGGTTTAAGGAGCGTCGGTGGCTCAGTGGTTTAAGGAGCGTCGGTGGCTCAGTGGTTTAAGGAGCGTCGGTGGCTCAGTGGTTTAAGGAGCGTCGGTGGCTCAGTGGTTTAAGGAGCGTCGGTGGCTCAGTGGTTTAAGGAGCGTCGGTGGCTCAGTGGTTTAAGGAGCGTCGGTGGCTCAGTGGTTTAAGGAGCGTCGGTGGCTCAGTGGTTTAAGGAGCGTCGGTGGCTCAGTGGTTTAAGGAGCGTCGGTGGCTCAGTGGTTTAAGGAGCGTCGGTGGCTCAGTGGTTTAAGGAGCGTCGGTGGCTCAGTGGTTTAAGGAGCGTCGGTGGCTCAGTGGTTTAAGGAGCGTCGGTGGCTCAGTGGTTTAAGGAGCGTCGGTGGCTCAGTGGTTTAAGGAGCGTCGGTGGCTCAGTGGTTTAAGGAGCGTCGGTGGCTCAGTGGTTTAAGGAGCGTCGGTGGCTCAGTGGTTTAAGGAGCGTCGGTGGCTCAGTGGTTTAAGGAGCGTCGGTGGCTCAGTGGTTTAAGGAGCGTCGGTGGCTCAGTGGTTTAAGGAGCGTCGGTGGCTCAGTGGTTTAAGGAGCGTCGGTGGCTCAGTGGTTTAAGGAGCGTCGGTGGCTCAGTGGTTTAAGGAGCGTCGGTGGCTCAGTGGTTTAAGGAGCGTCGGTGGCTCAGTGGTTTAAGGAGCGTCGGTGGCTCAGTGGTTTAAGGAGCGTCGGTGGCTCAGTGGTTTAAGGAGCGTCGGTGGCTCAGTGGTTTAAGGAGCGTCGGTGGCTCAGTGGTTTAAGGAGCGTCGGTGGCTCAGTGGTTTAAGGAGCGTCGGTGGCTCAGTGGTTTAAGGAGCGTCGGTGGCTCAGTGGTTTAAGGAGCGTCGGTGGCTCAGTGGTTTAAGGAGCGTCGGTGGCTCAGTGGTTTAAGGAGTTCGAATCTTAATCTTGATAACATGATAGGATCACGATCGTTGTGCACAACCGTTCCGCTCGACTGCCGGAATATGAATGCCTCAGCAAGCAGTAGAGACCACCACAGGTAGTCAATACACTATCCGTAATTACACTACATGAAGTCAACAAACTTTATGAAGACTATCCACTTTAGTATAAACCGCTTCTGTCAATTACATTGAAGTAGATATAGAAATGTTTTGGTATGTATTAAACTGCTATAAAAATCTATCGTTTATCAGTCATTTTATCACTTTAAGTTCTTAAATGTGATTAAAATTAATGAATCAAACTTTTCAAGAATATAATTTACCTTAAATTTTAATTTAAAAAAAAAATCTTTATTGATCCAAAAACAGTTTTGTACAGTTAGTGGGACTCTGTCTCCTGAGCTAGTAAAAACTGTGTTTCAGGAGGCAGGGCCTTCTTTTACGATTGTCTTGCGCAATTTATAATACATTGTTACAAAATAAGATGAGAGTTATACATAAAAGATAAATACGAGTATTTTGTTATGAGCTACTTAGTTTATTGTGTGAATGAGCTTGGATGCTTGTGTGTGTGTTTGTGTGTCTGGACGTGTGCATGCGTGTGTGGGTGTATAAATGTATGTAAGTGTATGTCTTTGTAAAGATATGTTTGTAAATTACTTGTGGACAGAAACTTTGCCGATGGCCGCGTGACGTCACGCGTTAACTGAAGGCACTGGGGAGACAAGCGCGGGACACGATCGGTGTTAGAAGGGGTGTCATTGGAAAACCTTCTGCTCGCAGCTATTAGTTATTGAAATTTGAAGCTCTTTAACCAAGAATAAGTATCATTTTCCATGCAGTTCAACAGTTACTAATAGGATTTTTAGGAAATTGCAGGAGAGTTAAAAATCATAGTCAATTATAGTTCCATCTGGAAATAAAACATGGGTCGTATGAGGCATACATTTTGCAATTGGAACTTCTATGGCCGTACTCGAAATGGCAATTTTTTTCAAAACTGACGCGCACTAATGGGAAAAAGAATGACTATCAAAGGTACAGTTTAATTGAAGTGTCAATTCTAGGTATGCTCTTTTATTTTGCATTGCGATATCCAGCGGGTCCTGCTTGCTGACAGGAAATGTTTGTTATGACTACGTGAACTCAATTAACGCCACGTAAAATGTTTATTTTAGTAAGATTTTTTAGTAGAATAAATATATCTTACTTCTTACTAATGTTGTAAATGCGAAAGTTTGAATGAATAGATATTTGTTAGAGTTTGTAGCTAAACTACTGAACGTATCTCGATTTAATTTAGCATAGATGTAGAATTTGTAGCACATAATGTAGAAGGACAATTAGGCACTTACTTTTGTTTTTTGAATTCCACGAGGACTAAGTCGTGGACTACGGCTAGTTATTATAGTAACACATATTTTTTTCACTTTAATAACATGGGTAACAAATGTCGTGAATGAAGGAAACTAATCTGTACTGATAGACTTTGGTCAGATTAAGAGAAATTTGTAGAAAGTAACTTACATAGTTAAAAAAATATCCTTCAACAAGTTGGGCATAGTACAATGATTTAAAAAATGATTATATTCGTTGATACACTTACCTGAAATTGTTTCTTTTTTCCAATTTATTATAAAAGTCACTTGAATTTAATGAAAGGGACTGATGATAACATTAGCTCAGCACAGAACAGTTTGGTTAACTCAGTCGTAAAACTAAACGGGCCGTGAAACTCTCCGTCACGTTTTATGTTTGCACTAGATTATAAGGGTTTCAGAAATCCAGGTATCCGGCCGCCACCCTTATAAATTGCTATTATATCGAATGATAAAATAGGGGTTTTCACAAAATTTACGTTTATTAATTTTTTAATTGTATTACAAACTAGCTTTCGCCCGCGATTCCTACCACGCGGAATTAAAAAAAAAAAACAAAAGTGAGTAGCCTATGTGTTCTTCCAGACTGTCCTCTACATCTATGCCAAATTTCATCGAAATCCGTTCAGCCGTTTAGGCTACAAACTCTAACAAACATCCATCCATCCATCCATCCATCTAAACTTTCGCATTTATAATATTAGTATGAAGTATGATTAGACGATTTTTGTCAATGGTGTACCATTCATTAACATTAGAGCTATAAGCAAAACCTCCCAACATCAATGTGCATATGTGTAAACTTAATTTCTCAATTAAAAAAAAATATGTAACGGTCAATTATTCCAAAATAAAAATTCTATTCACTTCTAGAATTCAAGAAAAATGTTTTAATAATTTCGTTTTTACAATCAAAAAATAAATACGTTCGCTAAATAGTGAAAAACTTCTACAATTTATTTGACATTGTCTCAATCCACAGACAAGGGTTTGTTTACTTTCATTGTCCGGTTAACTTTTATTGTTAACGTTATCGTAGCAATCATGGAATTGAATACGTACGGCCGTCTATTGTATGCAGGAATCAATGCGAGACCTCAGCGCGGAGGAACACGGCGCGGGTGATCGGTGCGGGGAGATGAAAAACAAAAGCTTTTTCTAAATCGTCAACACACGTTCGACACAAAAGCTTCATTGACATTCTAAAGCAAACTGTCGTTTTCATTCAATTAAGTCTTCATATTGAACACTAGATAATGCTCGCGACTTCGCCCGCGTGAAATTAAAAAATTACGTAGTCTATGTGTTCTTCCAGACTATCCTCTACATCTATGCCAAATTTCATCGAAATCCGTTCAGCCGTTTAGGCTACAAACTCTAACAAACATCCATCCATCCATCCATCCATCCATCCATCCATCCATCCATCTAAACTTTCGCATTTATAATATTAGTATAGATGACATCTTAAGGTACATCACATATTAATAAAAAGTATTGATATTTTAAAAGTCGTTTAGATGTCTTTTTACGACAGAGAAAAACGATACTAAATGATGTTTATGGTCACGTTCGGTTATTAATGTTATTTTAAGTATTTCTCGCATTACCTATAATGTGCTATAATAATTTAAGACGCAAACGTGGAACGGAAGCTTTCGTTTTCTTTATAAAACGCTAAACGGAAAAGCGTATTTAACGAATACTATCAAACCCAACTACACTTTTATCATACATGTGTTTAAACATGTTCAAATTAAGTCTGTGTTCGCAGTGATTTTAATTACTTTTCAGCCGTTAGAAACGCTATAGGAGCCTCATACAATTCAATGTCGATACAAAACTCTCAAATTCAGCCTAGGCCTTCAGAAATATACTATTAATCGAATTACAAGCGTGTGACTAAGTTGACTTGAGTGACGAGATTTGTGGTAGTGATATAGAGGTGTAATTCGTGACGTCAATTTACTTGTCAGCGGCCAGACTATTGTGTGGTCCGCGTATTGTTTGTATAGTGCGGACATGTCAGCGACAAGCATTGATTATGTCTAACACATTATAAGGAAAAATATCTTCATAATTGTCTATGTCTACTTGTTAAATACTTATGTTTATATTTTCACAGTTTGAAATCTTTATGTCAACTTTATTTTAATCAAGTCTGTTTGGTATGTACCAATTGTTCGACACTAGCTATCGCCCGAGACTCCGTATGTGTGGAATTAAAAAATTACGTAGTTTATGTGTTCTTCCAGACTATCCTCTACATCTATGCCAAATGTCATTGAGATCCCTTAAGCAATTTAGGCTCCAAACTTTAAAAAACATCCATCCATCCATCCATCTAAACTATCACATTTATCATCTTAGTAAGAAGTAAGATTACTTTCAAGTTGAGGTTAATTTTAGAAAGAAGAAAACAATTATACAAACATTTTTAATTTAAGAGTGCACATTAGTTGTTAATTCTTATTTATTTATTTAATTTGTAAATACTAAATACAGTATAACGTGTTAACCTAAACACAAGAGGAGTTTGAATAACAAGGGGTGTGTTCATTTTGTCCTCAAAACTTTTAATTTGAGGTTACAACACTCACAAATAAAAGGCGGCCGAACACGCGAATCACGCGATCGTCCCTAACTCAATGTAATTATAGCGTGTGTTTACTTCAGTTGCTGTACCTTAGAGTTGTGACCTCTTTAGTTTTTGTATTTAAAAACACAATTCATTTCTTGAATGCAGTACACGAATAAATCACAAAAATCATTCGTTACTTTGTAATATAAAAAAAAACATCGTCTGATAATCAAACTGAATGTAACCGCGCTTTTTTTAACAATAATCCTTAACACCTTAGATATAATATATTGAAGATTTTGTATCAAATTTACTGCCTCATATGAACTGTAGATTTCGCTGATAGGAAAATCTTCGCCCAATTTTTGGTAAAGAATGCAGTAAATTGTGATTATCTTTAAGTATTTTTGCTACCAACAGAGCCACTCAATGTATTTTATGAGGATAGCCATCTGGGCGCTTACAATAAATTCAGGCCACATCGTAATGTTCTTTTTATGGACATAGAAGATTTGAAAAAAAGTTGCCTTCACAATAAAAAATTGTTTCATAAACCGTATTGTTGACCATCTTATGAAATCGTATATGAATCGTTAATTATCTACATTACCAGTCCCATTCATACGTCCCCATTGAGGATCTCGGAGCCTACCCTTCAATATTTAAATTATAGGAATTTGTAAGATGCAATTTATGAAATTAATTTAAATTCAAAATATTTTTAACGGAAGCATTATAGTACGGCCCTGGTTGACTCAATACATCCCTGCGCGAAATTCTGAATTTTTCATTCTATTTACGTTACACTCAATATTGACAAAAAAATGAGACACTGTTAAGAATTACATTTTCTTTTTTTAAATATTGTATTATCAAAACAAATGAAACCATCTTTCTTTTTGTCTTATTGTTAAGTGAACTCTTATTGTAGGCGTTCTATACTATCGGGGTATTGTGTGGACGTGAGCGGGCTCCTTTTGTTTTCTGAATCAACGGGCCCGCTCGTGATGTAAGACGAAACAAAAGATTTTCTATCAATGTCGGAGCCCGCACAATAAGTGTCGAAATGAAATTATGTTTCGTGATATTATCATTTTAAATGTGGTCTTATACATTTGAAAGTTCTAAGAAAAAAAAGTTTCTTTTTATCTCTTAGAAATTAAAAAGGTTAAATCTACGAGTATACTACATGTATTCTTCGTAACAATAAAACATAAAAAAAAGAATTAAAGACACTTTTATATGGCGCAAATTTAACAGCAGAAAAAGGAAGAATTAAAAAATCTGTATAAATTACACAAATACTAATTAGCTATTAAGCTTTGACTCTATGTGATCCCACAGGCCGATAATTTCTAATTAATAATACACCCAATTATTATTTAAATTATTTCTCAAAATAATGTTAGCCATTTTCAATACCACCGTGTCTCCGTCAATCAACTTTTATGCGTAGAGCAAATAACTTCCTTATAAGACTTTAACCGAAACAAACAATTTTCAATCGGCAACTTTTACGACTGAAAGTGTAAGTAGGTAGGATTTAGAGCAGAAGCTACGTCGCCTTTCTAACGGAATTCCTGTTTAAGAACAAAAGTGTTCTAATAAAAGAAGAACAAACGTAAAAAAGACATTTAAAGACGTTTTTTGAGACAAGGCAAAGAACCAGAAGTGTTTGAATAACGTATAATTCTTCAATTTATAAAAGTATTTTTTCCTTTTAAATAATTCCAATGCAGTTCGCCGATTTCTTCATTAATTTAATGATTTAAAAAGGTAACTACAAAATTATTAATGACAACTCTGTAAGTCATCTAATCTTTGATGTACATAAACGTTTCCCAAAGATTAAAAAATGTTTCTTTAAAGATAAACAAGTTGTTTCAAATTACTTTGATCGCAATAGACTTTAATACCAAATACTTCATTGAGTAGATGAAAGCAATTGCGTGTTTTCTTCGCACGCAATTTTGACGCAAACTGACATAAATAAGGGTGAACTTAACCGCGACCGCTTGCAATTTTAACTCGATCATTAGTGGTCAATTACGTAGGGGAGGAAATTAAAATTGAAATTGTTTTGAAAATTGCCTTCAGTTAGACAAGTACTTTGAAACCAAATACCTATTCCTTTACCTTTTTAAATAAAATGTTTGTAATAGTTCGGAAACGCATTTCATGAAGTTATCGAACCAAAACTAAATATTGGTTAAACGTAGCTGATAAACCGGTCATTAGTATATTCTTTACATTTTGATGAAACATCTACTAATAATAATTCAATATTTTAATAAAGCTATAAAATAACACGATAAACTATTTTATACATATTTAAAAAACATCTTTCGTGTAGAGTTTTCAGTGCGCTGCATTCGTAATTAGGGAATAATCCGCAAAATAACTTTTTTGTCATGTAATGTATCTATGTTTAACCCCTTAAGCGATTACGCTTTAGCGCTTAATGTCTCAATTATGTACCAGATTTACACAAAGCATTTGTTTATTTTTGATATATTATGTTTATAAAGAAATATAGCAATATATGGAAAGACACATGTTATTACTTTAATACTTAATACATATAAAAACAATACGATTTTAATGGCACATCTTACTAATATTATAAATGTGAAAGTTTAGATGAATGGATGGATGTTTGTTAGAGTTTGTAGCCTAAACTGCTGAACGGATCTCGATGAAATTTGGGTTACATATAGTGGTTAGTCTGGAAGAACACTTAGGCTACTTGGTTTTGTTTTTTTTTAATACCACGCGGACGGAGTCGCGGGCGAATGCTAGTCTAATTGTGCCGTACAAACGGGTTCGGGTCCCGCGGCACAACCTACCCTTGAACTACGATTGCACCGGAGGGCATAATATTGTAAACTTAGGGGAAATGGTACTTACCAGATCGTTGACTTGCTTCACCTCCTGCAGGTGCCTGGTCTCAGTCAGTGTCAATCGAGTCAAAGTCTGGTTCCGTCAAGTCGATAGGCGCCAGCGATGCTGCCTGAAGATGCACCTTTACGAATAGAAACGCGAAACCGAATTTAGCGACCCCGTTCGCTACCGAAATTGACACGCCCGTTGTGTCCTCGCGTTATCAAGCAACCAATTTTTATGACCTATTCGCACACGTGTTCCCGACCGACCCGCTTGGCTGCTTGCTGACGACGCTTTCGCACACCTCTCCGCAGGCCCCGCGCCCGTCCGTAGCGGAGAGGGATTTTTCATCTACCCGCCCGTGCGGGAGAAATCAAATAAGCGCGCTTACCCGCACTAAACCCGGGGCGCGAAATTTAAATTATGTTCCCCACCGAATGTGGCGAACCCGTGCTATCTGTACCGAACACTAATAATAAAACTTAAACAGAAACAATATACTTAAATTACTATCCATGTTCCATTACAATAATATATGGCAAAGATAAATTCAAAGGATTACTGTAACACCCTTTATTACGCCGGTTATTTTCATAGAAACGATTTCTAGATACGAATCGAACATTTTACACGAAAGTAATTTATAGAAAACGAATGAGAAAAATAATTTCTTGCATTAGATATTTAACTACTTTTTAAATTTATTGTTATGTAACACCATTAACGTAATTAAAAAATATATTGTAGCTTGGACTATTAATGAAAAAAATATCAGAGAATTATTATACTTTTATTTAGATAATAATAATGATGTAAAAATAAGTCTTTTTCACTTTACGCAACAAATAAATCGTCCCCTTGCAATAAACATTCGCGAGGCCCCGAATAATATGAAACGGTCGCCATTTCCCAAAGTACTATTTATTTTTACTCTGTTTTTACAGGTTTAGATTGAAGAGGTTTTTTTACAACTGGCCCCATTTATTAAGTCTGTGAGCAGCGGGAATGTTATCTACAAGTGTTCGTCATTTTCTTAAAAGGTACTGTGATTAAGCAGTGTTTTAAAATACAGAGTTTTAAAGAAATCCCTTTTTTGTGTTTTAAAAGTTCATTTAGGTCAAGATATTAAGTAGATTTTTGTACTAAATTATTCTTACAAACTTTTATCTTATTAAGGCAGTGTTTAATATTCAAAAGTACATTATTACTTCTATTAACATAATTATTTACTATTGATACGTATAATGTTAGCTAATTGTCTGTTACTGGGCCACTTCGGTAGTGAAGTAGCTTTGTCTTGAGAAGAGCAAACATCTTAGGGACATGCCATACGGACGACACGGCGCCGTCGCGTCGCCGCCAGTTCTTCTCAGATAATGATAAGCAGTGATTCATAATCGAATCAAAAGAATTTAAATTGTAAAACATTGTAAATGACGAAGCAAGGTTTACATTTTACTGCGTATAATTTTTGTGTTAGATCGTGAGTTATTTACTTCACGGTGGATAATCTATTAAGCGCCAATAGCCTAATGGTTTGGGGTACGGACTACCGATCTTACGGTCGAGGATACAAATCGCGCCATTCGAATATAACTATGAACCATATCCTACCACAAGCCTAGAGCTTAGATAATTAAATATTATTAACAGTATATCACTAATATATAAAAAAAACGTGTTTTTATTTCTTATCCTAGTACTTCAGTTAAAATATATTGTATGACTTATTGAATTTGATTATTCAAGTCGGTGTAAGCATACCGAGCGACGACGTCGCCCGTGTGGCATCTCCGTTACAGCTTAATGCGTTCATTGATTAATTAGAACCAAACACGAGTGAAATCAGGTGGGATTACTATCCAATATCATACTATTTCTATGTGATTTCTGTTATTCGGAAAAAATACCTTTTATATCAAAAGCGTTTTATTCTTACACACATCATAAATCAAAGAAATCAATCTTCAATTTCCTTAGCCGTCAGTCGGCTGTAACACTAAAAATGTCGTAGCTGTTAGTGCAAAACATGGTCTTTTACTTTATTCACTTCACCGGCGTTAGATTTTTATTGTTATACCTGGGCTTTTTGCTGGGGCGCGGGTATTCGTTGTAAGCAGTGGTAATGACTCGTGAAGCGTAAAATACGCGCACATTTCGGTGCTCGGGAAATGGAATGCACCTGCCTCCTTAGGTTTTATGTGAAATTTCCTCACCTTCTTACGGTGCTTGGTAAGGGCCGCCAATATCGCCGTCCTCACTTTGTGACCCCTCATAATACGTAATACTTCTTGAGAGGGTATCGGGCCTAGGCTTTCGTCGACGGTCTCGAAGTTTTACGAGCGGACGACAGCTAGACTATTTTTTCTCACGCTCTAGTAACATTTTCGTTTGACATTTTTAGTCACCTAGCACTAACAGCCTGGCTTTGTTAGAGTTGATGGTCTATTTATTTTTTTTACTAGCTGTTCCCGTGCGACTTCATCCGCATAAAATTATGAAAATTTTATTTTATTGTTTACATGAGTCAAATTATCAATTGCAAATGTCAAAATGACATGACATGATGACAAACCATGGCAACCTTGCTTCCTTAATGTTGGCAGCTTGTTGTTTATGCTCCCTTTTCCACATTAGGATTTTTATCCAAAATATTTACCCCCTAAGTTTAATAGCGTGAAAATATAATACATATATAATAAGCGTGTCATAAGTGTAGGGCTTTTTATAAGACAAAGAATTATTCAAAAATATGCTGTCATTGCTGACATCTTACGCCACGAAGTTGTGTGTGTTTACGCTTTATTATATTAGTATAGAAGTATAGATAGTATAGTATAGTATAGTATAGATAAAAAACAATATAAATTGATATGCCGATCCTACTTAAAAGTAAGAAACTGTTATAAAATGTATTGATGGACTTATATTATAGAGTATTATTTATGTGACTGTAGGCAAAAATTTAAAGGTTATAAAATACACATATAATATTACACTAAAGTGTTATATTGAATGGCTGTTATAAAATTCATATGGTTCATAAAATATGTTGGCGGTAGCTGATAACATAATGCATTATAACGAAAATTATTACTTCATTAATATATGTAACGGCTTGTGAAATAATCAAAATAAATTATTACACTTAAATAAATAATAATGATCTTTGAATATTTTTTTTCACAAATGCACAAGTCGGATTTTTTTTATTTTCGGACTTAGGTTTTTCCTAGGATTTGTCGTATCACGATAGCCCAGCAAATCTTAAACATAAAAAAGTTAATTTCGAAGCGAGAATTTGTACCGAAATAACAGCAGTAAAAAGGCAATTCAATTTGTTTTGGCTTATTTGTCAACTAATCCTTTACTTTATTCAGGCTTTACCAGGTCCAGCCTCAGGCAAATTTGTTTTTGTTTATTTGAGCACAGCATTAGGGTCGACGGAAATTATAAAAGGACTTTGACCGTATACATAACGGCCTTTGATATTTATTTTTCATACTGAAATTCCGTGTAATTTTTTCAGATAAAGGCAATATTCAGATTTGTCTCCAAGTCGCAGAACCTTTTTCAAATTAACTATTATGTATTTTGTTCGATTTTACGTTTTTTATTTGGTGTGTTTGAACTATTATAAACTAACGCATTAAAACTCTTGTAAGCTTTTTCAACGTAACGATATCACAAATAAGACACGGAAATGAATTTTTTCTATACAAAGTAACACTTAGAAGACAAGCGTGAAGTGGGAGCAATTCCGCGTTTCGTCTGATGAGTGTGGTGCCGGAGGTCAACTTTAGTCCATTTTCATTCCCACCCTTTTTCTCATAAGAATAGGATGGAAAGGGAACGTGGATTTGACGGTGGAAGAGACGCATAGGAAGAGGAAATATCTTCTTTATGTGCGTCTCCTCCTCCGTCGATTAAGGGTAGGCAACGCATCCGCTATTGCGGATGTCTATGGGCTGCGATCGCTTCGCCATTTTGGCGGTTTTAGGTGGCCGCTTGCACGTTTGCCACCTTATAATATGAAAAAAAAAACTAAAAATACGTAAACCTTTCATCCCCTGATAGAAAAACTTTCTATTATCAAAGATTCATTAAACAAAATGAGACAATAACTATCCTAAATTAAAATATTAATTAAAGTTTAATAGATCGTAATTTTCAAAGATTAAGTAATAATTTGCAAGCATATCGTGCTATCCAACTCGTAATTCAGCATGACTTACCTTACAGAGGCTTTACGTTCGCGATTAAACCCTTAACAATAAATATTGCTTATCGCAACTTTAAACTGACTGCTACGTGTATGAATAAACCCTAACAAGGGGGAATAAATATTAAAAAACACACTTGATAAATTATATTTTAATGAAAAGGTTAAAAAGTCTTTGCACGCGATTTTAAATAAAGTTGAAATTAAAAGAACAATGGACTTTTTTTTGTATAAAACTTAGAAATAAAATATCATTACAAAGAAAATAGTATAAAATAAACTAGACGAATATAAAAGGTCAATAAAGTTTAAAACGCTATCAATAAAGCAACGAGATAAATATTTTATGATGTTTTTTACAACTGAAGTATACGAGTTCTGTATTCACGGCACCGCAAACACGTAAAGAGAAATGGAAGAAAAACCTTTATGTTTCTATTATGATATACGAAGTTTTAACATAGCTCAATATCTAATTAAAAGTGATATGCTCAATAATTAATATAAATTTGGTTTCATTTTAGTAAATATTGTTTTACAATCCAATTATATTGTTAAAATAAATGTAATATTAAAAATGTGGCCAAGTATTTACACCTTTTGTTTTTTCTTCCCATTTTATTTAAATAGTTACTTCCTTTTCTTATACAGGGCTATATCATTTATTATTTTTTAATTCCATGCGGTCGAATTCGCAAGCAACAGCTAGTATGCAATATTTTTCCAAAAGAAACCCTTCATTTCAGATTAAAACCAATATACTCTTTAATAAATAACTGTATTTACACTGAATACATACAGCCTGTAATCATAAATCATGAATGTGGATAAAATATCAGATGCTTGGAGCTGGCTGCCCTTTATTTTCACGATTTTATGTGAAACTTCTTAGTGTGAAGAATGGTTTATTTATTTATGTATTCATTCTGCGGGTTCACTTTTTCTTTTATAAATCCGTGCTGCGATATGTTTTGTTTATTTGCTGAGATATTTTAGTATTCAATTCGAGGATAAAATTAATGAAATACGGAAACACTAAGAAAAATTAAAACCAATAATTACCTCTTAGCAATTTCTTATTGTCCATTTAATTTGTCACATTTCGCAGCCTATGGTAATAAAATTCAATAACAAACTTCCATTTACGGTTTTAATTGATGAAAAAAAAATAATTTGAGCACCATCTGCTTTCTAATGCCAACATTAAAATGGGTATTACTAAAATGTTACTAAAATAAGACGCATATGTAAGTAATGACGGACGGAATGCGGCGAGGTCAGCTTGGTCCGGGTAAATGATGCCCATTGCCCGGAATCTTACCCGAGTAAAAACTGTCGGATAATTGGTGCGGAGTGTTACTGAGTAACATTACACTTTTACGACTTTGTTATGATTAATTTCTCCTACACATACAAGTTACAGCTTGACCAGGAAAATAGAAAACGGAATGGAGACGCCTAAATCGCATTTTTACATACGAGAAGAAATTACTTCTATAATTTTTCGCAGTATATAAGGTTTTTATATTTTTAGTTTGTCTATACTTAAGTTTAATCTGAAACCATACATATGCATCTCTGTTCTTGTAACAAAATCCTTGTTCTAAATAGAAAACAGTAAAAAGTCTTTACTAACATGCTTCTTAATTAATTACTCTTCTTCGAGAAACCCAATCAGTGCGTTCTTTCATCTAACTTCCTACTTTACCTAATTAGATGTTATCTACAAAGGAAACTGTATTCTCCGATCTTATCTATTTCATTAGCCAAATAGTTTTCCTTATTAAACTGTAGATGTGTAGTTATGTATTGACTTTAGCACTTTAAGGGGATGCTACTTATTCAAGTATGTTTAGTTAAGTAAAAACAATTAAAATTCAATAACAAACTTCCATTTACGGTTTTAATTGATGAAAAAAATATATGTTAATCTTCATATTTAAGGGAAAACCGAGCGAAAAGCATTTTATGGAAATATTAAAAAAATAATTTGAGCACCATCTGCTTTCTAATACCAACATTAAAATGGTTATTACTAAAATGTACTTGTTACTAAAATAAGACGCATATGTAAGTAATGACGGACGGAATGCGGCGAGGTCAGCTTGGTCCGGGTAAATGATGCCCATTGCCCGGAATCTTACCCGAGTAAAAACTGTCGGATAATTGGTGCGGAGTGTTACTGAGTAACATTACACTTTTACGACTTTGTTATGATAAATTTCTCCTACACATATAAGTTACAGCTTGACCAGGAAAATAGAAAACGGAATCGAGACGCCTAAATCGCATTTTTACATACGAGAAGAAATTACTTCTATAATTTTTCGCAGTATATAAGGTTTTTTAAATTTTATAGTTTGTCTATACTTAAGTTTAATCTGAAACCCTACATATGCATCTCTGTTCTTGTAACAAAATCCTTGTTCTAAATAGAAAACAATAAAAAGTCTTTACTAACATGCTTCTTAATTAATTACTCTTCTTCGAGAAACCCAATCAGTGCGTTCTTTCATCTAACTTCCTACTTTACCTAATTAGATGTTATCTACAAAGGAAACTGTATTCTCCGATCTTATCTATTTCATTAGCCAAATAGTTTTCCTTATTAAACTGTAGATGTGTAGTTATGTATTGACTTTAGCACTTTAAGGGGATGCTACTTATTCAAGTATGTTTGGTTAAGTAAAAACAATTAACTTCTTTCTTTACAAACTTCTGATATATTCGGTACTAGCTTTCCGTGACTCCTTCCCCGTGGTATTAAAAAAAAGTAAGTAGCCTGTGTTTTCTTCCAGACTATCCTCTACATCTATGCCAAATTTCATCCAGATTCGTTCAGCAGTTTAGGCTACAAATTCTAACATCCATCCATCCATCTAAACTTTCGCATTTATAATATTAATGAGATTACTTTAAAGTGTTAATAACATAAGAACTCGACTAGTTTAATTTACTCAAAGACTACTTAGGTCCTAAGCAAATTAGGGTCTCCGCTAATGACACATTAAGGGCCCTGAGTGAGACATTAAGTTGTACTAAATAATTCATTATATTGCCTCTTAAATATTCCTTTTAAATATATCAAATAAAGCGCACGCAATAATACTAGAAATCGTATGAAAAGTAATATAAGCTTCACGTTTATAATATCAAGCAATCACAAGCCTCGGTATCTTGGATTCGTGATATTATTTTGTGAAGCGAACGGAACCGAGTCAGCCATGACGAGAATACCTAAGTACTTCTACGCTTAAACTTGTGGAATAAATTTTAGTTGTGAATATTATGTTGGAAGTCACTGGAAATCTTAATATTACAAATACGAAACTTTAGATGGATGTTTGTTAGAAGGTATCTATAGAAAGGCCCAACGGATCTCACTGAATTTAGTATACAATATAATCATGAAAGAACACGTATGCAACTTTTATTAAATTACGCGCGGAATCGCGGGAAAAATCAATTCTTATATTAACTTGTTACATTTAATTATCAGTAAAGTAAAACATAATTCTAAGGGCCTGTCCCACCACTGGCTGATAGAGGCTCAGATAGCTTAAAAATGACGTCACAGATAAGGGAATCAAATCCGATATTTCCATCACATATTTTACACGTTGGATTGTTATCAGACGATTTAAAATTTGGTGGGACAGGCTCTCAGTTAATTTACTATGAGTTATGAACATGGATAACTACTATTAAGTTATTAAACTCAAATTGTCAAAAGACCTCCAATATCATCTTTTCGTATTTAATCAATTTAAGGGTAGATTTTATCTAATAGCAATGTAATTTAAAACAAAAGCAGTATATTTCCTTTATCTAATTTTCTTAATACTCCTATAAAAAGTGTCCTCAGACTCAGTAATTCGAAAGGCGGAAATACAAGCCATGTCTCTCAGTTACACTAACCATTACACAAAGGGAAAATGTTACCGGAAGTGAATTGGCGTAGAGGGCAGCAGAATTACGTTATTACATAAAATCTTACACTCTTTTCGTCAAAATACATACTATAGAATATTTAGTACTCCGTAATTTTCTTATATAAATACTACCTTTCGCCCGCGACTCCGTCCGCGTGGAATAAAAAAAAAACAAAGGTGAGTAGCCTATCTGTTCTTCCAGACTATTCTCTACATCTATACCAAATTTCATCGAAATTCATCGTTTAGGCTACAAACTCTAACAAACATCCATCCATCCATCTAAACTTTCGCATTGATAATATTATAATAGTATTATTGAATAACTTAAAATAAAAACCATTAAAGCCCGACTAAATACAACACATCCCGGGGAAAAAAATAAATTAATGAAATCATACATCATCAATTTAAATAAAGGGGAGGAAAAACCCACATTATATCAAATATATACAACCACGAAAACATTAAAAGAGTCAAGCAAACGAAAAACCTCGTTCACATCATCGGATTTCGTTATCTATTGTAATACTAGCTTTCGCCCGCGACTCCGTCCGCGTGGAATAAAAAAAAACAAAGGGGGGTAGCCAATGTGTTCTTCCAGACTATCCTCTACATCTATACCAAATTTCATCGAAATTCATTTTGCCGTTTAGGCTACACACTCTAACAAACATCCATCCATCCATCTAAACTTTCGCATTTATAATATTAATGAGATTACTTTAAAGTGTTAATAACATAAGAACTCGACTAGTTTAATTTACTCAAAGACTACTTAGGTCCTAAGCAAATTAGGGTCTCCGCTAATGACACATTAAGGGCCCTGAGTGAGACATTAAGTTGTACTAAATAATTCATTATATTGCCTCTTAAATATTCCTTTTAAATATATCAAATAAAGCGCACGCAATAATACTAGAAATCGTATGAAAAGTAATATAAGCTTCACGTTTATAATATCAAGCAATCACAAGCCTCGGTATCTTGGATTCGTGATATTATTTTGTGAAGCGAACGGAACCGAGTCAGCCATGACGAGAATACCTAAGTACTTCTACGCTTAAACTTGTGGAATAAATTTTAGTTGTGAATATTATGTTGGAAGTCACTGGAAATCTTAATATTACAAATACGAAACTTTAGATGGATGTTTGTTAGAAGGTATCTATAGAAAGGCCCAACGGATCTCACTGAATTTAGTATACAATATAATCATGAAAGAACACGTATGCAACTTTTATTAAATTACGCGCGGAATCGCGGGAAAAATCAATTCTTATATTAACTTGTTACATTTAATTATCAGTAAAGTAAAACATAATTCTAAGGGCCTGTCCCACCACTGGCTGATAGAGGCTCAGATAGCTTAAAAATGACGTCACAGATAAGGGAATCAAATCCGATATTTCCATCACATATTTTACACGTTGGATTGTTATCAGACGATTTAAAATTTGGTGGGACAGGCTCTCAGTTAATTTACTATGAGTTATGAACATGGATAACTACTATTAAGTTATTAAACTCAAATTGTCAAAAGACCTCCAATATCATCTTTTCGTATTTAATCAATTTAAGGGTAGATTTTATTTATTGGTAATGAAATTTAAAACAAAAGCAGTATATTTCCTTTATCTAATTTTCTTAATACTCCTATAAAAAGTGTCCTCAGACTCAGTAATTCGAAAGGCGGAAATACAAGCCATGTCTCTCAGTTACACTAACCATTACACAAAGGGAAAATGTTACCGGAAGTGAATTGGCGTAGAGGGCAGCAGAATTACGTTATTACATAAAATCTTACACTCTTTTCGTCAAAATACATACTATAGAATATTTAGTACTCCGTAATTTTCTTATATAAATACTACCTTTCGCCCGCGACTCCGTCCGCGTGGAATAAAAAAACAAAGGTGAGTAGCCTATTTGTTCTTCAAGACTATCCTCTACATCTATACCAAAATTCATCGAAATTCATTTAGCCGTTTAGGCTACAAACTCTAACAAACATCCATCCATCCATCTAAACTTTCGCATTGATAATATTATAATAGTATTATTGAATAACTTAAAATAAAAACAATTAAAGCCCGACTAAATACAACACATCCCGGGGAAAATAATTAAATTAAGTGAAATCATACATCAAATGTAATAAAGGGGAGGAAAAACCCACATTATATCAAATATATACAACCACGAAAACATTAAAAGAGTCAAGCAAACGAAAAACCTCGTTCACATCATCGGATGTCGTTATCTATTGTAATACTAGCTTTCGCCCGCGACTCCGTCCGCTTGGGATTAAAAAAAAACAAAAGTGAGTAGCCAATGTGTTCTTCCAGACTATCCTCTACATCTATACCAAATTTCATCGAAATTCATTTTGCCGTTTAGGCTACACACTCTAACAAACATCCATCCATCCATCTAAACTTTCGCATTTATAATATTGGTAGGATTAGTAAGATGAGGCTTTGAAATAACTGAAACATATAACGAAAATATCATTAAAACTTGAATAACGCCATCTAGTGTTTTGAGTTGTAACCAAGATAGTTTTGATTTAATAACGCGTGTGACGAATACCTAATATTACAAGGTATACTCACGAATCAAATTTGAATATGAACTGAATAATAATTATTATCTTTGTACACAAACCTAACTTAAATACGTTTTATTGGTTTACAAAACTTATCTTTTAGACGTATATTATATATCTTAATATAGGTCTAAAAAATAGAAACATTGCTAAGTTCAGACGTTTCGGAAGGGTTTTGAAATAACGGGACAATTGACCAGTTGAAAATCAAAACTTTTAATATATTTCCTTGATAATATGCAATCACGAACGTCGGTATCTCTGGCGTGCTATGGTTTTGTAAAGAACGAAGCCTCTTTGAACGTGATCTGAATATCTAATAATAATATAATAAAGTATTGCTGAAAGAATTAAAATTATAAGCTTCTGATTTCAGGAACTGTAGGAAAATTAATCCTCTTTGAAGATATACAAAGTATTAGACAGACCGTCTATTTCGTTAGTTATGTATTGAACTTCATTAACAAGATATTCCTAGAAAGCTATTGTATTCATAGATTGATAGTGCTAAGTCCACGCCTACTCGTTTATTTCTAATGTGCCCGTATTTACAAATAACATCAATGTTTTGTAATCGTAGAAAATAATAAAAAAGATATCAATGTTACAATACGACAACATACAGGCTAACTATACGATTTTATTTCACCTTTTTTCGTTCTGTTTTTACATTACATACAAAAGTGTACTAAGAGCGTGCGCACACCTGAAACTAAACTATCACACAACTGCTTTGATTCCTATGAGCTTATATGGTGGTGCACACTACTCGATTTTTAGTTATGCAACTAAACATTTGAACTGCAAAACAATCGAAAATCGTACAACAGTGTGCGATACTTTAATCAAATGTGTGCGCCCGCTATAAAGAAAAAATACGTAATTATTCACATGTTTCTGCTGGAGACAGATTAATTTTCTATTCTAGTGAATTATGTAAGACTTGCGATAAGACAGCTGGTTGGGATTGGGGAAATTGCTGCGTTAATAGAATCAAGGGCGGGAGTGCGGGGAATACGTTTACTGTCCCGTGGTCAGCCACGCATGAATTTGGGCCACTAAGTAAGCTTTTAACAATAAATAAGATACACTTTAGGTGATAGTGCATATAAAAGTAATAGTTGCAACAAAACATCTAATTATATGTAGAACAGTGGCTCAAAGTACTGTCACCAAAGACATCTTCTAAATTTTATGTTGTTGTAAATCAAGAGGGACCACAATTGCCATTGGATGAAAATGTATAATAACTAAGGTATCAACTTAGATGTTTATATAAAAATTCTGCGCTTTGAATTTCATTTATCTCTGAAACTAAAATACTTAACAACTCATTAAAAGCATCTCTCTGTATTTTTAGACAACTTATTTAATTGATACTGTAGCTTTGAACTCAGACCAACACTTCTCGTCGTGACTCCGGATGCGCGCCAATATCCCTCCTTCTAGTGACATTGCCAGCTGTCAGCTAGGGACGTGACGTTTATGCCGATAATCTAGAGTTGTGCCATTTCTATAGCACGGTACTAATTTTGTTCTTAACAGTATTTAGAAATGTATTAATGACTTAATTTATTTCTAACTTTTAGCAAATCGTTGGTTTCATGGCTCCACTTTGTTCTCTAAATATTTGGTCGGAGGCGACTCGTTTATTACATTTCCTCAGGCGGAGTTTCTACCTGCAATGTAATTGCGCTCTCTTTGCCCCTGCGAATTCTCTTACACCCGCCCACATATCGAGCCTTTTCAGTTTTGTCTTTGTTAATACAAATGATAAAGCAATTATAAATTCCTCTCACATTTTGTGCAACACAAAACGTTTTATTAAAAAAGTCTTTTGGTAAATTGCTTTTTGAAATTTTTAAACTTCGTCTACTTTTGTGCTTTCACAGTTATTCGTGTGTACTTTCCTTCTTATCTAAAAAGAGTTTGAAATAAAATAAAAAAATAAAACTTTTAAACCACTTGTTTTAAATTTGTACGTAAATGCCACGTGATAATAACGCACATGAGTTGAATCTTTAAATAACTAAAATTGTAGAATATATTATAAATTTATACTATGTCTTTATCTTTATCATAACATAAAATAGGTTTTCATTTTAAAAGCAGCAAACACTGTCAGACACAAGTTGAAGCTTTCCGCACATCTCAATTTAACGAAACTACTCGAAATACGCAGCGGGAAATCAATTTACTCGTAGAGTAATATCTAGTCGTTTGCAATTGCGACAAGTTGTAGGTACGAGAGGAGACGGGAACGTTCCGGTTTTTAATATTTTTGTCGGGGTCGGGACAACTCGCTCCTAGCTTTGAACGATGAAGGCGCAGCACGGTAATCAGGAAAATTATTTACCCATGTCTGCGGGCCTTGTCGGAAATTCTCTAGGGTTGACACTTTAACGGGCTTTCTTCTTCTTTGGTTTTAGATACTTTTTAACTCACAAATTAAAAGCCAATAGAGAAATACTACCATAATAGTGAAAGTCAACAAAAAGGTATCAAGATGTTCAGACTCCAAATTGAGTGAGATTTTGAGGGAGAAATATAATAAAGGCGAACATAGATTATAATATTATGGAGCTTAATGATGAAAAAACTGTTTTATCATTTGAGAGTTAGATTGATAATGAATTCTAAAAGTAATACAAAGTAGATTAAAAAAACGAAATTCCAGAAACTATCAATTCAGTGGGGGGGGAAGCTGGTAAGACAGTATGAGTGGGGTCTGCAGGTGCCGAGCCTGTGGACTTCTATAAAATGCTCATCTGCTCTCTGCAGTAATCGGTGGTGATTACTCAAGAACGCAGATGCCAGCCAGTCCGATCTGTCCACGTCCCCGTCGTGCCCCCTGGGACCTTCTGTGCCCGTGCCTTGTGCACGGACACCACCTAATATTAGAGCACAGATGCTAAGGACGAAGGGCGCAAGGCGAGTAACCAGCGCCTTATAACTGGTTCTACTCGGCAGGGACGACACCCGAAAGCAAACGGAGTTAGGCCTCGAACTCAAAGGTGGCAGCCCCACCAGAGGTCTAGGGTGCAGGGGGCTAATCACTCACTCGCCTGAAATCAACCACGATTACGAAAGGAAAAGCAAGTATACCCGATCGGATATTTACAAAACGACCTGGCAATGTTAAAAAGGTACATGATTTTACACTATGTAGTTGGAATGTGCGGTCTCTATACAGAGACGCTGGACTTAAATTACTATGCCAACAACTTACAACCCACGGTGCTAATATAACGCAATACCCGGAGATGCGCTGGACAGGACAAGGCATAATAGAAAAGGCTAATTTTAATACTTATTATAGTTGTCATGAGAAAAACCACATTTTTGGCACCGGCTTCATCGTCGATCGGAAGATGAAGTCCTTAGTTATAGATTTTAACAGTGAGTGACGGTTGCACATTAGATAAATAAAGGGAAGTTTCATCCATATTTACACAATTGTAAACGTCCACGCGCCGACTGAAGAATCAGATGATGAATTAAAGGAGCGCTGGTATTCTGAACTAGAAGATATATGTATAATGATACCAAGAGGAGATATTAAAATTATTATTGGCGACTTTAATGCTAAAATTGGCAGGGAGCAGACGTTTCGTCCGACAATTGGCAATCACAGCTTGCACGAAAACACCAATGATAACGGAATTCGTCTGATCACCTTGCGGTATCTCTAAATTTGGTGATAGGTAGTACATGCTTCCCCCATAAAAACATACACAAAATGACATGGTGCTCCCCAGACGGCAAAACTTTTAATCAATTGACCATGTCCTCGTAGATAACCGGCACTACTCGAATTTATTGGATGTTAGGACTCATAGAGGAGCTAACATTGATTCTGATCATTTTCTCATCGTTGCAAGAATAAGAGCCCGATTATCTAACCTAAAATATAGAAAAACGCAAAAAGGAAAAAAGTTTAATACTAACTCTTAAAGGATGGCTCTAATGTACGAATTCTCTATCAGAATGAAATAGAAAAACTACTGGCAGTTACTGACCAAAGTGAAAGTGAAGACCCAGAACATCAATGGCGTAAGTTGCAAGTTATAATCAATAATGCAGCACAAAACACAGTGGGATATGAAAGATGTACAAAACGAGAGGAATGGTTCGACGAGGAGTGCAAGGTCGTCACTGACAGAAAAAATGAGGCATATCTTAAAATGCGTAATTTTTATACACGAAAGAAACATAAAGAATACATGGAGCGCAGACGAGAAGAAAAACGAGTGCATCGTAAAAAGAAAAGAGCTTATATAAGAACAGAAACCGAAGACATGGTGAATGATTATTTAAGAAACGATGTAAGAAAATTCTACCAAAAGATAAATAAAGGAAGGAGAGAATTTAGACCAAGAACAACAGCGTGTAGAGAATAGAACGGAGAAATACTAGCGAGCGACATAAAGTTTTAGAAAGATGGGCACACCATTTCGGTCAACTACTAGGAAATAACATCGCAGAAGACCCGTATCAACGAGATACAATAAATTTTCCCCGAAATTAACTCCATGACACCAACCCTGGAGGAGGTCTCCATAGCTGTGAAAGGGTGAAGAACAATAAATCTCCGGGAATAGACAATATTCCTGGCGAGCTTATAAAGTACGGTGGTCCTAGAATTCTACTAGTATTGCATTCCTTAGTTACCCAGATATGGAACAGTGAAAAAATGCCTAGCGAATGGAATGTGGGAGCTATATGTCCACTACACAAGAAAGGTGACGTATTAGAGTGCAAGAATTACCGAGGTATTTCACTTTATGTACGGGTTATAAAGTTTTGGCCAAAGTGTTATTTAATAAACTCTCGCCATACGTTGAGGCAAAACTAGGCGAATTTCAGTGTGGGTTTAGGCCTAACCGATCCACGGTCGATCAAATATTTAGTCTCCGTCAAATTCTTGAAAAATGTTTAGAATATAATGTGGATACCTATCACCTATTTGTCGACTTTAAAGCTGCCTATGACAACGTGAACCGCGCATACATGTATGAAGCCATGAGAGACATTAACATCCCTGATAAACTTATAAGCCTTACTAGGATGACACTACAAAACACAAAATGTAAGATAAAGGTGGATTCCGACTACCCCGAACCGTTTAGCACATTTAACGCCTACGGCAGGGCGATTCGCTTTCGTGTCTTCTGTTTAACGTAGTCCTGGACAAATGCGTCAGAGAGTCCAAGATCAACACATCAGGAACCATATTCTATAAGTCCGTCCAAATATTGGGCTATGCAGATGATATAGATATCATAGCCAGATCTAGGCACGAAATGGATAGTGCGTATCTTGCTCTCGAAAAAGCATCCAACGAAGCAGGTTTTTCAGTGAATGCGGAAAAAAAAAAAAAAAAAAAAAAAAAAAAAAAAAAAAAAAAAAAAAAAAAAAAAAAAAAAAAAAAAAAAAAAAAAAAAAAAAAAATATACAGACAGAATTTTTTCAATTAATTTTTTCTCCTCATGTAAGTAGATTGTCTTCTTTAAGAGCATTATTGTTAATATGAAATACCATATCAGTGTAAGCATGCAATTTGCTTGCCATGACGCCGCTTGTGTCTCGATTAACTTTGCATAGATTGGCTTCTCCTTTTACATAATTGAGCAATTCACGTGGAGTGCTTAACTAAGGTTATTAGAAAATCTATTCACCGACATGTTTGCTGATTATGTTACAAAATCTATACATTATACGCTTACTGCTACTTGAAATAGGTTACTTTTATACTGAGTAGATTTTGCTAAATAAAAATAACAAGTAATACATGAATATAATATGAATAGGTGTGGTATAGCAATATTTGCTTTAAGCTACTCACCACTTCCATGCTTTTAGTACTATTCCGAATATATTCAGGCAATACTAGACGCGAATTCTGAAATTTACGTTCCTTCAAGCGCAAGATTTACACTAGCCTTCTTGGTGTATGGGAATATCGTATTACATCGTACATCTTGTTTATTTATGTTTGCATCTTACATCATCCGTCAGCCCACTTCCATGCTTTTAGTACTATTCCGAATATATTCAGGCAATACTAGACGCGAATTCTGAAATTTACGTTCCTTCAAGCGCAAGATTTACACTAGCCTTCTTGGTGTATGGGAATATCGTATTACATCGTACATCTTGTTTATTTATGTTTGCATCTTACATCATCCGTCAGCCCACTTCCATGCTTTTAGTACTATTCCGAATATATTCAGGCAATACTAGACGCGAATTCTGAAATTTACGTTCCTTCAAGCGCAAGATTTACACTAGCCTTCTTGGTGTATGGGAATATCGTATTACATCGTACATCTTGTTTATTTATGTTTGCATCTTACATCATCCGTCAGCCCACTTCCATGCTTTTAGTACTATTCCGAATATATTCAGGCAATACTAGACGCGAATTCTGAAATTTACGTTCCTTCAAGCGCAAGATTTACACTAGCCTTCTTGGTGTATGGGAATATCGTATTACATCGTACATCTTGTTTATTTATGTTTGCATCTTACATCATCCGTCAGCCCACTTCCATGCTTTTAGTACTATTCCGAATATATTCAGGCAATACTAGACGCGAATTCTGAAATTTACGTTCCTTCAAGCGCAAGATTTACACTAGCCTTCTTGGTGTATGGGAATATCGTATTACATACAAAAAAAACAAGTAATACTACGACAAGTAAAATAACGAATATACATTTAAACAATACAAGAATTAATTATTATTAAAATATATCGGCAACTTCTCCTTTTATTCCGTTTACTTCTGATACACGATCAAATACAATTTCTTTGGTATTTTTTTTAACGAAATGTACATTTTTATTGCTTTATGTATTGTTATCTATAGAACACTTACGTGAGAGCTTACATAAGGGCTTACAGCATCTTCAATTACGATTGTCTCGATTATTTTCTTACATCCATACACTTCAACATATTTGAGAAAATGTGGATGTAGAAATTTTCTTTATGAAAGGGCTTCACTCTGCTCTAATAGCCATTACGGTCATGAAAAGAATCTTTCAAGCCTCATTTCGCTTGCCGGTCTTTCAATAGGAAATGAATAAGTCACCATTTTTGGTCGACATCACCGACTATGCTATCATTAAACTCAATAAAAAAATATACAGACAGAATTTTTTCAATTAAATTTTTAATCGTCATTTTTATTTAAATGGGTACACTTAGTCCAGTTGAAAATGAGTAGATTGCTTACCGAAAATTCGTTTTAATAATTAAATATAATTTTGTTCTTCAAAGACAATTTCTTTGTGCCGCGCAACATCACTAGAGACCTGTAGGCGTTTTCTAATTTAACTTGTATATAGATATGAGGAAAATGGAATTCAATACATGAATAAAACACTTAGCTTTATATGCTATTTGACAGCACCAAAAAGGAGGCTTAGGTTAGTTAATTAATTTACCATGGGTTTGTACCATCGAAAGAACCAAAACAAATTGTTAATCAATTTAAATTTTTAAACGAAATGTACATTTTTATTGCTTTATGTATTGTTATCTATAGAACACTTACGTGAGAACTTACATAAGGGCTTACAGCCTCTTCAATTACGATTGTCTCGATTTTCTTACATCCATACACTTCAACATATTTGAGAAAATGTGGATGTAGAAATTTTCTTTATGAAAGGGCTTCACTCTGCTCTAATAGCCATTACGGTCATGAAAAGAATCTTTCAAGCCTCATTTCGCTTGCCGGTCTTTCAATAGGAAATGAATAAGTCACCATTTTTGGTCGACATCACCGACTATGCTATCATTAAACTCAATAAAAAAATATACAGACAGAATTTTTTCAATTAATTTTTTCTCCTCATGTAAGTAGATTGTCTTCTTTAAGAGCATTATTGTTAATATGAAATACCATATCAGTGTAAGCATGCAATTTGCTTGCCATGACGCCGCTTGTGTCTCGATTAACTTTGCATAGATTGGCTTCTCCTTTTACATAATTGAGCAATTCACGTGGAGTGCTTAACTAAGGTTATTAGAAAATCTATTCACCGACATGTTTGCTGATTATGTTACAAAATCTATACATTATACGCTTACTGCTACTTGAAATAGGTTACTTTTATACTGAGTAGATTTTGCTAAATAAAAAATAACAAGTAATACATGAAATATAATATGAATAGGTGTGGTATAGCAATATTTTGCTTTAAGCTACTCACCACTTCCATGCTTTTAGTACTATTCCGAATATATTCAGGCAATACTAGACGCGAATTCTGAAATTTACGTTCCTTCAAGCGCAAGATTTACACTAGCCTTCTTGGTGTATGGGAATATCGTATTACATCGTACATCTTGTTTATTTATGTTTGCATCTTACATCATCCGTAGCCACTTCCTTATAGCTCTTTGAATACGTTTATCGGATTTCAAATTCAAATCAGACTTACCTCGAATCGCTGGATTTGATGCAGACACAAATTCCTAAGGGAAATCATAACGTCAATACAAATATATGCATAAAATTAGTTTTCTTTTAGCTTTAGATGTATCGACAGTTTCTCGTTTGAGATTCTGATAAAGTATAATTTTGTTCTTCAAAGACAATTTCTTTGTGCCGCGCAACATCACTAGAGACCTGTAGGCGTTTTCTAATTTAACTTGTATATAGATATGAGGAAAATGGAATTCAATACATGAATAAAACACTTAGCTTTATATGCTATTTGACAGCACCAAAAAGGAGGCTTAGGTTAGTTAGTTAATTAATTTACCATGGGTTTGTACCATCGAAAGAACCAAAACAAATTGTTAATCATTTTAAATTTTTAAACGAAACAGTCATGAAAGCACGAGAGTGTATTCCGATTACCTAAGCCTCAGTTATATGATCTTAGAAACAAAATATAACATATTCTAAAGTGAAGTATTTAACTCTAGATATTTTAATACAAACTCTGGCATAAAATACCAAGCTTTAATTCGTACTATGTCATGTATAAAAACATAAAGAACAAAGAGTATTTTAACAGAATACAGGCGCGGCAATTCACGGTAATATCTTATCGTTGCGTATCTCAGCAAACAAAGATAACCTAGCTATGTGTAACACAATCTATTGATAAAACCAGTACCAATACGATAGACGTAGTGTAAGGACGATTTACAAGTTCCAAGGTGTAAGTGTTAAGTGAATTAAGTGCAATGGCGGGTGCAGGGAGAGGCGACGGGCAGGGTCCCGCCGTGGGGAAACTCGAATCGCAAATTTATTGCATCAAGTATACTTTGTTCTGCTTCAACGTCGTGCTATGGGTAGGTTAGGTTACCTTGTTATTAAAGTCGTAGTTTCTAAATTCACATTACACAATGTTTTTAATAACCAAGATGTACAATAATTTTGCTTTAACGACGAAATGTTTACTTAAAACTGCGTCGACTTATTTATGCGCTTGCTCACCTGTTTGTGCTCTGTCGAAACGCATGTGCACAAACAAGACATTCCTCGTTAAATCATGGTCACTTTCTGTCCATTTCAAAATGACATTTAAGATAAAAAGTGAAACAATTTATTAGTAATAACTTCATTTATGAGGAAAGACAAAGTGTTTTACACTTTTATTATGAAAATTAAATACATATTTTTTTTATTACAGTTAAACGTAATTCCCTTGCAATAATTTTGTATTACGTTTACACAAAAATAAAGGGCAGATATTAAGAACACGTTATCAACAATTGATAAGAGCTTGGCCCGTTTTCCGAGTATAATACTGTCATAGTCTGATTCATAGAATGGAAATGAATTTACATTGAAGACTTTTGTTTTCCAATCTATTATTTCCGGTTCTTTATTTTTGAATGAATAAACTATCGCTTAAACATCGATTCTACTTGATTATTTGGTCTTATAAAGTTATTTATAATTTTATGCTTCGGTATTTAACCTGGATGACCCAGATTTCTATAGAAATGTGTAAAGTGTAAAATTGCATTTTTCTGTAGAAACTTTGTTTAAATACAGACTGTTGTTATAAGGTACTTAGCAGAGTAGCATTCATTAGCCACACGTGGTGTGTGCGGTAAATCAAGCACTTGGTTGTTGCTTGCAATTTGCGCAAAGCAACAGTTATTAAGCTTGCTTAATTAAGAATGTTAATACAAATTAAAGCTTGAAATTGGAAAATATTTTTAGAATTTCGCTTGTTAACACTTACTGAATTTAACACTTTTTTTGCTTTAAAGATTTTTTGAAGTCTAAAATTCTCTCGTCCACTTTTTACCTTTTATATAGTCTTTGGAAGATACTAAGTATCAATTTCTCTTTGATTCATCTGTAAATTTCTCATTTTATTTATTTTCTTATCTTATTTTCGAATTCGAATATTAAAAAAGGAAAAGAATAAAAGCGAATATCATTGAATTACTTTTAATTGAAAAATAAAGAAACGTATTAAATACTACTAGCACTAGATTTAGTCGTACAAGGATGAAAAATAATTGACTACGTAGTCTGAAGTAGGATTTGCGATAATTAACTTTTGGATTAAAGCCAAGACAAACAGGCTGGTATTATTTTTAGTTTAGGCTGTAAATGTTTTAATCTGCAGACGATATTCGACGAAGGAATTTTTTTTAATAAAAAGCGAGAACAGATAGCTATCCCTTTCTATCCCATTTGATTTATAGAGCTTTCTTTTTCTTAGAAATTGCTCATATTTATTAGAAGTAAACAGTTTCTTTATAAACAATACGGACTTGTAAGAATAAAAAGGTCGAGATCAATCAACGATATGTACATTATTTTCTAAGTAAATAGGATTTCAATCATGTTTCCATTATTTCTAGTAAAAAGCAAAGCCGTTGAAAACATTATAACTAGTACGTAGTTTTCTACTTTAATATTTTATATTATAAAAACGTTGTTAATATAAAAGTTGAAACGCGATCTGATAAAGTTGAGAATTATGGACGTACTCACACACTCATACTCATAACTTGTATCAACATGATGTTATTCAATGATTCATCGCATTACAATTTTAAATTGACGTATCGTTTTCAACTATGGCGTCATGAAAATAGTGTCCATTTAAATATTTTCTATTTCATGTGATTTAAACAGAGACACAACTTTCATAGAGAACTTATAACTTATATTACTCTTTATTTCAACAGTACAAGTAAGCCTTAGATTAGTACTAATTAATTATAATTAATAATGTTTAATTATAATCGTTAATCTACCAGTTAACGTTGAAACATACGCTGATGTTAACCTCAAGTTAACTAAAATTATTGTTTTGTTTTTCAGTTATTCGGCGTGTCTATATTCGCATTGTGTCTATGGATCTGCTTCGAGCCCGGTTTTAACGAATGGATGAGAATTTTGGAACTTCAGAAGTACTTCATTGGGATCTATATCATTCTTATTGCCTCGTTAGGCATAATGGTTGTAGCATTCCTTGGTTGCGGCTCCGCTCTTATGGAAAACGTCGCCCTACTCTACGGAGTAAGTTAACTCTTTAATCCTTAATTTAATTTTCAATTTAATATTTTAATGGAAATGTTTCAATTTAATGAAAATGTTCATTTTAATGAAATTGCAACATTTGTTTAAAATTATGGTTGTTCAGGGAAACTATGATTGTAAATCTAATGATATTATAATTTTAGTTTATAGCAACACAAATCGCGTTATTCGTCTTCGGGCTGGTAGGCGCTTGCGTGGTACTGGACTTTTCAACTTACGACTCTAGTGTTCAACCTCTTATAAAAGATGTTATACTAAGACTCATGAATAACCCACAACATGAAGGTAGCCGCGAAATACTAAGGATGGTGCAAGAAGGGGTAAGTTTGAATGGGATCTTTATTTTGGAGGGGTTATTTTTCTTTAAAGTTTTGTGGCTATTCGCACACATTGTAATCCGGTATTAAACATAGACATGATATTTTAATGATCATTAAACAAATTGGATATGTCTACTTTAAATGCCAGTTCTCTATACTGAAACTTTCATGTAAAAACACATCCCTTTTATTCTATCTTTCTGAAAAAGAAATTATTCCGTATGTTTGTCAAAGTTTTCACAATGCGAATTTTTAAAGATAACTATTCATTTGTTTTAACCGATTACAGATTGGTTGTTGCGGTGCTGATGGTCCAATGGACTTTTTAAACTTGAACAAACCTTTGCCATCCGAGTGTCGTGACTCTGTGACCGGTAATGCTTACTTCCACGGCTGTGTGGATGAGCTCACTTGGTATTTAGAGGGCAAGACTGGCTGGTTGGCTGGCATTGTTCTTGCTTCTTGCATGATATGTGTGAGTACATACGACACTGTAATTTTATTGCATTATTTTTGTTCTTAAAACGTAAATGTAGCAAACTCTTATTTACAAATTCCTTTATCTCAGAGCGAGCGAACAACTTTGACTAAACTATCGCACAACTGTTGTGTGATTCTCGATTGTTTCGATTGATGATTTAGTCAGAGGTGTGCGCGCTCTGATTCGAAAAATACAAGCATATTTGATACTGTTTTACAGATAATCTAAACTTTTCGTTCTTAAATTAAAATTGGTACTTATGTAGTAGTTAGTTAGTCTTTACCATATTTATTAATTACATGAATTACGTATTTTCTTTTTCAGGTGGTGAACGCAGTTATGTCTTTAGTCTTGATACAAGCGGTGAGAAAAGAAGAAGACGAGGCCATCGTATACAAAAATTAATTGTTTTATCATATAATTATATTAAATAGATTAAGAGCCTGTCCTACCAAATTGTAAATTGTCTGATAACAATCTAACGGGTAAAATGTGTGATGGGAATATCGGATTTTGTGCCCGAATCTGACAGTGACGTCATTTTTAAGCAATCTGAGCCTCTATCAGCTAGTGGTGGGACAGGCCCTAAGTCTTATATTTCTAGTTAGATGTAAGTAATCAAAATAGTATTTTACCACTACAAAAAATGTTAATAATGACATGTACAAAAGTATACTATAATTACAATGCAGGTAAATGAAAAGTATACAAAAATATCATAAGAAAAACTTTATTTCCTTATTATTATCGCGATGAAAATCTTTTTTTAGAATAATTAGTGATTATTTTATGACAACAATACAAACGACAAATAGATTAACATTTTATATTCGACAACAATTATAATATGAACAACGTAGTGTTAAGTAAAAATGAAATACCACCTTTATTTAGAAGTAATTTAAGTTTATTTTTGTATCACGAAGTCCAAAATATGTAGCTTAAGTCTCGGGTATAAGCAACGAGATTTTATACTAAAATTTATTTTTAAGGATTAAATTTCTAGTGCTACTTTCATTAAATAAACGTAAAAATAAAATAAATCCATAGTTTTATTAAACCTTTTATTACTTTGTTTAAGATAACTCATGTGAGTATTACTTTTTGAGCATTCCATGTCCAAATCTTCACACATTTGGCTAAAAGAATATATAAATTATACAAGTTCTTAAACAGTGAAAACTCAATTGTCTCCTGGCTTGTTAGTGTGTACTTAGCCTTAGAGCGTGCGCACACTTTCGACTAAACTATCGTACTACAGTTGTCCTGTTGTCGATTATTTCACAGCCCATATAACTGTTAAGTTGCACTACTAAAAATCGAAGAGTGTGCACCATATAAGCACACAAAAATCTCGCGCGACTAAACAGTTGTGCGATAGTTTAGTCAAATGTGCGCACGCTACTAAAAGTCGAGACATGTTGACAGTGTACAGATTACGTTAACAACTTTATCCTCGGATTTATTACAGTTATGGTTATTCTAAGTTAGCGGAGTTAGGTAAGACTTGTAGACATTAGCGACACGCGGCGTCGCCAGTAAATCTGGCTGTTGCGGCCCCTAGCGGGTCGATACACCCCTTATTATGCTCACTGAATTACTAAAACAATATTAACTTTCATTATTAACACCTAACTACACTCAGAATCAGAGTAATTTTATCTTTAGCGCAGATTGACATTTACACATATTCATACAACATTTTCTGCCGTCAATGATTCGGTTTTGGTAACGTAATTGAGCGAAAAATAACGAAAAAACTAAATCATTGCAAATAATTCGATACTAAAGTTATTGTGCAGTGTCTTTCATTAAAATCAATGATGTTATTACCCATTTATTATTAAAAAAAAACAAGATGAGATCGGTGTGGACAGTTAGAGCCGGCGCTCACCTTTGACTAAACTATGGCATAACCGTTGTGCGATTGTCGATTGTTTCGCAGCCAATTCAATTGTTTAGTTGGACAATTAATAATCGAGTAGAGTGTGCACCATATAAGCTCATAGCAATCAAAGCGCGACTAAACAGTTATGCGATAGTTTAGTCTCAGGTGTGCGCACGCTCTTAGTTAACAAGTACCGGTGAAGAGATTTATCTCTCAAGACTAACAGGATAGCCTAAACGATGCTTAATTGCCGAACTATGTCAGGTCGTTAAAATCCTCGGAACACTCGTTAGGTGTGCCTAGATTATACGAAAATAATTGTTCAAGTTATCTAAAAGTCGGTTTTCGGTAATTGACTTTTGGACTTTCGCCAAGATGGATGGCGTCTCCGAGTTTGTGCGATGTTACACGGATTTTAGACTAAGGGTTAACAGGATCATGTTTATGTCAAACGTTCTTGTATTTTTCTCTAACTTACAACCAAATATTTAAAAGAAGTACAAAGCTTCGTAAGCGTTGCTTTCAATCTGATAGTCGTCAACATTTGTAAAGAATTTGAAGTTTCACCATGGCCTTATCATTTAAGACCCTGTTACATACTTTAATGGCGTTTCAATATTCGTCTGTTAGAGACGTAGCCGTTTCTATAAAGTAGATTTGATATTGGTTTAGTATGAGATTAAAAACGGTATATTTAACTATAATAAACAAAGAAAATTGTTGTAATATATTGCTACTAGCTTTCGCCCGCGACTCCGTCCGCGTGGAATAAGAAAAAAACAAAGTGAGTAGCCCATGTGTTCTTCCAGACTATCCTCTACGTCTATACCAAATTCAGCGAGATCCGTTGAGCTGTTTAGACTACAAACTCTAACAAACAATCATCCGTCTATCCAACCTTTCGCATTTATAATATTAGTAAGATTAATTATAATTAAAAATCCAGACGTAAGTCGTGTGAATAATTTTAAGACTTCGTGGTGAAATTCGGTTCGGGTACGTTTTGGGAGTTGCGTGGAATAGATAAAATCCGACGTATAAGTTATTCAAATCCCTTAAGTGCACATTGCGGTTGAATTGCGAGAAAAAGTGCCATTTTGAGACGTTGTAAGGCTCTTTATTATTCCGGCTTCGCAGGTGTCTCAGAGGAAATATAGCCGGCGACGGGACCGACGTCTGCTCAACCAGAGCTGAAGCTAACTATTAAAGTGTCGGATTGTTGTCACTTTAATAATTGCGTTAAATATCAAGTGACACTTTATAAACTACTAGCTGTTGCTCGCGACTTCGACCGTGGGAAATTAAAGAAATAATAAAATACATCGCCTATGTTACTAACAGTAAACTACCTTTCTAACGGCGAAAGAATTTTTAAAATCGGCCCAGTAGTTTTTACGTGAATCGAATACATACTAAAATCCAAAAATACAAATCTTTCCTCTTTATAATATTAGTATAGATATAGATGTGCCTGTTGCATCTATTTTAAAAGAGCATTCAAAAGGCACATGTAAATAATATTTATTGTCCAATTACTGTCACATCTTTCTATTTACATTTAGTTATAACATTTTTGATTTTATAAAAAAATATATTATCATAAGTTGGCAAACAAACAAGCGGTCGCCAAAATTCGCCAATAACGCATTTGTTACCCATAGACATCGGCAACTACAGATACCTTGCCTTATGTTTTGGAACTGATTAAATGTTTATTATTATTGTCTTCATATATCTTTATTTATTCTTTTTATATATAATATATTTTACATGATTTGTTATAAAAAAATAAAATAAAACAGATTATATAAAAAAATAGAACACCACCGGCTGCGGAATCCGATGACTCAAGCAACCAGTGGTCAGGGCTGCAGAGACAGGAACCTCCTCACTATGCGTGCGGTTTCTAAAAAAACCGCCTTTTGAAATGGGCCCTTAATCCAACTGTCTAGCGAGAGCTTCTTGAGATGTTGGTCGAAGCTCTTCGCTATTAGTCCGTGCACCGAAACGACTATCGTTATAATGGTAGTCGATTTCATACGCCACATGGCGGTAACCTCGTGAGCCAGATCTAAGTATTTTAATAATTTTTATTATTGTTATTATTATTATTACAAATATGTTGTTACTGGCGTCTACTGCCATTGTCAATCCTTTTTTTAAATCAGTTTATATTATTCCATTTAATTTTACATAATATTTATGTTTCCTTTATGTTACTTAAAGAAGCCAAAGTAAAGCAAAAGTTAGCAAGATGAACTAAAGGGACGCAAACAACAAGATTGATAATCCAGTCTGGTAATAAAGGCAGATCTAACAGAGTCCCTACACATCCGGCCAACGGGTAATATCCGGTGAAGAATGTTTGTAGTCGGCAAACAACTGCGAACAAACAAAACTATCTGATAGCCGCTAACTTGCCTCATCCAATTGTGTACCGGCTAACTGTCTACTTAATTACTTTCCATACTTAGTAATAGAGTAAGTTATGTACGGCAAAACGAGCACAACTTAACCTCAAAATTCTGGAAACCCCCAAAGATATTTACTTTACCATAAAACTATTTGGTAATATTAGTTTATATCGCGTACGATATGTTCTTTGTTTTATGATTACAGTAGCTTTGACCCGCAACTCCGTCTGCGCGGAATTAAAAGAAATCTTAAGTAGCCTACAGGTTCTAAATTGAAACCAAATTTTCACCCAGATCCCTTCAACCGATCTATACATAGCGAACATCCATCCAAAGCAAATTTTTACATTTGGATTATTATTTTTATTACAATTCCAGAATAAAAATGTCTTTCGACGATAAGAATGCTTTCAACAACATAGATAAATAACAAAATATCACTTGTTTGTCGCAAATAAGAATATAAACAAACGTAGTACAAATCCCCCTTCTTACAAAAGACTTACAAATGTACAAGTCAACTTTCCACGTCATTTGTCCAGTCGTAATGGATTGCGCTCTCAATGGTCGCCAACAAAGCGCTCGCTGACAAAGCAAATACCTCATCGGAAAGATATCTTTTCGATTTGTTTTATCGCATCAAAATAAACTGAAACAGGTAATATCAACTTATATTAAAAAAACAATTGAAGTTTCAGGATTTTAATGCATTTGTTGATTGTAAAGTTAGCTATAAACGTTTTAACTGAACAATAAAACTGTTGACTGAAGTCTGTGCGTGTGTAGACTTTAACCGTACAGTTCAAATGACTGACTTGTCTACACATGCACAGATTACACTGAACAGTTCGACTGTTCAGTTTGTAGGGTAACTTCTAAATATTTTTAGAATACTCCACAGTTACACATAACATCCGTACATACACATGCACATAACTCACACACGTAAACACAGGTGCACAGTCCAATTCGTGTGCAACTTCTTAATTTACTGACCTCTGATTGGCGTATTCAAATGTCAATCTCAACGCCACAAGTTAAAACTGAACGTCTTTAGCTAATTTGAAATTAGAATGAAATTTTGAAGAATATATGAGATTTACAATTAAAAAAAACAAAGATAGCTTTATTTCCCTTATAATTATTAAATATTTATCTAATAACTATACTGTGAATGACAAAAAAATTGTGTCAATAAAAAAATATGTACGAGTAATTAGTTGTTAGTACGGTTAGTCTTCTTAAACTATTCATGCAAAAAATATTATAAATTCACAATCAGTTATGCAATTGTCGTATGTTTAATAAATATCGTGTAGAAAATTCTTCATTATTCAGAATTTTATGTATATCTTTGAACTTCTGAATTCCTTAGCTTTCTTCGTCAGCTTTACACAAAATAAACATGACAAAACAAAGGGAAAGTTTGAGATTTCACGCTAATTACACTTGAAGCCGATTACGCTAAATAAGAATAATAAACACTTTTGTGCCTTGTTTTGTTTGATGATTACTTAAAATCTTCGGAATAACACAAATGTGATTACCCACGTAATTTATTTAATCCTTTTTATTTATTTATTTTTTATTAAGAGACAAAACTAGACATGTTAGTTTTCGCAAATGAACAATGTAAATAATAGTATGATAATCGCTAAGAGAATATCATCATCATCACCAGCTCACTATACGACATAACCGAGGGAGTCGGCGCCTACCCTAAGTAAGGCTGACTAGGCCATAGTCAACCACGCTGACCCACTGCGGGTTGGTTGACTCCACACATATCTTTGAATTTCTTCGCCGATATGTGCAGGTTGCATCACGATGTTTTCCTTCACCGTAAGAACGTCGGGTAAAGAAATATGAATAAAGAAAAACAATGTACAAAGAGAAAAAGGAAACAATATTAAAAATAGTAAAAAATCTTAGAAATTAGATGCAATATAAGTGGCTAGGGAGTCGTTCAATCAAAGAATTTATTACTCAAATCACTTACAATGTTAGCAAGCTTAGTGTTAAACAAATCAATATGAGGATTTTGCATTCATAGTGCATTAAATTATCTGGCCGCTCTGCAAAAAAGCGTTTGCTTTGAAATTCGATGATTTTGACGCCATATTTTTTACTGCTAAGAGTAAGTTTAGGATAAATCTATTAACCTAATTAACTGCTAAATTAAATTATTCCTACAGTTGACACCTAGGAGTCTTAACTTAAGCTTCTTCTTAGTTATTTGGTACACAGAAATTTGAATTTATTCATAAGGACATTAGTTTTTAATTGCTTTCTAATTTACGTTTCAATTTTCACCATTCGAGAACTACACACTTAACACGAGTGATTCTACGGTTTTAAAAGTATATGCAATTAGCTTTCGCCCGCGACTCCGTCCGCGTAGAATTAAAAAAAACAAAAGCAAGTAGCCTATGTGTTCTTCTAGACTATCCTCTACATCTATGCCAAATTTCATCGAGATTCGTTAAACAGTTTGGGCTACAAACTTTAACAAACATCCATCCATACAAACTTTCGCATTTATAATATTAGTAAGATCTAATATTGGAAATGGCATATTTATTCTAAATTGCCGTACTAATGAAAGAAAAAACATTAAAACCATTTGGTTGGTTATTGGAGCATAAAACAAGTCTGCGAGGCGTAGCATTATCTGATGTGCTTCTATGGAGCAAGTCGTACCAACCATAAGTCAACTTTCTGCGTCATTTGGCCACGTCCTAATGGATTGCGAACTGAGTTATTGTCTCCACAAAGGCTTCGCAGACAGAGTATAATGACGCGTTCGGTTAACATCTTTTTACGCTTTGTTACCATAAACTCTCCGTTATATGTAAACGTTTTGTTATAAAATAAATCTCGTTTACGAGTGTTAACCAATACTAGTGGTTGCTGGAATATTTCGGTCATGTTGTCTTTCACCCTTCATATGTTCACGCAAGTTCCTTATTATTTTTTTTTTTATAAAAATTTTAGTAGATTTAAGTTAATTTACTAATATTTCCTTTAACCATTCCAACTAAGCTTGTGCTAGGATATGGATCACGACAATAGTCGAATGGCGGGATTCGAAGCCTCGACCGCAAGATCGGTAGTCCGTACCCCAAACCATTAGGCTATTGGTGGTTATGGTATATTGAAATGGGTTTAAATATTTTGGGCTTAGCTAATTAAATAAATGAAAAAATAACCAAATCATTTAGTCATGTTTAGCCTTTACAAAACCAACAATTACAGTGATCCTGAATCCAATGTATGAAAAGTTGTTTTTTAATGTTTAAAATATTCACGTGAGCATTCTTATTGGGGCGTCACATTCGTACTAGAGACTGCGGCATAGCAGATGAGCGCACTTTCACATTTTACGATGTCGTAAATTTTTAACATCACAAAAAGTGTGGTTGCTACTCCTTTAAAAAGGAATGATATTCAAACAACACGAATATGTTAATGTAATGCAAGCATAAAGTTTTAAAGCGACAAAAATGATCTCATCAAGGCTCCGTGTTCGTAAAAATCACTTGCAAATGTTTTTTGTTGGATTTTAACATCTTAAATGAGAATTTCATAGTTCAATGACCTTAAATACAAAGAAAGAAAACAATGTTTATAAATAAGAAGCTGTAATAAAATTGATGTATTTTACAGCTTAGGAATGCCCACGACTCCCCGCGCATCTTTCCGCGCCCAACCGAAGAGGGATTTTAAACCTACCTTCTTGTGCAAGAGAATAAAAATTAGACGGCTACCAGCATTAACCCTGTCTAATAGCGCGAAATTTAAAAACATAGTTCGCCACCGAATATATCGAACACGCATCTGTGCCAAACAATCTTTAACTTCTAAGATATTAGGTATCAAAAAACATATTCCGAAGAATAAAAGAAAACGTACAACATAAAAGTAATTAATAAAACGATACAATATTAGTGTTCTCTCATGTGAAGCCATAAAAATACACAAAGAATTCCAATAACTTTGTAGATATTTTTCATAATTAAGTACTTTTTAGAAAATTGTCTAGACGACGTATTTGTATGGAATATTTTTGGATAGTACGTAATCTATGTTGTGTTATAAAATTTAACGACGAATATTTACGTATCTACATTGTATCACATTTGTTAAGAGACGCGACATGCGCGCTCCGAGAGCCTTTACGACGCAGTAAACTGAACTGTCTCTACTTTTACTTTTTTAAAGGAATATTTATTTTGTGGATAACATCAAAATGTAGTTTGTGGAACACAGAGAAAATTCTATTAAATATTTATATTTGTTACTCTGAATTATTATCGTGATATGTGTAGATATGTAGTAAATTCAAGACTCGGATAATATTATCTAACGGTGTACATAAGCCCTTTAAAGAAGAATATTTAATATATCAATTACCATAACGTACTTAATATAGTAGAAATGCTATTTATACAAAAACATTTTGAATTCACACGACTTGAATAAACATCCGCCCAAAAAACTATTTTACTTCTATAAATACTTCTATAAATAATTCTCCGAAATCGCAACATCAAAGTTTTCGAAATCCCTCGTAATCTGAATTCGATTAGCCGAGTTAAGTTTTAGTCAGATTTGCGACCGAAACGTTGCGGCCAACAATCGTAGTCGAATTCCGGATTTAACTTAGTTGTCTGCTTTGCTTTTAGATAGTTTAGCAATGTACTCTAAACATAGAGATTAGACGGAATATCGATTTGATAGCAAAAATTTTAATAGAATATAGATTTAATTAAGCAAGCTCATAGGTTATAGGTTAAAGAATTAGTTCCAGATATGTTATCTGTTAGAAAGAGTAAAGAAAAATATGATGCATCAAAAAATTCTACCTGACTTCATAGCGTCCTATCAAATCGTGGATTGCTATTGACAAAGCATCTATACCAAATCTTCTCTCATCTCCGTTTTCCAAAAAGAATGTAGGATGTTGTTGTACAAGTGTTTAAGCAGTAGAAGCCTACTATATGGGAATTTTGATTTATTAGTTAACTAGCTGTCGCCCGCAACTCCGTCCGCGTGGAATTAAAAAAAAACAAAAGTGAATAGCCTATGTGTTCTTCCAGACTATTCTCTGAATCTATACCAAATTTCATCGAAATCCGTTCAGCCGTTTAGGCTACAAACTCTAACAAACATCCATCCATCCATCCATCCATCTAAACTTTCGCATTTATAATATTAGTATGAAGTATGAAGTATGATTAATTTCACTCCCTAAAAGTATTACAAACTTTATTGAATACTTTTTACTATACCTATTTTTATTCTCAGAACCGTGTTCTCTCGGTTCATAATTAATTTAATAATCTTTATAACAATGTTTTCCAAAATGTCTAGCACAAATAATTGAATAAGTCTTGCGGTTTAAGCCTATTGTTATGATTAATGATGAAGTGGTAGAAAACTATGTCAAGCCTCGCTTAATACGAAATGAATGAGATTGAAACATCATTCAATTGATGAAGCTTCCACGATAAAATATTAGAACACTGTCCATTTTAAGGACTATAATTACTACAATTTTTTTTATTAGCAACCTCGTCCAAGTAGAATAAAAAAAACTGACTTTTCGTATGTTTTCTATATTTTTTATATCTCCAACAAGCCATTGTTTAACATATTGTAGTAGACTTCCTTAGATAAATAATAAAGACTTTACTTGCAAAAGGATATTTAAAGTTATTTCCAACATGTTCTCGCTATGAAAATGTTAACATTATACAAGATGTCGCGTCGGTATGTAAATGACATCGATTACAGAAGCAATCGCTCGGTGAAGCGTGTGTTATATCTTAATCTCCTGCATTCACTGAGCTGTCTGCACTCGTGTGTAGGCGGCCGCAAACATGACACTTCATTACGTCAATAAAAATAAAACTACAGCTATGGGTATGTAAAGAACATACCGATTTGAGTTGCTAAGCGACTTGTCAATGTTGTAAAGGTTCCTTGACAGGCAGGCGTCGTAAACTTTTTATCATCGCTATAATTAGTCGCTCGCAACATGATTTGGTTCGATTTTCAATTTGAAGAAGCAAATCCATATACTTGACATATAGGGACATGACAGCACTTAAAGAATAGATGACTCGCGTTGACGATTCTACGTTGTGTACAGAGGGCGACGCGATACTTGCGACGCAAGGATAGGATGTTAGTTTCGAAGATTTGCGTTGCCTTTGTACGTAGGAGTTAAGGCTACGATAAGACGTAGTAGCTGCTACGTATGCGTAGACGTCTACGTCTTTGCATTGAGTTAAAATATTTTATGTAAAATATATGAAAGAAATTTTTATTTAATTAATAGAAGCTCTGCCATTGTTCAATAGAACGATTGTATAACAAAGTTAAGGGTTTCAGAGGAAATGTTTGATCAGAGTCTTTGTTTCTTCAACGTAAACACTCGTACCGGATATTAACCTTTGTCCGGACGCGCGATAGAATAGATCTAGGTTATTTCCAGTTGTCGATTCTAGTTTATATTGAAATCAAATACAGATAAAGTAATATAAATGATATCACAGTGTCTATTACCCAAACTAATAAAGTTCTAAAAATGCTCTTGGTTTTTTAAAAAGTCACATTTCATTTCACTCACTCAATTTTTCTAAGTGAAATACATTCATCGTAATTGCGATCCCCTTAAGATAATTTTTCAACTCATTGATTTAGAATTTCCCGTTCCATTTGTTCTTGACAACATTTAAATGTTTGATTGTCGTAAAAACTGAGAAAACGGGATTTGAAAGCGGATCTTTTCGTTTACGTTATGAAAAAATAAATATATTTAAAACATGCTATCCCGTTTTTATTTTCTTTTAAATAAATAGATGGAAAGCATTATTAATAACTTTTAAAACAGACACTATCTGACGTACAATACATATAAACATACATACGTCTAAAAATCCTGATTCTAAATCCGATAATAAAAGATTTTAATCATACTAATATTATAAATGCGAAAGTTTAGATGGATGGATGGATGGATGTTTGTTAGAGTTTGTAGCCTAAACGGCTGAACGGATTTCGATGAAATTTGGTATACATTTAGAGGATAATCTGGAAGAATACATAAGCTGTTCACTTTTGTTTTTTTTAATCCCTCGCGGACGGAGTCGCGGGCAAAAGCTAGTGAAGTTATAAAACTCATGACATAACATTGTTAAAAACATATACGCAAAAAAACCTCTCGACTGTGTCGGGTAATAAAAAAATATCCTCTCATATCCTATCAAGCCTCCTTGAATAATATCTGTATTACATTTAATATACAAACTCAATGGAGAATAATTATCTACCGTTCGAGATTGTTCGATATCCTGTTCACATTGATGTTGTGCCAGTCAATAGGAAGCGGAGCGGGACGTTGCATGATTGAAACGCACGGATATGGACCAGTAATGACACATTTAGCGTACAAACTAAACAACTCGTGTACACGTAAGTAGATATTAATTTATCTTGCGTAATATTTATGATGTTACTAGCTGATTAAACAAAACTTAGGGCCTGTCCCACCACTGGCTGATAGAGGCTCAGATAGCTTAAAAATGACGTCACTGTCAGATAAGGGAACCAAATCCGATATTTTCATCAAATATTTTACACTTTGGATTGTTATCAGGAAATTTAAAATTTGGTGGGATTGGCCCTTGATATTATATATATACTTCCACACGATGTTATACCCTGTGCTAAATTTAATCGAGATCGCATTTATAAAATTAGTAAGTGACAAACCATTTAAAGACCTCCTCTAAAGCTCTATTAATAGTATATGTCAAACTTTAGGTGGAATCGTGGTCAAGCACTATTTATGATAAAAAAAAAAAACAAAAAACCCCAAAGCCAAAAAAACGCACATCTCCTTTAAGGTAGTTTAAGGTCGCATTAAGTTATCCATGTCGACTCTAAATAGTATAGTAAAACAATTTTGTAACATTCCAATTTAAACAATGATGTCATTTGAACTATGTAACTAAATAATCCCATTATCTACTAACAATACACAATGTAACGAAAGTCCCGTACACGTGAATACGACGTAAGTCCCACTTAATTAATCTATCCTGCTTTATTAACGTAGACGATCAAGTCAACGGAATTTATAGTCGAAACTTAGTTAGAAGCTTGCACTGATGTCGTCTTAAAGCTTGCGGAGCTGTTACTAATTACAACTTTATTGTTTGCTAGACAATGCTTAACTACTGTCTACTCTTGAATTAATGCTCTATCCTGGATAACTTAATGAGATTTCCTTAAAATGTAAATTTGTTATCTCAAAGTTGTGTTCCAGTGGTTATAACAGCGTAGTTGTTAAACGGAATTTTAGATGCACGCTTTTCGTAATATTTAGTGTTAAAATATACGAAAAAGTGAATAGATTTTTTAGAGCATAAACGCTATAAAACAAAAAAAATATTTTGGTTTACTTTAGTAACTTTGAGAAACAACAATAACAATAGTGAGTTGCAGATATCACATATACTAAAGGAAAAAGCTTTATTTTTCAATTGTATTGGAAGTACTGTAAATTGTACCAATTATTAGTTACATAGACTTAATATATCACACACTTCAAAAACAAACTCAGCCTCGACTGGTTCCAGAGTATAAGAAATAACTTAATAACGGACGCTAATCGACCAAAATTAATCCATCTCGTTTACCAAATAAGACGTGCAGTTTAATGCAACCTACACACGTCAGGATTTCCATGATAGATATGATCTAATATGCATAACTGAAAAACATAATCCAGTTTCATAGTAAACATAATGCTAGGGTGTACCTGAAGATGCATGTAAGGTCAAAACCGTCATGCAAAAAGTAACGTGTGTTACCTACATTACTCTTGGATTTATGTTGTAAGTCGCCGGCAAGAACGTCGACCTAATTTCCGACACAGAATACTAACCGCTTATTCATCCAATTAATTGAACGATTGGACTTTTCTCGAAAATAATGTCGTTTACTATTGTTCCTTAATTAATAACGACTAAAACTAAATTAAAAATACGCAGCTTAACAATATGTGGGATATTGTTAAGCTGAGTATTTTGTTAAACATGTTACCCCAAGCGATGGAAGCCATATTGATATTATGGCCAATATTTCATCTAAAACCTGTCACACATCACACGGGAATATAAGCGATCAATTTGCGAACTAACGCCGGACTGATATTGATTGAATATTCCCGGACGTTAGTGGTCTAACATCGCAGGAAATCCTTTGGAGATGTATTACTGGGCCATGCAACACCGTCATTGAAATTTCAATCACTGTCTTTCGGTACTAGGTTATGTTGAAACATTAAGCTATATTAAAGGCTGCTGAAGTATTTTTTTATTTTTTTTTATATCATAAAGTGGCAAACGAGCAAGCGGCCACCTAAATCCGCCAATATGGCGAAGCGACCGCTGCCCATAGACATCCGCAATTGCAGATGCGTTGCCAACCCTAAATCGACGGAGGAGGAGACGCACATAAAGAGGATATTTCCCCTTCCTATACGTCTCCTCCACCGTCAAAACCACTTTCCCATCCAACCCTTTCCTAATAAGAAGAGGGTGGAACGGAAAAGGGACTAAAATTGGGCCTCCGGCACCACACTCATCAGACGAAACGCGGAATTGCTCCCACTTCACGCCTGTCTTCTGTGTGGTCGTGGAATAACACCGGGCGAGCCGACCCATTCGTGCGAAGATGTTAAAGCGGGCTCTACCACTGTGAGAAGTACTAATTATTTAGATACGCTATAATTTCCTTCATTTTAATTACGTATTAGTATGGAATAAATTAACTTCAAGCGGATTTTGAAATGTAAAATGTTTCCTCTTCAAGCAATCTTGTGTTTTTTATTTCAAATTTTAATTACATTTAATTAAGACTTTTCAATTGTTTCTATTGTCTAAAGATTTCTTGCTTTTATATTTTGTAACACATATAAATTAAAGTTACCTAGTATTTCTTTAAAATTATTTTATTTATTTTCAAGGAAGACCAACAGCTATTTATTACAAAATATATTAAGCCTGTCACCAATAATAGATCTTCAATAATAAAAACATTGTGCAAATGTTTTGAAGCTACACTATATGTTTGTGGCTATTTCACTGCACGTGTAGGACTGTAACCATAAATTATAACGTCTGCAGGGACGCTTAATAGCCGGTGACAGTTTGCGGATTATCCTACACTCGTGTACGCAACACAAGACACATTTGTGTTGAAATATACCTTCACAAGTTTTGTTATTTAATATTAACATACAAAACATCAATAACTATATTATTTTTATTTATATAAGCGAAAAATACGTCATTCAAGTTAAAAAAAATGATTTGAACACACAATAATGATGTTTCAAAAAACTTACTTTATTTAATACTAGCTGTTCCCATGCGACTTCATCCGCATGAAATTATATAAATTTCATTTTATTGTTTACATTTGTCAAATTATCAATTGCAAATGTCAAAATGACATGACATGATGTCAAACCATGGCAACCTTAATTCTTTGATGTTGGCAGCAACTTATGGTCTCTTTCCCACATTAGGGTTTTTATCCAAAATATTTACCCCTAAGTTTAATGGCGTGAAAATATATAGCCTAAAGCATAACGTAAGTATAGGGCTTTTTATTAAAAAAAGAGTTATTCAAAAATATGCTGTAATTGCTGACATCTTAGGCAACAAAGAAGTGTGTGTTTACGCTTTATTATAATAGTATAGAGTATAGATCTGTATCGAAATACTGTCAAAGTTATTTTATGTTATAAATGAGACTTTAGCTTAAATATTAATGAACTAAGCGCGTTGTAATAATCTGCTTTCAGATGAATTAGCATAATAATTATGTTATGTTAATTCGTTATCATTAGGTTTATTTACTCAGACGATATTTACATAACGCGATTGACTGGATTAGCTTACAGGTACGAAATTGGTTATAAAAAAAATATTAATTTAGGTTAATATAAATATGCAAATGTAAAGAATTTTTTTAAAGTTAATTTGTATTTAAGTTTGTCGCCAGTAGGTCCAATTAGATTAAAATAGGTAAATTAAAAATACGGGACTGTCAGATTTAAAACATTTAAAACTGGAATTCATCGAGATATATCTAATTGAAGATTTTATAGGCGTAAAAAAATGTAAAAAAAATCTTAAATTAATTCGAAGGAACGTTAGTTATGAATGTGGAGGTACACCGGTAGAGGTAGACCTAGAAAGAAATGATGGATTGCGTGAAAGGTGACATGATCAAGAAGGGAATGATGACTAAGATGACGGTTGATAGAGTTATGTGGAGGACGAAAACCTGGGAGTAGAAAAAGGAGGATGATGATGAAATTATTTATAAGTCCTTGCATTAAATAATTTATTATGTCCTGTGAGGGTATTCTGAGAAAATTAAATTGCCGTCTCAATGCAAGCATGCAATTTGCTTGCTATGATACCGCTGGTGTCTCGATTAACTTTGCATAGATTTGCTTCTCCTTTTACATAATTGAGCAATTCACGTGAAGTAGTTAACTGGGATTATATACCATAATCTATTTATCAGCGTTTATTGCAGTTGTTTGTTATAACTACAACAGTATACACGTGAATATGCAGAGTACTGAAATAACCTGTCCCGCTCATCTAAACCTTTTATGGAACCCCTTTTATCGGTTAAAAAGTTATTTTAAGACGACCGAAGAAAACATTATAACTGATTTAAAACAATTTTGGTGGATAATAAAGCATTATCATTTCCTAAAGCCTTGTTCTTACTATAAATATAACTTAAAATCCTTTGTATAAAATTAGAATATCTGAAAAATAAAATCAGAAAGTGTTAAGAATGAATGTGGATGGCTACAGAGGAAGAGGAAGACTGAAGAAAGTATGAATGGATTGTGTAAAAGAGGATATGCTTAAGAAAGGAGTGGTTTCAGATATAACGGCTGATAGAGATGTATGGAAGAGCAACACATACTGTGCCGACCCTCCATAAGGGATAAGGGAAAGTTGATGGAAATCCTTCCCACGTAACTGATACAAATCTAAAGAAAAATATTTAAAATAATCCGAGGATTTTATAGTTTTTTTTTATAACACGTATAGGATTATGATCAACTTTTATTATTATATTAATTAATTGCAGTTACGGCCGCTAACTCAACTACAGTTCGTCTAGTGTTGTGAATGTCTTTGGCCGTTGTTAATCACCTCGGTGTTCCCGCTGCTAAAAGTAGCTTCGCTCGTCCAAGAGGTGAGCCAAGCGAACAACTATTTCACAATATCACATCAATTTCATGGTCCGGTTATTCCTTAATATTGAGGGGCTCACCTCCCCTTTGAACGTACTCGTAAGATGCAATTTTGTGAACACCAATATAACATTTATTAGACATTCTTGCTTTACTTCGTCAAAGGTCGAAGTGTTACCTATTACCCAGCACCAAGTAGCACTTTACCGTCTACGGCGACCTCATAAAATCTTATTGGAATAACTTTTTCCACAGCTTTAGTTTAAAATATGCATTAACTATCTGCTTTAGGATTTTCCAACAGGCATACAGTACTAGTTCTTTCCGTTATTTGTGTATATTTCAGGTTGATGTTTAAGAACATTAAATAACTTCGATTGCACATTCATTCTTTCTTTTAAAGACTTTTTCTACATTTTTTTGTTTTCATTCAATCTCAACACTTTGTTACTTCACTATCTAAATACTTGTACAAATGAAACTAAAGAAGTAAAATTAATTTTATTCATTATGTGACAGTAAATCCCTTTAAGATTATCCACATATTTGCAACGTTCATATGACTCCAGCAATAATGTGGTGATACGTAAATCTCATAGCGTTGCTGTAATTGTGCCTTCGCTAGCAATTAAGGCTTAATTGTTTTCATTACAGTACATTACTCCATATAACTAACGCTTACGGTCTCACTTGGTTTAGTTTATGATGTTTTAAACACTAAATATTAAATGAATTTAAAAAAACAAAACCGGACTAAACCGAAACGATAGAAAACGGATTGATCGTAAAATATCACCATGGAGAAGGAAATCGTTTAACGCCTCACTCTTCACAAATAACATACAAAAGTCGGAAGAATTAATTTTTTTTTTTTTTTTTTTTTTAATTTCATCTGCAATCAGTCTTTAAAACTTTAAGCAAATAAGAGGAAAGATTGGAATTTTAGAATGTTTTCTCCATTGAGAAACTTCTTCTTTTACAGAAGACCCTGACTGATCTTATTGTTACATGATAGTGGCCCGTTTGAGTCTCCTTTTATGGCCACATTTAGGTAAGACTGCAACCAAGGGATTATGGTGGTCTGTAATTTTGTTTTTATAGCGCTCAGTAATTAATGTGATTTCCTGCTGGACGGTGTTCACTTTTTAAACCTCATGCACCTCTGAGTTTCTAATTAACCATGGGGCATTCGAGATGGTCTTAAGTATACGGTTTCGCACCCTCTGTATGATGTTTAAATTTGAAATAATTTATGTTGAAATAATTTTACATGCGCATAGAAATTACTGTACAAAATTCCACGTAGCACTTGATGTTGTTCACAATGCAAAAGACAATTGTCTTAGATATGAGAACAATAGCGAGTGTTAACTAGTACAATTAAATTAATTAACGCAAGACTAATTAATGTCATCTTGGCTTTAGTTGCTAACGTTTCTGTTCGCAGGTGCAACTGAGATTATATTATGACATGAGATTGATGTATGCATTTGTAACATGAAATTTTACGAATAGAAAAATACACTTAGATATGTTAAAATCAATAGTTTTAACGTTGTTTTGTTGACGGTTATCCAGAATAGGTAAGTAGAGATTACAGATTCTACATTTTTGGCATTATTGTAATCGATTGACGATGTCAAGACGATGACCCTTAACAAATTATTGGTTTTCATATTTAAGTAACACTTATTATCTGCTGTAGACAGGTAGACTTTAGACTTAGACTTTACTACATTCACAGTTGTTAAAGCAACCATTAGTCTACATAATTAGTGAGAGAATTATACTCTAAAATAATGTTTAAGGGATCATTAAATGCCGTAATTAATCTTGAAAATTTTGAGTGAAATCTTAACATAAGTTGTTTAACTTGATTTAGTGTAGCGTGTTTATTATATACTGGGGCGTAATCTTAGCTCTGCGTTTCTAGGAAACTCAGGTAAGCAAAATAATTTGCTTCATCAAACACAACTTCATAATTAAGATGTCTTGCACGTAGCTAGTTTACCGTATTAGTTGATTGGATTCGTTTTAATTAGATTTTGAATAACAATTGATCATCAGCCTTTATCTACCGACTAGCTGTTCGCGTGCGGATTCATCCGCGTGAAATTATAAAAAACTTTATTTTATTGTTTACATTTGTCAAATTATCAATAGGAAATGTCAAAATGACATGACAAACCTTAGCAATCTTTTTTTCTTGATGTTGGCAGCAACTTATGGTCTCTTTCCCACATTAGGGTTTTTATCCAAAATATCTACCCCCTAAGTTTAATGGCGTGAAAATATATAGCCTAAAGCATGACGTAAGTGTAGGGATTTTTATTAAAAAACAAATTATTCAAAAATATGCTGTAATTGCTGAGATCTTAGGCAACAAAGAAGTGTGTGTTTACGCTTTATTATAATGGTATAGATAGATAGAATGTTGGACATAGTCCTTTCCCAATACCTACAACAGAATGCGGTCCTCAGCCTTCCGCATACAACGACTTCCCGCCGCATTAAGTCATCGTTCCTGGATGGAGGACGCCCGCTCTTGGTAACATGTAATTAACGCGCTTAAATAAGCGAAAAAAAAATCTTCAATTGTTTTATACGCGTTAATAATGACAATGCTTCATTATCGCATTGTTAATTAGACAATCGCATCTACCTCATTCATACTTCACATTAAGACTGAAACTTTCATCCGTGATGAAAAAAAACTTCTCAGTAATAACTCACTGAAGTATAGATAAATACAGTGTTAAACTCTACGTAACGTCCCTCGATTTAACGACAAACTCCCTAAAGCGTCGAAATCAATTAGCTTTGGTTGGTAAAACATTCTACATAGCATTACATCAACTCTTCATAACGACCACAATTGTAACAAAAAGTACCTTTTAAGTTGCTAAAATTAGTAAAAACTGCGCAGCGGTGTACGTTCTTTTGTGCTTTATCGACAAGATGGCTCAATATTGCAAGATATGAATAAAATAATTAAAAAAGTACAAAACAATTACTGGTGCAGCAAAAGACGTCAGGCAAAAATAACAGACTATACACAAAAGCGTTCAAATAAGATTATTTTTTATATACGTAACTACTAGATAACAATTATCACTATTTAGAAATAAACTTTTCTTTTTCTAATTCTGATTTTTCTTATCTCCATTTAACGACAACTCTCTATAACGCCATAAAATGGACAGTCCCTTCAATATCGTTATATAGAGTTTACACTGTATAAGTAAATAAATTAATGAGAGGGCTGAGTATTGGGCATCAGTTGGTAGGAATAGGAAACCAATCGAATAGTATAAACAGCCACGTCTACAGTTTACTTTCCAAGTAATACAACTTCATTACGTTTAACGAATCGAAAAGTATATAAATATCAATAAAGGAAAGCAATTTCGACGTAACAGTTAATTTAGAGAAGCCCACGATTTAGTGTATTTCCTTTATTTCGATTTGCCTCTTTGTTACGTTTTTACAACACGTAGCGTCTACTTAATTTTTCTTTTATTTCTGTAACCCTTTTAAACGTAGTAGCGTGATGAAATAGTCAACAATATTTACCAATTTCGAATAACCGCAAAAAAGTTATGCACTTTTAATAATAAATTGCAAAAAAGGTATCTGAGTAATCGTTTGAACTTAACAAAGGAATGTATTTAAAATATTGACATTAAAACAAAAAAAAAGGTTCTTAATGAGGACAAATTGTTAAAGAAATGAATATTATTATTTCAATACTTAATTGGGTACTCGTTTGAGCCAATTCGGTTCTTTTTCCTCCTAATTGACCTCGTCAGATTTGTTGCTAGCTTAAATGTTAATGGAAATAATATGAAGTTGTTTTCATCAATTTAGAATCAAAAGAATATTTTAACGAGCGCTTTTACCTTTGATAAAGCTCCAAGCCAATTTATTACAGTTACTTAGTTATAGTATTATACTAATCATACTTCATACTAATATTATAAATGCGAAAGTTTAGATGGATGGATGGATGGATGGATGGATGGATGGATGGATGGATGGATGGATGTTTGTTAGAGTTTGTAGCCTAAACGGCTGAACGGATTTCGATGAAATTTGGTATAGACATAGAGGATAGTCTGGAAGAATACATAGGCTACTCACTTTTGTTTTTTTTTAATTCCACACGGACGAAGTCGCGGGCGAAAGCTAGTGAAATATAAAAACGAAAACAAGAAAATTTACGTAGCATGTTCGTTAATTGTTATTAATCTACAATTTGACAGTAGGAATTATAATATTGAAAAGACATATAAGCAGTGGTTTCTTTTATTTATTTTTTACAATAAAACATTTTTTATAAAAAGAGAAATCAAAGCATGAAATACTTTAATTAATGAAGAGCAGAATTATATCAGTTGCATACAAATTAAAAACATCTATAATTAGCTATTGCTCGTGACTTCGTCCACGTGGAATTAAAAAGAAATAGTAAAAAATATAGCCTATGTTACTAAAGAGTCGCGTAGCTTCTTAATGGTGCAAGAATTTTTTAAATCGGCTCAGTATTTTGAGTTTTTTTTATTTCAATACATACAAAAATACAAATTTTTCCTCTTAATAATATTAGTATAGATTTGTACAAAATGGCCTACTGAAACCACACGTGGCCACCACATATAGGATTAGAGGAAACAAACAGAGCTTTTGTTAAATGCTTCCACTAATTGCGAATGCCGCAATCAGCAGGAATTTATTTTAATTTGAAGTACATAATGGTAAAGCAATTATAACACAGGTATTAAGTTTTAAGTTACTATTCAACTTAAAATATAATGTACACTAATATCTATACTACTATAATAAAGCATAAACACACACTTCTTTGTTGCCTAAGATGTCAGCAATCACAGCATATTTTTGAATAGTTCTTCTTTTAATAAAAAGCCCTACACTTACGTCACGCTTTAGGCTATATATTTTTACGCTATTAAACTTAGGGGGTAAATATTTTGGATAAAAATCCTAATGTGGGAAAGAGACCATAAGTTGCTGCCAACATCAAGGCAGCAATTGTCATTTGTGCATTTGAATTTTGACATTTCATGCGGATGAAGCCGCACTGGAACAGCTAGTTGTAAAGATAAATGTATGTAATGAATAAACCCATAAACTTAGCCGGAATAAAAAAATATTTTACAATTTGAAAACCATATTATCACTGAGTGACATAGACTACACTTATTGCTTGATGTTCTTTAATGACGCGCGGTAGAAGTCGCGGGCAAATGCGTGTTTATAAGTCATTTTTAATAGTATCTGTACATCATTATCTAATTGAATCAATGAATTAGATATAGTCATTTGTTAAGATCTTAATATAACTTAGACTAATTTATGTACGCAAGCCACTGAAGCGCTAGTGCTAAACCACTAAGGTTTATTTAGCGTTTATTATATAACATTACTTTTACGTTGATTTTGTATACCTAATTAAAAGATATTTAAAAAAACTGTAAAAGAATATTTTTAAATGTACTGAAAAATCTCAAAATTTTTGAGTTACGACTTTGCGCATAGGAGCCATTAGAACAATCGAAATTAGATCCCTGTAGAATTATTATCGTAATTATAATTAAATATCTTTCCTAGTCATTGGATACTGTGAAGGAGCACAAATTTAAACTACGGTTAAGTGGCTTTAAATTTTGACTCGAATATAATAATTTGTAATAAAACTCTTCGGGTTTCATAAATACAGGGAGGTCTAACAAAAGCTTTGGGTCTTAATTAAATAGGGCGCGGGAATGGCGCCTCCAACCAATACAATACTATTTAATTGTCAGACAATTTCTTACACCGTAATTATAATAAACTTCGAGTGAGATTTAATTAAATTTGTGTTAAGGGAAAATTGTTACGTATTTTACGACAAAATGCTGAACTCTAGATTAATATTTTCTGGGATGTGTAATACCCTTTTTTTAGATAAATTACTGTGACTGTAATTACTGTACTATAATAGGATATCATTATTTTAAGTTTGCCAAAACTTTATTTCCTTAACAATATGAGCAGAGCGTCTATCACGATTTTTTTCGTGACAGTTGCGAGAAAGGATTCGTAATGATATCGACAAATTCCATTGATATATTTTGGTGTACTTTATGACCGATAGAGGCGCTGCACAAATCTAATCCAATTGTTGATTACGTTACGAAAAATTTTACACGAATATTCGCGATAAGCTCTCAGTTCTCACAGCTGTAGGTATGTACGTACCTACTTACTGTTTATTTTTTTTTTAAATAGTTTCGGTAAGATGTTTTCATGTTGGTTACCATTGAAACAGATTTATATATTATGCCCTATAAATACAGCATTAAGCTCTAAGCTGTAATTTTAACGCTGAATATTGAGACAACAAACAGCGCTTGGTTATATATTGCTTTGCTAATTGCACAAACCACATTCGCATGTTAACTCAGCGCAGCCATATTATTTCGCAAACACAAACATTGTGATAAACGAATATATAACAAAACACATTTAAACGAAATTAAGTTGGAGAAGATTTTCTGAGAAGAATGTGAAAAAAAATATTCGAACTGGTAAACGTAGGGAAGAACGGAGATTTAAGTTTGAAGAAAATAAATCTTTAAACAATTGAGTGAGAGTAACCGTACATTATAATTTTAACATTTGAAATTAAATAGATTTTCCTCAAGCACACACATGTTGACATATTTGATAAAATAAAATATTATTATGAGGAAAATGAGAGCATCCGTTTGTCACGTATGATTGAGACAAAGAAAACATTTGTGAGAGCTCTGGCGCCGGGAGCGGCTGAGCAAATCCGCGAAGCCTCGAGCTCGGGGTTGACGCAAACATACCGACATATCAACGTTCATTGTGTCAATATATGAATACATAGCAGTATTAAGCTACGAAATATTTAATAAAACAATCATTTTTGTTAGCAACAAAATTATTTTCGTTCTTAAAATGTTTCTTATCTTCGTCATTTCCGGCCATCTCTAGTAATGAAGTAACCATTGTGAAATAGAGATACTGTCATTTTTTCCTCCCTTGTCTTCTTTACCTGGTCAATTTCTTTCACAAGACTGCAATGGGTACAATAGTAAAGTAAAATTATTAGAGCGGCCGCACACCTTTGACTAAACTATTGCACCACTGTTATGAGATTGTCTATTGTTTCGCAGTCATTTCAACTAGTTGCACGACTAAAAATCGAGTAGTGTACGCACGTCAATATAAGCTCATAGCAATCAAAGCGAGACTAAACAGTTGTGCGATAGTTTCGTTCCAGATGTGCGCACGCTCTTATAAATGATTATTCTTCACTATCTATTGATAAAAGAAGTATGTTTTAATTATCGGAAGTATACTTTAAACTGCATTATTTATTTCTCAGTTCCCAGGTAGAATATAACAGTGATTGGTTAATATTATTAAAATAGAATCGATTGCTCGCATCAGTCGTGTGGGTTATAATTAGTAGGAACGGTAAGCGTGAAAGCTCCTCTATGAATAAACACGTAGCCAGCCGTCTGTTCTCACAGTAAAGTCACCTGTCCCTTCACGCGTCGTGATAAGAATTACCTACTAATGTCGACTACATCATGACAGTGCCCTGATGGTTACTTTATAAAATTCAAAGTGTAAAATTATTTTATAGATTTGACAGATATCTTGGAAACCAGCAGATTCGAGGGACGGAATTTCACAATGAAGGATTTTTTGTCAATCATGACCCACGCAAGTAGATAAAAATTAGTACCTAGGTAATCATTATCATTCGAACCAGTCTAATAGGGCTGGCGAGAGATAGACTTCTAGCCGTAAAATTGAAGCCAAAAAATTGAGGTTCAAAAAACTTTTTGTGCCAACCCTATGTGACATAAAGCCAGGAAGGTGATTAGTTTAAACCTAAAAGGAAATAACTAATTTATTCCACATAATGAGAATATTCACCAAAAATTTTCAAAATCTGTTTTCAAGTCTAGATTAAATGCAAACACATATGTTACAAAAGTTTTTATTCCTTATGATTTCATCATAATCCGTATAATACGATCGTAAAAGCTTATATAAATATATTACGAGCCAACGTTTTAACACCCTGCGTACTTTCCTTGTGAAATGCACACGTATTAACTGAAAACGGAGCAATAATTATAAGAATTAATAATTACCGTACGCGACCCGTGTGCTATATTCATGCTCGGACAATAAACTGCATTTGTAGCTTTTATATTTCACAAAGAATAAATAAAAATAAAATGGATACATAATAATTTGTTGGTAGAAATATAGCTTATGACTTGGTATATACAAGTTTTAATAAGACAATCCATCGAATAAGACATTCCTTACTTACTAATGAAAATAAGAAAGTCCCTTCCTTAAGAAAAACCATTGTTTTCTTACGCATTTTAAATAATCGCATTAAAAATCATCAATCTGGAGGTGCTTAGTAAAGAAACACAAGCAAAAATTATCATTACAAATAATTCTTGAAAACGGAAATGGTATAAATTTCGAATTATATTTAGATTTAATTAAAAGCTGTCAAATCCGACCCAAAAATTATAACTCGTAATAAAAGTCATAAATGTGTAATAAAACTCTTCGGGTTCCGTAAATACAGGAGGTCCAACAAAAGCGCTTGAGGCTTAATTAAATACAACGCCCGAACAATTTTATCAGCTAATACAATGTTATTAAATTGTTCGACGAGTTTAAACGAGATTATTTATGATTTAAACCAATACAGAGGAGGTTTTATTGTTTCCATGCTTAATGCGATGCCATAAATTATTTCATTTAATTTAATTTTTGGCTCGTGTCAGTGTTTTCGACAGATACGAAGTAATGCACCGACCTTGTTTTGTATTGGGCATAATTTACAATTAGGTTCCACTTTTAACATTAAATTGAAAAATATTTAACTATATTTCTTGTTAATAGTATTAGGAGAAAACTGCTTCCTTTCTTTTTTTCTTAATTCTTACTATAATCGATCAAAAGATCTAATTGCAAAAAATATTTATTAGTTTGTTATGTATTGACAATAAGTATGACTTTAATATTTACTTTCTACATGTTCATTGTTAGCTAAATGAAGTCAATTCAAATTATTATTAATGTATAGAAGACATAGAACAAGAAGCGTCGAACGTAACTTGTGCATTCCGAACCTCAGGGGAAATTTTGTCAGGTTTATTGTGAGCTTATTAATTCACAGACATCACCGGTATTGCAGCTATCAAAATATAATAAGCCGCGGTGAAATAGCACAATGTACATAGCCTTTTCTGTTACATACTTCATGGAGAATTTGTTTTCATAGGTACGTTTTCTTTTGTTTTGAAGACTTGTGTAGCCAGTACATAAAAACAATTGCTAACGCATTTTTACACGATGCCAGTCTTTCGACTTTGACCTATGCTTGTATTGATTGACCAAGAGATGTCCTTGGCTCCTTAAATTTAGTATTGACATTAAGTTAAGGAATCAAGATAATTCAGTTATTGTAGTGCAGTAAAGAATTTCATCATTTTCCCGGCCTTATCTTAATTTTTCAGCCGGCCTCTTTCCAATAAAGATTCATCGTTTTCTATTTCTAATTTTTTTTTATTAATTAATTTAAATTTACAGACATTTTTTTACAAAAATAAATAGGAGTTTCCTAACAGATTTCTATTAACTACTACTACTATTAACTCTACTAACTGTAGTTAATTCAAATTTTTCGTTTATACTTAACAATAACGAAACTAACTTACTCTAGATTCATAAGTACGATTACTTAGTTTGTAAAAGAATCTTGTATAACATAAAGACGTTCAAGTTATGAGGTAGTGAGGAGGTACGAGTCAATAGCACCTCGTTATAACTTGTCCTCTCACGTTGTGTTGCAACTTTCCAGACGAAGCTCATAAAACAAATAATTATGTTATACCTTTAATGTGAAAAGAGCTTTCACGTTATATGAAATGTTAATTTTAAGTTTTCTGAAAAGTCACCTATAAGTTAATACAGTAGTAACTTATCGCTCATCTCTTAAGATAATAATGAAATTAAAAACGACCCAAGTAAACTTTTGACCAAGTTAATCATTTATTCATCATTTGTTATATTATAACTAAGATAAAAATGCGAAAGTTTAGATAGATGGATGTTTGCTAGTATATTTAGCCTAAACTGCTTTACGGATCTCAAAGAAATTTGGCATTTAGATAGAGAATAGTCTCAAAGAACACATAGACTACTTAGTTTTGTATTTTAAAATTCCACACGGACCGGGACGTGGGCGAAAGATAATCATTTATATATTTTAAAAGTCTGGAGACCCAGAATTAACTCCACGTGTAATATATAATATAAACACGTGTAAATTGAAAAGCTTGATGGTTCAGTTTTCTTCGTTAAAAGGAAATTAATTAAAGTAGAAATTTTAAATTGATATGAACCGAAATCTTATAAAATTTGGTCTTTGATATTTTAACTTATAAAACAGTTCGGGTATCATAAACGGGAGTACAACAAAAGGCTTCAGCTTAATTAAATAGAGCGCCTGAATAATTTTACTCGGCAATACAATTAAATTGTTCAAAAACTTGTAATATAGGTGAAGATGTGATTTTATGAACCATTTTTTCTTCATTCATACTTTATGGACTAGACTATAAAAATGAAGTGACTGTAATACAATAACCATCTCCTATATTAGTTTGTTTTCAGAATTTCATCCTTAGTATGGAATAAACTGTACATGAATCCTTTTATCGTATTAAAAGCTTTTAACATATATCGTAGCACTAAATGTGGAAATAAATGTCCGAATGTAACACATGTTAGTTGTATGTTGTTTAGTGGCTATCAGAAATTTAGTAAAGCGAGTCATCACTTGCCTGGTCTATCTCCGGTTCTGCACTGACATTTCCGCTCCGGTTCACTTCGGTCGCTGCCTATCAGCTGATGGACGCGTACAAACTTCTACACATTACTCTCAAATGCTCCCTTAATACTCACACTGGTGCCATCTGTTATCAAAGAATGGATTAAAAAATAAGTGACTCGAGTCATCGCTTCACTGCGCTTTTTGACGCCATCTAGCGAACAATACGTATCATTAATTTTTGTGCCATAACTAAAATTTTTCTTAATATTAATTTTCTAATTACCTACCTGTAAAGTGTATTCTGTAAAGGCAATACCAAGAACAGCTCTAAAATTATACAGTAAAATTTCTTTGAAGTTAACACTTCAAAGTATTTATATTTTTAGTTAGAAAACTGTAATTTTGATTATACCAGGCGACACCTCTCGTTACATCACAAGTTTCATGTTTCAAACATTAAGATTAACAAGTTGACAGCGCTACAACTTTCAAGTCAATAGTGTCTCGTTAAAACTTGCCTTCTACGATGTGTCCGAACTTCCCAGACGACAGAAACAAACAACAAAAAATGTATTGTTTGAAACAGAAGCTTTTTTAACGATAGATACTATAAATATTTAATTGAAAACTTATCTTATTGCTCATAGATATTTTTGCAGTAGTAGAAAGTTTATTTTCTTCATCTTATTTTAACGTCTTCTTATAAGAAGATTACAATATCTAGTAAACCTTCGGTATTAAAGAAATTACCTATATAATAATTGAAACAAAAATTGCCTCAAGTGTGTACTAGAATTTCACTTAAGGATTCCTCTATTAAGTACCAAGATTATACGTATAGTATAGCAGCCAAATGTTCGATATATTAACGATCGTAACCTTTTTAAACGTTATCAAACTTTTCATTCTGTTTGATTAGGTTGTACACAGATTTAGGCAAAGCCGCGCCGGTGGCGCCCCCGCTCGCTTAATGGTCTGATGTCACTTCAACTTCCTCCATTTTGTTATTGTTAAACATTTTTCAAGCTGATCCCATTTGTTCCTGCTCGGAAAATCCTTCCGTACGGTTAATCTGTTTATTCTGCACAATATACTTTGTTGCTAAGCTAAATTTTACGGACGTTAAATGTTCCCTAAAGAGAATTTTGTTTATTGGCTCTTTTTACCGTTTCACCTTTAAGTGTTTTTACGTTTTTTCACCTGAACGAATGACCAATGGTGCTAAATAATTTTAGATTTAGTACGTGAGTATCTAAAAGGAGACGCAACATAGAAAGGGCTTTATATATAAAAAAAGAGAATAAATAGAAATTTAAAAATTGACTCATAGTTAGCTAGATATTCGCAATATCAATATAAAAGCTAATTAAAACTAAATCAATGTCTATTTGATATCTTAATATTACACAAGTCTTGTTCACTCGTAACTCTTACAACAAAATGGTTTTATTTTATTGTTCTTGTTCTTGTACTAATCTGACACAGAACAAATGTTAACACAAACGCGCAAAACATTGTACAAAGGACGCTTCACTTAAATTCAGGATTTTATCTTCAAAGCAAACGGTACGGTATTAACCACCTGTATAAATGTTGGCAATATTAAATAATGTCTAAACAAAAACAACAGTACAATAAAAGTGAAACCCCTAATCTCTGTCAATAAAAAAGATAATGACTGCCTTCATCCACAAAGGAAGTCTTTTATGTCCTAAATATATTTATAAACGTTCAAGAGAACGTCGTCAATTTTAATACTGTCGTTATTTAAACTGATTGTAAACAGATGAAAGAATGCGTAGGGGCTAAAGCTTCCTTGTGGGGATTCATCGAACGTGTTATATCGCATCTCAGAATCAAAGGGGGCTCGGAATACTCATTATAACACAAAAATAACCAAAATTTCATCCATTGAAATATTGGATCCATCCATCCCAATGGATCATTTCTATAACACTGTTATTATGAATGCCTAATGCTGGGTTTCTGAAGTTGCCTTATTTTGTAATTAACTGACGATTCATTAGCGTTCGGTTGATCTATGTTTCAACGGAGTAAACTCAAGTTTGGTACTTCAGAAACGCATTTCATAAATTTATCGAAACAAAAAACTAACGAATGGTTAAACGTAGCTGGGAAACCGACCATCATTGAGATAATTCAAACAGTTTTATTCTATTACATGTGTAAAAGTTTAAAGAGGGTGATCCTAGCTGGGACAGCTATAAGCAGTAAATCAAAACTTTCACGTTACGGATACGGTCGTCGGCCAGTTCGAGTGAATACGTTTCGGGTCGGGCCCGCCTTCCCAATTGTCCGTGCAGAATAATGTTGAGTTAATTATATGTTTTGAACCACATATACGAATATAATAGTATTATAGTATTACATAGCATAAGCAAGTTGATGTAAAACCAGAAAGTTATTATTGAAAATACCTTTAGGTCTTTTTCTACACAGCAAATGTGCAGATAATGTAGATGGAACAACATAGAAAAATTACTGCACATTTTGAAAGGTTTTTAAAAGCCTTATTTAAGGTTTCTGAAGTTTCTACTTATTTTATTAATACCTTGCGATTCATTAGTGTCAGGTTGACCTATGACTATGACCTATCAACGGAGTAAACTCAAATTACGTAGTTCAGAAACGCATTTCATGAATTTATCGAAACAAAAACACTAACCGGCTATTAATGAAATAAAACTTCGATAACATTACAATATAACCATTTATATTAATTGTAACTATTGTTATTTTACCATTTATAATGTAAAAGCAATCGGGCGCTGTCGCTGACGGGCTACGTCTATTAATAACGTCACACGCAATGAGCCCGCGTCAATTAATAGGGGTGTCAAAGACGTCATTCGTCATTCCTGATGCCTCATTAGAGGACGATTTGTTTAGATAAATATATAAATAACATTAAAATTAAATTACACATATTGTTTAGTACCTTTATTAAAAGCTGCTGTATTTATCATGTTAAAGCGGATTGTCTAAGTGTAACCTACTTATAGAAAAATAAAATCGAATCGATTTTAGAGGAAGTTTGGAAGTATTCGTCATCAGGGAAGGAATGTACATATAATATGGTATACTAGCATTAGCCCGCGACTCTGTCCGCGAGGAATTAAAAAAAAAAAGTCAGTAGCTTATGTATTATTCCAGAGTATCCTCTACGTCTTGCTAAATTTCATCGAGATCTCTTCAGCCGTTTAGGCTACAAACTTTTACTAACATCCATCCATCCATCTAAACTTTCGCATTTATAATATTCGTAAGATGGAAGAGCACTACACACTGTGCTAACTCTCTGTTGGGACAAAGGTAAGTTGATGATGACGCCTGAATGACGTAATCCCTGTCTTTAAAAAGAACATTAAAATTTTAATGAAATTCTCACCGCAGCGAATTTTCACGGTAACAATGTGTCGAGTTCAAAGATTTGAAGATAAGTTGCATCACAAAAGCGAAACAGTTGTACTTCTTTGTTATTCCCTTTTCCGAGCTGAAACCCTATTTGTTATTTACTTGGAGATTTGCTTCTTGAAGATATTTTGGATTCGGTGTAAAATATCCATTCTTTAGTCTGCAAAAGTTGAAAATAGATTTGCACCCGGCAGACGAGGAAGTTTTCTTTCGTACCTACTTAAGCTGTATTCTTTTGTTTTTATAGTTTAAATTTATCTGCAGTTCGAGTTGAATACGTTGCCTGTTTTATTATAGGCTATTCACAGGGTGTTATAACATCTTGCTAATACTCGAAAGTTTAGATTAGTTCTTAGATTTAGGTTAGTTAGGCTCAATAGATCTCGAAGAAGTTTTGTACAGATGTCTGATATACATCTATGCAAAACTTCTGGAAGAACACAGACGCTACTTACTAAGTTTCTTCTTTATATCCGCGAGGACAAATTCGCGGGTAAAAGCTGGTGTTTTAATATCTCTTTAATAAAATCGTGAAACTGATAGAAAAATAGAGATGAATAAAACTGTTGCGTGTCACCGACATTCAAGTTACCGTATGTTGTGATTGATGGACGCCATATTAAATAAATCGGTGGATATTACGTTTCAAATATATTATATTTTTATCTCTCATACAGGGAATGATTGATGGATTCCTATTTCATATAAACAAACGTTAATTCAGGTTTTAGATAACAAGGTATACGGTAAATGTTAGCAAATTAATTAACACTAAGTCTAAAATATTATTTAGATATGAAAATAAATTGTACAGCTTAAGAAGTCAATTAATTTTAACAGTAATATTATAATTATATTTCTGGGAAACATTTCCATCAGTCAGCGTTAACTTACATAAGTGAATATATTGAATTCCTATTCATCTCTTAATTGAATTAAATAAATGTAACTACATATATTTATAATAGTATTGAGTGTTTGAAAGCAAAGAAACGTTCGTGTAATGACAAACTTTTGATTTGTAAGGTCGCTCGTCCCGCAGTCAAGTCAGAAAACAAAGAAATATTTCACTCGTGTAATGGATTGAAGTGAGCTTCAAACTTTTCACATTCAGCAAGTTTTCGAACAAATTTATCTCTAGAGGAGCGAGCGCAAATACATCAAACTTGAAGCAATTTCAGACACTTGTTTCCCCAAAACGTTCATAAGTCGCTTAAATTAACAAGATTTAGTTTCGTTCAATTGTTTCATTGCTGGAAACTCTAATTCAGGACACACACGTTAGATTTCCATGACGGTTATAACTAACCTTGTAGATTAGACAGCCAGAATCATATTTCACAGTGCGCTAACTAGTTTTGTCATACACACTAGAGTGTTCGTATAAGTGCATGTTTTTTTATTTTTATTTTTAATATCAACTTCTACAGACTCTTGGTCCGTACTCTTTTTTGCACAGTTTGTTTTACTTTTCTTTTTCTTTTTTTTTTTCTTTTTTATAATGTACATTTTTTCATAAATATAATTATACTGCTACAAAACAGAATTTTTACTTATACTAGCACTACAGTTGTCGGTGGCAACGGATGTATCGTTGTTCGGAGTCTATGACATAAGTGCATGGTTAAAACCCTCAAACAACGTCTATGACTTTAACCACACACTTAACAACAAATTGGTAGAACTTTCGTTCACACGGTTTGTATTACAAGTCTAAGATAGCGTTAACTATTGAAGTATTCGTTGGTTTACGATATCGTTTAAGATCGTTCACTCCTATATTACGTGCCAAAGGAAGGGTTGACTGCAGTAAAACTTTCAAGACAATAAAGTTGGCTCAAGAAATGAAGTTGAGATAGTTGATCCCGAGGTGTCGCGGTTGCGCGTTGTTTTAATGGCGAAGTTTTGATATACCGTCTTACTTCGAACTAGAGTCATGGCTTCTCTAATGCATTTAATTTACTTGATTAGAAGTGTAAAGGAAGTTTTCAATATAAATTTTGGTTAACGTTAAGAGCCTGTCCCACCAAATTGTAAATTGTCTGATAACAATCCAACGTGTAAAATATGTGATGAAAATATCGGATTTTGTTACCTTATCTGACAGTGACGTCATTTTTAAGCTTTCTGAGCCCTTATCAGCCAGTGGTGGGACAGGCCCTAAATGTGCTTATCTTCGTCAACAGACGATTAACAAATCCATCATTAATATAATTATAAATTCGGATTGCGAGATGATATCATCAAAGGGGAGTGATGATGGAAATATCAAATGATATTTAGATTGATTTGAAAGACGAAAACGTTTTGTGTCGACCCACTATAGATTGGAATAAAGATTATGCATTTACATACGAGTATATGAAAATAAAATCCAAACAACGTTTTATAACCATTCTATGCTCAGTCTACGTCAAAATAAATGCAAGTCTTATTATTAAAACAATTCTCAGATTTCTATTATTAATATCAATAAATTGGTTATTCTCAAATACGACATTTTTATTACTTTCATTCTATTCTTGAAATGTATAGTATTCGTGAGTTGGTATTCTATTTGCCAACTCCGAGCAATAGAAAAGTTCCGCGGCTCGCAAAGTCTATTGTTGACCTGAAAACCTAAAACAGATCATGTAGGAGTTTTATATAACTGGAACAAAATATCGAAACATATAAAACATGTAGAACCAACAATATACCTTTTATTTTTATACCATACTATCTGTTCCCTTGCGGATTCATCCGTATAAAATTATGAAAATTTATTTTATTGTTTACATGTGTCAAGTTATTAATAGCAAATGTCAAAATGACGTGACATGACAAACCTTAGCAATCTCTCTTTCTTGATGTTGGCAGCAACTTATGGTCTCTTTCCCACATTAGGGTTTTTATCCAAAATATTAAACCCCTAAGTTTAATGGCGTGAAAATATATAGCCTAAAGCCTGACGTAAGTGTAGGGCTGTTTATTAAAATAAGAATTATTCAAAAATATGCTGTAATTGCTGACATCTTAGGCAACAAAGAAGTGTGTGTTTACGCTTTATTATAATATAATATAATAATATTATATTATATAATAGTATTGAGTGTTTGAAAGCAAAGAAACGTTCGTGTAATGACAAACTTTTGATTTGTAAGGTCGCTCGTCTCGCAGTCAAGTCAGAAAACAAAGAAATATTTCACTCGTGTAATGGATTGAAGTGAGCTTCAAACTTTTCACATTCAGCAAGTTTTCGAACAAATTTATCTCTAGAGGAGCGAGCGCAAATACATCAAACTTGAAGCAATTTCAGACACTTGTTTCCCCAAAACGTTCATAAGTCGCTTAAATTAACAAGATTTAGTTTCGTTCAATTGTTTCATTGCTGGAAACTCTAATTCAGGACACACACGTTAGATTTCCATGACGGTTATAACTAACCTTGTAGGTTAGACAGCCAGAATCAAATTTCACAGTGCGCTAACTAGTTTTGTCATACACACTAGAGTGTTCGTATAAGTGCATGTTTTTTATTTTATTGTTTACATGTGTCAAGTTATCAATAGCAAATGTCAAAATGACGTGACATGACAAACCTTAGCAATCTCTCTTTCTTGATGTTGGCAGCAACTTATGGTCTCTTTCCCACATTAGGGTTTTTATCCAAAATATTAAACCCCTAAGTTTAATGGCGTGAAAATATATAGCCTAAAGCCTGACGTAAGTGTAGGGCTGTTTATTAAAATAAGAATTATTCAAAAATATGCTGTAATTGCTGACATCTTAGGCAACAAAGAAGTGTGTGTTTACGCTTTATTATAATACTAGCTGTTGCTCGCGACTTCGCCCGCGTGAAATTTAAAAATAATAAAAAAATATAGTCTATGTTACTTACAGATAAATTACCTTTCTAATGGTGAAAGAATTTTTAAAATCGGCACAGTAGTTTTTGAGTTATTTCAATACATATAAAAATACAAATCTTTCCTCTTTATAATATTACTAAGGTTAGTGAACTCTATTTATATTATTAGCAAACATGTGTTACGAATAAATCTAGATATGCAGTGGCTAAGTCTGATGCAAGCAAATTGCGCCCGGTCTCTAAATTACGACCAGTATAAATTGACTTCTGTCGGTACGAACGTATTCTCCCTCGATACCAAAGTGTCAATGATCTTTGGGAGAGCGACGGGTCAGTGGTAAATTGGTCAGACTCTGATTTATCGACTCTCTGGATCAACTTCTGTGAGAAATAAAACTACGATATTAACTAGAGTAAGGAATACCTTTAATATTTTCTCGTCATTTTATAACATTCGCATTCAGATGTCTTAAACCTTTTACATGACATATTTAATAATAATCGTACATATGTACTCTTTATGGTTTTTCGTTATTTTTCTTTTTTTTGTATGTTTGTTTGTATTTATATGGTTTTGGTATTTTGTATAATATGGGACTAATATGTTCAAATGCCCCAAGGACCCTATCTATACTTAATATTATAAAGAGGAAAACTTTGTTTGTTTGATTGTAATGGATAGGCTCAAAAACTACTGGGCCGATTTTAAAAATTGTTTAACCGTTAGAAAAGTTACTTATCTGTAAGCAACATAGGCTATATTCCTTCATTATAATTATTATTAAATTTCACGCGGACGGAGTCGCGGGCAAAAGCTAGTAAAAATGTAGAGAAAAAAAATCTATGATTAAATACTGAACGATATACTATGAAACAAAATTTATATTGACGTACAGTTTCCTTTTAACTATACTGAATTATTAAAATGTTTTATTTTTAAAAACTAAAACAAAATGAAGTAAAAACCCCGACTCAACATACAGTAACGTTTTTCGGTCGTCCACAGCGATGTCCAATCAATCACGGATAGCCCAGTTTTTACGTACCTATTATTCCCGAAGGACAGGATTTGCAGGTGATGTCCCTAGATGGACTGTATCCAAAAAAACACCCAATCCGTCCGATATATAGATCCAGTTTTACGTTTTGTTGCCACGCCTGTATTCAACCACACGGCACTTCCTATTTTGTACAATTCGCTCCCATGTTTTCTAATCAATTCGAAGAAATCCTTGATTTGGCTTAGTTTATTCAAAATATTAATAAGCGAAACAAAGTTCTATTTGGGTAAAAGATGCAAAAATTATTTAATTCCGATCCGATATAATTAGCGACGACAAATTATTTCAAGCGTAAACCATTAAAAGGTTCTAACAAAGGGGTTCAAAAATCCCTACTGTAATTGCGAAGATGCAAAACGAAACAATTAAAAAAATAACCAAGACATTTCACTCCCGTGGTCAGCCAGACAATGACGTCACCAATTCAAGATGGCGCCGATGAGTGATACTTAGAAAGAATAAAAGATTTTAACGTTTTTATTAGCATTGTACTTTTCTAATACCAAACAAATGTGAAAAGGTTAAATCTAAATGCAACTGTCATTAAAATAATTGCAATTTGTACAAAAATATAATAATACCAATCATAAAGTTTAACTCTGTAATATTTAGTGACATTCCAATTAGAAAACAGAGATTTTTAAAATCGAAAATCTTGCAATTTACAATCATACTTCATACTTAATATTATAAATGCGAAAGTTTAGATGGAGTATGGATGTTTGTTAGAGTTTGTTGCCTAAACTGATGAACGGATTTAGATGAAATTTGCTATAGATGTAGAGGATAGTCTTGAAGAATACATAGGCTGATCACTTGTGTTTTTTTTTGTAATTCCACGCGCACGGAGTCGCGGGCAAAAGCTAGTTTACGTTTTAGTAAAACGTAAATATGTATTAATATTTCAAACAATCTACGAGTGTAGCTAAAAATAATTTCACTTCGTTATTCTCAACACCTTCAATTCATTTAGGCCTCATTACATATTAAGTCCCTCTAAGTCAGCGGACACGAAATGAAAATTCATTTCGCAATACCAACGTTCTAATGATAATTACGGATATTAGAACAAAGGACAGTAAAACATTAATATGCATTTTAAGATTAATAGAGACGAAATGAAATGTATACAAGAAAGTCTTGTATGCATCTGACATGTATACCTAGGCGGGTAACAATGGGCCTGATCTATAAAATAGTTCCTACAATGCAATGGCAGATAGGCTATATGTTTTTATTGTTTTTTTAATTCCACGCGGATGAATTCGCGAACAACAGATTGTCTTAAATAATAATTTTTTCTTCTTTAATAATAATTTCCGCTTTAACATCTTCGCACGAATGGGCCGGCTCGCCCGGTGCAATACCACGACCACACAGAAGACAGGCGTGAAGTGGATATAATTCCGCGTTTCGCCTGATGAGTGTGGTGCCGGAGGCCCAACCCCCCCCCCCACCCTCAGCATGCTAGCAGGAAGTAAAGAGTATTTACCCCAGGGGGGTACCAATATCTCTGATATTGGAGAATCCCCCTCCGCGCGTTTACGCCTAAACTCCCGTTTGGAGTCTGGGGGTGAGCGCGCGGGCCGCCCTGCGTACTCTGGGGTGGGCAACAACCCGCTCGTGGCTGGAGCTCGGGGCAAACGCAATGGACACCTCGCGGCATCCCCTTCCACGCTCGCCGTGGACTTTTGCAACATCAGGGGACTCCATTCTAACTTGGATGCCGTCCACTACCATCTACGGACGGCAAAGCCGGCCTTGCTTTTCCTCACCGAGACGCAGATATCCTCTCCGGCCGACACATCGTACCTCTCCTGCCCCGGCTACAAATTGGAGCATTCCTTTTTGCCCCGGGCCGGGGTGTGCGTGTACGTTAGAGAGGATATCTGCTCTCGTCGCCTCAGCCTTCTTGAAGGTAGGGACCTATCTGTTTTGTGGCTGCGCGTAGATAGCGATGACCATCCGCGAGTTTACGCGTGCCTCTATAGGTCCCATAGCGGTAATGCCGAAATTGACCGACTCATGGAGCAAGTCCAAATACAGATTCCGTTCTGGCACAGATCCCTTCCTTTGATCGGGTGTGGCACAAAGCACTTCTTTCGAAGTTGCCTTCCTACGGGCTGCCCGAGAAACTCTGCGCCTGGATTTCCAGCTTCTTGGAGGGTCGGAGCATCAAGGTCGTTGTCGACGGTGCATGCTCTGACCTGAAACCAATTAATGCTGGGGTCCCACAGGGCTGTGTACTGTCGCCCACCCTGTTTCTTCTGCATATCAATGACATGCTGCGAATACGCAGCATCCATTGTTATGCAGATGATAGCACCGGTGATGCACTGTACACGGCCCGCGCTAATGTTTCTCGGGCCACTGCCGATGAGAACCGGAACAAACTTGTGTCTGAGCTGGAGACCCTTTTGGGTGAAGTCTCGGATTGGGGTCGACAAAATCTTGTCGATTTCAATCCTAAAAAGACACAAGTATGCGCCATTACCGCTAAAAAAGATCCCTTCGTCGTCAATCTCCGGTTTGAGAACACTCTCCTGGTTGCCTCAGCCAGCATCGGTATTCTCGGCGTTGACATATCGAGTGACGTTCAGTTTCGCGGTCATTTGGAAGACAAGGCCAAGCTGGCCTCTAAAAAACTGGGTGTGCTCAATAGGGCGAAGCAGTACTTCCAGCCGGGCCACCGCCTTCAACTTTACAAGGCGCAAGTTCGGCCCCATATGGAGTACTGCTCGCACCTCTGGGCGGGAGCACCCCAATGCCAGCTTCTTCCATTTGACCGCATACAACGGAGAGCGACTCGAATCGTCAACGACCGAGCTCTTATCGATCGGCTAGATCCTCTGGCCTTGCGGTGGGACGTCAGTTCCCTCTGCATTTTTACCGTATTTACCACGGGGAGTGTTCCGAGGAGCTGTTTGGAACGATTCCTGCCGCCGAGTTTCGTCATCGGACGACACGACAGACCGCCAGGTACCATCCTCACCATGTCGATGGCTGGCATTCCACAACCGTGCGGTTTTCGCGGAACTTTCTGCCCCGCACAGCCGCGTTGTGGAACGGTCTGTCCTCGGCGGTATTTCCAAACCAATACGACTTAGGGTCCTTCAAGAAGCGAGCCTACAATTTCCTCAAAGGCCGGCAACGCATCTGTAGTTCCTCTGGTGTTGCGGATGTCCATGGGCGTCGTTAACCACCTCGGTGTTCTCGCCGCTCGTTTGCCCCCTTATCTTATAAAAAAAAAAAAAAAAAATATAGTCAATAAAAGAAAGTCAGATTCTGTCTACCTCAATCGGAACGGGTGCGTTTTATAATTTTTTTTTGTTAATTTTCATATTATCTTTAAGCAAAAGTTTTAATTAAACATAATGAAAATTAACATAAACGTTAATTAACATGTCGTAATGTTTTAATATCGAATAATAAAATGTTTAATGCCGTTGCATCATTAAAAACATGAGTTTTTAATTAAGTGTTCCTGTTGAACCAGTGTCCAATTTTGTTTTATTTTAAGTGTCGTTAAGTGTCAACATTGTAATATTAAACGACAGAAATATATTTACAGCATTTAGTATCCTGGGAAATCCGATAATTTTATTTAATTCCCAACCACGTTGATTTCGACGAACACGTATATTTTTTGGAACTAAAACTTTAGGCATAAAAATTCGTCAAGACAAATAACATAAATCTCAGTATATTTGCTTTTACTAGAACAGCCGGGGTAAATTGCGCGATGCAAAACATATTCCTAAAACTTTGGAGGTAGATAGATGCCTAATAACTTTTAACGTAAAAAACGTTAGATCTCTCCGACAACAAAAACCTTTTATCGGCGCTCATCCAACGCTTTTGATGCGGAAGAAATGGTTCCGAACGGATACGACTAAGTGATTTCGTGAATCGAGTTTGACTGGCGCCGTTCATCCAAATATACTGGAGTTTACGACAAACTACAAACACGACTAACTAATAGGATCCGGTGAACGACGCACGTTCGACTCGAATTCGACTCCCGAAGCCCACCGAGTGTTCCCCTAAGCCCAAATAAAATGTCGTCATCAACCCCCTTTCCTCACCCCTCATACCCCGACATGCGCCCCTACAACGTAGGATGTAGAGTCGGGTGCGCTAATCAAATTACGATTCTAATGCTAAAATAACCAGCAATCATAATTTCTAAACAACAAAATGTTGCTAGGTAAATAACATCTTATTAAAGTGATTTGAAATCAAAAGTAGGGATTAATTGAAAACTTTAACTTTTTACGGCAACATTAAAAGGTTAAAATTATGTTATTGTTTAATTAAAAAGAGAATGCTATTAATCATCGTGTAGAATCTCAACTCGCAAACATGAAGAATATTTTGCCGCCAACCTTTTAAAAAATACAGACGCATGCGCGATCTCGAAACGACCCGCAGTAAAACGACTGGTCACGTGACTCGACGCGGCATTCGCTCGGCGCATCTCGGCAGTTGTCGGTGGACCGCTCCAGCGAGAGTACGTCCGTGCGAGTTACGTCGAAAATCGCATAAATGTCAAATTAAACGATTTCGTCAAAAAAAACATGACATGTGCTCCGCGTCGACGTAAACATGCGTTGTTAAATTGCATTATGTTATTCGGTAGTGCGTATATTTCGTATTAACCCAGTTTAGTGTTTGATTTTTGTGTAGCAAATTTTATAGTAGCCGCTGATGTTAGTGTTTTCGAGGCTCGCTGGAACGTTTGAGATGTTGCGATTTATATCCGTCTGTAGCGTTAGGAATGTATTTTAGTGATGTGGTATTTCTGAGGTTTTTTTGAGTGTTTACACGATGGACCGAGTAGGTGGCGTGTGTCGGTTTGGGGGTGTTGTGTCCGCGGTGAGAAATCGTACGGGACGAAGTAAACGACGTCTTACCGGACCAGGTCAGGCGAATGGAGAAATGCCAGAAGCTCCGAGACGCGGGCTTGGCGCGATCCTCGTGTTGGCCTGCATTCTGGTCTATCACAACAGCCTGTACTGTGGTTTCGTCTTCGATGACATCAGTGCCATAAAAGAGAACAGAGACCTGCGGCCACAGACACCAATATCCAACATTTTCCTGAATGATTTCTGGGGAACTCCTATTCATAAGGTAAAATAAATAATATTTTTTACGCTATGAGCTTGATGTTAGATGACAGTCCTTTCAGATATGCCAAAATAAACTTATAACGAGGGTTCACAAATACAGATTTCTTCATTTTTATTTAGTTACGAAAAGGTAGAACTTATAGTGAACAGTATTCAATTCATACTTTAATTTCAGACTTCAAAATTTATGTAATTTTTTAGGAAAGACTGTAATGCGTGTTTATAATTTTTTTTTTCAAAATAATTTAATTGTTTCATGCGACTCGTTGGCATCCTAATATAAACTTAAACTGAAAAAAACTTAGGCGATTGAATCGAATTATGCGAAATTTTGCATAAATTTTAGAATAATCATAGGGTATATTAAGATGTTTCTTGTTACACTAATTAAAAAGAACTCATTTGACCGAAAGTAAACATAATATCTTACGACCTTTATTGCGTATTTTTTGAATTTACGTAAAAACAAGCTATTTTGTAGATTAATTTTTACCAATTACTCTTATTACGATCGCGCCAGACTATGTAAATAATTTAACAAGTTAACAAATGGCGAATGCCATCTTTCATTAATCCAATGTTTTATTTACTGACGCAAATAGTTTCTGGCAACACGAATTAGAGCTTAAAATATTATAGACACCAAGGGGAGTAGAAACCTCCCTTCAGTGTATTAAGGGTAGACATCTGATACTTCGAATTAGAACTGAAAGTAATCTTATCTTACGAATATTATAAATGCGAAAGTTTAGATGGATAGAATAGATGTGTGTCTGAGTTTGTAGCCTAAACGGCTGAACGGATCTCGATGAATACATAGGATACTCACTTTTGTCTTTTTTAATACCACGCCGACGGAGTCGCGGGCGATAACTAGTATAAAAATATTTTTAATCAATTTTGTTATGTAATGTAGGTTGTTATGGTGAAAATAATGTCTCTAACAAGATGAAGCACGAAATATAAGTAAAACATTATTGAACATTAAGAAATGTAACCGTTCACGTTTTTATTCAGCCAGTATGCTATTCCTCGCGTTATTACCGCTATCAACGAAATAGCTTTCTATAAAAAGCTAAATTTACATAATATTACGTGCATTCATAACTTCGCGTCGCTGCGAGCATAGCTGTTTAGAGACGAAATTTCGCTACGCATTAACTCCGGGATATACAGTAAATCAAACATTTACACGGCTCAGGTAAAACAGGAAATTTATGGTCTTAATCAGGGATGTTTCATAGTACATTATGCGGGTAACCATATAGCTGTTTTAGAGAGCAACGACTTCCAACCAATCTGTCATTGCCAAGGACAGAGACGGTCGTTAAATAACGCTAAGCTACTTCCAATAACCAGTTTTTTTTTGTGTCTGGTAACCGGTTGTTGATTAAACATAATAGAAATAAAATTGAATATGCAATTTTTTAAACCTGATCTGACTTGAGGTCACTTTTTCATAGCGTTTGCAAGACTTTTGTTGTTATGGGCTATACTTTAGATTTGTACTTCTAAAAGTGGTTATTAAAAATATTTGATCGTCTTATAAAATGCGAGGATTTTGATGTTTTTATAAAGTTCGAAGACAGGATTTACAGAGATTTGCATTCCGAACATTTCTCGTCTCGACGGGGAACATTTCCAACTATTAGAATTGTGAAGAGATTTAGCTGCATGGAATGTGGCTGTTATTAAACGTTCGCGCTCCATTGAATTAAAAACTTTTAACAAGAAACCTTTTATTGAATTTGGTTTTATGTGAGACTGTAACCTTTATAGTTACGGATTTGTACCGTCTTTACAGATATGCAGTTTATCAAGGATTTAAAAAGTTCTGTTATGTAATAGACTTTCTTAATGGTCACAATTGCAACTTCTTTCAGTCTGTCCTATCCAGTATTTATAAAAAATTGCTGATACAATATTTAAAAAATAAAAAACTATTTTAATATCGTTTTTTCGCCTCAAAAGTGTTTTAGTTAATAAAGTCTGGAAATCTCTAACGCAATTCTCGTTAATTATTTAAGTCAATTAGTGCTCAAAACACTTTTAATTACGAATTCTGTTTGAAACTTTTATGACGCTTTTTACATTTTTTTCTAAACCAAAAAATTGTAAAAGGGAACAATATTTTAGTAATTAAGGTAAAATTAATCAAAGTACAAATTGTTTTGTTACTTGATGTTTAGTACGGGGAATTTAGTTTGTGGTTTACGAATATTTTTTTATATAATATAATATATTTATATATATATATATATTTTATATAATATAATATATTCAAATAGCACAGAAAATACACAGCGGAAACATCAGATGTAACCTTCTCGTTTTCGTCGGTTAGACATGTAAGTATGATTTTCGTACAAATCAATACAAACATTGGGAACGAGCAATTCGTTTCAACGAACCCTTATATATCACGAGAGAGCAATACGAGATGTATTCTGCGGCTTTGAATAATGTATACATAATCGTCACCCTCCTGTTTACTGGGTTCTGTTCCATCTAACAAACACTCAGATATTGATACGTTAATGATTTAAATACAAATATAAAACATCAACAATTTACTTGATTAATCACCAAGTATAATTTCTAGAGAAAGTTGTTTAAAAATCATAAGTCAAAAAGGGTTTATCATTTTCAAAGTGATGTATTCTTTAAAAAGCAATACTGAATAACTTAGAAATCAATTAACTTAATGGTCTAAAAGATAACGAAAGCTTAGTGACGGCCTAAAAGTTTCGCAAACAAAAATTTCTCATTGACGCTCCAACTGAAACGCAGTTGAAAAAGTTCGTCGACTGACGTTGATGGATGCGACCCGGACTCCAACTTTACTTTGAGCAGAACTTCTCGAATCGAGTTCGGGAGTCGCAATTTAATAACGAGCTAGTTCGCGTGTTACTCCGCGAGATGCATAACTGAAGCGCCGACCGGTTTGAAAACACGTCGCATCGTGTTTTGCTACGAGACGTGCTTTGGTTTTCTAGTTTTCTTTGGTAGTTCTATTTTTAAACTCAATGATCGATCTCTCTTGCTCTTAGTAGAGAAGACAAAGAGAGCTAGTTATCTTTCAGAAGTTAGAATGCAAAGACTCTTTTTCTTCTTGAGCCAGATAAATATTGTGCAGCTTTTTCGTTGGTTTTAGTAGCAAATAGCTTGAGGTTAGCTAATTTCAAATTAAGAACCGACTAAAAGAGGAAAAAACCATGAAAAATGTTTCACAAACCAAACCATGGATTCCATAAATAAATTTGTCAAACTCAAATCAAGCAGTAAAGCGGCTTTACAAGTCATTCAAAACGACAGAGATGACTATAATTCAACGGGCAATAGTCAGTTTGCTCGGTTTGCGGAATAAAACGTTAATCACTCCTCGCAAACCTTCGCAAATCCGACACGTGAAATGAAACTAATCACTTATCTAAATACTAAGCAACGCAGGCCTGGTTTATTGTTGGCTTCGGATTCGTATACATTTTTTCCTCGATCTTTTACCAACTATGATCAGAATATTTCAATTCAGCAAGAAATAACAAGGTAGTAGTGATGATATGAAAAAATATTTAATTCGAATTATCAAGTAATTGTTAAATCTGATCAGTACTGGTCATTTAATAGTTGCAAGGTTGAAAAAAGCTTCATTCATTGATTACACTTTTTCTTTTTATTTAGTTTCGGTTCTTTGTACTCGAAATCGTACGACAGTCGAAACACTAGTGCTATTTCTGCGAACTTTATCCGCGCTGTAGCCTTCAATTTTTCAGCTTGTCCATTGTTTTTTTCTTTTGCGGAAAAACATTAATGACAATCGTCACGTTACAATGGTGCGGGAAATGGCCGAATTCAAAAGGCTTTTTCTGTTATGTTTTCTTTGTAAATGTTCTGGGAAATGGATTTTACTTGGGGTTCACTATTCGAAGCAAGCAAATTGAACTGTATTAAAAGATTTTATGTTGCCGGTCTTACTACTTTGTATTTAAAGTGTGTTTTTAAATTTTCATACTCAAACAAAACATAATTAGACCGAGTGTAGGGTACGCATAGAATTGGGTTACGGGATCACTCAAAGCTCAACAAAGCATTAGAACGAAATCAACGTCACAAATCCAATTAATTTTACGTTGCATTGAGTCATTTAGGCTGTTATGAGGGAGTATCCTCTTGTAACTAGATCTAACTGGATGAAACTGGATATGTGATCTATATCCAACATTTTTGTTGGAAATTGATGAAAAGGACTACTTTTACATAGACTGAAGATGTTAACAAAGTCAGGTTAACAAAAACTACGAGATACATAACGACAATAAGGTTATTTTAAAAACACAACAACATTGGTTCTGATATCAAGGTATCCTCAGATTTTCATAAACTTGGTCATATTACTTTTAACAACTGGCTGAAAAAGAAATGGAATATAATTTTTCTACGATATTCGCACGACTTCTATTCAAAAGCTTTAATTGCTTCAAAGTGCACTAATTGGTCTTAGCGCGATCTCTTGAAAGATATTCTGAAATATCGCCGTGCAAATGGCAGGGCACCGTTCTACGGATTTACTTTAATTCCAGCCATTCAACTGCTGCACGCCTCTAACGTAATACGTTGAAATTGTATTACACGATGAAACATAAACTATTAACAATAATTTTTACTATTGAAAATAACTAGAGGTCGTCATCCCTCACTAACTGTCCTTGTATAATCGATTGTAAGGAGAATCTTAAAGTCTACTTTTATTTAAAATTTTCATTGTCTGGCCCTACATTCCATTTATAATCGACTAGCTTTCGCCTGCGACTCCGTCCGAGTAAAATTATAAAATAATATAAAACATAGCCTACGTTACTCACTGACAACGTAGCTTCTTAATGGAGAAAGAATTTTTGAAATCGGCCCGGTAGTTTTTGAGTTATTTCATAATAATCAAACAAACAAATTTCAACAATAGGTCAGTATCGAAGATAGACTTTATAGGTCTCATTATAATAATTATCGAACAAAATGCTACGTAGCAAATTCTAAGGAATAAAGAATTCATCGCGATACGAGAAAGCAGTAAAGCCTGGCACGTTTCCGAGACAACATGAAACTACGTAAGGATTTAAATTCTCGGCGGGTTCTTACTTGTTACGTGTCGAATTCTTTCTACCAGAGCACTATTTTAGTACTACTCCTGTTCGGGAAATGTTTTTCAAATTCTTTCTTGATAATGACATAGTAACAGTACAAATAAAACTTTAACGATCTGCTAAATTTGTTTATTTAAAATACTAAAATTTAAAGCACCAAAAAATAGCGATACCTATTTCCTTATTATTTGTATCGGTAACTTGTAATGAAAAAAAAAAAAAAAAACATACGGACGAATTGAGTACCTCCTTCTTTTGGGAAGTCGGTCAATAAATATGGGCAATGTTGCTGATAATCTCGACTTTACAGGCCGAAACTCACTTTAACGTTTAGTCTTTCTAGTAAATAGGGTTGTTTACTAAATTTAATGTATAAAGTCATTGAGTAGGATATATAATTAAATACTAGTTAATAAACGCGCCCTATAACGATTATTTGTAGAGTAATTAATTAATTCACTAATGACTTTTGGTGATCGCGTGACATTCGACCATACTTGTAATTTCTTCGGCATTTTCAAGACATTCATTTGGACGCGAATAATTTATGAGGCGCCTGTCGTCTACTGAAGTCGTTTACGTGCGATATCAATGAAGTATTGGATATTACACTGTCTTTGAGTAGCAATAATCATTATATCAACGTCATACAACGCTTTTACTTCTATTATACGTTATTAAAGTGTATTGAAAATTTTGCTTTCGTATATCTTATTGTCTAACAGAAGAGCAATGCGTTTCTTTCATACGTAAGATATCGATTCCATAGCCTAAATTTGACTTATTTAAAGATGTGTGTATTTCAATTTGTATTTTTCCACAGACTGTTTAAGCAGCGTAAAGACAGTTAAGCTACTTAATTAGATGACTAACAAGTTATCGATAATATTGTTGATATTGTTTATTATTATTAAGTCTCTATCGATCTTCCTAGCTTGTATCCCTTATGGTTAATCTGAAACTGGGCACTTACCTGTCTTTTGGCACCACATCTATCCATCCACTTTTGGGTCTGTCCCTAACTTTCCGATTGCTAATTTATTAGCTTTATATGTTCGAAGATGAAAATATAAGCTTTACTTATATTTATAAACAAAGGATTTTCATTCTTGCAGCCTACGTTACATCACATTTCGAATTAGGTTACCAGAGCGCTAAGTTCTTAACTCGACGTCACGGCCACTGTAGGGCACGAGCCATTTGAGATCACTGACATAAATACATAAAATTATTTTCAGTTTCATACGGTTTCTCCTATTCTTATATCTTGTTACCAATTCAGGTCACATTACAATTGAAATAACGTTTCAAAACTTGACCTCGCAGTGAAAGTTAACTTTAATATGAAATTAAATTAGCTTACAATTCGGACTGCGGCAGTACAAGCAATCTACACCGAGGATTCTCTCGTTAAGCATTTGCTTAACTGTCCATTAAACATCTCTGAGTATGGGTGTAAGATAATTTGTATTAAACTTCCAGTAATCTTTAGTTAGATACGATGTCCGTATGTAACTAAAGATTACTGGAACTTTTTTGTAAGAGTGTCATCGTCTTAAATAAATAATGTTTCGGTTATAGCGTGACCGGACCCTTGCGTGGACTTAGCTTTTCAAGTAATTCATTGTGCGCTAGTTATTTACGGCGTATGCTTACCGTCACTGGGTTATGGAGCATTAAAATTGTTTATTAGTCCAATGTGTTGCTTGCGTAAGTAAAATGTAGCTATTTATTACAAAGAATCATTTGGATTGGTAGACAATGTAAGAATAAGACATGCAACTTTATTCCTAGTCACTTTTCGGTGGCGTCCCTCTAGCTCTCTTTAACTCCATGCAATAACATTGCTTTTTTTCCATCAAAGAACTAATTACGTGATTCAAAAAGTTAGCGCTATAACTCTGTACAGCAAGTTGGTTGTCCGCACACGGGATAGTCGGTGCCTGGATGTAAGTTTTGTTTAGTGTTTCATGTTCGCATTTCATTTTCAGCAGCGTGGAGTAGTTTCGTAACAAATGATTTTAGCTAAAGGGAATACATGTTTGTTGCTTGTTTACAAATACATTTTGCGTTGTTTTTCATTTTCAAGCAAATTAAATTGTATGTTTTATTATTTTCATTGTAGTTCGAGATTGGATATGCTTACTTCATGCTTATATCTTGTTATCGGGTACTTCTTATATTTCCATTGTTTAAAATGTTAGGAATCTGATAGATTAGACAGCCTTTTGGACCCTTACCAACGCTGTAACTTACTTTTGCAACGTGTATATATCTTGCTAATGGTTGGTCAGATTAACACCAACATGCCCAATACCGAAGCATACCATTAGTCACAACGACTCCTTTCAAGTAAGTCTGTCAGAAGTTATAGAAAAACTGTTTCTGTATAAAAGCTAAGTAAGAACCTACAAATCTATTGTGGGGTACACATATACCAAAATGAAATAACTATGTTAGAGGAGTAGTAAAGACGGGCACGTCCGCAAGACAAAGCATGAACGACGCGGGGATTTGGAGACGGCATGGCCCATGCCGCCCCACGCTACCCCCACTAAGTCGAACGAGACGCTTGTTATTGGATTTGTGAGGCTGTCGGCTTTTGGAGGTGTATTGGAGAACTGATTACCTTAAGGTCGAGACAAAGGTTAAGTTATAAATGAAGTACCAAGAAAGATGAATGTTTTTCTAGTTGCTCGAAGAATAACTATAAGATCTATAAATGAAGAGATCTTTGATTTTTAGTATAAAAAAATGTTGATTTTGTTCTTATATTTTACCATAATTTTAAACTTAACTACATCAACATTACCCATGCCCGTAACCCAGTAGGTGGAGCCCACAGACTTCCATCTGACGCGGTCCTGACATACCATTTTCTTTATTCACACTTTTACGCATACGTGTTCTTCGGTTTCGAGTGGTCTTGATTCACCCCTTTCTAGAGTTCTATTGTTTCCATATGTGTCTTCTAAATTTAAGTTTATTATACCACAGCACTGTGTAATATTTATTTAAAAATAAAAAGTATTTATATCTTTCCAAGCTTTTAGTCGCACGAATACGTATCCATTAATTTGCTGTGATTAAAAACGCATGTTAAACCCACACTCAACGGATACCGAAGGGAGTACGGGGTGACAATTACACATAAATTATTCACCAGTACACAGAGAAATTCACTCACCATCAAGTGACAGGTTCGCACGTATCAGGGATAACGATTTTACTGAAACTGCCCATTGGTAACTTGCAAGCTTTTATTTTACATTGCAATAAATGTTCTTATGCTATCAATTGGGCTCAGTTCCTGTCAATTATTTATGTTTCCATTGACTACGCGGTTACGTCCATCGACATCGATTGATTGGCGAAATGATAGCTTTTATGATTTACAAAAGCATTTTTCACATAATTAAACTCGTTTAAAAGTTGATTTATCACAAGCCATTGATATTTTATTTTACACTTTTATGATTTTTTTTCTGCTGAATTAAATAAAATCGTATCAAACTTTATGTTAATCAAAGTTGGTTGTAGAAAAAAGTCCTTGAAAACTACGTCAGCTCGATTCGTGTTTTAAACTTTCAAACAAAAGCCATATAAATACTAAAAAGTTCTGCTATAGTTAGTTGCGTATGTTTTATGGAATTATGGAGGTAACTTTAACTTCAACTTTAGTTATCAAGTTAATAATTTACATGGTCAATGAATTAAATATTCTATCGATAATAAAACTAAATGAAACCTACTCAATAGATTTTATTATAATAACTTTATAGGTTATTAATTTAAGAACATAAAAACCTATATTACCGAAAGTAGAGAAATTATGTTTTCTTACTTACTTATCTTTCTTGTTAATAAGGTATATTTCTCTTTGATTTCATTCATTCTAAGATTTACAAAAATGTGCGGTGATCGCGTGAAAGAATCACATATGACATTGTAACTTTTAAATCAAAAACGAAAATGGCCGACCCATTTCGTATGTTGCGTGAAACGTAACACGAATCGGAACTCACCCTCTGCTAATGTTGTCTGTTGTAAAATATGTATGTTAGCTGTTAATTAATATGGTTTGTTTCTGTATGCTTTTAGGCAACATGTAATACATTTTTGTAATTTAATTACGACAATTATTTAAAAAAATCGGTTTTATTATGAAGTGGGCAGTATGGTTGACTAAGGCCTAATCCCCTAATCTACAGTAGACTGGAATACTGAGAGTTTTTTTTAATAATATAAGGTGGCAAACGAGCAAGCGGCCACCTGAATCCACCGAAATGGAAAGCGACCGCTGCCCATAAACATCCGCAATTGCAGATGCGTTGCCTACCCTTAATTGACGGAGGAGGAGATGCACATAAAGAGGACATTTCACCTTCTTATGCGTCTCCTCCACCGTCAAATCCACTTTTCCTTCCCATCCTTACCTCTTAAGAAAAGGGTAGAAAGGTAAAGGGACTAAAATTTGGCCTCCGGCACCACACTCATCAGACGAAACGCGGAATTGCTTCCACTTCATGCCTGTTTTCTGTGTGGTCGTGGTATTACACCGGGCGAGCCGACCCGCGATTAGGCACGTGAGACCATAAAATTTATCACTCTATGGTTGTTTTTTTATTTTCTACTATAACAACAAGAGGTTAGGAAATAACATTAAAGAATAAAAAGATTATAACGACTAAATAGAGAAATAAATGATGTACTTGTTACACTGTAATCAGAATAACAAAAGCTATTTACGCCAACAACTTTAGTGCAGATATTCTCAGCTTGAATTAGTGACATCTTATCTCAATCCCATCTCAATGTAAACGGGCGGCAGTCGCCTCTCCCAGAGACAAATAAACGGAGACATAAATCAACGTGAATGCACTAGATTTATCTTTGGTTTTAAGCTTTGCTTTTGGAAAAGAGCGCGGTCTTTAATGTGTTTGTTCTACGCTCTATAAAAACTTTCGCTTCTAGATATGCAAACGAATCTGATCGAGTTGACTTAAAATTTATATAATGTAGTCATATTAATCATAGACCTTTTGGTTTGCGTAATGGATTTTAGTGAAGTTTTCAGAATTGCCACTTCTGACAAAGTGTGATATTTTTTATCTATTTATGGAGCAAGGAGCCAAATTAGCTCAGAATGAAGAAACACTACGAAAGATGGTCAAAAGGAGAAATTGCAACACATAAGAATGAGAATGCGACGCACAAAGAGAGATAGAGTAAGTGGAAAAAGAAGGAGCAAAGTACATGCATGTAAATGATTTGAATTCGAAGCAATTAGGATATTTGAGGATGTTTCAGTAACTTTTAGGTACCGCAGAGATTCGATGGACATAAAAAAATCGGCTTAAAGAGGTAGGAAATTTAAAAACGACCGTATTAAAAATTCAGGAACCGAAAACGTATACAATACAGAAATAAACGGAGCAATATAAAGGCTATCATTACATACATGATTAGTTGGTAACGAGTTTTGTGTGTCGTGTCGCGTGACCGGAAGAATCGCCAACTTTTAATACCTTTTAGAAAAAGTTGCTTAGTGGAAAACATTCTGTTATAATGTTATTGTTGATTTCCACTCGAAACACTTCAAAAAATCATGTCATACCTTTTACTACCGAATACAAAAAAAGTAAGATACAATGTGTTTCGGCTGAACGAAGATTCTCACTTTTTTTTAACATCCGCAATAATGCAAATGCGTTGCCCGTTTTTGAGATGAACTTGAATAGAGTTCTACGTTCAAATACTTCATTTATCAAACCTTGAAATAGCATTTAAACCCTTTTTAATGATATAGAGTCCTACAAGACTATCTGTAAGTCTATTTTTGTTTAACAATTTGAATATTGCCTATTGAAGCGAGAACCTGGTCTTCATAATTTTCAAAGCACTCAAAAATATATCCCGTAAATAACCAGTTTCAGAGTTTATTAAACAAACTTTTCGTCAACATATTAAATATAGATTGAGCTATAGCTCGGTATAATCCCGTCGCTTGAAAGCTTTAATTGAAAACTCATCCGTCAGAGTTTAGTATGCATGAAGAAGTAATTAAAAGTTTTGAACTTAATTTAGAAATTTTGTAATCAATATATGACAAACGGTAACAAATAAATACCCTTGGAACTGTGTAATTCCGATAAATAGTTTAGGAGATATCATAAATAGCAAATTACGAGTCGCAGAAAAAAATACCAACTTGTAACAAAGTTGCTTAGTGGAAAACATTCTGTTATAATGTTATTGTTGATTTCCACTCGAAACACTTCAAAAAATCATGTCATACCTTTTACTACCGAATACAAAAAAAGTAAGATACAATGTGTTTCGGCTGAACGAAGATTCTCACTTTTTTTTTACATCCGCAATAATGCAAATCCGTTGCCCGTTTTTGAGATGAACTTGAATAGAGTTCTACGTTCAAATACTTCATTTATCAAACCTTGAAATAGCATTTAAACCCTTTTTAATGATATAGAGTCCTACAAGACTATCTGTAAGTCTATTTTTGTTTAACAATTTGAATATTGCCTATTGAAGCGAGAACCTGGTCTTCATAATTTTCAAAGCACTCAAAAATATATCCCGTAAATAACCAGTTTCAGAGTTTATTAAACAAACTTTTCGTCAACATATTAAATATAGATTGAGCTATAGCTCGGTATATCCCCGTCGCTTGAAAGCTTTAATTGAAAACTCATCCGTCAGAGTTTAGTATGCATGAAGAAGTAATTAAAAGTTTTGAACTTAATTTAGAAATTTTGTAATCAATATATGACAACGGTATCATAATTAATCACCTCGTTACGTCACAAGGAAGCATTTAGATATTTGTAAGTGAATATAAAGCAAATTAAAACATTATTAGGGTGTGGATTTTATCTATATCTATCTGTCGCCCACGACTTGGTCTGCAAGGTCTTAAAAAAATAATAATAAAAGCCCATCCTCTCAAGCCCTCTTTATAATATTAGTATAGATTATAATAAAGCGTAAACACACACTTCTTCGTTGCCTAAGATGTCAGCGATTACAGCTTATTTTTGAATAATACTATTTTTAATAAAAAGCCCTACACTTGCGTCATGCTTTAGGCTATATATTTTCACGCTATTGAACTTAGGGGGTAAATATTTTGGATAAAAACCCTAATGTGGGAAATAGACCATAAGTTGCTGCCAACATCAAGAAAGAAAGATTGCTAAGGTGTGTCATGTCATGTCATGTCATTTTGACATTTACTATTGATAATTTGACAAATGTAAACAATAAAATAAAGTTTTTATAATTTCACGCGGATGAATCCGCACGCGAACAGCTAGTGTATGTTATATTATTTTTTGTCTTTCATCCTTGATTTAATTTGTTTAAAATCTGATTCTAACGTTTTATGTTTATTTTTGTTACAGGTAAACCTGCCGTAAATGCTGTCAAGGTTTGTTTAGACCTTGGAATTTGAAAACAGAAGAGCTGTTTTAATCATTGACCACAATAAGCGTTACCTTCTAATTTTTTATTATTAAAACGAACATGAAAATATTTCATTCTGTGATATAATTTGAAGGACAAGAACAACAAAAAGCAAACTTTCCATATTTAAAGGCAGTAGATGGCGCTATTAACTTTTGTTTAAGTTGAAGTCAGGGACCGGAGCACTTGTAACTCAATTTCCATGTCGATGCGACTGTCAACAGTCAACTTTTCAGGCCCCGGTCATAATTTGAACTGAGATAATATTTGCACTGAACGTTTCCATCGTACGAAATGAGTTATATCGCCTTTGAGAGTGCCAGGATTTCATTGCACTTTTTGACGTTATTCATACACATGATTCTAATTGGGCTTTCTCTTTGACTATAAGCAATGCGTTCAGTGGAGTCCAGCTTTCGTTAAATCAAATTTCATGGTGATTCTAACAGTCACGTGATGTAGGTTTCAAAGTAATTCATGATCCGTTCATTGCTTATTGGATGAAGCTAGTTTTGTTTGTTTCTTTTTGTCTAGAATTGCGTCGTAAATACTCTGGTCTACATTAACCTTAAATAATTTTGTTATTTTGTTCCTTCTCTATATTTTAGCCCTGTACTCTGACATCGTCAGTTCCAGATATTTTTAATTTTCATTTAAAATTAAAACAACAAGAACCTGTTCCGCATTTACCTAAAAGCTTTGGTATACGTTGTATAAAAATTAAAAAAATATATCTTCTAATATTTTTTCCGTGCATAAAATGTATTGGGGGTTATTGTAGTATCAGAGGTTTTCTCATTTAAAAATTGCTATATTAAGGTTTTTATTCATACCGTTGTATTGCTGTTCGTACATTTCGTGATTAAAATTACAGCGGAACGGTTTCCGTGGTAAAATAAAATATTTTATTTGTCATAAATAAAGAACATTGTTACCAGGGCAAATGCGTTAACGCTTTGCTTATTAGGTACCATCAGAAAAATTTGTTTTTAGCATTTTTTTGCTCTATGATAAATAAACATCATATGTATGTTACAGTTACAAGGTTATTGTATTTAATTTGATCAGAAAGTTGATACATATAAAATTATTGTATCAATTCCAATAACAATAACACGAAAACAAATAATTAGTGCGTTGACCATAAATTGCTTTAAATATCTTAGCACATGTCTATGAAATACATTTTTTGATGATTTTCATATTACTTTCTTACTTTCGTAAAAAATATAGAAATTCAGCTCGTGTCGACAGCAGAGAAACACGTTTTAATAAATATTTAAGTAAGTACTCCGTCTGTTTGAGATGTTACTGAAATAGTTCACTGGTGTGCATATTATTAACTATTTCAAAATAATAAAACATAGATGTGAAAACATCTTTTGTTTTTATTTCTTTGTTCAAAACTGTGCTATTTTAATTATCTTCGATTCACGTTATTGAGTGAAAGAAAAACTGACTAGTTGTCAACGACCAATAGCTTAGTTTTCCAAGTAGAATCTATTATATTTGTAATCTATATTCTTATGAAATGTAGCATTCAATAACGAGAAATTCATTGGTTTCCGTGACCGGACCTTCGCGTGAATAAATAATTTGTACACGCCTTTCAAGAAATAAACTCGTGCGAGTTATTTACGAGGTCGCATGGTCACACGACACGATGCTACCATTTGTCGTAAATTAGTTAGCGTATTGAAATAATAGTAGCATTGTAATGACTCTTTGTTATGCTTTTGTCCTATTCTCCATGGATACAATTTACATCGTTGCTTTTGTTTTTAGACAAACTAGAGTACTAGTGACCGTAGAATCAGTCACGCAGTTTAATACTTCAGTACCATACAAATAAATGCGGTTATTGGTAATCAAATTTTTTTTAATAAATCGTTATAGAAATTATAGTTTAGAACATCATTTTGAATTCACTTTCTTATATATTTTTAAATTATCTGCATTCATAATTAGCGTAAATGCTTAATAATAGTTTACTTATTTATATTTGTGGTTCGAGATGGTTCATCTAATGACAAGTATACCTCTACCTACCTACCTCTTTGCTGTCAATGCACTGTTGAAAAATTTATTTAAATTTTATCCTATCTATAATGGCACGAATTGTATTGACTGGAGTATATTTTGTGGGAATAGTTAAAAAAAATCCTCTAATCTTTTTGTTTTTATCAGAGGTAAAAGAGGACAAAGCACCCAAAAAAATCCGGCAACACATTTAATCATACTTCATACTAATATTATAAATGCGAAAGTTTAGATGGATGGATGGACGGATGTTTGTTAGAGTTTGTAGCCTAAACGGCTGAACCGATTTCGATGAAATTTGGTATAGATGTAGAGGATAGCCTGGAAGAACACATAGGCTACTCACTTTTGTTTTTTTTAATTCCACGCGGATGGATTCGCGCGCAAAAGCTAGTGGAGTTATAAATGTTATTAAAATTATTAGTATTTCTACAGTTCTCTAGTTAAATGCCTGATAACGTATCAGTAACTGTTTAAACTTTAAACGCTGGCAGTAACTTTGTTTGAGAACCATCAATTAATTGAATTCCTCATTTGATTTCAAGTGTTTGAGTTACGTTAAAGTTTAAAGTGTTTTCTACTAGTGGAAATAAACTTATCTGGATTTGTGATTGTTTTGCGATCGAGTCACAGATTTTATGCTGCTAGACTAGGTTGATACTGACCTACAATTTTATAGAATTAATACCTATTTAATCCCTTTTATTGAGGGAGTCAGCACTTATTCGCTTTTCTATTAATTAAAAGTGACCTTTGTCAGTGAATACCGATCATGTATAAGCCTAATCAAACTTCATACTAATATTATAAATGCGAAAGTATAGATGGATGGATGTTTATTAGAGTTTGTACCCTAAACGGCTGAACAGATTTCTACGAAATTTGGTATAGATGTAGAGGATAGTCTGGAAGAACACGTAGGCTACTCACATTTGTTTTTTTTTTTAATTTCACGCGGACGGAGTCGCGGGCGAAAGGTAGTATGAGAATAAATTTAAAAAACGAAACATTAGGATGTAAGGTTGCTAACTTTCGATGTCAAACTATTCCGCTGAGCTAAAATTACGAATAAGTAAAAAATAAACTTTGTTACAAAATAAATAAAAATAAATGGTCAAACTATAAAAGAGTTTGTTCTCTTCAGTTCAGTATTGATTGAAATATAATAAATTATTTTGATTTTAATGCATTATTATTCTTTGAATACCAAAATCATTATTTTCGATACGAATAAATGTTTATTTTAGTTTCATTCCCACACTTGTTCGCATTTTGCAATTAAAATTACGGTTGAGTGCTTTTACTGTTCGCTGATAAAAGTTTTATTGCTAAAAAGAAAACAGTGTCGCGTGTGCTTTTCAAATACTGTTATCCTGTTTTTATTATCTTCTGTCGATTTTATGCCACGATTTATATTTAATACTTTTGTTATGCATTAATTTGAATATTTTAAAGTCTTTATTAAGATGGTTATTTTTATTATATTATGTTTGTGTGAGAGCGTTGGTGACTCAGTGGTTTAAGCACTTGACTTGTAATCTACAGGTCTTGGGTTCGTATCCCGCCATGTACCAATGTGATTTTCGATTTTTCGAATTTTCATATACATAATTTACCCGATGTTCTTACGGTGAAGGAAAACATCGTGATGCAACCTGCACATATCGGCGAAGAAATTTAAAGATACGTGTGAAGTCAACCAACCCTCACTGGGCCAGCGTGGTTGACTATGGCCTAGTCGCCCTAATTTAGGGTAGGCTCCGAGCCCCTCGTGGGGATGTATAGTGAGCTGGTGACGATGATGTGTTTGTGTGGATTTTAGATTACACAATTGTTTTATAACCTCAATTCCTATTAATTTAAAATATGAAAGTTTTATGTAAGGAATTAAATAGTCATATTTACTTTATAGGTCTGGGTCGAGACCCTTGGGGATTGTGCTGGTTTATTTTAATCAAAAGTTTCCATTTTGTAATTAAAAATTCACTTTCATTTGGTATTGGATTTGCATGTCATGTAGTAAATATGATGTTGATTTATAATACATTTGGAATTAACGAATATATACGAAGCGTAACTATCTGCCGATAAAAATCTGTAGTATACGGCGTTCTTCCATTAGGGTTGTAATGTGTTATTGTAAGAGCGTACGCACTGAAACTAAAATATCGCACAACTGTTTAGTCTCGCTTTGATTCCTATCAGCTTATATGGAGGTACACACACCTCACTATGTTTAGTTGTGGAACTAAACAGTTGAATTAGCTGCGCAACAATCGACAATCGCATAACAATTGTGCGATAGTTTAGTCGAAGGTGTGCGCCCACTCTAAGATATGTGTTAATGTCTATACCGTCTCAATATTCCCCAGTTAGGATAGCGGCGTGCCGGCGGCCATCTGTCCCCAGAACAAACGGCCGTGGAGCATAAATCAACGTCTATGTCGGATCGTGTTTATCTCGACGACAAACCTTTGCTCTGCCTCTGCTCTGCAGAATGCGGGATGTTTGTTCCCCCACGCGAGATACAAATTACGTCTATTACAATACGGATGAAATATCGATGATACAGGCTTAGTAAAGTCAAATTCATTAATATTTTTTTGTTGCAAATATAATAATAAGTTTATTGAGTTTTTTTTTTACTAGAATCACATAGGTAATATTGTTTGCGTGTATGTTAGTTTGTTTTATGTATAAGGGTCTGTATGTATGTAAATTCCTTTGGGACCGCCCTGAGCATGAATGAATGAGATATCATTCGATTCGGTCTTTTTCCCTGGAGTGTCATAGGGTATATTAATTGGACACAAAACACCAACAGTGGACTTGAGAAATAAAAAAAAATGTAATAACCTGAGTTCAAATAGCAGTCGATTTTTATTTAATTTCTTAATTCTCGATCTTTTTCGATGGCATGGATTTATCTATAAAAGTTAGTTAATCGGGTTTTAAATTAAGGTTAGGTTTAATACCAATTTAATAATATACATTTACCTGCAAATAAAATAAAACTCAAGTTAAAATAACCCGGAAGTATTTTTTTACGAAACGATCTCTACGTGGAGGCTATTCATTAGGTCGGTAATTAAAAATAACAAATTCTATGGCGTAACTCGGTAACGACTTCCAAGCCTTATAAATAACCTCGGAACAAATGAATTTCTTGAAAAGGTCATAGAATTACAAGTTAACCCGTAGGTCCGGTCACGCGAAATAACAAAGTTATGCTTTTGAATTAATTTTATTTAACAACATGAACGTTTATTTAGTTTATATGTTTATAGAAACTATAGGTAAGAAACAAAGTCCAGGAACAACCCACGTGTTGGTTTTATAAATCTTATTAGACTAAGTGTCTGTCCTACCAAATTGTAAATTGTCTAATAACAATCGAACATGTAAAATATGTGATGGAAATATCGATTTTGCTCCCTTACCTGACAGTGATGTCATTTTAAGTAATCTGATCCTCTATCAGCCAGTGGTGGGACAGGCCCTAATACTATCAATTTGAAAGTTTAGATGGATGGATGTTTGTTACTATATATCTCTAGAAACACTCAACGAATCTCGCTAAAAGTTGACATATGTAGAACACGATAATTTTTTTTTACTTTTCCTTAAAGTAATGTATTTGGCTAAAATATCAACGTTTTTGTTTACAGTTTATAGTAAAAATCGCCAAAATAATTGCCAGATAAATCTTGCTATCAAATAATTGTTTAAAACGCGGTCGCCGGCAGCGGAGTGGGCCAGGAGGTAAAAGATAAATCATTTTTAGCTTGTCCAATGAAAACTGAATTAAGGCTACGTGGATGAAGTATGCGATATTAATTAATGTCCTTTTGAATATAAAATGTTCATGTTATTTCATTTTTATTTTTTTTATGCACCATAACTGAGAAATTCATTTATTTGGTGTTAAAATTATTTTTTCCTACGGGACAAAATTTTGTAATTAGTTTTCAATGAAAAAAAAAATGGAGTACGATGATATACGAGTACACTTCATTCTTAAGAGTGGTAGAGCCCGCTTTAACATCTTCGCACGAATGGGCCGGCTCGCCCAGTGCAATACCACGACCACACATAAGACAGGCATGAATTAGGAGCAATCCCGCGTTTCGTCTGATGAGAGTGGTGCCGGAGGCCTAATTATATTCCCTTTCCCTTTCCACCCTTTTCTTAAGAGGAAAGGGTGGTAAGGAAAAGTGGATTTGACGGTGGAGGAGACATAGGAAGGGGAAATGTCCTCTTTTTGTGCGTCTTCTCCTTCGTCGATTAAGGGTAGGCAACGCATCTGCAATTGCGGATGTCTATGGGCAGCGGTCACGTCGCCATTTCAGCGGAATCGGGTGGCCGCTTGCTCGTTTGCCACCTTTTTATATAAAAAAAAATACACAGTGACTTTATTTTAACAGTCAATTGGAAACGATAAATTGAAATTTAACATAGTAATAACAAAACTAATTTATTTATAAGTATAAATAAATATTAGAGATAGAAATTCCCTGTTTAAACCATATTATTCCTTAATATCTATGCAAAATAATATCTGAACACCATAAATCCAGAGTGAAAGATAAAGATCAGTTTGTCTGTTTGTGTTCAAAGTTTCTCAGTTTCCGATTATAATATTCAACGGTAGATAACTGTTAGTATTCACTATAAATCAGTACCTAACAATGTTTGAAACTTTGTATAGTTTCCGCTTTAACTATCGATGAGACATTTATTTGTAAAAGTTCTTATCTGTTTGGTTTTTAATTTCGAATCTGTGTAGTCACACAGTAGCATAAGCTTATCTTAAGTGCCATTTTTTTAGATGTAATGTTTCTAATTATTTACTGTATTAAAAACTGCCATTGTTACGAGTATTTATAAGAATTTCGTTATGGCTATTACTTTTCAATTAAGTATGTTCATTGTTTCAATCCATGTTAATTCATTTAGTGTGTCCGAAGCCTTAAATCCCTGCCATTTCCCGCATCGAATTTCAGTTGGCACTTATATGTTTTCATTTATTAACTTAAATACTATCACTAAAATGAATTAAACAGGTTTATAGACATAAATTTATACTAATTTCATACTACTATAATTTGTAAAGAAAAATTTAAATTAAGATTAGTCACTTTGCCTGTGTAACTTGTGTGTGATGGGACCAGCTGAAAACCAGCGCAAGGGCGACCTGCGCCGTCTTTGCATTAGTTGAGCTTGCCACCTTTTTATATAAAAAAAATACACAGTGACTTTATTTTAACAGTCAATTGGGAACGATAAATTGAAATTTAACATAGTAATAACAAAACTAATTTATTTATAAGTATAAATAAATATTAGAGATAGAAATTCCCTGTTTAAACCATATTATTCCTTAATATCTATGCAAAATAATATCTGAACACCATAAATCCAGAATGAAAGATAAAGATCAGTTTGTCTGTTTGTGTTCAAAGTTTCTCAGTTTCCGATTATAATATTCAACGGTAGATAACTGTTAGTATTCACTATAAATCAGTACCTAACAATGTTTGAAACTTTGTATAGGTTCCGCTTTAACTATCGATGAGACATTTATTTGTAAAAGTTCTTATCTGTTTGGTTTTTTGATTTAGAATCTGTGTAGTCACACAGTGGCATAAGCTTGTCTTAAGTGCCATTTTGTTAAGATGTAATGTTTCTAATTACTAATTGTATTAAAACCTGCCATTGTTATTTGTAAGAATTTCGTTATGGCTATTACTTTTCAATTAAGTATGTTCATTGTTTCAATCCATGTTAATTCATTTAGTGTGTCCGAAGCCTTAAATCCCTGCCATTTCCCGCATCGAATTTCAGTTGGCACTTATATGTTTTCATTTATTAACTTAAATACTATCACTAAAAAGAATTAAACAGGTTTATAGACATAAATTTATACTAATTTCATACTACTATAATTTGTAAAGAAAAATTTAAATTAAGATTAGTCACTTTGCCTGTGTAACTTGTGTGTGATGGGACCAGCTGAAAACCAGCGCAAGGGCGACCTGCGCCGTCTTTGCATTAGTTGAGCTTGCCACCTTTTGCCACTTTATTACTAGCTCTGAGTTTGTTGTATAAAAGATTAGATAAGCATTTTTGTATGACAATAAAAGTCTATTGTATTCTATTCTTAATGGTCTTGAAAAAGTGAAAAAATCAACATTGGTAGAACTTCTAATTTCATATCCTATAACGCATTTTACCTGGCAAACAGCTTTACCGGTTTTAACAAAGTAAAAGTGAAAAAGTGTTTGACTTACGAAACATATGCACATTAACATATGTTCAAACAGTGAAAATCCGTCTTTAGAATAACGTCTCCGTAGTTTAACGGAGTTCAAAGTTGTGTCATAAGCGAGATAGTCTTGTGTATTTGATACGATATAAAGGTTTTGTCTTTGAACATATCGCACCGCGTACCGACTTCGCTAATGAAACTTCCTTCATTATTTTGAACTAACATAACAAGCAAACTAAGCAACAAAGTTGGGCTATAACTGCGAATATTTCAGTCTGATATTTACATACTAGCTTTTGTTTGCGGCTTTGTTTTCAATTTTTATACCTAAATAGCTGTCAAGTTCTTTGAGAGGAAAATGCATGACTTTACTATTATAATGAAATTTGGTGATCGCAGTACATTTACATGAAATACGTTTTTTGCGATACATACAGACACTGCTATTTTTATTAACTGTGTAGAAATGTATAAAGTAACTAGCTGTTCCCATGCGACTTCATCCGCATAAAATTATTTTATTGTTTACATGTCAAATGTCAAAATGACATGACATGACAAACCTTGACAATCTTGCTTCCTTGATGTTGGCAGCAACTTATGGTCTCTTTCCCACATTAGTATTTTATCCAAAATATTTACCCCCTAAGTTTGATGGCGTGAAAATATATAGCCTAAAGCGTGAGGTAAGTGTAGGGCTTTTAGTTAAAAAAAAGTATTATTCAAAAATATGCTGTAATTGCTGACATCTTAGGCAACAAAGAAGTATGTGTTTACGCTTTATTATAATATAGTATATATAGTATATAGTATATAGTATATAGTATATAGTATATAGATAGTATAGATATAGATATACTACGTAGGTATTTAACTGTCTCCGTAGATTATAATTAGAAACTTTTACATAAAGTTATACTTACAAAGTTTGAAGTAATAACTTAGTTTCGTTGTATATTAGAAATACTGGCATTACAATTCTAAATTGTAATTTGCTGCTTTGTTTCATTTGCAGCAAGTTTAGTTTATATCGTAGTAAAATTTCACACAAATGTAGGTCGGAGGTCGACCACAGTAACTGTCGCGTTGTGTACTTTGTCAAAATTATTTTAATTTAGATGTAAAAAAATCCTAACCGTGGGATTCTACTCCCACACATTATCAACAGTAACTATAATAATGAAACTCAATAGAATATGTTTTTAATATTACAATGATATTTAGAATTTTCCTGCAAAAATGTTTCTCTTTCCTAACAGTTTCCATAGATCTCAATTCGCTGAAACAAAAGCCGGTCGATTTTATAGCAATAAAACGTGACGACCCTTTTCTTACTATTACAAATAAATTATTCAGGCTATTTTCCCCTCGGTTGTAAAGTTTTATTTACGCACTGGTCTTGTTGTAAATCGTTCGTTGAAGTAAATTGTCGGCGGTCACAATAAAAGCTAGGGAATTGGAAGATCGAATTATGATTGTAGAATTTTTTCCAAGCAATTTACAAAAAAAAAACACGTCATTGAGTATATAAAAAATGTACAAATTCATAAATCTCCGGAAGATAAAACGGTAATAATTAAATTAATTATTTAAGAAAAGTGCCTAATACAGAATTTCTAGAATTAAAAGAATTTTCTATATTACTAACATTACTTAAAGTTACAACTTGATTGCGAAATTACAGTTTAACTGGCATGTTAGCTAAATACCAAACTTTCTCGTTCTTTAAGTAAATACAAAATTATAGATGAAATCTCTGTTTACTTTTTATATTGGCCATTGAGAAATACACTGGAGTTGGAAACTTTGTCCTGAACAAACTGAACTGAAGCCTATCAAGTCGAGGGGTTGTCGTTGTACCCGAGGCTTATTTCACAAGAACTTACGTAAACTTGGTGTATGAGAATGGTTTTAAAATGGAAATGGTTGTGCAATAGCTCAGTATCATACACACCTCTTTAGTATGAAATCCATTGACAATCACAACGAGTTTTACGCAGAATTTGTCAACGACGCATAAACACATTCATCTTATCTAGGAGAAAGACAAGCATGTAATAGTCCTTTAGTAAGATGGAAGGTGGTGTAAAACGTTTAGATACTATAGTTCTTGTTATGGTCCATTTTGACGATGTTCAATTAATGACAATGGTTTCGACTGAACTCTTTGTTTACTCTTTGACGTAAATCTTAAAAATCTCTACATTCATGTATGGTTTTTAATTCATTTTTTAAAAACTCTGCTCTTAACAAATATCACAGATTTTAAACGTTAATAAAACGACACTTACGTTTTCTCAAACAATCTTAACGCTACAAGAAACTATGGAGAAATACTTAAAGATTCATTAGGCACACTACGGGTGGCCCTAAATACTAAATTATGACTAAAACTAGCTTTCGCCCGCGACTCCGTCCGCGTGGAATTAAAAAAAAAACAAAAGTGAGTAGCCTCTGTGTTCTTCCAGACTATCCTCTATGTCTATACCAAATTTCATCAAAATCCGTTCAGCCGTTTAGGCTACAAACAAACATCCATCCATCCATCCATCTAAACTTTCGCAGTTATAATATTAGTATGAAGTATGATTAGGAAGGTTTAGGTTTTAATAAATAGTCCATTTATATGAAAAGTATTCTAGTAGTTTCCTAATTAAAACATTTTGAAATAAATTAATAGTTATAAAACGATCGTTTGTACTAAAGTTAAATTATAGCTTGTACAAAGTTTTTAATGGTACTCTAACTTGACAAGGTTATTGTGCTCATTGGACTGTAATTAAACTTTAGTATTGATCCAATTTCAACTCTATTAGGTGTATAATTAGAAAATTTTAGTTGGTTACGACTTTTGCTTACATATTCGGTTAATATATTTCACACTAGCTGTTGCTCGCGGCTTCGCCCGCGTGAAATAAAAAAAAATAGCCTATGTTACTCACAGATAAATTACCTTTCTAACGGTGAAAGAATTTTTAAAATCGGCCCAGTAATTTTTGAGTTATTCCAATACATACAAAAATACAAATCTTTCCTCTTTATAATATTAGTATAGATGAAACTAAAATGCCAGTACCCATTTTGTATTATATTATGTACGGAATTTCTGTTTGAAATACAATGTTTTTTTTACTCCCACTTTGAACAAATATCGAAACTTTTCACTGAAAAATTTACCATAGGCCAATTTTTTTTTTATGTCATAAGGTGGCAAAGGAACAAGCGGCCACCCAAATCCGCCAAAATGGCGAAGCGACCGCTGCCCATAGACATTCGCAATAACGGATGCGTTGCCTACCATTGATCGACGGATTGTTTGGACTTTTATAAAAACATGGCAATAAAACTTAATTGAAACATAATAAACTATTATAAAAAGACATATTTTACTTTCTTTCGACCTACAATGGATATTGACGTAAATTTAAAAATTGTAAGTGTTTTAAAACTCACTACTTTTTACAGACTTTATAATTAAAATAAACAAAGGATCGTTTTTATTATAAAACACTTATAATCTTTTTGAACTTATTCAAAGCATGAAAGTTGTAATAGATAGTTGAGTTTCCCTTTGAGCCGACAAGTACCCGTCTCACGGTCCCGCGGCCACGTAACTGATACCGTGCCGTGTCCGTGTCGTCCCCGTTTACGTCCAACACTTCAACTTATGAAGATTGTTCGTTTGGAAAAGTACTTACATGATACGTGCACGTGTTAGCGCTTTGTTGATAAAGTTTATATATATTTAGTTATAGTGTATGTATTCTAGTATATACTATTTCTATTGTTTCGTTATATCTGAGTAAATAACATCCGAATACTGAAACAAATCTGTAACACTTGGTAAGATCCGCTCGTAATCTGTCAGATGACAGAAATTCAATGGAATATGGAGTTTAAGCGTTACATTATTATTTACGCTATCACATATTTAAATGTCGTTTCAGTAATCGGCCGCGAGTATCATAGATTGTAAATTCCACAATTTGGTGATGTTCATTACGGTCCACAACTATAACACAGTCGTCAGAGTCTTAAATGACCGGTAAGAGAGTCCCTTAATGTAATACTACGAGAAATCTATACTAAGCGACTTAGGAACTATTTAATAAGTTTAAGTATGGCAGATAAAGTCCGAGTTAAAAAGTCAACCACTGCACAACCAAAGCAAGATTAGTTGTATTGTTTATCTAGATTTACTAATTTAATCTAAAATTAAACCTTCCTAATTTTAGTTTTAATTTAGTGTAAGTTTAGCGCCACCTGTAGTGTGCCTAATGAATCTTTACTCTTTTTTCTGTAGTTTATTGTAGCGTTAAGATTGTTTGGGGAACCGTAAGGTGTCGCTTTATTAACGTTTAAACTCTGTTTGTCTTATTTCTTGTAAGCAGAGTTTTTAAGAAATAAATCAAAAAACCACAACCCACATGAATTTAGATTTTTTTTAAACTTTCGTCAAAGAGTAAACAAAGAGTTTAGTCGAAACCATTGTCAGCTATCGTTACCTATTAGTGTCTTTTTATAATTATAATATCCTGAGATGCTCGAGACGTGTTATATAGATTACAATATTACCAAGTCTATTTCTATTTTTTTTTCTAAAAACTCCAATAATTTCACTTAAAGAAATTGCTATATTTCATTCGAACGTTAGTGTTTTTAGGCTTCAAAATATAGTTATGAAAGCGTTTGTTGTAATTTAGCGAGTATTACATTCAGTGCTTTCAGCGACCATTAAAAGAAGTCTTTGTAAAAGCTTGTTTTGTTGCATTACTTTTATCAAAAAGCGACCCCATTTTTGCTCTAGCTTCGTTCTAATCTCGTGTTCATTTGTTTTTGTTAAAGTTGTATTGAAGTTTGTTTCTTTATTTTTTACCCAAGTTACATTACTACCGTGACCTATAACTACCGAAATATCAGTTCATGCTATCTCTACTTTTGCAATCACAATAAGAGAGATGTCTATATATTTGTGTGTGTTTATGCTGTGGAAGCTCTTAGATATAAACTGATATGTTTTGATGTAATTTTTCCAATTAACAGAATGACAGACTGACAATCTATCCTTAGATGTTTCTAATAGGGTCACACATTCCAATATAAAACCATTGAACGGTTGGATGCGTAGCTATAAAGATTTGAATTAATGCGTGAGCAGGTTATTCTTAAACGCTGACGTTCGCAGTTCTTGCGGCGTTTTAAAGCTCTACACTATAGCTATCTTTGTTATCTCGAAGCAGAACGAGAGAAATAGCAATATTGTCCTAATATTATGGCAGTGGAGCTTCACCTTTTTATCCCCAAGTTCTTAAACTGATGTAAATTCAGTGAAGGAGTCTTATAGCATTAACCTGAGTGCTCCTTTGTTTTTTCTATTTAATCCTTTAGTGGCTTTATTATGTTAATGTTCGGTATTTTAAGCATCAAATATGTATTTTGAAAGACTGACGAAAAACATGTTAAGTAGATTTAGTTCGAAATCTAAATATGGAAAGGGATAATGGATACGAAAGACAAGTAATCTCTTTATGTGTTTGAAGACATTGGGAAAATTTCTGACAGAGAGTACAACTAGGTTATCGTATAAATATAAAAAGAGCCAGTATTTAAGCTTTATAGCTTTTAAAACGTGTGTAAAACTTGTCTATTAATTCGTACATCTTTGTTAATTTGTAGCCAAAAAAGGTCAGTGACGTTCAAATGAATTGCACGTCTCTTTGAAAGCGCTTTGTATTCAGCTAAAGCTTTGAGAGATCCAGTCGATGTTAGTGATATCGGACAGGACTCTCGCATTCTACCCTCGTGCAGTTTTTATACGGACGCTGACTCGACGATAGTTCTTTGTTCTCGGAGATTAAATTAACATCTCAATAAAGGACAGTCGGAGTATCTTTGATTCTGTGTTCAAATAAATTGTTTACAGGATTGCAACTCAGAATCACATTCATCTAGACGTTTGATTCCAAAGAATGAATGAATGAATTAATTGGCTCTATCGTATTTCGTTATTCACTTGAATGTGTTAATGTTCAATCAGTGAATAATAATCTCGAAATTAGGATACAAAAATAATCTCCTAGTCGTCGTTAAGATATGAATGATAATTCTGTTAAGAAGTATCATAGCCTACATAATATCTTGAATTATTAATTAATACAAAATTGAGTTTGGAAACTCGTATTGACTTAAATGTTACAGAAAGACTGCGGTGCGTCACGTAAGCTATGGCTTGACGATGAAGCGGGAAATTAGATCGCCTCATAAATATTCATATCAATTTGAGACCCCAAAAGTCATCGCTAAGTCTATTCCCAATAAAACGTTGAAGCGGCTCCGATCGTGTTTACGCTGATTCTATTTCTTCCCTCTGTTCCGACCGAGTCAAAAAATTAACGCCAGTCAAATTGACAAGTGAAGATTTTGTAACTTCAGAAATAGCTAAATACAAAGGATATTCCATTTTAGCTCATCCTTCTCTTATATTTTCGATTACCCTTTCTTGAGATGCTCTACAATTTTTATGAACTTTACGGACTCAGAAGTAGTCACCAATATCAAGGCATCAGATTATTTCTTTGTATTCTTAGTCTATTAAAAATATCTACTGTCAGCATCAACGTTAAGGCATAAAAAACTTTAGTAAACCAGATTCAGATGTAATCAGGATAAAGGCGGGTAGACAAAATTTTATCTTGGCCGTAACTTTTTTCACCCACAAAATTAATTTTGCAAATGGGCTTTCCTACGGATGAATAATGCTTGCTAGGCAAATGGAAATTTATCGAGGTAAAAGAAAACCGTCTTAAAAGGTTTTTTGGTTGCATTGAATGAATATTTATATTACTTTGGTCCAAAATAAATTGGTGCATGAACACTTTCATGTTATATTTTTCGCCCTTCTATAAGGATGAGATACTGGTATGTTATTTCATTTCCACTCCAATTTTTTTCTAACATTTTAATAAGAATTTCCTTTTTAACATCACACTCGTATAAAATCTTGTACTGGTAAATTACGATATCTTGCGTCAAAATTTATAAAATATATTCTATATTATCAGTTTTATATCTATTTCTTAGATCTTAGAAATGTTGATGAACAACCTCATCGGCATATAACAGAAGATGTCATCACCAAGTCTAGAATAAAAATATACAAAATACAAAATCGATGTGAAAAAGTATCCATAATCCGATTTCAATCATGCAATTGTATACCCATTCGAGTGCGAATTCGCGCGGTGCAAGCCTCGTAACGACTCCCATGTTCGCTACCAGCCTATGGGTATCAATTAAACTTTGTTTTTAATTGGCTCACAGCTACCACTTAATACTGTTTGCATGTTGTTGTATCCCCTCATACCGTTATTATCTCAACTTAATTGAGTTATGTCCTATTTTGTAATAATTATTGCATTCTCTTGCTTGTTCAGGAGATTAAGCGACTGAATTTTATGAATGTTAATTATGAGAGATATTTATCGCTGGGATATATTAATGTTATTTTTCATACCACTGAGTTATTATGTGTTTTGTATTAAAATATCATGCTGCGTTTTATGTGGAAATGAAACAATACTACTCCGTACTGTTGGTGTTTTTAGTGTTCCTTTATTGAAAGGTTTGATAAATAGTAAAGTATCTCAGAGTTGAACATTAAAAGATATTTCCGATAACGCCTCAAATTCCTATAAGACATCATTATTCAAATAACATTTTACGAAATGTTTATAGCCATTTCTAAATTTTCACAGTGTCGTAAAATGAAAGCATACAAAATGAAAAAGGAAATTACGAATCCTGATCGGATTACGGATGAGGTTGATTAATGTGGAAGGTGCCACGTCGCCAAGGACCAGGAAAAAAGGCCCTTTAACGCTAATTTGTGGCACAAGAGTGACTCGCAGGAATTTCGTATCAAATGACTTTAAAATTGTAGTAGAACTTCACGAACTTTACTAATACGAATGGTTTAGCTTTTTTTCACCACTTCACACCACAAGACATTTATGACCATTACAATGGCTTTGTTTAAGTTACTTAAAACATAGCCTAGTACAATATGAGTTGAAATTATTGTGACCTCTTAAGAAGTACAAGTCTTGAATCGTGGTAACATCAAAAGTGAAAAATCTTAAATGTGAAAAATCCGATACAAAATTAACCCTTGTTATTTATCGTGTACTCTGTATTAAAGTTAAGTGTTGCCATTAGTAAGATTCACTCGGTTGCCATAGAATTATAGGGTCTGCCGCCAAACACTCAATCTTTTGGATTACAACCCGCCTCGGATTCTTGCGGGGGTTTAGGTTTAGGATTGCGATCATTAGTCTAATCGTTCAGTTCAGTAGCTCCGATCCGAGAGAATTACTCCCGACCACTCGCCTCTTTATCTCAATATTTATCAATATTGTATACACTTCTGATGTTTGCTTCTAAGCCACTGATTTATCCAATTGTTGCTTATTCGTAATACCATATTAATTTTCCGTTACCATACTTGTGATTAATTTCACAGTGTATTTTATTCGCTTTGCTCCAGATATGCACTAAAAAGCTTGTTAGCTATCATAAATGCAAATTTAGATAGACGGATGGATTTTTTAATGGATCTCGCTGAATTTTGCCACAGATTTAGAATAGTTTCAAACATTAGAACGTAAGTATTAAATAATTGTGCAATTGTGAGGATTTTTTATAAATCTGTTCTTATGCTTGCAGTATATTTGTTGTTTACAAAGGTATTCCAGGTCTTAGGTAAGATATTAAAAAAGTTAACAAAAGAATTTGTGATATTACAAAACGTAAGTTTGTCATCAGGATTATGTTTGCAAGAGAAGATTTAAGTGTTATCTAGGAAGCGGACGACCAGGTCCAAGATCAGCCGTTTTAAATGACGTCGCCCGTCTATTGTGGCAACCGTGGACAATATTAGTCTGCGGACGTAGACGAGCCACTTTAATCCGAGACAAGTGAAGACCGGAGATATATTGGCTTTGTGGCTTTTATCGACCCTGTTTTCTGAAAGGAATCGCTTGTATGCACTTTATATTGATTTCTTGGATAGTTGGACAAATTGTTTTTGGTCTTACAAAATGTATACTGCAAGAATTTTTTAATCGATGTGTTTTTGAACGACTCTAGCTGTTATGATATATTATGGTAAATTAATAGTATTTAAGTCACGATTACCATATTACATAGCCGTAGTACATAGCTTCATAAACAATGGAAGTAAAGGAGGTCAAATAAAACTGGTCGACTAACTTTTATTGTTCTTCGCCTTCGTCAAATTCTGTCCAAGTTACTGTTATTAATTTGCCTTCAGTATTCGGATGAATAGAAACAAGTTGTTTGTCAATTCCTTCCGCCATGTTTCTGACATTATAAAGTGTTACCCAAAAGGACAAAAGTTTTGTCAGTTTCATAGTTTCTTGTGTTAAGTTTGGGACAGTGACAGAATGTCTTGCGTGTTTTACTTTAATATTGAAACTAATATTTTAACAAAAGATATGAATAAGTTTGTTGTTATTATTTACGATGAGAAATTTTCATGTAGTCTTTGCTCCAATACAAATGTTTTGATCTAAGATCAATAAATGTTAAAGATTAAACATTTCGATTGACTTAAAAAAAAGAACGTTATCCAATATATCTACATACATTTGTAGTAACAAGCGTCCCTCCCCTAATCCTCCTTTATACTATAAAACTCGGTTACAAAATTCAGTAAGGCAGTATTATAAAATTAGCACCTGAGTGGTCGCTTTCTTCATGTTTATTAATCCCTCGCTTGAAGGTTATTATGTTAATAAATGTCGCTGAATGCGAACGACTTTTTTGACTTAAAACTTCCTTCTTATTTTGAACATTATTTAAATCAACTTCTATAGAAAGAACTCGTACTACCTATTTTAAATATTTAAGATTTATTTCACTTACTTGAACTTGTACAAAAAACTAGGAAATGTGAATTATTTCTGATATATTTAAATGAAAGTTAAATTCAAGTAAATGTTTACCTTCTCACATTACAAATTTAATTTAATAAAAATGAATTACAATTATTTTGTTAACAAACTCCCTGTACCAATATACCAGTTTTAAATTTTAAAAAAATCACAGTATCTGCTTTTCAAGATACCATTAAACATGCCACCAATTTTGACGGATAATCACCAGTCTTCTGTCATTCTCTCGTTTAATATGTAGTTTTTTCAACAACCGCTCTGAAGCCAAGCGCTCTTTGTTGCCCAGAATAAATTTACATGTTAACAAACGGCCGCTTGTATGCAGGTGCTTTTTGCTCTAACACTCCTCCACTAATGTCTCCTTAATGTCTACATGTATTAAACATTTTAAACTGAACGCCGATATGTATGCGAGCAACATGTAACCAAGAGAGGTAGACTTTTTCGTTACTCTGAATAATATTTGGCTGTATTTTAGCCAATACTACTCGTAAAAACTGACTATGTTCAACAATTTATTAGTCGCCAATTACAAACATTTAATGTGCCAAAATTGCACAATTGAGTTTACATTTTTGATGCTTAAACATCTATCAATTGTTGATGAAGACTCTGGTTACTGTATGTTTATTTAAAACGAGCTGTCGCCCGCAAACTTCGTTAACGCAAATTTGGACCACCTGCTACGCCATTTTGACAGCACAGAATTAAAAAATAGCCTATAATATTCCTGTCTATGTCACCTACCCTTCAGTAAAGTCCGGTCTAAATCGGTCCAGCCGTTTCGGAGATTACCCGGAACTAACGCGACTTGCGGACAGACAGACAAAAAACTTTTTAATGCGATTTTCGTTATTAGCATCTCAAATACGTCATCTTCCCGAAATCTGGAATTTTTCTTTTGACATAACAAACAGACACTCCAATTTTATTATATGTATAAATAGAAGATCATATAAATAGCCTGTTTCATAACACAAACACCTCAAAAATCAACAAGAACTATTATTCAACTACGTGAAGGATTGCAAAATGCTTTTAATGTTTTTGATAGTTTGTTTTATTGTATCATAAAAGATAGTTAAAATTAATTATCTTGTTTTAATGAACTACGAATGCAGTTTTGAACATTATCTATCCCTTCCGCTTTGGGTATAAAACAATTAAGGCAATTTTGCTATTTTCCAACTTGCTAAGCGGAATACCTCGTCACTGTTTACTATAAATTTAAATTAACTTACATTAATGACGACCTCGTGGAAAGAGCCTCGCGCGAAGGGTAACAAATTGTTGTTTTGGGACACATTATGGCTAAAATTCATTTCAGGGGCGACGTATAAAGTACGAAAATTGGAACATAATTCATCCGTTTCAACATTATTTTACTACGAACGGTACTAGGTTACTTAGAAACTGCGTTCTCTTGAAATTTTTACATTTTTCAAGAAGATATTTACTATTTTATTAAATTCTTAGAACATAACAACAACATGCATCAAGTAAACTTTCTAATTATTTTAGAAACGAGCTGTCGCCTGCAAACTTCGTTAGTGCAAATTTATATCACCCATTACGCCATTTTGACAGCGCGGAATTATAAAAAAAGTAGACTATAATATGCCTGTCTATGTCAGCTACCCTTCAGTGAAATTCCGGTCAAAATCGGCCCAGCCGTTTCGGAGATTACCCGGAACAAACGCGGCTTGCGGACAGACAGACAAAATTTTTTAAATGCTCTTTTCGTTATCAGCAACGCAAATACATCACCTTCCCGAAATCTGGAATTTTTCTTTTAATATTACAAACAGACACGCCAACTTTATTATATGTATAGATTATTTAGACAAAAGTTTTAATAATTTTTAATCTAATATAGGCGATAAACTATGACTACTTGTAATATAGCAATTACGCCTAAAACGAAAAGATAAAATAAAGAAATTTGTTCCAATACAAAATCAAGACAATTAAATTCATTACCACCCAATGAAAAGTCATTAACACACCAAAATTTACCAGTCTAATTTGTAACCCCCCACATTTTGTTGTTTTTTTACGATACAATCCAATTATTTGATACTCTGAACTCGTGGAGTTATTAAAGGTTAATCTTATTGAGTGACACGCGACGTTCACTTAATATTTCATGTAAATTGTTATATCCATACGATGATTGGTTACACTCACATAATTGTTTCATTATATTGTAAGCGTGGATGTATTTTTTTTAATTTTAAACCTCCATTGTCATAGACGTTATCGTTTAGAGCTCTTCAAGAAGCGTTATTGTCTCAAAGTCTAGCAAATCATCAGTTCTTCTGGTGTTGCAAATGTCTATGGGCAGAAAATAACTTTATGGTTTCTGCTGCTTCGCCCTCCTACGGAGAAAAAGAATCCTAGATTTATTTATTATATTATATTATATTATAATTTTTTTTTTTTTTAATAACAAAGGGGGGCAAACGAGCGGCGAGACCGCCAAGGTGGTCAACGACGCCCATGGACATCCGCAACACCAGAGGAACTACAGATGCGTTGCCGGCCTTTGAGGAAAAGATACGCTCGCTTCTTGAAGGACCCTAAGTCGTATTGGTTTGGAAATACCGCCGAGGACAGACCGTTCCACAACGCGGCTGTGCGGGGCAGAAAGTTCCGCGAAACCGCACGGTTGTGGAATGCCAGCCATCAACATGGTGAGGGTGGTACCTGGCGGTCTGTCGTGTCGTCCGATGACGAAACTCGGCGGCAGGTATCGTTCCAAACAACTCCTCGGAACACTCCCCGTGGTAAATGCGGTAAAAAATGCAGAGGGAACTGACGTCCCTCCGCAAGGCCAGAGGATCTAGCCGATCGGTAAGAGCTCGGTCGTTGACGATTCGAGTCGCTCTCCGTTGTATGCGGTCAAGTGGAAGAAGCTGGTATTGGGGTGCTCCCGCCCAGAGGTGCCAGCAGTACTCCATGTGGGGCCGAACTTGCGCCTTATAGATAAATAATATGTTTAAATGTCTATCTAAAACGTAAATGTTACTGCAGATTGTAAGGTCGTCGTACCCGGTCAAGTTTTAAGTTCGTACTAAAATAAAACGTCTCTACCATTTGTGTTTAGTTTTATCCAGACGACATCTGCTGTTATGTTTTAAAGTTTTTCTACGAAAATCATTTGTGTTTTGTTAAAGTAGTAAGTTGTGTAATTGCGTCTTTAAATTTCATTTACAATATTATATTTAGTACACATCCGTGATCTCTGCCTACTCCTTTGGGTTACAGGTTCGCGTTAAATTGTTGCAAATTTCAAGTTTCATACAATTGTAATTTAGAAAAATGTAGAAAATCTATTATTTTTGCCAGAGTCAAGTTATCCACAATTATTCTATTGTTACTAATTAGAACGCGCGCACACCTTTGACTAAACTATCGCACAACTGTTTAGTCTCGCTTTGATTCCTATGGGTTTATATGGAGGTGTGCACACTACTTGATTTTTAGTTGTGCAACTAAACAGTTGAAAGGGCAACGAAACAATCGACGATCGCACAACGGTTGTGCGATAGTTTAGTCATAGGTGTGCGCCTAATCTTAATAGTATTATCCCTATTGAAGTATATATTACGTACATGTTAAATATCATACAAATGTTATCTACTTTAAAATTATTTTCAACTTGCATTTCGTTGGATCCACTAGAGAGCCAAGCTTACAAAAGTATAGAAATTCAGGCATAAAGTTGCAGAAATTGCATAACTTGCTGCGTAAATACGATTTATACTTTGAAAAGGTGAAGTCGAAGAGTTGGAGTTACTTCTGTGACCGCAACAAACACATTAGACGATACAGTGCAGCGACAGGTCGAGGCGACAATTTGTTCACGGTAGGGTTGTCACTTGCAATATGCCGATATTCTATAAATAAATCTATACTATTATAATAAAGCGTAAACACACACTTCTTTGTTTGTCATGTCATGTCATGTCATTTTGACATTTGCTATTGGTAATTTGACAAATGTAAACAATAAAATAAAGTTTTTATAATTTCACGCGGATGAATCCGCACGCGAACAGCTATATTGAATAAATTTATCATGTATGTGTTTGTCATTAGCCACTAAAGTAGGTTTAGTATAAGAAATATTGATCACGGGACATTTTAAGAAATAAAATACTCAAGTGGGACAGTAAATCCCTAATATTTTAATTACTTTGTAGCGATATTGGATATAAATTCAATGTATAAAGTTTTTACATACAAATTAACAGTACCTGTTTAATTAATAATTCCAAAATGCGCGTTTATATTATTTTTATTATTATTTCACGAAATAACGTGACATCCCTAGTTAACAATGAGTGACGCAATAGTGCTCACAGCTCGGCCGCGCTGGACGGGAAAATCCTATTGAAAACTACGGAAGTTGCATGTTTTACTGTTACAAACGAATTCGGATGTGCAACCACAGTAGGACTAAGTAAATTGTACACATTTGTTACATGTTTGGGGTTTCATTGAATTTAAACTACTACAAATTAATGTATACTTGTATACTAATATAATAAAACGAAAACACACACACGACACGCTTGAGGCTATATATTGCCACGCTATTAAACTTATATAAATTGGAAAAAGCCATGTGGGAAAGGTACCATAAACTACAAGCTGCCAACATTACGGAAGCAGGTAACGGTAATTTTGACTTTTGCAATTGAGAATTTGACAAATGTAAACAGTAAAGTTTATATAATTTCATGCAGGTGACGCCGTACGGGAACAGCTAGTTTACAAATAAAAAGGTTCCCGAACTGAACCTTTAACATCATGGATTCATATTTTAAAATAATAAATATTTATCACGTCATAAACAATTGAAAGATTAAAGCAATATAACAATGCCTTATTAAAAATTAATGAAAACTGCGAATTACCGTGAAAAAATGAAACATCCATTTTCTCATTAAGAACGCATTAAGGCTGGTGTTGCAAAAAGTGTCTACAACGTTGTTTGTTAAGATGTAAATTTATTCGGGATAACAAAGAGCTATAGAGCAGCGGGAAACAAAAACTATGAGTATAGGGAGGGCGCGTTTTAACGGCATCGAAATCTTGTCGAGCTGTGAGCATTCGATTTTTTTGGTTCTGCTTATACAGCTCGGTCTGAAATTTTAATTGAATATCAATCTTTTATTCATTATGATTAAATTAAAATTATGAAGATAACTGATTGTGTTATACAGAAATAATATTTGTATTTTATTTTATCCCAAAGTTAACTGTTGAAATTATTGCATTATAATGTGGGTAAATTGCATTATAATGACTCAGTGGTTTAAGCACTTGACGTGTAATCTACAGGTCTTGGGTTCGAATCCCGCCATGTGCCAATGTGATTTTCGATTTTTCGAATTTTCATAAGTACATAATTTACCCGACGTTCTTACGGTGAAGGAAAACATCGTGATGCAACCTGCACATATCGCCGAAGAAATTCAAAGATATGTGTGAAGTCAACCAACCCTCATTGGGCCAGCGTGGTTGACTATGGCCTAGTCACCCTTAGGGTAGGCTCCGAGCCCCTCGGTGGGGACGTATAGTGAGCTGGTGATGATGAATGTGGGTAAAAGCAGAATGAAAAGCTATTAGTTCTATTTATTTAGCTTCGATAGCTATTTCATCTTAAATAGTTTTCTGTTTGGTTCTCGTTTTTAGGAAAATAAACATATTTTTCAAAACAAATTGAATTTTCGCTTTGACTAAATTTTGTGAGCGAATATATGAAAAAAATTTAAAAAGGAAATTCGAATTCTGATCGGATTAAGGACGATGTTGATTAATGTGCACGCGGTCCGGACCGAAACGTAAAAAAAGATTCCGCCAAAGGAACGTCCTTTGAAATAACCAAGCTAATTATTCCTATAAACCACAAAGAAGTCAGAAAATCTCTTTAAAATCATAATTTTAAGAGTTCATATATGTTTATCATACTTTTGATTTATTAATAATTCGTTATGCACGCTTTAAATATGGCTTAACCCATACTTCTATACTAATATTATAAAGGGGAAGGATTTGTATTTTTGGATTTATGTATGTAGTGAAATAACTAAATTTCAAAAAATCTTTCACCATTAATAAGCTACGTTATCTGTGAGTAACGTTTTATTATTTTTTAATTTCATGCAGGCGAAGTCGCGAGCAACAGCATAATGTATTTTACTTTGTTGGAATTTGTTTTTTAGTTTAATAACCTAATTGGTACGTGATACGATGAATTACAAATTATTCGTGACTTCTTAATTGAATGTTTGGTCCTTTATTTTAAGAAAAGTGTCATCCCTGATTTATTCATTTAACACATTTATATCAATGATTACGTTCAAAAAAGTTAGTACTAAAACTGATTTTAAATAACCAGAAAGTAGGTCCCAGTTGCAAACTCGATTTACGGTATGAAAAGGAAGCGAGGCGAAGGCGAGGAATTCGAGTTACTTCTGCGACCACAACAAACACATTTAGACGACTCCGTGCGATGACAGGTCGAAGCGGCAATTTGTTCACAATAGGGTTGCCACTTCCCAGAATTACTTATTTTGTTTTGTAATTCAATTGATTTTTTTAAATTGTATGAAAATTTTGGTACCACTTTTTCGCTACCTTTGGTGAACATATTATTTGACTAATTTTTATATTGCTATAAAAATTCCGATGATGACCTCTATGAAATGAAATTTGTCATAGATGTAGACCAAAGTCTAGAAGTACACGTATATAGGTAACTTACTTTTTTATTCCATGCGGACGGATTCTCTGGCTAAAGCTAGTACTGAATAATTTCAAAGTTATATTACAGTATTATGCAAAAGCGTAAAATCATTTGGTGTGAATGAAATATTTTTAACACTTCAACCGCTTTCACATCCCTAGAGGACAATGAGTGATGCAACAGTTTCCGTGGTCGATTCACGTTCGTGTTGAATGTGCAATTTTCTGGCTGTTGAAAAGGACAAAAGTTTCACAGTCCAGTTTCGTACAACTGGATTTAGCCATCGTGATAATCCCTCTTTGACAATAATGGATTGAGTGAAGTGTATTTTTTATTACAAAATAAAATATCACATAATTTTGAATAGATCATTTTCCAGTTAGTCTTCGTCACTGTTAGAGTCCTTTTGTTTTAGTATGTTAAACTATCGTTGAACAATGCTACGTACAGTAGTCAAACCTTTTACTTTGGCAACTTTCCTACATTATCTCGATACATTCTTAACACTCTCACTGCCATTAACAGGCCTAACGTGTTCACTTTCATATGACAAAACGTCGTAGCATTGAATGTGTTACGGCAATTTTATCGATCACCACGCTTCCTGCTTCTTTACCCTTGTATTAAAGCAAATCAAGTTACTCGTGCAAACATTTCGCGTGGTCGATTCACGTTCGTGTTGAATGTGCAATTTTCTGGTTGTTGAAAAGGACAAAAGTTTCACAGTCCAGTTTCGTACAACTGGATTTAGCCATCGTGATAATCCCTTTTTGACAATAATGGATTGAGTGAAGTGTATTTTTTATTACAAAATAAAATATCACATCATTTTAAAATAGATCATTTTCCAGTTAGTCTTCGTCACTGTTAGAGTCCTTTTGTTTTAGTATGTTAAACTATCGTTGAACAATTCTACGTACAGTAGTCAAACATTTTACTTTGGCAACTTTCCTACATTATCTCGATACGTTCTTAACACTCTCACTGCCATTAACAGGCCTAACGTGTTCACTTTCATATGACAAAAAGTCGTAGCATTGAATGTGTTACGGCAATGTTATCGATCACCACGCTTCCTGCTTCTTTACCCTTGTATTAAAGCAAATCAAGTTACTCGTGCAAACATTTCTCAGTAGCATCGTAAGGAAGATGAATATGTAAGAATATGGGGGGCGCGTGTATGTATTCTCACGGTAGGGGTTGGGGGGAGGGCGACATTAAAACATTTGGCACCGCACCGCAATCTGGTGTAGAATTTTATTGAAATACTGCCAACAGTCGCTGGATTTATTACTTTTATTGCGGTTATACGCATAGATGCGATTAAAACCTTTCACTTTAATTGATTAGGGTTATAATAAATCAAGACCTTATTCAAAATATATATATACTAGCTTTCGCCCGCGACTCCGTCAGCGTGGGATTTAAAAAATACAAAAGTGAGTAGCCTATGTGTTCTTCCAGGCTATCCTCTACATCTATACCAAATTTTATCGAAATCGGTTCAGCCATTTAGGCTACAAACTCGAACATACTCGTATATCCATCCATCCGTCTAAACTTTCGCATTTATAATATTAGTATGATAGTATGATAGTATGAAGTATGATTTACGATACATGTACTATAAATGATCAAATAACAACAAATTCGTATAAAATTTTGAGGCCTAATCTATATACAAAAGTAGAAAGTTTGTTTAGGGGTAAACTTGCGTAACAACTTGCAGAGTTGTTTTGTTAGTTTGTTCGAATCAATTGAAACTAGTTTTATTGTTTCTGCTGACTTAATTCCGATAATTTTATATAATTCAACCCTTTGGTAATTTGATTGTAGATACGTAAATCAATAGGTTAATGTACATATGTGTACACAAATAATTGGTCTTTGTTGATATGTTTTCCCATTTTATAGTATAAGGTAGCAAGCAGCGAGCGGCCATCTGATCTCGCTAACGAAGCTTCGCTAAATAGCGTGGCGGCCGATGCATGACTTCGCTAAACAGTGATGCTACCGCTAAAGCGCTTCGCTATCAGCGAAATTAAGGATTCTATAATCTATGGGCAGCTCCATAGATTTCTCCGTGCTTTAATAAAAAGCCCTACACTTACGACACGCTTTAGGATATATATTTTCACACTATTAAACTTAGGGGGTAAATAAATTAGAAAAAACCTTCATGTGGGAAAGGGAACATAAACTACAAGCTACCAACATTACGGAAGCAAGGTTAATATGGTAACGGTAATTTTGACATTTGCAATTGAGAATTTGACATATGTAAACAATAAAATAAAAGTTTTATTATTTCATGCGGATGAAGCCGCAGGAACAGCTAGTGTTTAAAGCTACCGGGCTATAGACCCGTTTCAGTTCAAATCTTTCCTCTGCAGTCTGACGAACGATTCGCACTAAATTTAGATATCCGGATATTCTAAGATTCTGACTTTTAACTTTATTGTGAGAATTTTTAACATCAGCAGGCTTTTAAGCATTTAACGTTTTGAGATGTGAGATAGTTTTAGATATAACTGAATCAATAAATTAGCACAATATAGTTTAACAAGGTACTGAAATATGGAATGTCAATAAACTAATAGCGATATTGACTTAACACACAAACCGCATAAACATTTCTAAGTAAAGTCATGTAATTATTTGGGATTCAAAAGATAACTAACGGCCGAAAACTGAAACGAATTTTCAATGTATCTGCGTAAACGCTTACAATCTGAAAGGAATCACAATTTTAATGGCGTGGCCATATTGTTGGTACATGATTAAATGTCGTTTCAGTGCTGTTATTGCGTCACCAAGGTATTTTAAGCACCATGTATTATCTAGCATAACGTTATTAGAACGCTCTGTTATAACCGTTTTTATTAAAGTCTTATTCAAACTAGATTTTATCACGCTTCGCCCATTAAATTTTATGAGCTAGCTTCAAAGCTTTAGTTTATTACATACATTATTACAACGAAAGCGGTAGTGCTTATAAACTGGTGATTATGGTTAGACTTCACACCCAGCAATACCAAATCTGTCTATATCTATACTCTATACTATTATAATAAAGCGTAAACACACACTTCTTTGTTGCCTAAGATATCAGCAATTTCAGCATATTTTTGAATAACTCATTTTTTAATAAAAAGCCCTACACTTACGACACGCTTTAGGATATATATTTTCACACTATTAAACTTAGGGGGTAAATATTTTGGATAAAAATCCTAATTTGGGAAAAAGACCATAAGTTGCTGCCAACATCAAGAAAGAAAGATTGCTAAGGTTTGTCATGTCATGTCATTTTGACATTTGCTATTGATCATTTGACAAATGTATACAATAAAATAAAAGTTTTTATAATTCCACGCGGATGAATCCGCACGCGAACAGCTAGTCTAGAATATAAATCGTACGAACTAATAAAAAGATAATTACTTTATCTCTCTATATATTTCTATTCCTTAGATAATATTAAAAACAATACACTCTCCTATAGTTAAAGTTTATGTGATTAACGAATGTGAGTGTGACATTTTTAATTAGTTTATTATGCTGTAAATGTGTTATCTTACTAATATTATAAATGCGAAAGTTTAGATGGATGGATGTTTGTTACAGTTTGTAGCCTAAACGGCTGAACGGATCTCGATGAATCGCATAGCCGTAGATGATACTCTAGAAGAACACATACTACTCGCTTTTGTTTTTCTTTTTTTTTAATTTCACGCGGACGGAGTCGTGGGCGAAAGCTAGTAAATAATAAACGGGTTATTTATGTTAATTATTTAAGATCATTTGTGGGTTGTAAAAATGAAACTGACGCCTAACAGATAGCGGTTAAGCCACGAGCTCGTCGTAGTCTAATTTGGCAAGGCGGCAGTGACAGGAGATCCAAACGTTTCCTTTAAATATTTGCAGAATTAAATTTATGATCGTGTCGCTTGCGGCTGGCAATTTGTAAAGGAAATTCGTGTCGACCGTGGTGCGGATTTTCAATTGAATATTTAATGATTAAAAATTGCTACGCCTTTTAAAATTTTACATGAATGGTTTTGCAAAATCGAATCGAAATCATACTTTACGAAAATGTTAACATGAAAGCCGTAAAAAATATACGCGTCAATAAAAACATATTTAATGTACTCGTAGCTACTCAAAGTTATATATGATTTTAGTTAGAATCGCAATAGAAATAATCTATCCTACTAATATAAATTAATACATTTTAAATTTATACGGTGTTAAAAGTGTTTAATAATTTTAATGTATTTACACCTCAAGCAAATAAAGAGTGAATCGTGCGCTAGTGACAATTGGCTATAAATAATTCACAGGCGCGGAACACGGTTCATATTGCTTGTGCATGAAATATCAGGGCTCATTGGAGCGGATCGGGCGAAACGAGAATTGGCCCCGATTATTTTGTTCCGAAGTCACTGACCTATCACTTGTCGATTGTGTTGCGAGGTCCTTACAATTTTTTAATCATATTGGTGGATTTTTTAAAAATATTTCTCCAATATTAAGAAAGAAATTGACGAATAACATATTGTTTTGGATGACGAAAACCTCTTCTGCTTTCCTCAAAAATAGTAGGAATAGAACGGCTAGATGTTAATTAAAATTTTAAAATATTAACGTTAATAAATATTTTGCTATATGTGTTTAAATATAATATAATATAAAATCATTTTAATGTTTCCGTTTACATACAACTAGTACACTATAGCTTTTACATAACATCTTCAGAGAGTATATAAGTCGATAGACCACCGTTTGTAAGTTCAAGTAGCGGAAAGCTCTTCGCCGTTAGCTAATACCATTAAGTCAATCTCGTCCTCATTTCCACCGTAACTTAATTGGGATCGATTTAGTTCAATAGTTTGCCGCAATCTTGTGGTTGGACGAGTGTGAACTACGTTTCTAATTAAGGAGAAAACTTATCTCTAAATTAAACGTATTTTATAGCATTTATGTATGTAACTATGCAACTATCGGAATAGATAGTGAAGTGAATACTTTCATTGAAAAACGAGGAGGTTGAAATGTTAAGACAAATAATGTTACAATACATTTTTATAAACTACTAGCTTTCGCCCGCGACTACGTTCGCGTGGAATTAAAAAATAATAATAAACAAATGAAAAAATATAGCCTATGATACTCACAGATAAATTACCTTTCTAACGATGAAAGAATTTTTAAAAATAATAATAAACAAATGAAAAAATATAGCCTATGATACTCACAGATAAATTACCTTTCTAACGATGAAAGAATTTTTAAAATCGGCCCAGCAGTTTTTGAGCCTATTCATTACAATCAAACAAATAAAGTTTTATAACTTTATAATATCAGTATAGATTACTCACAGGTAAATTTCCTTTCTAATAGTGAAAGAATTTTTAAAATCGGCACAGTCGTTTTTGAGTTCTTTCAATACATACAAAATACAAATCTTTCCTCTTTATAATATTAGTATGATAAGCATATGTTGTCATAGATATTTCTATCGATTTTAGATATATCTTTTATATACCTAATGCAGTTAATGTGTACCAAACTGCGAGCATAGAATTATTTATGAATTCGTGGTATATCTTACACTTATTCATTTTAAATGACTTGGAAAACGCACAATAAATCTAGCTTCGACAGGCGGACCCAGAATATGGGGATTACGGGATGTGTTTCGGGATTCTCTTTGGATCCTTATAAACTCCATTTACAACGGGAATGTAGAGCCGAGTTTATCTAGGGTATGTTCTAAATTCCGTCAAATATTGTATATTTTACATTAATTGTAATAACAAAATGTTTTTTAATCTATACTTATCTATCTATCTATACTATTATAATAAAGCGTAAACACACACTATTTTGTGGCGTAGGATCTCAGCAATTAAAGCATATTTTTGAATAATTCTTTCTTTAATAAAAAATCCTACACTTTCGACACGCTTTAAGCTATATATTTTCACGCTGTTAAACTTAGGGGGTAAATAAATTGGAAAAAACCTCCATGTGGGAAAGGGACCATAAACTACAAGCTGCCAACATCAAAGAAGCGAGATTGTCATTTATGCATCTGAATTTTGACATTTGACAAATGTAAACAATAAAATAAAATTATTATACTTATATGCTCTTTGTTATTATAATTTCATGCGGATGAAGCCGCACGGGAACAGCTAGTTAATTATAAAAGACTAGTTAATAGCTATTGCAACCTGAAAATTAAACTAAGTTTGGTGGTTTATTCGATGGGTGCCGCTCTAGATCATATTTTAAAAAATGCACATCGATTATGTAGCGCGACTTCGTCCGCGCCGAAATAAAAGAAAATTCTAGTATTTAAAATAACCTCTAAGTATAGACTTGTTTTTTAATAGTATAATTCATTTGTTTCAGGTACGTCTTCAGCATTTCTAGTTAACATACATCTATGTTCAACTAAATCCAATTAATGTATTGATTGACTTTGTTTACTGAAAGCAGGTACGTATGTAAATGCCTCGGGTTTCATTAGCACGTATAATTGAGTGTTTGTTTTATAAATAGACATCTAAATACACTCAGTATTGTTTCCTTTTACAGAAAAAACAAACGTTCTCTTGTTATGTTCCTTAATTACCGACTGTCAAATCTAGTTGTCAAGTTTTCTATCAAAACAAACAAAGTTATTGTCATTTTTATTAACATCTTTGACAATGTCCTTAATTTTCTGAAATTTCGACATTTTTTGAATCTTTTTGCGTCAATGAAAATATCGAACATGTTTTAAAATTCCCTCTCGTTATTAAAATAGCAGTTAACGTTGTGCTTGGTTAAAATGTAAACGATTAAACGTCCCAAAGGAGCATTTATCTACGTAGTTATCGCTGCATAACCTCAAAATATCGTTATTTAATAAATCGTTACGCCTGGGTGATATTCGGTATGATAAAACCATTTTGTGCATATAACTTGATTATTAATTTAAATACACGTAAAACCTATCCTAGGCCTAATTTTAGTCCCTTTCCCTTTTCACCCTTTTCTTAAGAGGAAAGGATGGGAAGGAAAAGTGGATTAGACGGTGGAGGAGACATGGGAAGGGGACATTTCCTCTTTATGTGCGTCTCCTCCTCCGTCAATTAAGGGTAGGCAAAACATCTGCAATTGCGGAGGTTTATGGGCAACGGTCGCTTTCCATTTCGGTGGATTCAGTTAGCCGATAGTTCGTTTGCCACCTTATATTATAAAAAAAACCCTCAATCGTAAATATAGTCTTTATAACCGTTATAGTTTTTCTTACAAAGCTGTTATTTTTTTGCTATAAGCAATGATGTACAATCAGGGAAACTGGCAGTGTTCCACTTTTAAAGTGACAGTCGTTAGAATGTTTTGTACGCATTAAGACAATGACACGCAACAATAACCAATAAGACGCAGCATTTAAATGTCTGTACGAAAAAAGGTCAGAAAAAAGAGAGAAAAACGAAGTGGTGCACGGCTAATTGCTTTTTGTTATTATTTCGACGTTTGCGCAACTCACTACCTAATTGATTATTTTTAAAAAGAGGCAGGGTTTGTCTCGTTGCAAGGAACAATAATTATTCTGTAAGTGGAACACCGCGTATTGCGACTGTACCTAAAAAACTTATAGCAAAGATTAAAAAGTTAAGTCAAGGCTTAACGTACTTATAAGAAAACTAGCTTTCGCCCGCGACTCCGTTCGCGTGGAATTAAAAAAGTAAGTAGCCTATGTGTTCTTCCAGTCTATCCTCTACATTTGTTCCAAATTTCATCGAAATCCGTTTAGCCGTTTAGGCTACAAACTCTAACAAACATCCATCCATCTAAACATTCGCATTTATAATATTAGCAAGATGTTTTTACAATTTTTTAAACTGTTAGACAATATGCTTATAAAATTAACGAATTTAGTTTTTAAATTTATTTATGCTATAGTTTAAAAAAACATGTTACTTTTAAACGCAATACTTTGATTTCGTCACCGACATCCGCGAGTCAATACATCGCTCCATTTGTCAAAAACCAACTGCCAATGTTTTTTATACACTAAACGATTTTCAGTTTGATTTGCAAACAGCTAAAGGGTTCAGATATTTTTTGATTCCTCTAACAGGACTGATATTTTAGTAGTAACAATAATACGTTCACTATTGGTATATTTTCGATGTTCGTTTTTTAGTTTTCAATAATTGTTTTTATTTTATTTATAATCAAATTTATACTGAATAAGGGTGGATTTGTTTCGGTAATCAAATCTAAAGTTTTTGATATAGTTTTATTAGGTAGTTTTGGTGTCATTTACTACATTACAAAGTATGTTTCTTGTTTGTAAATCAGAATGTATGAAAACGGTACTTCAAAGACTACTGTTTTTACGAGGTAAAAATCTTCTAGATCTTTAGAAAAAATAAATAATAACATTGTGGGCGAGACGTGAACTGAAATTATATTGCTGTGACCATGGCGGTGTTTCTTGTATTTACAAATATCAGTGTATATCTACGAACAATTTATAAAGAGGTAAACGGCAATGACAAGGTATCGCTTACGTGGTCAGCCAGCCGTGAGGCACGCACTTGTTAACTCAAAGGGAACGTTTGCAGCGCGCTTATGAAATACCCGTTTACTTTTTCTTCGTTTTCATTCTACGAGTTTTCTTAAGTATTTCCCATCTTGAGTGCTCTGGTTTATTTATTTAAAATATTTTGATTTTATGTTACCTTGTATGTTAACGTTATATTCGTCATATACATTCCCGCCAATGATTTTATGCCAAACCAAAATTAGAGGTGACGACGCTATATCATTCAGACACAACGCTGATTGATTGCTTTCAGACATATGCAGGTGGCATACCATGTTTATCTTCACCTTAAATACGGAAAATCTGGAAATTTGAAATACTGACTTTCCCCGCGTCTTCGTCTGCGTGCAATTAAATAAAACAAAAATAAGTAGCCTGCGTTCTCTTCCAGACTATGTTCTACATCTGTTCCAGATATCATCGAGATCCTTTCAGCAGTTTATCCTACATACTCTAACAAATATCCATCTAAACTTTCGAATAGATATAATAATATTAGCAAGAGATAAGATTTGTCAGATAATATTTCCAAATTGGTTAATGTAATGAAATTTGTAACAACTGGATAATTTACAAGGATCGAGAAAATAAATAACATTGTTTTAGTTATGTTTTATCCATGATTAAAGTGGCACGTCTGTCCTCAGCGTGTCCGGTATCAAGCACGTCCGCTGTCACTATAAACGAGTGACGTCATTTAAAACGTAGATCCGAAGGTAGAGAATATCGACCAGTTTGTCAATTTCATCCAATTTTTCAAATATCAATTCCAATATAGTGTTTCTTATAATTTTTAAAAGTATAACAATTTATAAATTCAAGTCGAACAAGTATAAGTAAATATTTTTTAAAGAAACAGTTTTACTATTGAGCCGAAACTAGACGAAAAGTCACTCGAGCTGGATATTGTAATTATTTCTGTTGTATTAAAAAAGAAAAGCACTAAACAATAACACATGTTTACGTGTTGTAAAGCAAAGTGCCAATAAAATATAATTATATAATTTATCACTAGATGGCGCTGTACTGTTTTAAATGCCCACTATGGTTTTGCCGCGTTGTTATTATGCGCTTGCGACAAGCGACGAATAAAGTTGGCTCATCCACCAGACCCTGGAGTTTTATTTTACCATCGGGCAGTTCGTGGTTTTTTGGGATTCTGTACATGGTCCTTCGAGCCGGATATTGGCGTCTTGGACAGTTGGCAGTTGCATGTGCAGATCCAACGCACCATTAGGTTCCTTGGTGCTAAAAAAAAAAAAAAGGACAAACGCGCTACGTCGAGATCCGCAGTAACCTGTGACAGTGGCAGCAGAGTTCGGGCAGCAGTTAGTGCGGAGAGGCCGCACTAGCAACACCAAGGCAGTACCACTGGAGAGCAGCGGGGGGAGCAGAGCACCTCCTCATCCGCCATCGTATACAACAGGACAGCAGTGAAGTGTTAATGTGTGAGTGTTTTATATTAGCTTACATTGTGTACTAGTGTTTTATTTTAAGATAATATTCTCATTTATTGTTAATTATGGATCGTTTAGTAAAATGTCAGGATAGTCTTAAAAGTAGAATACTTAAAAACAGAATAAATTTTGGTAAACAGTCTAAAGATAAAATAACATTTTCATATGTAGAAACGCGTTTGGATAATTTGGAGGAATGTTGGACATCGTTCAAAGAGACTCATCAAAGGATCATTTTTGAATCAGAGGACAAAGAGTTAGAATCGTCTGATTATTATAAATCAGATTGTTTCGATGAAGTTGAGGAGATTTATATTGATTTTAAATCAAAATTAAAAGGTGCTTTGGCGAAATTGCGGGCGACCACGCCGACAACGCAATCTTTAAACACTGAATCTAAAGGTTCTTGTGTACGCCTACCTAAGATTGACATCCCAACTTTTTCGGGCAAATATGTCGAGTGGACTAGTTTTAGAGACCTGTTCGTGTCTCTAGTTCATAATAACTCAAGTTTGGACGATGTACAAAACTCCATTATCTCAAAAGCCATTTACAAGGAGAAGCCGAGCAATTGTTACGGCATATTCCCATCACTGCCGATAATTACATTACTTGTTGGGCTCAATTAGAGAGTAGATATAACAATAAAAAGTTCTTGGCCAATTGTATATTAAAACGATTTATGAACCAAAGGAACGTCACCATAGAGTCTTCAAGTGCCATTAAAGACTTACTTGATGTTACTAATGAATGTTTACATGCACTTGAAAACTTGGGAGTTGCCGTTGGTTCATGGGATATATTAGTCATTTTTATTATCAGCCAAAAACTTGACCCAGAATCTCGTAAATCGTGGGAAACCTTGATTAACGACGGTACCAATGAATTGCCAAACATGACACAATTTAGAAAGTTTTTAGAAAATAGATTCAGAGCTCTAGAATGCCTAGATTCGAATAATGTTAATAAATGTAACTCTAAGCAAAAAAATGCCACGGCATCCCATGTTAACACTCACAATGCCATTGATTGTTCTTTTTGTCCTGACAAAGGACATAAATTGTATAATTGTAAAAAGTTTGCCCAGGAGGATGTAGACAATCGGCGTAAGTTTGTCCAAACCAGTCGGCTGTGTTTTAATTGTTTGAACCCAGGCCACTCCGTGTATACCTGTCGACAGTCCACAAGGTGTCATCTTTGTCGAAAAAGACATCATACACTTCTTCATCCTAAAAGTACCTCGAAAACTGATCTTAGTCAACCTGATCATGCCATAAGTACCGATGTTGTTGAGACAGCAGCGTCATCTTCAGCGGGTGAGCCCACGCGCGCTGTCACGTGTTTTGCCAAGGCTAGTACTCACGTACTCTTGGCCACAGCTTTGATAAATGTAGAAGCGAGAACTGGATCTTTGATTTGTTTAAGATCCCTGATAGACCAGGGGTCTCAGGCTTCGTTTATATCGGAGTCCGCAGTCCAGTTATTGGGATTAAAGAAACATCCCATCAAAACTGTTATTTCGGGTTTGGGCGGTGACCCCCAAGCATCTTTGGCCTGTAAGTTCATGGTTCCCATGAAAATTCAGTCCCGTCACGACCCCAGTTTTGTCATCTCTGTCAAGGCGTATGTTATGAACAAAGTAACGACTTTCTTGCCTGATAGGAAGATTGTCGTCCCATTGTTCCCTTCATTATCGTATGAAGTTTTAGCTGACCCTTCATTCGACACACCCAATAAAATCGATGTTCTGTTGGGTGCCGAGGTTTACAGCCAAATTCTGTTGCAAGGGTTGATTAGGGGTCCACCGGGCTACCCTCTTGCGCAGAACACTAGATTTGGCTGGATACTGTCTGGTGAAGTTGAAGAAGCAGGCAGCCATTCTGAAAAGTGTCACAACATTATTGTTAGTTTGCACTCAGCTGATTCAAACGAGAATGAGCTCTTACGGAAGTTCTGGGAGTTGGAGTCTGACCATTACGATGTCGAAAAAACATTTTTAACGGAAGAAGAGCAGTTGTGTGAAAGATTGTTCGCGGAAACGATTCGTAGAGATGAATCTGGTCGTTACGTGGTTAACTTACCTTTTCGCACACCGGATCCGAAATGTAAATATGGTGACTCGAAACAAATTGCCCAGAAAAGGTTTCTTATTTTAGAAAAGCGGTTCTTACGAGACCCTGATATGAAAAAAGAGTATGTCAAGGTAATCAATGAATACTTGGATCTCGGCCATATGGAGAAGGTCGAGGATAAAGAAAAGGCTGGTGCGGTTTATTTGCCACATCACGCAGTAGTGCGAAATGATAAGCTTACCACCAAAGTGAGAGTTGTTTTCGATGCGTCGTGCCCGGGAACAAATGGAGCGTCGTTGAATCAGGATCTTTTGGTCGGTCCAACTCTTCAACCTGAGTTGCGTCACATCCTGATGAATTGGCGCCAGTTTCCAATATGTCTCGTTGCAGACATTATTAAAATGTATCGACAGGTTAAGGTGTCTGAAAGAGATGTCGATTTTCAACGCATCCTGTGGCGTGAAAATCCAGAAGATGAGTTACAGCATTTCCGTCTTCTTCGGGTGACCTTCGGCACATCCTCGGCACCATACTTAGCAGTGAAATCCTTGCAGCAGATCGCACAAGATGAAGGAGAAGATTTTCCGCTAGCGTATAATCGCGTGTTGAAGGATTTCTACGTTGACGACTTAATGACAGGATGTCAGAATGTTGCAGAAGGCATTCAGATCTATCATGAGATGAAGGAGTTGCTCGGTCGGGGTGGCTTCAAATTTCAGCGTTGGTCCACCAATAGTTCCGAATTGTTGGATCACATACAGGTAGACCACCTACGAGCAACTGAAGAACACCTGGAACTTAAAACAGACACAGTTAGTAAAATTCTAGGACTTACCTGGAATAGAAGGTCTGACGAATTCGAGTACACCGTAAATCTTCCTCCCTTGGAAACACCTGTAACCAAACGCAGAGTTATTTCGGACATCGCGAAATTGTATGACCCCCTCGGATGGATAGCTCCAGCCATAATAACGGCAAAGGTATTCATACAGCGGTTATGGCTGTCAGGCATCGAGTGGGATCAGGAACTACCGCCATCATTGTTAAAAGATTGGCTTAATTATAGAGGAGAGTTGAAAGAACTTACCCGATTTCGCCTACCTCGTTGGACTCATTCATCCAGCGATGACAGCCTCGTAGAGCTGCACGGCTTCGCTGATGCATCTAACGTCGCCTACGCAGCCGTAGTGTATACTCGCATTATTGACAGAGACGGTTCCATTCATGTCAATCTTATTACATCTAAGACCAAAGTGGCACCCGTCAAGCAGGTGTCGATGCCGAGGCTCGAGCTTTGCGGAGCAGTATTGCTCGCCAAGCTCTTAAAGGAGGTTTCGTCAGTTCTAGAAATACCCAAGCAACATATACACGCTTGGACTAACTCCTTGGTAGTACTGGCTTGGCTCAGGAGCCACCCTAGTCGTTGGAAAACTTTTATAGCCAATAGAGTGTCGGAAGTACTTACCGTTCTGGACGGAGATCAGTGGTGCCACGTGTCGACGAAGACCAATCCTGCCGATTGCGCGTCCAGAGGCGTGAAACCATCAGTATGCCCTGATGTCAAGATTTGGAAGCAGGGCCCGACGTTCCTGAAAGAGAAAATCATCGATTATAAAAGGGAAGTTATGGATACGACAATTGAAGAAAGAAAGCTAAAATGTCACACTACTACAAACAGTAAAATAGAGAATAGTATACTTACCAAGTATTCGTCGTTAACACGACTTACCAGAGTTGTAGCTTACTGTAGAAGGTTTTTGTCTCCAAAATCAACAGGTACCTTAAAGGCAGCAGAGCTGGGACAAGCGTTGAAAACCTGTATTAAAATGTGTCAACGGCATCATTTCCAAGAAGAAATAGATAGTTTAAAGAAACATGGCAAGGTGAACAAGAAAAGTAGACTCACCTCGTTGAATCCCTTCCTTGATTCGGACAACATCATGAGAGTCGGTGGTCGTTTGCAGAAGGCTCCACTAGAAAATGACACGAAGCATCCCATATTGATTCCTCAAGGTTCGCACTTCACGAAATTATTGATAGACGACGCACATCAAAAATTGTTGCATGGTGGCCCTCAATTGACGGCCAACTATCTCAGATCCAAATATTGGATCATGCATGAATTTTGGCGTAGATGGTCACAGGAGTATCTTACTCAGTTACAACATCGCTACAAATGGACAGATCAGGTTTCAGAACCCAAAGTAAGCGATATTGTGCTTATTTGTGAAGATGATCTTCCACCTGCCAAGTGTTTTTTTGGCGTTATCGACAAGAAGCATACTGGTTTGGACAAACTTACGAGGGTTGTTAACGTAAGATGCAAGGACAGTGTCATAAAGCGACCATTGTCAAAATTAGTGATATTACCTGTCACTTAATTATTAAATTTAGATTTTGTATTATACAGTCCACTAGAATAATTGCTATCATTGTAGTCATAAGTTTTATTTGTGTTTAGTTTTAATTTTTTCTCGATTTTATTTATGTTACAATGTCACCGTACAATTGTTTTACTATGTTTATGTTGTTATTTCATTAGTTATTCCTTAACTTTATTATTGTATACTTTTGCATTCCGGCATGGTGGGCGGACAGTTGCTGTTGTTTAATTTGATTTTGCGCCCCATTATGGAGCATTGTACAACTGCCGCTAAATTTGTAAATGTCTCAAATTTGTATATTTGTGATGGACATGCTTGTCCATGGTGGGCGGTATGTTTACGTGTTGTAAAGCAAAGTGCCAATAAAATATAATTATATAATTTATCACTAGATGGCGCTGTACTGTTTCAATGCCCACTATGGTTTTTCCGCGTTGTTATTATGCGCTTGCGACAAGCGACGAATAAAGTTGGCTCATCCACCAGACCCTGGAGTTTTATTTTACCATCGGGCAGTTCGTGGTTTTTTGGGATTCTGTACAACACATTCAATACAAGATATACAAAATCAATTTCATAGCTAACTCTACTTCATCTTAAATATATTATAGCTTGATATTAAAAACAAAAATAACGAGTTATACATAAAAGTTACAAAGGGAAATATTTATAGTAAATATTATAGAAATACCATCACAATCAAAGATTAAGCATACTTAAACAAATAAACCAAAGATTACTATCAAAATCTGAACGTTCGTTGGAATCCGGCGTCTTGTAATCCCATAGATGAAGTAGTTGGCGGCTCACCCTATTTATCTAAGAGAACGGGTAATCTTTATTTATAGCAACATTATCCTACAACTAAGTAAGCCATGATACCTCAGCCATTCATGTGTCAATAATGTAAGCAAAATCATTAGTTAAATCTCAAAATTTCTAGGAAAACTGTAACTTTCAATGTTAAGTCCATTCTGAGGTTCCTTAAGTTAATACAGAATGATTTAACTAAAATCCAGTATTACATCTCTTATCAACTTGAATAGCTCTCAGGAAACCGTGTCCCGTAATCCTACATATGAAGTAGTTGACCGATCCTATTTACTCTGCGGTGACCGCTTGAGCTTTATTGATAGCAACACTCTGTCTAACACAAGAGGATTACAAAAAGGATTGTTCTAAACCAGAGATTCTCAAACTGTACACCTCTTTTAAAACTGTACTGATTTTGTTGTACATTACTTCTTATTTGTCAACGATCAACTTTTACCAACATCAGGTATACGATGTTGGTAAAAGTTGACCGTTTAACGTTCTACGTACAGTCAGGGAAACTGTCTTCGTTTGAATGCTTTGTGCGTATTTAGACAATAACCAATAGGAGGCTTATAAATATGTTTGTACGAAATGTCGGTCAGTGGTACACGGTTTTTATTATAATTGCTTTTTATTATTTTTGTAAGTGGAACATCGCGGATTTCCGGGACTGTCCTAAAGAGGCCTGGGCAACTTTGAGAATCAGTGTTCTAAACCGAATTTGCCTCATGGAATATTTGTTAACTTCAAAATATACAAGCATAAGTAGAAAGTTTTATGTACTACTAATTTCAAAGTTGATTAGTCTACTAAATCTGCACTAAGGGTGTTCTTTAGTGACCTATTAAGGACTCTGTGTGACAATTAGTGTATCGTATAAGTAACTTCTCAACGTCTACTTGTTTCGTTCAGTGTTTTTTGACTTTTTTCTCTGTTTGGTTTTACGAATTAAAACAAACGGTAACCTTTACAGTCAAAGAGAAAATGTAGCGAATAATTTAGTTGTAAATGGAGAAAAAACTTTGGCTTCATTTTATTGCTTTGTAAATAAATTCCTATTTGTTTTCATGTACGTATTCCTCGAAAGCTTTATTACGATTAGGTAATGTACTCTATCAAAGTTTTATAAAACAAAGTTAATGTATTTTTCTCGTTGTTAGCGGAATGTAGCCTTTTAATGAAATTGTTATAATAATAATATTGTGTTTTCATTTGAAAGTATCCTATCTTTCGTTGTTTAGTAATTCTAAAAGCACAGATTCGAGTTCAAAACAATTTACGTAACCGTCATTATTTATAAGGCAAAATCGCATTTTGCAATCCTGTATATAAACATTTTCAATAACCAAGATTTATCAGTGTCACGGTATGAAAAGGTTGACGTATGTTAACCTAAAAAAAATTAAACACTCTCTAATTTTTTTATTGTAAGACTCCGTTTCAAAGATAATGCCAGGACTGCTTAAGCATATCTCTTTTGAACCCATAAGGCATAAACTTTCAGTTAATTCTAAAGGGATTAGCTTTTAAAGTTGTTCCCTTACTAGTGCAGTGTTCTGTCACCTTCCATTAAACGCTACTGTAACGGTATAAGACGGGGTAAGTCCCGCGATTGTTGGCAAAGCTTCAATGTGTAGATTGTGCGGCGCCGAGCCAAATCTGTTCCTATGTTCCTTTCACACAGAGACAGGTCAGTAGAGAAGATAGTGCGGTAGTGCTAATGTTTGTATACTTACTGGCAATACTGTTCTGATTCGGCGATGTGTTTTTAAATACTGTCTTCCTGTGAAACTAGCATTACTTCGAATTTTTGAATCCAACTCGCTTGATAAATTTAAGTATATTTATTTTGTATTTGTTACCGATCGATTAATAAAAGGAGTCTGAAGTTAAGTGGTTTGAAAAAAAATATTTACGTTTTTTATTTATCAGTTACTAGCTGTTCCCGTGCGACTTCAACCGCATGAAATTATAATAACTTTATTTTATTGTTTACATTTGTCAAATTCTCAATTGCAAATGTCAAAATAACAATTACCATAACCTTGCTTCCTTAATGTTGGTAGCTTGTAGTTTATGGTCCTTTTCCCACATGAAGGGTTTTTTTCCAATTTATTAACCCCTAAGTTTAATAGCGTGAAAATATATAGCCTAAAGCATGACGTAAGCGTAGGGCATTTTATTAAAAAAAAAATATTCAAAAACATGCTGTAATTGCTGACATCTTAGGCAACAAAGAAGTGTGTGTTTACGCTTTATTATAATAGTATAGATATAGAAGTATAGATGAGATTTGAAAACATAAAATATAAAACATCACAATAAAGTGAAAATAAATCATTTTGGAATTAAATAATACCGTTCATATTATTCAGGACAACAAAAGCGCGTAAAATTGAATTCCGTTCGGTTACGGGCATATGTAAATTCAGCCACAACATGCAACTACCATTAAATAACATCAGGCCGTCAATTAAAACTGTACAATGTAATTGTTATTTATGGGCTTTTGTTAGAAAATAGGGATAACGGGAAATTTTAATGTCTATTCAATTTATATGTTTTCCTTTGTTAGGAATTATTAACGAACACGACTAATAAATAATTTAATTATTTTAAAACAACATTAAATACACAAATAATCTATACTATTATAATAAAGCGTAAACACACACTTCTATTTTGCCTAAGATATCAGCAATTATAGCATATTTTTGTACTATCTATACTATTATAATATAATAAAGCGTAAACACACACTTCTTTTTTGCCTAAGATATCAGCAATTATAGCATATTTTTGTACTATCTATACTATTATAATAAAGCGTAAACACACACTTCTTTGTTGCCTAAGATATCAGCAATTACAGCATATTTTTGTACTATCTATACTATTATAATAAAGCGTAAACACACACTTCTTTGTTGCCTAAGATATCAGCAATTACAGCATATTTTTGTACTATCTATACTATTATAATAAAGCGTAAACACACACTTCTTTGTTGCCTAAGATATCAGCAATTACAGCATATTTTTGTACTATCTATACTATTATAATAAAGCGTAAACACACACTTCTTTGTTGCCTAAGATATCAGCAATTACAGCATATTTTTGTACTATCTATACTATTATAATAAAGCGTAAACACACACTTCTTTGTTGCCTAAGATATCAGCAATTACAGCATATTTTTGTACTATCTATACTATTATAATAAAGCGTAAACACACACTTCTTTGTTGCCTAAGATATCAGCAATTACAGCATATTTTTGTACTATCTATACTATTATAATAAAGCGTAAACACACACTTCTTTGTTGCCTAAGATATCAGCAATTACAGCATATTTTTGTACTATCTATACTATTATAATAAAGCGTAAACACACACTTCTTTGTTGCCTAAGATATCAGCAATTACAGCATATTTTTGTACTATCTATACTATTATAATAAAGCGTAAACACACACTTCTTTGTTGCCTAAGATATCAGCAATTACAGCATATTTTTGTACTATCTATACTATTATAATAAAGCGTAAACACACACTTCTTTGTTGCCTAAGATATCAGCAATTACAGCATATTTTTGTACTATCTATACTATTATAATAAAGCGTAAACACACACTTCTTTGTTGCCTAAGATATCAGCAATTACAGCATATTTTTGTACTATCTATACTATTATAATAAAGCGTAAACACACACTTCTTTGTTGCCTAAGATATCAGCAATTACAGCATATTTTTGTACTATCTATACTATTATAATAAAGCGTAAACACACACTTCTTTGTTGCCTAAGATATCAGCAATTACAGCATATTTTTGTACTATCTATACTATTATAATAAAGCGTAAACACACACTTCTTTGTTGCCTAAGATATCAGCAATTACAGCATATTTTTGTACTATCTATACTATTATAATAAAGCGTAAACACACACTTCTTTGTTGCCTAAGATATCAGCAATTACAGCATATTTTTGTACTATCTATACTATTATAATAAAGCGTAAACACACACTTCTTTGTTGCCTAAGATATCAGCAATTACAGCATATTTTTGTACTATCTATACTATTATAATAAAGCGTAAACACACACTTCTTTGTTGCCTAAGATATCAGCAATTACAGCATATTTTTGTACTATCTATACTATTATAATAAAGCGTAAACACACACTTCTTTGTTGCCTAAGATATCAGCAATTACAGCATATTTTTGTACTATCTATACTATTATAATAAAGCGTAAACACACACTTCTTTGTTGCCTAAGATATCAGCAATTACAGCATATTTTTGTACTATCTATACTATTATAATAAAGCGTAAACACACACTTCTTTGTTGCCTAAGATATCAGCAATTACAGCATATTTTTGTACTATCTATACTATTATAATAAAGCGTAAACACACACTTCTTTGTTGCCTAAGATATCAGCAATTACAGCATATTTTTGTACTATCTATACTATTATAATAAAGCGTAAACACACACTTCTTTGTTGCCTAAGATATCAGCAATTACAGCATATTTTTGTACTATCTATACTATTATAATAAAGCGTAAACACACACTTCTTTGTTGCCTAAGATATCAGCAATTACAGCATATTTTTGTACTATCTATACTATTATAATAAAGCGTAAACACACACTTCTTTGTTGCCTAAGATATCAGCAATTACAGCATATTTTTGTACTATCTATACTATTATAATAAAGCGTAAACACACACTTCTTTGTTGCCTAAGATATCAGCAATTACAGCATATTTTTGTACTATCTATACTATTATAATAAAGCGTAAACACACACTTCTTTGTTGCCTAAGATATCAGCAATTACAGCATATTTTTGTACTATCTATACTATTATAATAAAGCGTAAACACACACTTCTTTGTTGCCTAAGATATCAGCAATTACAGCATATTTTTGTACTATCTATACTATTATAATAAAGCGTAAACACACACTTCTTTGTTGCCTAAGATATCAGCAATTACAGCATATTTTTGTACTATCTATACTATTATAATAAAGCGTAAACACACACTTCTTTGTTGCCTAAGATATCAGCAATTACAGCATATTTTTGTACTATCTATACTATTATAATAAAGCGTAAACACACACTTCTTTGTTGCCTAAGATATCAGCAATTACAGCATATTTTTGTACTATCTATACTATTATAATAAAGCGTAAACACACACTTCTTTGTTGCCTAAGATATCAGCAATTACAGCATATTTTTGTACTATCTATACTATTATAATAAAGCGTAAACACACACTTCTTTGTTGCCTAAGATATCAGCAATTACAGCATATTTTTGTACTATCTATACTATTATAATAAAGCGTAAACACACACTTCTTTGTTGCCTAAGATATCAGCAATTACAGCATATTTTTGTACTATCTATACTATTATAATAAAGCGTAAACACACACTTCTTTGTTGCCTAAGATATCAGCAATTACAGCATATTTTTGTACTATCTATACTATTATAATAAAGCGTAAACACACACTTCTTTGTTGCCTAAGATATCAGCAATTACAGCATATTTTTGTACTATCTATACTATTATAATAAAGCGTAAACACACACTTCTTTGTTGCCTAAGATATCAGCAATTACAGCATATTTTTGTACTATCTATACTATTATAATAAAGCGTAAACACACACTTCTTTGTTGCCTAAGATATCAGCAATTACAGCATATTTTTGTACTATCTATACTATTATAATAAAGCGTAAACACACACTTCTTTGTTGCCTAAGATATCAGCAATTACAGCATATTTTTGTACTATCTATACTATTATAATAAAGCGTAAACACACACTTCTTTGTTGCCTAAGATATCAGCAATTACAGCATATTTTTGTACTATCTATACTATTATAATAAAGCGTAAACACACACTTCTTTGTTGCCTAAGATATCAGCAATTACAGCATATTTTTGTACTATCTATACTATTATAATAAAGCGTAAACACACACTTCTTTGTTGCCTAAGATATCAGCAATTACAGCATATTTTTGTACTATCTATACTATTATAATAAAGCGTAAACACACACTTCTTTGTTGCCTAAGATATCAGCAATTACAGCATATTTTTGTACTATCTATACTATTATAATAAAGCGTAAACACACACTTCTTTGTTGCCTAAGATATCAGCAATTACAGCATATTTTTGTACTATCTATACTATTATAATAAAGCGTAAACACACACTTCTTTGTTGCCTAAGATATCAGCAATTACAGCATATTTTTGTACTATCTATACTATTATAATAAAGCGTAAACACACACTTCTTTGTTGCCTAAGATATCAGCAATTACAGCATATTTTTGTACTATCTATACTATTATAATAAAGCGTAAACACACACTTCTTTGTTGCCTAAGATATCAGCAATTTTTTTTCGAGTATCAGAACGTAGCTTATGGAAATGATTCTCCTTTTATAGAACAATCGTTACCCTTCATTCACTTTTAGTGTCCGATAAATTTGAAAATATAATATTCCTATTAATTTTTATCTTTTTACATTTTTTACCATAATAACTTTGTGGTAAAACACTCCACTTGTATTTTATATTTAATTGCTATTTACTTCATTTACTGCTTTTTCATTGCTTAAAAAAGTTAAATTATCAGAAGAACGCTTAGTGTACATTATTTTAGAAAAATCTTCGCTATGAGACAACTTAAATGCTTGTCTGAAGTGTCTTCATGTGGTATTATTTCCTGAAATATCCGAATCCTATTTTATCAATAGTTGTAAAACTTATTTGCTTTAAGATATCAATTTTAGTTCGCTCACAAAGTGTACATTTCCTACACAACAAAGACTTTGGTCTGTTCAAACAATGACTGAGAAGCGAGACTTAAGTCTTAGCTTAAAGACAATATTTACAAAGTAAACAAGTAAGGAATCCGTCCAGTCTTAAGTAAGTCATTGAAAGTAGGTCCTATTTTGGATTACTTTTAAATATTTTATTAATTGTGATGAATTTAAACTGATAAAATTTTGGGAAAAATTTGAGATTTTTGAAAATCTTTAAGCTGTTAGAAGTCAGAAAATTTTTTTTTTCATTCCGTTGTCCCCTTGTAAGGTCAAAACAACCTGTATTCGTCTTGAAAAACCTTTAAATTTAAGGCTTCTATAATCTTACTAATATTATAAATTCGAAAGTTTAGATGCATGGATGGATGGATGGATGTTTGTTGCCTAAACGGCTGAATGGATTTCGATGAAATTTGGCATAGATGTAGAGTATAGTCTGGAAGAACACATTGGCTTCTTACTTTTTTTTTAATTCCACGAGGACTGTGTAGCGGTCGAAAGCTCGTAATAAAGAATGTACTTCATACCTATACGAAAAGTTACACTGTTCATTATTTTCACAAGACATTATAACGTCATTTATAATGGCATACGTGTGGACGTGGATAATATGAAGACGAGGATATGAGATGTTGTTAAGGACTTAGATAAAATGCATCATTACACGTAATTGTGTCTCCAGTTACTTGACTAACAAAGTGAAGGAAGTGTAAGTTGCTGTATCACGGTGAATTTCTATGAAATTCTGTGTACATTTTACACCTTATTGACTTACTGTATTTATTTTTAGTTAATAGATATTGAGTAATCTGATTATTGTTACAATTTAGAGCTATTTAGTCTAAATCACTGACAGCTTCTTACTCATTAATGCAATTATCGTTGTAATCTGTACGGTTACAACGATAATTGCACTCGCCACTCGTTTGCCCCCTTCTCTTATAAAAAAAATCTACATCCAGTATTTCATTAGTTTGTACTTTTCTAAAGGGTTTTAAGCAGGACCTTAGTGCAGGTTTCTCACACTAACGATTAGACCATCAATAAGAATCCAGCTTACATATTTACTTAGAATTCATTATTTATTTTACTCTTAATTTATAGTATTACAACCTTACAAATAAACGCAGTATAAAGCTAAACTTAGGAATAAACTGAGTATAAGCAAATGTTAGTGTCAGTTTATTCATAAGTTTAATTTTATACCGCGTTTATTTGTAAGGCTGTTACTCTATTTACTATATCAAATATGTAAAGGACGGGTAAATCTTATAGTTATTGGTTCTTTCAATGGAACGATATAACAGTATGGCACAGTGCCAATTGTGTTTTGGCGAAGTGTTCGGTGCCGTGCCTGTGACAAATGTTCTGAACCAATGTTAAACTATAACGTGTGTTTAAGTGAATTGGATAGATATCGAATAGTGGCTTTTAAATATACTCATTTCTACATATGCAGCTTGTAGTAGTACATTGACAGTCATAAGGTTTTCGTTATAAAGTCGATCACATCATCACTATACGACCTCAATGAGGGGCTCGTAGTCTACCCTAAGTTAGGGTGCCTAGGCCTTAGACTTCATATATTTTTAGTCCTACTAAGGGGCATTAGTCTAGGAGTGTGGGATGTCCTCTATTAAGGTGGACCGACGACTTAATGCGGAAGTCGTTAGATGCGGATAGCCGAGGACTGCCGGTTCTGTGGAAGGTATTGGAGAAAGCTTATGTCCAACAGTGGGTAAATAAAGACTGAAGATGATGATGAGGACTTTAGGCACCTTATTGAAAAACTTGTTTAAAGTAAAAAGAAACAAATTTGGCTAACCGCCTGTCGTATGCTGTATTGAGGACTTGCCAACGAGTGCATGAATTTTGCCTCCAGTTTCGCTTACAGCAGCATGTGATAAATGGTAATGTAACTGAAGATATGACCATTCTGAACTACTTTATATGCTTAGACATCAAGTCTTAATGATGCGCCTTCGCCAAAGTGTACTGTGACTTACATTCTCTTCACTTTAAGGTCTATTATGTATTAATTCCTATTGATGAAGCTTTTACTTCTATTAGACTTGGACGTCTAATCAAAACATCTATTCATTTGCGAATAACAAGTCAAATGTTACGAAAACTCTAAATTTATTGACTTAATTTTATCAATATCTACAGACTTCAATACACTTTTATAACTGGACAAGTACAGGATTGGGAATTGTACAATAAAACGTTTCATATCCAAACATTAAAGCTAACATTGCAACTTGATTGAGCACTGATCAACATTCAAACATGGTGATCAAACAATACGAACGAATGACTGTTTGAATGAGTTAACGAATGAATGAGTGATTGGATTCGGCGCATCTCGTTGCAATACCCTGCAATATGCTAACGTCCCCCTGATTGATATAATCTGATACGCATGTTTTAATATTTGTTCACAATAAAACTAGCGTCAAATATTTACATATCGACTGAAGTTATTGTATACCGCAACATTGCTTTAAACTTATCGGTACATTTGATCAGTTTAGTAAATTCTTATGCTGATATTTCTTAACTTTCTGCTTTTGTAATTGATTGGTTTAACAACACTTAAACTGGTTTTATTTTGGGTTCGAATACCACTGTAAATGAAAACTAGCTTGTTTATGTAAATATACTCACAATAAAATCACAATCTCAACAATTGTCGTTTTATCAATTTGGTCCCCGTCTGCATTAACACAATTGCATTCGACAAATCCGTCCATCAATCGCTTGTTACCAGTGTTAGCCTTAACTATTATATGATGTTATTTTGATTGTTGTTTCCTTTTTAAATCAACGGTTATTGGTTTGCATGTTTCACACTGGAATAAATAACAATGAAAATATTGGTTACTAACGTCACTCATTTCCTAAGAACACGCGGTCCTAGTTCCTCATATCGTACACGAAACAAAGGAACCCGATCGCAACCAAAAACAAGCAATTCGTCCGCCGCTGCCGCTTCCATCGTGGTATTTTCATTTTCAATGTTGTCTTTTGTTTCTTGCGAACAACACTCGCTTTGTCTAAAACCTCGCACATCGCGTATTGCTGTCCTAAGATTTTTGTTTTGATACCATGTCTAGGATAGATTTATGAAGATTATTTAAATTCTATAAATCTAGTATGTTGCTGTTTTAAAGTACAAAGAAATAAATAGATTAAACATGAGTTATTGTATAATAAGTTCCAGCGTTTTATCTGTTGGGCCCATCGTTGTCCGTTTAATTATAATGTATTAGTTGTTTGTCTTTGATCGTAGTTCTTAGAGTATTAGGATTGTTTTTACAAAAATATTAGAAATATATCTGGACAGTTATGTACCACGCCCGATAACATTATCTTCCTACGTTAAAAATCCATTTTTAAAGTCTATTGCTTCTAATATAATATACTACGACGAATTAACTTGTTTGCCTTGATCTAAATAGAACAGATTGCCTTAGACATAACTGGTATGTTAAGGAAGACTACAAAGTTTCTCTACACGCTAGGCCGGCCATAACAGACGGGTTAAATCTTGCAGTTATTGGCTCTTTCAATAAATCGGTAAAGCGAAGTTTGGCTACGTGCCAATTGTATTCTCATGTCGCCAACATCCTCCCTACTGCGAACAGAACGCTGACAAATGTTCTGACGTTGTTTCAAGTCAGGGTAAATGGTGATAGGAGAAACCACGATTGATAAGTCACAAACGACTATTAATAGAGTCGAGTAAAGTCACATATTTTACGAGGACTATAATTTTAAATATGATAGTGTTTTATTTTTAATCTTTACGATATTTGGAACAAACACAATTAGTTAAAACAACGAAGGAAAATTTGAAAACACTCCGAGAATATTGAATACAAAATAATCCCGTTGAATTATTCAAAACATGGTATCAATAGATAAATTTATTTTCGTAGAAGATAGTGGAGAAATTGACCGAACTAAAATAAATGGTACATAGTTGGAACCTTTCAGGCAGATGAAATTCGGGGTCATTCTGTACTTCGGATATAATCAAATATCTTCGCTCGTAGTTCGGAGCACCGCAGCCTCTCGAAGAATTCTCTAAAGCAACTGGGTCACGTCGATGTGTCAATAATACGTATAGCTGTATGATTTGACAACGGATCAATATTTACTTTTCTTCCTTCTACATTCCCTCTGCCTTTGGAAGGAACATTTAGATTTGGCAATAGACAGTGACCACACATGATTATTATTAATCATTTACAATTTTTCCATAGGTTTTATTTGAATGAGGCAATTATAACACTTTTTAACCACCATAATAATCTTACTAATATTATAAATGCAAAAGTTTAGATGTATGGATGATTTTTAGATTTTTCTGCCTAAACTGCTGAATGGATCTCAATGAGATTTGGCATAGATGTAGAGCATAGTCTGGAAGAGCACAAAGGCTCACTTTTTATTTTTATTCTACGCGGACGTAGGCGCGGGCAAAATCTAGTAGAATAAAAAGTAAAGTAGAAAAAGAAAACTATCTACATTAATTTCCCCTTTATTAAAAGTACCGAATCAGCTTCTGTGCGATTTTCGGCTAGCAAATTTTACGATGGAAGAGAAAATATGCTGAATAACTTAGTTGGTTACCGAACAAAAACGTCCATTGCGTTTTATAACCGTGAAATGGATCCCTTTCGCTATAAATTGTTGACTGGCGATCATTTAAAATGCGTATTGTTTTAAATTTATACAAAATTAATCTTCCAGAACAAACGAGTGGAAATTTTAAATTTCATGAAACATGCGTTAAATACTGTTCGGTAACATTTAAGGTGGTTTTTAATATTCAACAAATTTTTATTACCCTCTTAATATTCCCTACAATTAATTTTGTATGTATTGAAATAACTCAAAAACTACAGGGCCGAATTCAAAAATTCGTTAACCATAAAATAGCTACGTTATCACTGAGTAACAAGGCTTTGTTTATTACAATTTTTATTTCCGCCCGGACGAAGACGCGAGTACCAGCTAGTCTCTCATATAATTTTACAATCTGATGGCGTAAACTTCATTGTAGTTGCTACTTTGTACTGATACGAGATGTTATTGTAAGTCGGTAGTTGAAGTTTGTAGTTATTGGCACTTTCATTATCTCTGTACAAGGGAATGGCGAGATGCCAAGTATGTTTTCGTGCCACTTGCCTGCAAGATAACAGCGTGGTTCGGTGACGAATGTGCAAATAAAATGAAAACTTATGCTAGTATTAAAGAATTGCTTTATTTTAATGACACAAAAAAATTGAGATTATTTGTTGGTTTTGTTTTGTAGAAAAAAGTGAGGAAATTGTAATGAAAAAAGAACGAAGGAAGATTCAAAAGGACAGTTTAAAATTAAAACTAAATATAAATTAATGCTTTATTTTCGCAAGTAAAGTAGAAGAAATTTATATGAATTCTAAAAAGAGTAAAGCAAAATACGATACAGAATATAAATAACGCGCTAAATTTCGGTAACCCGAATGTTGACGAGGAAAAAAATGTTCGTGTATCAAAAACAGGAGAAAATTGCTCACAACGACGGCCGTGACAAGAATTAATTGTCGCTAGCTCACACTTGTCAGTGAAACCTTACTGCGTCAAACATTTGATGTATGGTTACACATTTACATGAAAGCATAGACCGTGTTAGTATAGTTTTATGTCACATGGATTCAGATATTTCATCTTTTTGTTATTTTCCTCAAAGAACAATTTATAGACATAAAATCATATCTTAAGAAAATTCTATCCAGAATACTTAGGTTATAATTCTCGTAAATAAATATTGTTTGTCCATATTAAATTATTAACACCAATGTATTGTTTAATAAGTCCACAAAGCATCATCATCATCATCATCATCACCAGCTCCCTATACGTCCCCATCGAGGGGCTCGGAGCCTACCCTAATAAGGGGTGACTAGGCCATAGTCAACCATGCCGCACTGCGGGTTGGTTGACTTCACACATATCTTTTAATTTCTTCGCCGAATTGTATATAATATTCTAATAATCCTACAATACTGTTTTTACAACAAAAGAAAACAAACAAGTTTAACTTTCAAACAGGATTAAAACATTGATATCAAATAGAATCCATTGATTGACACGGTAAGGATCAAAAAATCTCATCGTCGTGTAACATCCAGGTACGTAAAAAAATCCAGCAAATAAAAAACCTAGCCTCGATCCTGATCGGATTACAGAGGGGCTTGATTAATGCAGCACTGGAACTTTGATATACGCCAACGTAATTCCTAGAAATGGAAGCAAAAATCTTGTATTGTAGACTTTTTTAATCGATTTTTTTATAAACCACAAACCATAACTTTCCTTTTTTAGTTCTTACTGCTACTTAAATAAAATACTATAGTACTAAGTACTTTCGATACGGCTTCGATACTTTAGTTTTTCTTTCTGTTGTTAAATGTACCTGAAAGGGAAGGCATTGGCTCCTTATGCACAGGATTTCCTAGTTAAGGAGCCAAAGCGATATTGATCCTGTAAACAATGATTATACAATAAAGAATCTTTATTATTATTATTTAAGTAATACTAAGATTAGATTCCTGAGTTTTCTTTGTAATATATGACTGAATCATAATAAATCCAAGTAAATCAGTTGGAGTCCAGGGCAATTTAGTAATTCTTCAAATGGCCGGATATTGCCCTAATTCACTCGATCACCTCCTCCCCTCCTAACAATCGCCACGATGTGAACTACCATATTATTTTATATCTTCAATTATTACGTCCTATGTAATTTTGCATATTCTAAATGTTTTTAGTGTTACATTTAAGTTGACGAAATCTAAGCTAATCCATCATCTAAAAAAAATACATAAAACGTAAAAGCAATTAAGGTAGTAAATTCAGATATGACGGCTAACTGAGATGTATGGAAGTACATAAGGGCAGATCGATGATGACTTTGGAATAATATCTACCTATAGTTTTAAATATAAATGCCAAAGATATAATAGATTGGTGGCCAAGAGAAAATAAAAGACATATAGGAAGACAGCGTCGTAGATGGGAAGATGAAATTAGGAAAAAGGCTGGAGTTACATGGAGGAGAAAGACATACAACAGAAAGGAGTGGCAAGCTTTAGGGGAGGCCTTTGCGGTTTCCGCAACGCAATCTTGAAACCGGTGTCAAGTTAATTATACAATAAAAATTGTTTAGTTTTTTATGAAATTTTGTAAGATTGTCGAAATAAAGGCTATTATTATTATTATTATATTACTAGCAGTTCGCGTGCGGATTCATCCGCATGTAATTATAAAAACTTTATTTTATTGTTTACATTTGTCAAATTATCAATAGCAAATGTCAAAATGACATGACATGACATGACAAACCTTAGCAATCTTGGCAGCAACTTATGGTCTCTTTCCCATATTAGGGTTTTTATCCAAAATATTTACCCCTAAGTTTAATGGCGTGAAAATATATAGCCTAAAGCATGACGTAAGTGTAGGGCTTTTTATTAAAAAAGAGTTATTCAAAAATATGCTGTAATTGCTGATATCTTAGGCAACAAAGAAGTGTGTGTTTACGCTTTATTATAATAGTATAGATTAATATAGTTTTAAAATTGTTCTACAATAAGTACTTATTTGCTATACATTATGTATTTTAGCTTTGTATTTCGTACACAGTATATTGATCCGATTGAGAGAGCAAATTGCTGGAAGCGACTGGCATGCACTTGCGAGATCAATGAAATCGACTTGCAATAGAATTTGCACAATACATCTCCCTTTATACAGTAAAGTTAACAGCTTTGAAGGAATATAGTTTCATATATGTTGCTATTGATTTGTAGCTTATGAATACAATGTTAAAATTAAGTTCTTAAGCAGTCACTAAGGGTAACCATTAACTAGCAATATTTATAAGTGAAATAAACTTGATTGTCTTTTTCACTAGGGCTAAAATAACCTTCTCTTGCGTCTTTGTAACTGCGTGCGTTTTCTAATTATGTTTAAAATTTAAATACTATATCGGTCAATATTCACAGAATCTATCTATATCTATACTATTATAATAAAGCGTAAACACACACTTCTTTGTTGCCTAAGATGTCAGCAATTACAGCATATTTTTGAATAATCCTTTTTTTAATAAAAGCCCTACACTTGCGTCACGCTTTAGGCTATATATTTTTACGCTATTAAACTTGGGGGATAATTAAATTGGAAAAAAACCTCCATGTGGGAAAGGGACCATAAACTGAAATACTATTTGCTAATTGATAGCAAGACTCGGCATTCAATCGGGAACTTTGTGCTGCTTTGAGATGTACTCGAGTGAAAATTCTTAATCTATTCACTGAGGCTTCGGATCCTTTCATTCATTTTATCTTTAGTTATGCGAAAGGTATTTAAATTGATACTTGTTTACCTACTTATAGTGTCCCTGTATTGACCGCTGATATATTCTGTGTGTTATTAAAATGGGTCATGAAATATTTTTGGCAACGTATCTGCAAATATGTAGTATATATGTCTATATCTATATATCTCTATCTGCAAATATGTAGTATATATATGCAAATATGTCCATAGGCAGCGGTCGCATGGTTGTTCTTTGTTGCCCGCGTGTAATATAAAAATAATAAGTTTTTTTTTTTTAATAATAATTTGTCAAGTTTTTGATAATAACTTGACAGAGAAGTTACCATATCATTATTATAATTTAAATGTACCTATGTCAATTGTTACGGTGATATAAAATTTGAAAAAACCAAAAAATAAAATGTTATCCTTCAATCGCGAAATAACTATATTTTAAATGAAAAAATAACTCCAATTTATCTTATCGAGAAATCTTTGAAGATTAAATTTGCCAATACATTTTTTTTCTTATAACAAGGTTACAAATGTCAACCGTGCAGGGAACAAATTGCTTCCCCGCATCTAATGTGTTTGTTGTGGTCTCAGAAATACGATCTTTCGCCTTCGTCTCGTCTTTCAGAGCTCTCGCGTCTACTGCAAACTGCTGCAAACTGCTGCAAATACTTTTATGTTACGTAATTGAATTTCTATCAATGTGTAATTGTGAAAAGTAAACGAAAGTTTTTATTTATCTTATTAAACTTTCTTTATTTAATTGTTACTTATTCAGTCCTTTACCCTTGATTTCTCTCAGAAACTACTAACAACTTCTCACTATATTGCGAAAAATATCGAACTAATTATTTTATGCAACTAAAAATATGCAACTAATTATTTTGCAAACATTAGGAAGCGATGTTATTATTTTTTTTTAATAAAAATATTAGTAGATTTTTGTTAATTTACTAATATTTCCTTTAACCAATCCAACTAAGCTCTAGTTTTGTGCTAGGATATTGTTTACTACAATAGGCGAATGGCGGGATTCGAACCCTCGACCTCACGATCGGTAGTCCGTACCCGAAACCATTAGGCTGTTTTATATATAATATTAGAGAGATAGTAGCCCCCAGGCCAAGTTTTTACTGTTCACCAAGCTTAAAAATGTTTTTGTATTTCTCTACTGGAGTTAGTAGTTATTATCAAAGTTGAAAAAGCTATCTCGCAATCTTAGTTTCGCACGAATAAATTTAATACCATTCCAATCATAAAGTGACTATTCGAACTTCACTAACCGCGTTAGAGAAATTCAAAATATTTCAAAGCTTTAATATGAGAAAATTATAAATAATAATTTCTACAAAATCCTATTAGCTTTCATATACCTCCAGATGGTCGCTTATTTATTTCTTCCAAATAAAAACGATCCATATAACGAAAAGAGACTCATCTTTTAAGATATGTAGCCATTTTCGTCGTATGGGTCGAAAGAATCCACATATAAGAACAAAGTAAAGAGTATTTTGTCATATTCATTTTAATTTCATACACATTAAACTTCATACAATACTTTAATATCAACAATGTTCGCTCCTTATTTAGCGAGAGCATTTTTTTCAGACATTTTTGTTGTGATTTAAATTAAGTGTGGATAACAAAGGGCCCGTCGAGTCCGGCCCTGTAATGGAGGGGAGCGGCCGGGCTTGTTTATCCCGACGTCAAAATCAAAATGTTTCAGTTACTCAACCCTCCGTGTAATCAAACGACGTTTTTTATCACGATTTATAAATGTTAATCCAAAACTCAATTTATTATTTTAAGTTTTTATTCGGTAATCCATGAAAGTTAATAGTTATAGGGTAGAGAAAAAGGATATTTCCCCTTCCTATTCCTCTTTTTTTTATATTATCCTCTGTCAAATCCATTTCCCAAAGGAAAGGTTTCTTATAAGAAAATAACGTCAGCATGCACATTCAATAGAAGAAACGTGGAATTGCTTTTTCTTGACTTCCACTGTCTTCTGTGTATTTGACCTTTATCAAAGAAAAGCTTATATTTAATTAAAAATATAAATTTTATTGCGATCATTTAAAATATAACACAGTAAAGAAGTTGGAAGAAAAATGTGAAATAATGGTTTCTAAAGTGACCAATACTTCAACAAGCACTACTTATCTCCGCTTAAGCCATTAAGCTGCCACAAGCTAACGTTTCCACTTACAACTTATTTTGTACTTAGTCGTTGATGGACAGAACGACGCTGTGTCTAGCCGTTTTATATACTTTTTAAATTATTATAGAAGAAATTATCTCTGAAACAGGTCAATTCCAAATTGGTTTAACACTTTTTTATAATAAACATCATTATAAATATTATTTTGTTTTGTCTCAAAATATTTCCAAAGTATCTTAAATAATGGAATAACGTAGTATTTGAAATTTACGTTACGTTTTTAACTTAATTTGTTTGGATTTGAATATAAGCAAATTATTCAGTACATCTTAAAGTCCTGTATAAGTCAAATCTATGTCACTTTTAGAGGTAGACCTAGAAAGAGATGGATGGATTGCGTGAAAGGTGACATGATCAAAAAGGGAGTGATGACTGAGATGACGGATGATAGTTTTTTGGAGGACGAAAACCCGGTGCTACGACCCTACGGGAGTAAGATAAGGCAGGGGAGATGATGATGATAAGTCAAATCTATCTCTGTCCTTTACAGCGAGATATAAGGACTTAAAAGTGCATAATTCTTAAGTAGTAAGCTTGTAATGAGAAAAATTACGGCCGTATACTGATACGAATCAAACTTCGCTTCGTAAACACCGTTTATAATTTGCTCCGTAAAAACTTAGTCAACACTATTATATATTTAAATGTCGTTTCAGTGTTCCGACTTTAGTGAATTGTATCCCTGTAACTAATGATCATAACACGAGTTGCAGATGACACTTCGGAGATGTAACTAGGTCAGGTCACGATACAACCTACCCTAAATACACAGAATAAGGCAAAATGCGAGATATACACTTTGTACACTCATATGTCGTATTTTACCTTCTTTGCTGATGTTTTTTTCTTTTAAATATTAGTAGATTTTTGTTAATTTACTAATATTTCCTTTAACCATTCCAACTAATCTCTAGGCTTGTGCTATGGTTCACGACAATAGTCGAATGGTGGGATTCGAACCCTCGACCTCAAGATCGGTAGTCCGACCCCAAACCACTAGGCTATTGGCGCTTCGTATTGGCGTTCGTTTATTGAAACAATTTAATTTTGTCCAGATTAAAAAACTTAAACATGCGATCTCTTTTTTATATTAGGAGCATTTAACTTTTTTTTAGTACAATCAGTGTTAATAATATAAGTAACTAATAAAAGGCGGTACGTCAACAAAACAAAGAAACGAAAAAGTACTGGAAAATAATATTTCCAAGAGAGTTATTACTAAAGGCAGTTTTTGATATTCAAATTTTGTCCTTCCATTAAGAGGTCTGCTCGCCGCGTTTTATTCATGTAGCAGTAATTAAATCAGTAAGTACAAAGCTTAATTAAACCAACAAAAGCATTTCGCCGAGCGACAGACGCATTCAAGAACGGATCGATGGAAATCGAATAACAAAAGAAAAGAATTTGCACAATTGTTGAGTTTCTCGCCGCTGACGAGGTTGTTGACTTCTAGTTGTTTTCACTGTTTTAACACATGTATTTTAACAATATTGACATCTTGATTATTTTTGAAAATAAGATAAAATAAAATGACATTTAATCCTTAGCAATACAACACAATCAGAAATAATAACATAAAAAAACATGACGTAGTAACTAAGTAGGGAAAAAAATGAAATTAACTAAATAAAAGATTATAAATTGTGACGCTGACCGGATTGGGTCCACGCTCAGCTTTGAATGCTGGGTGCTACTCAATGAGGCACCCAGCGCTGATCTTCCGCGAGAACAATAGTGTCGTAAATAGTGTAAAATCAAGTAAAATTCACGGAGTTTTTTAGAGATACGTACTACCGATTATTGTTAACCACATCCTAGTACATGCCTTGAGATAAAATGGAATGTTTGCAAGACAAGTCTATTGCTATTCTCTACGCTTTAAAGTTTCTAAATTGCACTGTAAAATCTTGTTTCTTACTTCTAAATTCGAAAGTTTAGATGGATGGATGTTTGTTACTACTTATATCCAAAACGGATCTCGTCGAAATTTAGCATATATTTAGATCATAATCTGGAAGGACAAATAGGTTTTTTTGTTTTTCGCACATATGTAACCTAGGGCAACAGCTAGTTATAATTAAAATATGCGGTAAAGTATTATAAATATTATAAGAGGTGAGATTCAATCTTAGGAGATACATTCTAAATTAAAATAGTGAATATTTAACATATGAGAAATTTGGGTTCCCTGACAGGGGCAACTCGTTTTCTCTACATCGGAATACTGAAACATGCGGGTTATTCTGCAAAAAGGGTGTAAGGTAGATAAACATGGCGATGAGAAACGCGTAGACCCTTCTTCTCACTTGATTAAAATGGACTTTCCTTTATCTTACCTATTCTTGGGAATATTTTGTTTAGCATTTACTTTATTGCGAATTTATTTTTTGTTTTTTGTTACTTCGTATATTTAAACCTTTATTATAACAAGGTTTTAATTTAATTAGTTTAAAAATGAAATAATTTATAAAATTAAAATTATAGTTTGGTTTTAAATTGAAATTAAATAATATATTTTCCAAAGTCAGTGTATATCATCAAGTCGTAAAGTAAAAGAGATTTATCGTAAAACTTTGGTTTATAGCGGTTATTACCATTCAATAGCTTTCACATCGGTTTGATTAATGTTTTCGTATTTTATTTGTTCCACATTCTCTCGCTTTGCCCGTTCAAGTCATTTGGCTAACTCCAACTTTAGTTTTATTACTCTAACCATAAATCCTAATTCATATGTTTAGAATTATACAGTTTCTAATATGCTTTAAAATACTATCAGAATGCATTAAAGTTAACTTAAGGTAACTTCATAAAATTAAACCAAAAAAAACTAATCTAAATTTTTGAACAAAACAAATGTTTTTGTTATTTTCTGTCAGTAACGGCAATCGAGATATTTTCTCTTGTTAATATACTTATTAAGAGAATTGCCGACAGTTAATTAATCAGTCGAGTTTAAATCATAATCCAATAATTTAAATAATATTCGCTTAAATTCGGTGTTCAATTCTCAGAATCATCGATAAATTAATGCTTTGTCCAATATTTGTCAATAATTGCGGTGTAATGGAACTTACACCACAACTATTAATAAATCAATCATTTAATGAAAAAGAGAAATACGTTAAACAAACAAAACTACGATAACCAAATACAAAACAATAGCTCTCGGACGCTATCGAGTTAATAGGGCACTTACGAAAAACAATAAAGGGGCAAGCGGAACGCAAGGAACCAAACAATTATCTTAACTGGCAAACATTCTTCTAAGTAATGCTGTGTCTTTAAGAGTAATGAATAAAGGACGTGAGAGCGGAGGCCCTAATGAGGGTACAAGGGTTCTCTAAGGCGCATTTCATAATAGTGATGCTGATGGTGAAATAAAACTCGATTGAGACGCCCTCAATGTTAGACAATTGCCCACAATAAGGTGAACTGTAATTGAGTTACATATACTACTAATTCAACGGTGAGAAAAGTAGTTGAAGAAACCCAATATATTAATATACTGGATAGGGTTTGAAGTCAATGAAAAAACATAGCTTGGGCTGATTACGATGTATTTATTGCGTCTTCTAAAACGTTTTATAAGAGAATTATGTTATTCTTTGTGACTGAAAACGGCAACTGTTATATCTTGTTACACTCATACGCTCAGTTTTAACAATTATAACTGATCAGTTCAGTTGAAATTTTGGCTACGCATTCACAATTTTAACTGAACGTCTGCAACTTAAAAGTTATATCATAAGAACGTGAGGCGTATTTCGCTTGTTTTGTATCCATGAATTTCAGGCTCTTTGTATATTTTTCCTACGCAATCCTGTACTTTGAGGATATATTTGGCACATTTCCAACTAGGTTATACGTCAATTACTTTCGTCTTTGGCTAACGTTTCTTATTAACTCGCGCCCAACTTAATGTCAATTATAAGGTTTTATTTGGTTCTTAATTGTGTACGATTTAGCTGGTATTTGGTATTGTATTTAATTACATTCCAATATTACTAAACATGCTAACAGTAATAAAAGTATGAATGAAATGTTTCTATATAAAAATAACCAATTACAATCTGTTCTTAGATAGAAAATTAGCGATGAATTAGTACATTAACTATACTAAATAATTTATAAGATGAAATATTTGTTTATTTACTTGCATTGAACAGGTTCCGAAACTATTGAACCGATATCAATAATTTTACTTTTACAAAGTTACATTATCACTGAGTAACAACGAGAAGATACGAAACGTGTTTTCTTTGCCAACTAGACAAGGCTCTTATTATTTTTATCTTAAATCACTTGATGTATTTGTATGAAAATATTATTTCCAAATAAAATATCACATCTGGCATAGATATTTGACGTAAAAGAGAAAATAGGTTATTGTTTGTGTGACTATTTGATTGATGACTCCCTTATTCGGGATTCCTCTTCCGGCCGAGATAAGAAATTCCCGTCTCTTTTGTGTTACTGCCATTTGTTAACAAAATAAAGACGAAAGCTCCATTCAAATTTCTCACTTCTTTGCGTTTGTTTTCACGTTAATGACAAGTGAAATTTGTTTCTCTCCCCTAACAATAGATGGCGCTGAACGGATATTGGCTAAGTATCAATTCAGTTTGTTTTCACCAATAAATTGTATGAAAAGATAACGACTTTTATCACAGCTCGCAGATTTAGATATTTTAATGTGGTTTTTAAATATCTCTTCAAATTGAATAATAGTTTAGTTGTTTATAATCCAACAACCAGCATCCTACATCTATACTAATATAATAAAGCGTAAACACACACTACTTCGTAGCGTAGGATGTCAGCAATCACAGCATATTTTTGAATAATTCTTTCTTTAATAAAGACCTATATTTACGACACGCTTTAGGCTATATATTTTCATGCTATAAAACTTAGTGGGTAAATAAATTGGAAAATAACCTTAATGTGGGAAAAGACCATAAATTACAAGCTGCCAATGTTAAGGAAGCAAGGTTATTATGGTAACGGTAATTGACATTTGACAAATGTAAACAATAAGATAAAGTTTTTATAATTCCATGCGGATGAAGCCGCACGGGAACAGCTAGTAACCAAATAATTTCATTAGAATGCTTCTATTTATGGGGATTTAAGGGGGTGGGAATAAATTGAAATATTGTGAAATAGGGTCGGGAGTGCGATTACATGTCGACGGCTCTTGTTAGCGAGCTCTAATGAGAAAGCGAAGAGTTATCGCACAGCGCCGTACAAAATGCTTCAAATGTAATTACGCACCCAGCTGCCGCTACGGTGGCAATTGTTACTAGTGTAAAGTACGTACTCGTACATACACTTTCATTGTTTATTTTTTTAATTTGAAAACTATACAAAGCTTCACAGAGTATGGGGCTATCCAAAGGTTTAATAGAGTATTACAAGTATTCATTATTTCATTGTAATATTGGGTAAGGCTTCAACGACTTAAGGCAAGAAACACAGATTATTTGGTTGCAAATGTCTATAGGCTGTAACAGGTTTTATAGTATATAATAATATAATCTATATCTATTCTATTCTATTCTATCTTACTAGTCTTACTAGTATTATAAATGCGAAAGTTTAGATGGATGGATGGATGTTTGGTAGAGTTTGTAGCCTAAACGGATTAACGGATTTCAATGAAATTTGGTATAGACGTAGAGGATAGTCTGGAAGAACACATAGGCTACTCACTTTTGTTTTTTTTAATTCCACGCGGACGGAGTCGCGGGCAAAAGAAATAATGTTATAAAGAGGAAATATTTGTATTTTTGGATTTTTGTATGTATTGAAATAACTCAAAAACTACTGGACGGATTTAAAAAATCCTTGCACCATTAAAAGCTATGTTATCACTGAATAATCTCATAGGCTGTATTTTTACTATTTTTTTAATTTCACGAGCCATCAAATTTCGCAAAAATAGCGTATTGCCTATAAAGATCTATATCAGTGTCTTGTTTATTAACCGACTTTTCAAAAGAAGGAGGTTATCAATTCGGTTTTTTTTATTTGTTTGCTGTATACAAAAAAATATTGTAAAAAATATCTTTACGATATACCAATACAGCTTAAGTTATCGTGATAAAGTGAGACGTGTTGTGCTCTATCGACAGCGCTTCGCTTTTTGTCTAAATGATTGATGACGCCCATCGCCTCTGTTCCTACGTGATAACGATACTGCAGCCTTGTTCAAGTCACTCAAGCTACTGAACGGTACAGTCCACTTTTACTTATATTCCCAACACTAAATCCCTGTAACACGTTTTACGAGAGTACATTTTTTTCCTGGTGTAAAGTGAGGCAAAGGTGTGTGGCATTGAACGTGTTAAGATATTCTTATGTGTTTTTAATATCTAAATTGTTTTATTATTAATTTACAATCTTACTTCTTACTAGTTATAAGTCCGAAAGTTTAGATGGATGGATGTTTATTAGAGTTTCTAGCCTTAATTGCTGAACGGATGACGATGAAATTTTGCATAGATGTAGAGGATCGTCTGGAAGAACAGATAGGCTACTTACTTTTTTTTTAATTCCACGCGGACGGAGTCGCGGGCAAAAGAAATAATGTTATAAAGAGGAAATATTTGTATTTTTGGATTTTTGTATGTATTTAAATAACTCAAAAACTACTGGACGGATTTAAAAAATCCTAGCACCATTAAAAGCTATGTTATCACTGAATAATCTCATAGGCTGTATTTTTACTATTTTTTTAATTTCACGAGCCATCAAATTTCGCAAAAATAGCGTATTGCCTATAAACATCTATATCAGTGTCTTGTTTATTAACCGACTTTTCAAAAGAAGGAGGTTATCAATTCGGTTTTTTTTTTTTAATTCCACGCGGACGGAGTCGCGGGCAAAAGAAATAATGTTATAAAGAGGAAATATTTGTATTTTTGGATTTTTGTATGTATTTAAATAACTCAAAAACTACTGGACGGATTTAAAAAATCCTAGCACCATTAAAAGCTATGTTATCACTGAATAATCTCATAGGCTGTATTTTTACTATTTTTTTAATTTCACGAGCCATCAAATTTCGCAAAAATAGCGTATTGCCTATAAACATCTATATCAGTGTCTTGTTTATTAACCGACTTTTCAAAAGAAGGAGGTTATCAATTCGGTTTTTTTTTTTTTTTTAATTCCACGCGGACGGAGTCGCGGGCAAAAGAAATAATGTTATAAAGAGGAAATATTTGTATTTTTGGATTTTTGTATGTATTTAAATAACTCAAAAACTACTGGACGGATTTAAAAAATCCTAGCACCATTAAAAGCTATGTTATCACTGAATAATCTCATAGGCTGTATTTTTACTATTTTTTTAATTTCACGAGCCATCAAATTTCGCAAAAATAGCGTATTGCCTATAAACATCTATATCAGTGTCTTGTTTATTAACCGACTTTTCAAAAGAAGGAGGTTATCAATTCGGTTTTTTTTTTTTAATTCCACGCGGACGGAGTCGCGGGCAAAAGAAATAATGTTATAAAGAGGAAATATTTGTATTTTTGGATTTTTGTATGTATTTAAATAACTCAAAAACTACTGGACGGATTTAAAAAATCCTAGCACCATTAAAAGCTATGTTATCACTGAATAATCTCATAGGCTGTATTTTTACTATTTTTTTAATTTCACGAGCCATCAAATTTCGCAAAAATAGCGTATTGCCTATAAACATCTATATCAGTGTCTTGTTTATTAACCGACTTTTCAAAAGAAGGAGGTTATCAATTCGGTTTTTTTTATTTGTTTGCTGTATACAAAAAAAATATTTTTTTATATTTATTTTGCAATTTTCAACTACCTTTTGCCTCCCTTCCTCTCCCCCTTTACTCGTGTTATGTATAGAAAAACTCAATGACATAACTTTGAGAGTTCTCTAGCATATCCTTGATTTAAAACCACTTCCATTTGTCAAGTTTGAAAAGTGTCCGTGTTAGTGCGGTCAGGAAGTCCAGCTCAATTTCTTTGAGTACCGCCACCACTGGAAACTTTGCCCAACACTTCGCTTAACTTCGCAATGTAAAAACAGTGCTAAAGAAAGTGATTTCACAAATTGACTTCAACTTTTTTAACTTTGTCGTTCATAAACGTGACAGTGTTTTTTTGTTACTTTGAATCTCTATATTACTCTAATATCGCTCTTATACGTACTCAGAGTCGTTAACTGACGACTAAGGAGTCGTTTAATGTAAATTTAATATACAAACCTACATACACTAAGTCAAGAATAACCATTAAATGACCGTTTCTAAATAGTTTCTGCCATAATTATATCTTACTTTTACTAATGTTATAAATGCGAAAGTTAAAAATGGATGTTTGTTAAAATTTTTCTGCATTACCTGCTAAACGGATCTCGATGAAGTGTGGTATAGGTGTAGAGCATAGTCTGGAAGAACACATAGGCTACGTACTTTAGATTTTTAATTCCACACGGACGGAGTCGCGGTGTAATGCTTATACTTATTAAATCCACACAACTCTGTAAAATACAGTATTATTTTAAATATATAAAAATAAAGATTCAAGTGTAGAAATAACATGAAGTATTGAGGTGGAAGTACGACCGCACTGCTAACAATATGTCAATACACTCCACTTGCACGCTGGAGATGCAATTTAAAACCACTCCAAATTGACAAGCTCTAAAAGTATGTGCAAACTAGTTGATGCAGAACGTACCTTAATTCTGGAGAATTGGATATTGTCAAGCCTCGAAATGCTTCCAATAAATATATAGGTAATTAAAGGACTTAAACAATATCAATAAATATTTTACTGTTCACTAAAATATAACCACTAAAAATAGTAGTTTTTTGGCTAAAATCTAATACACGTGAATCGGTATTTTCTGAACTAGCGCGTACCATCCTTCGAACACATCTTCACTTTGTTCTAGGTGGAATAGTGTTCAAGCGCTGGTTTTGAAAACACTTTTGTATTGAATGACATCTTTAAATCCAAACAATCGACAAACTCCAGAGGTTGTTTGATCAATTTTTATTTTTCTCAGAAAAAAATTAAAACAAACTCCGGATTGATTATTTCGTGTGTAACATTTTATACTATTTGTCACACTTGTATGTTAATTGTAAAGGCAAGTAAAGCGATCGCGTCTGTCCCGCTGTTAATTGATCAACAGAACTGACAGGCTTTACTCTCCGCTTCCAAACAATTTGTTTCCAATCAACTACGAACCAAACAAAAGAATCATACAAAGCTTGTAACAAACGCTGTATTTGTGAATACGAAATGTAACGTCGGATTTTTTGTTAATTAAAATAATTGTTTTTTCTTGACGCCATTAATACATAAAAAAGAAAGCCGTTTAAAGTTTGAATAAATTTTAATCGTATTTCAAAAATTGAATTTCTATTTTTTACTTAAAAATAAATTTAAATTGTCTCAATTCATTTGAATTCAAAAATTTAAAAAAAATAATTTGAAATTGAAATCTTATAATTGTTATTTAATTTACGATATTTTTTTATTTAAAATTGCAATTGAATTTTTTATAAGATCATTTTATTTAATCTTTGTTTTTAAATTTAAAACACTTTTATGTTATTTAATTATTTCTTCATTTTACTTTTAATTATTAAAAATTGTTTTTTGTAATTTAATTTGAATCTAAAAGTCTACTCAATGCTAATTCATTTTTTATTTAATCAAATGCGATAAAACAAATTGATTTTCCCGTTTTTAAATTAGTTTTCAAGGACATTTTTTTAAAATCATTGATTTTTTATAATTATACCGCACTAATTTTATTGCAAGCATTTACGTCTAAGTAAAAAGGTTCATATCACTATTACATTATTCAGCTTTAAGTAAAAAAAAATACAAAAGAACCGACTCACGCAATTGCCTTAAATATTCAAGAGCCCCATGGGAGTAGTAAAACTTTTTAAGCGATGGTTAAGCTAAACTTTTTATTTAAACGTATGTTTTACAACTCTTGAATTAACAATTTGTTTAATTCTATTATTCGTATTAAATTATATCTGTGCCAGATGCCTGTTATTTAGTTTGTCCATCTAGAGGGCGCGTCTCTGTAGAAAATATATTTTTTACTAAATACTATAATAATAATACTTATACCTATACTCCTATACCAATAATTCTTACGAATATATTGTGTAGACAAGGCCTATTTGTAAATTTTTATGATTTGTTTTTATGACGTAAAGACGATTAGCATAATTTAATGTAATTACATTTTGTATTTTGTAAAATATTTATTAATACAATTTCATATTTAATATGAATTAAATAAAAATTAATTTAATTAAAATGAAAACGAAGTATCACAAATTGAAGATGAAAGAAAATGGTCGTTGAAAAGCCCTTTAAATTATTGAGAGTTTTATCCACAAACAAGAGGCGACGTGGAAAGCCTTTTCGCTCGAACCCTAACAAAATGTCAATATCTTCAAGTGCTTCCTCGTGGAGACGCGATTTAAAACTACTTCAACTTTAAAAGAGTTGTTGGAAGCAATACGGTCAAACCTGACTTAAGCTTAATTGAGTACGACTTAAAGTAACTTCAAGTTGTTTCAACATTCTTTTATTTGCTTTCCTTTTATGTTACCGTTCTACACGTACTGTGATATATCGATACAATTAGTGTATTTAGTACAAGTTGTTGCTCGCGACTTCGCCTGAGTGAAATTAAAAAATAATAAAAAACATAGCCTATGTTACTCACTGATCACCTAGCTTTTGACGGTGTAAGAATCTTTGAAATCGGCCTAGTAGTTTTTGAGTTATTTCAATACATACAAAAATACAAATGTTTCCTCTTTATAATATTAATATAGATTGGACTATTATGTGTTTAATTCGATCTTATAGATCTAATATTGATTTTAGACGTAAAATATAAAAGGCATCATATTTCAGTTCGTTTGTTTAATTCAATTTGATCGATGGATGCTTTACTTCCGTACTTCAAGTTTACTATTTGGTATTCAATCTAAAATAAATTCTTTTGTTTGAATTCTATGTTCCTCAAATGTAACTGTATTTTAACACTGCGGTGTTCCTTTAAATTTGTTCCTGTCAAGAGTTTATGACGAGTAAAATTTGTTTCACATTTTGATAACAATGAAAGATTCTTTCTCGGAGTTCGCGGTGAATTGTAATATTTAAAAATGTATTCCAGAAAGGCTTTGTGTTTAAATTGAAACAGTGGAAACGTATTCGGAGTTTTTCCTTGTACTTTAATCCGCCCGTTTGAGATTTGAAAAAGTTTTGCCAATCTTCTTTTTGACATTCTCTCATTCTACGCCCGAAGCGTCATATGCTTTTAGGATTATTTCTTTTTATGCAATATTGTTGAAAAATTAAAATATTGTTATTGCGAAAATAAATGTCTATCTTTTTAATAATAATCATATCGATAACATTTCAAATCTGTTTTACAATTTAATTTATTATTTTCTTTTTGCAAAATTAAAATAAATGTAAACGTAATAGTAGTTTAGAAAAAAACTTTAGGCAAAATATTAAGTTTTAGTTAATGGACTCATTAGTGAACGAAATAGAATGGTTTAAATTAAAAACAAAACAAGAGGCCTTCCTCGAAGCAGTAGAAATGAAATAAAAGGCATAGAAAGGGTCCGGAGGCGCATTGTCTTGCAGGATCTTTCGACAAAGTTTAATGAGGGGGAGGGTACGTATTGTCATCTCGGGGCCCTACTATATAGTGCTCTTAATCTAATTACGTTGGAACTTTAGTTTGTTACAGGGATACTGGAATGCAATTGTTTATTTCATAATAGTGTCCTTAATTGGTCAGAATAAATTTTTAAGTTACACGACTTAAGTAAACCATACTTCATACTAATATTATAAATGCGAAAATTTAGATGGATGGATGGATGTTTGTTAGAGTTTGTAGCCTAAACGGTTAAACGGATCTTGATGAAATTTGGCATAGACGTAGAGGATAGTCTGGAAGAACACATAGGCTACTCACTTTTGTTTCTTTTAGTTCCACGCGGACGGAGTCGTGGGCGAAATCTAGTAATTTATATTGGTTCTTTTGGTCTTGGTGAAGGTTGATATGTGTTACTATGTGACAAAATGAGCCCATATTTCCAACTAGTGTAGATTGTATTATTTCTCACCATTTGGTTCTTAACTTTTATGTTCTGTCTCTCACAGTACGATACTGAATCTAGTATAAGCCATTCTCCGTGTACCATTTTCGTTTGGTTCCCCTTTTTGACCGACTTCCAAAAGAAGGAGGTTCTCAATCCGTCTGTATTTTTTTAATTTAGCTGTTTTCTCGGCTGGTTAGTCAAAAACAATGTAACGGTAAATGTAATATGTGTAGAGTTAAGACCTGACCTTGTTTATGTTACTAACTTTGTTCACAACAATTGTTATTTCACCAACATCTGTTTATTTTATATTTTCGTTTAAACATGATATGAAAAAGTTTTAACTAACAGGAAATTTTCGAGCTCCGATATAACATACGTAAACAAGTTGGAACAATAAATCCGTTCATGTGAGATTTAGATTTTATTATAGTTGTACACTTACGACCGATTACTGAAACGACATTTATATATGCAGCGTCTTGATGCCATGATTAAACTCCGGATTGTAAGCGGCTTGTAGGCGGCGGATTGTAGAAATGGTAGAGTATTCGTTTCAGTGTAAGCCCGTAAAACCCTTATAATTGTAACAATAGTTTGCATTTTAAATCTGTAATTTATCTATTTTCTACACAAAGACATCGTACCTTTATTTATAAAAAGAATTAACTTGAAATGTACGAGTATTATATGTTTCTTGGGAAATTGCGTTTGAAGTTTGGTATGTTTACACAGGATATTTGAGATGAGAGAGAAAGACGTATCTCTTTTTCATTTATTCGTATTCTTCTCGCGAAAATAGTGTCGTTTATAATGAAAACTCAAAAATCAAAATTTAATTCTTTTTATGAATAAAGGTGCGATATGTGTGTTAGGAAGTTTTATCAAACTATAACGTTGTTAGTGAAGAGTTAACACAGATTGTCATTCGATGAACGGCCAGTTCAGTCGACGTTAACGCTCTTTTTTTACAAGGTACCCTTGATTGATAGGTTTCCTCTAGTCCAATTTGACTATCGTAGGTATTTTAATACGTTTTAGGTTTTATAGTACCGTTTATCATGTTTTGACAATTTTATTAAATCTAAATTTAAATTTTTTTTTTAATTTGTGCGATAGATTTAATTTCTTTCAATAAATCGTGTTTTATAAGATTTAGGTTTAAGTTGTTTAGATTATTGAATTTTTGCCCTTTTTTCTAAATTATATAAACGAAATAAGGCTGTTTAGGTTAATTTAATTTCGCCATCCCAACACTTATAATGTGTTTGTTGAAATGTTAAACAGAGAGTTTAAACTTTGCATTTTTAATGCCAATGCCTATATCACGACGCGTTATACTTTCAACAAAAAGCTTCGGAGTTAATAAAACTTTTTAATTCAATCTGCATTTGTTCAGTTTTTGTCGTCAGCTTGTTTTCGTGAGGCTTTAAATAAGTTATCACTTCAGGAACAATTCCGCAATAACGCCTTTGTGTAACAAGTATAAAAATACATAAATATTTACTTATACAAAGCAGAAAATTTAATCAAGTTAACAATTGTATATTTGTACAAAATAAGACATCTAACTCTATTTCTTTTCTTTGCTTTTTAATTAAATAAAAATGTATTTAGATGTCTGCTCTAGAGTTATTTTTAGCTCTACATAGAGTTTGAGATACGTCACTTCTAATTAAGATACAAAGTATCATGTTTTTTTATCTTTGTTTCTTTTTGTACAGAGGAGCAAATTTAAAACAGTCTTCCAAATCTATTTATAGCGTACGAAGCTTGTTACGTACAAAACGAGTCACGATAAGTTTGCGAAAGAGCACTTGTGTACGAGAAACTTTTTCTATCAACGGCAACTAATATATTGTGGCAATTTTTGCAAAACGCGAACGCCTTTACTGGTTCACTGCACTGAGTATTGTAGAAGTCGAATTTAATGTCAAACTGCTAGATAATGCAAAGTTATGTTAATATTACTAATATAAATGGGACAGTTTAGTTGCATTAAATGGATGTTTGTTAGAGTTTGTAGCCTAAACTGCTGAAAGGATCTTGATGAAATTTGGCATAGATGTAAAGCATAGTCTGGAAGATCACATAGGCTACTTACTTTTGTTTTTTTTATGTTCCCCGCGGACGGAGTAGCGAAAGCTATATAAACATAATTATGAGCCATTAAGTATGATTTCATAGGTATAAAGTAGCCATACCGTGTCGTATCTCAGCGGGTGTGACGGTTAATTGACCGGGCAACGGGCAAGGCGCTGTTTGCTTTGGCGCGGCCACGATGTCGCGTTTTGTTTGCCAACTACCCTCAAATTTCAAACACAAAGAGAATTATACTTGCTCTAATAAATCACGCTCTACAAAGGTAAAGGAACTATGAGTTTTGATCTGAAGACTCTGGCTATTTTAGTGTTTTTATTTTATACTAGATGTCGCCGTAATTAAAAATTGAAAAAACCTTTTTAGAATGTATTCTACATTTTATCTAGTGAGATACATCTGTCATACTTATTCATATTCATGCATTTAAACTTTCATATTTATATTTTGTAGTAATTTTACCTACTTAGTGGTAACTAAACCTGATAGGAGTGAAATTATGGTTATATTATTATCGTTAAATGATACAAAGATAAACTAAAACAGTTCTAACCTAATTTGAGTACATATATCAGTAAAAATAAATCGCGCAGCTGCCCTGAATATTGTTCGAGACTCGCAGATGTAAGTGCCTTTTTACGAGCCATCAACGAAATTCTCCTGCCATTGAAATTCAATTCACTATTAAAGTGGCTATTCAGTTTTGTCTGGCTTCCTATAATCTTGACTATGCCTTTTACGATACGACAAGAACAGAAACTGTGATAAAAATACAATTAATTCATTTATTTGTTGCTTTACTGTCTTTGCTTTTTGTACATTTTGTTTGACTATTTAAATTTAATTCCAATAAATTAAGACAATAATTTGATCATGATATTGTAACAAATAAATGTTTAGGGTAATAGTCCCTGTAATTGACCACTGGAACAATTATCACAATTCATACTAATATTATAAATGCGAAAGTTTAGATTGATGGATGTTTGTCAGAGTTTGTAGTCTAAACGACTGAAGGGATTTCGATGAAATTTGTTATAGATGTAAAGGATAATCGGGAAGGACACATAGGCTACTCACTTTTGTTTTTTTTAATTCCACGCGGACGGAGTCGCAGGCGAAAGCTAGTTTAATACAGTTGCATGAAATGTACAAAATGTAAGATTATTATTTATTTAATAAAAACTGAAATGTTACCCAGATTGTACTGCAATCCTTTTGATCGTGGTAGTTTTCAGAGAATATCTTTTATGCATGAATCGTGACTGAGTTGGTACCATTCAATTTACATTCTCAAAGTGATACTTGGACGGCTTCATACATTTACATTTTCCGGTCACATGTGTTTGTGAAATACCTGAATATAAGATCTGTAGAACGCTCCTTTAATTGTTATTTAAACATTGCTTTGTTTACGCTTTAATCTACATTAAGAAAATTTATTAATGACGACTTGAAGATGTTGAGTGCAGTTAAATTGTAATAATTAAAATGTCAATTTAAAATACCCGCTTTTTATTATCTTTTTGATGCTAATAAACTATTTTGGCAACTATGATATATTCACACTTTAGAATTTAAGTTTACTTCGTGCTTTGAAGTTTTAAAATACTTTGTAAAAGTTACAAGCAAGCTGCGGCAAGCGGTGAAATCTTTGGCGTTTATAAATTGCTCTAGACTGTTACCTGCAGCTTTTATTGTACCTAAGGTTTTAAAACATGTTAGGTTACTTTACCTTATTTGCTATTTAAAGACGTGATTTTTAAGTTAACATATGTACGCGTAGGTTTCTTATTCTTGTTAACTTTTTTTTTAATCGAAAAAAATCTAAAATAGATTTACCAAAAAATATTGTTCTCAAAACTTATGAGATTATCATAACGACCTATTTAAATTTATCTTCCATTTTTTCTTTTAATCCTAAAAATTCTAAAAAAACAAACATCATCAAAATCCTAAAAAAACATTCCATGAAAGTATCGATCGAAGCATCATAAAACAATATTAAAGCGATCATTTACATCAACTATTTACAACAGTAAAGTCACGTAATTATAAAGTAAAAGCATTTTTTAAAAATAAAGGCGCGTTCACACATGCCGTAGTCAAACAGGCGGTGCGTAGCTCAAAGAGGGAGCGGACGCGTTAATTGACCGGCCTTGGTGTTTACATTGACGCCTGCGCCTTGTTTGTGGACCACTGTGCGATTGTCCCTATGTTAAACAAACCAAATGTTCGTACTGTGTTACTAAAATAGTACTATTTTTTAGTACAAAAACGAAAAATAAACGTACTTTTGGTGACACTAATCAAGATATCCAATGATTTTAAGTGTATTATTATCACTTTAACGTGTTTAAATATTAATTTGTGTGTATAGAAGTAAATCTACACTTAGGGACAGTTAACTTTGTGTCAGTTACTGCTTATTAAAATGTCTTATTTAAGTGTTTAATATGCTTTGCTATGTTTGAAAGTGACGCTATTTCACTAGCCGATGTCATTTTATTTTTAGTTACCGTTTATACTTTCGTCTGATTATGTTGGCTATCCATCCATTTTTACCTAACTATAATAGTTTCCAGTCACGCAACACGTTTGACCTGACTGATGACAAGAGTATCCATTTGATAAGCCTGTAAAAATTATGTTAATTAAATAGATAATTTTTTTTTTTTTTTTTTTGTTGTCGCGGGGAATGCATTTACGCACTGCACCATCCGTGCTGCGGGGGCAGCAGGGACAGTTTCGTGTGGGACTCCCGGCCTTTTTCGGTCGGACTACCCACTAAACCCCGCGGTGTTCTCCTTCGCCCAACCGGGCCGTGGCATCTACGTTAGTTTATCCACGACCCGGCTAGGGGGAGCCCCTTGGTAGGGGCTCGACACGTGTAGGGAGGGGTCAGATGTTAAACCCCTCCCGTCGCCCTATGATGGTGGCCCCCTCAGAACACAAGAGGGGGCACATCCGCCACATTCGCCGCGACAGGTCCCCCGCCCCGTCGCGCGTGGCCCTCTCAGTTCAGCTGAAGGGCCGCAGCATATCTCGCACGCCGGCGGCCCCTCGCTGGAGCCCTACGGGGCGGCAGCGTTTCGCCGGCACGCTCGCGTTCCCGTAGGGCCTCTCTTTTGGCCACCATCACCTCGCGTGCAAACGAGGCGACGGCGGCCCAGCTCTGTTCACTGCCGACCATCGTTCGTACGACGGCCGGCAGCGACAGATCCCGTCCGATTGCGCCAGTAAGCGTGGCGCGTTGAGCGTCCCAGCCCGTGCACACAGCGAGCGTGTGCTCGGCTGTGTCCACGGCGCCTGACACGCAATGGCGGCACCCGGGATCCGACTCAATTCCCACAACCACGCACAGGTAACGGCCGAAACAGCCGTGCCCTGTGAGTAGCTGCGTCAGGAAGTAAGTCGGCTCCCGGTGCCTCGCCTCCACCCACTGGCGCAGGACGGGGCGGACTGCCTCAACAAGGCGCTTGCTCGCCGAGGCGCCCGCCAATCTCTGCTCCCAACGCCGGAAGAGATCGTCGCGACCTTCCCTCCTCCAGATAATTGTATAGGTCCATTTATGCGAAATATTTTCGTTCACGTTATTCATCCTGATAATATAAATGGCATTTAAATGCTTGTTTTATACAATTTTATTTCAAATATTTAAGGAAGATAAAAAAAAGTCTTAAAAAAAATTATTTTTTTTATCTGTTGTATCGTATTAAAGTTAATTAATTAAATTAAATAACGATTTATTAATACAAAAATCTATTTATTAAAATTAATTTATACTTTTATTACATTTAATTTATTGCAATAAAAATATTTTTATTACTTTATTATTATTTATTTAACAAATTAACACGTCTAGCTAACATTAATTTTAATTCATTCTTTTGATTGGACATTGTTAGTAAAATTTTCGTAATAAATCTGCAACACTTGATAATTAACGTTTGACACGGTCGAAATTTATTCGATTAATTTCGCGTTTCCTAACAAAAAAAACTCGACTAATTACAGGACGCAGGCCTGCTATAAATCGACTCCGTACAAAATCGAGTGACAAATAGTCGATTCACGCAATCCGTTCTGACGTAGCCTGATATTTCATGCCGTGTGTTTTGTTTATTTTAATCATTTATACGCAATTGTCACCCGTGTGTTTTTATTTTTGTTTACCATTGTATTGATAGGTATGTGGCTTAATAATTTTACGCTTCGAATTATAGTACGCTATTTCATCTGCATTTATTTACTTCTGTGGTATGAATCACAAGCGCTTGTTTTAGTTACTTTCGATATTTTGTGTTATTTTCTTTATTAACGTTCGATTAGTAACGTTGTTAATATAATAATTGACAATTCTATTCTAGTGGGTTTTGTTGTGTTTTATTATAATTTTATGCAATAAGAACTAACAATACTCCTTAATGGAAGCAAGTTCCTCTGTAATAATTTTAAAATCCAACGATAACTGTACGAATAATTTATTGGTTAATAGTAAAATTATTTTAATGTCAATGAAATTCGTACATTGTATGTATCGTTAGGTAATACCTAACTCTGAGTATGAACATTATTTGCCCACTCCGGGCAATCACATAATCCAATTTAGCTAAAAGCAAACCTGCATGGGTACCCTTTTAATATTATTTCCCATTCATATTTATGAATGTATAATACATAATATGAGAGTTATTTTATATGCGGCACGGTCTTATTCGATTCCAGTTTGCAAATAGTTTTTATATGTAAAATGTAGAATAAGATTGTAAAAATTAATATTGAGTTCTTAAAGTTTTCAATTGTTATTGAATATTTTTTTTTTAGTGTAAAATGTGTATTGTATAAATTTAAAAGACGTTTTTTACTTACGTTTAGTACACATTTTTTTCCTTTATTGAAAATTTCAAATAAACCTTTGTTATATTTCGGAATATTTAAATCAGATAGTCTTATGCCGTTGGCGTATTTTTAATATTTGTTAAAGAATTTGTATAATAATTAAAATGTATTCACCTCTGTTATAAAATTTTATCAAGAAAATTTAGCCTTGAAAGAAAATTGTTAAATCATTAATTTGTAATTTTCTACTATGTAATAGTGGAATAAGAAAAAGTTTATGAATACGCCTCTAGCGCTTAGATATCTTTAACATACTTTATTTAAAAGATTATTAATTTCTGTAGGCTGTTGGAAACTAGAATACTGTGCTGTGTAAAACTTACTATATCCAAAACAATGCGATGTATTATTTTGAATTAATATTCAAATAATTTATTAAGAATAAAGTTTTCTTAATAATAATTTATTTTACGTATAATCGTGATTAACTTGAACTGAAAACTGAAAACGATTAATTATAAATGTAAAAATTAATCGCATTAAAAATATAATTTGAACTTGCAGTAAAATTACAACGAATTGTGGAGATTGTTCGTACCGTAATGAATGTTTTCAATTAAATTAAACGAATGTTTGAACCAGGCAAATAGACGTTAATTACATTTCAAAAGAAATATTATAAGAAAGTTATTGTACTGTTTAAGATGCAAATGATTTAGCAAACTTTAAATAATTTATAATACTAATATTATAAATGCGAGTTTAGATGGATAGATGTTTGTTAGAGTTTGTAGCCTAAACGGCTTAACGGATCTCGATGAAATTTGGCTTAGACGTAGAGGATAGTCTGAAAGAACGCATAGGCTACTTCTTTTTTCCACGCAGACGGAGTCGCGAGCGAAAGCTAGTTTTAAAGTAGAATAACATTGATATTTATCAATAACAAATTGCAGATGTATAAACAGTAGTGAACCAATCAGACAATCCAATTTAGTTAAAAGCAAATATGAGCTTTCGTCCGTTGCAATATTTTCTTTTCATATAAATGTATGCACACATCTAATTTGCAATTCATTTAATGTTGATACCGTGTTTGCGTATCCTCTACATTCAAAGGAAAATTTATAAGAAATATTTTATTTTTTTGTTAAATTATGTTCTCTTTTTATTTCATAAAATTAATTATTTTTGTAGATTCAATTAAAAGATAAATTCAATTGAAGTTTTCATTTTAAAATAATTATAATTTAATATTTAATTAATTTCATTCAAAGACTAAAATGTTATTGATTTATAATTTTTTTTTTCAATTATTTATATATCGGCTTGAGCTAGCACGATATCAGAATTACTACTACTCGAGATCACATGTAGTCATGGGTAAAGTCGGATTCAAGGAATACATTCACAATACTACAGTCAGGATATCATCGATCTACCAAGCTCCTATCGTCCAAACAATGTTCACGCTACGATCCCTATTTTCAGAATGATCTAAGTTCGAAGTCGCTTGGCGGCGCTCGTGTTCTAATTATGACTTAAATTCAAATTGATTTCTTCTTCTGATTGCGACATATAGATATTGTAATATACATTTGATTAAGCCACATGTAAAGTAGAACTCTGATTACAAATAATTAAAAAAGATCTAAACATAACTTTATTTTTTATTTTATTCTTATTAATACATTTCTATACAATAAAATATTCTTATTCAAAGAATATTATCAACCGTACAAATCATAAGGATGTTTCCGTCAGCAGGGGGAGTGTTAAAATTAAGCTGAACAGATGCGACGCTGTGACAAGGGTTGATTTCGGTATGGGGTCTATTGTGATCTACCCCAATAGTACCTACATATATGTAGTTGAACTTATGTCTTGTGTGTTACATTGAGTTTCCACTGACTAAAAACTTGTATAAAAACATATTCAAAGAGTGAAAGAGATTACTTTTTTGACCGACTTCCCAAAAGAAGGAGGTACTCAATTCGTCTGTATGTTTTGGTTTTTTTTTTTTTGTGTGTGTTATGTGTTCCAACGTTTGTCGAAACCTTTAACTAAACAGCAAGCAACAAAACTATACTATCTACCGCTCTATAAGTTGACCTTAGTGTTGACTTAGCGTGAGTTATCTACATTAATTCTCAGTGGCGTATGTTTGTTAGTATTACTCCTTCACGATAACTTTGTACAGTGTAGAGTTAGAGCGGGCGCACACATTTAACTAAACTATCGCACAACTGTTGTGCGATTGCCGATTGTCGAATCTTGTACAACTAAAAATCTAGTAGTCTGCGCACCTTTACATAAGCTCAGGAATCAAACCGAGACTAAACAGTTGTGCGATAGTTTAGTCAAAGATGTGCGCGCTTTAAGGGTAATCATGAATTACAAGGAAGTAATGTCATAAAAACTAGCAAACACCGTTAATAAGTTACAAATCCTGCTAAAATTAACTCATACTAAAGTGACATAACTCAATATTAATAGTAATCTAACCTTATAACCTCGTAAAGTGAGCATTAAAAAGATTTGATATCACATCATTAAGGTATGTCGAATCGCACGGCTTGTTAATACGCTCACGTATGACGCCGCACTTACAAAAAGCCTCGCGTATCATAAAGTGGGACGTAACTATGTCACTTCGACACGCCGCCAAATTCACAGGAACACATTAAAACGAATAACCCCCTTATACTCCCCCCCCCTCCTCCTTATGTGAAGTAATATTAATATGTATGAATCTTGTTACTCCGGTGCTGAAATTCTGACGACTCTTTGATCATTCTTTATATGATTTGTGTACACCTCAATATTTGAATTCGTCTTTAATTATCAAGGGGGGAAAAATTAGATGCAATCAAGGGTGATGTTACTTTTTTGATATGTTTTGACTTTCTTTTATTTTATTTAAATATTTACCATCTTCCTTCTTATCCTGCTCCTGGTCGAAGTCTTATTTAAATACTTAAATTTTTTATTAGGCGTTTCTGTGTTAACGAATTTATTAGACTAAAAAATGAAGTGTAATTAATTAAAAATTGAATAAACCAGTAATCAAAGAGCTAAACGTTTTGATACATAAAATATTAGCATGGGAGTTATTCAAAAACAAAAATATACGATATACTTGAGGTGAATTCAACGCGAAAATTGTCCAGGGAATAGGAACGGAGGAAAGCTAGCGGCCACTTTAATCGTAAATTGAATCTGAATAGCGGGGGAATTACATTTATCCCTTGTAAATTGCGAGTTGTTGCCGAGAGAAAAACATTTACGGACTCCCGACATCCTTTCGTGTTGTATGCAAATTAAATGAGGAAGTATATGTCCCGTGCCGCGCCGGACATCGGTAACAAAACACTATCAAATTGTTCTGTATTCTCAATGTACCATTGGAACACTGCTCGATAACTGCGTATTCCCATTGTCGGAACACATGTATAAAATACTAGCTTTTGCCCGCGACGCCATACGCGTGGAATTAAAAAAAAAAGTGAGTAGGCTATGTGTTCTTCCATAGCCTCTACATCTATACCAAATTTCATCAAAATCCGTTCAGCCGTTTAGGCTACAAACTCTAACAAACATCCATCCATCTAAACTTTCACATTTATAATATTAGTATGATATTCTAATCCCTCTAATCTTTTAAAAAGATAACAATCATGTTTATCTACAAATATATTAATTTGTGACACGATTTAAAAAAATAATCATCTTTAACAATGAAAACAATTAAAAAAATACATTACCTTATAGGTCCGGATGTCACTTTTTTATCAAGACATAATAATATTTTCAGTTGTTTAAAAAAAAGTACATTTCCAAAGAGAAATCATGATTAAATATTTGTTTAATAAAACACGTAGAAAACACTATGAAAAAATCTCAAAAGATTCGAGCATAATTAACTTGTTTCATTAATTAACGCGTTTCAAATGAAATTTCAAAAGGCAATAAATTTATTACCCACAGTTCAAGCGCCTACTTAACTATCTGAACGTTGAACTAAATAAAGAAAAGATTAACTGTAGTTAACATCGCGGGTTAATTTGTTATATCGTAAATCCGCTTGCATGCTCCGCAGTTTACCCTTTCAAGTTATATTTAACACGGAAACTTTCTATACAAGCACGGTGCATAAAAGACATCTCACTTTAATATCTATAGATATTTAAAAGCGTTTTTTAAAGTTTAATTAGCGTCTAATGTTATGTATTATTTTTTTCATAAGTTCATCAGTATCTATACTTCTATACTATTATAATAAAGCGTAAACACACACTTCTTTGTTGCCTAAGATGTCAGCAATGACAGCATATTTTTGAATAACTCTTTTTTTTTAATAAAAAGCCCTACACCTGCCTTTCGCTTTAGGTTATATTTTTTGACGCCATTAAACTTAGGGGTAAATATTTTGGATAATAACCCTAATGTGGGAAAGAGACCATAAGTTGCTGCCAACATCAAGGAATCAAGGTTGCCATGGTTTGACATCATGTCATGTCATTTTGACATTTGCAGTTGATAATTTGACAAATGTAAACAATAAAATAAAGTTTTAACAATTTCACGCGGATGAATCGATGAACATCTAGTGCTAAATATAATATTTTGTTCAAGCGTACTGACAATTTAATATTCATTCACTAATACTTTATTAAAATGACTAGCTGTTCGCGTGCGGATTCATCCGCGTGCAATTATAAAAACTTTATTTTATTGTTTACATTTGTCAAATTATCAATAGCAAATGTCAAAATGACACGACAAACCTTAGCAATCTTTCTTTCTTGATGTTGGCAGCAACTTATGGTCTCTTTCCCACATTAGGGTTTTTATCCAAAATATTTACCACCTAGGTTTAATGGCGTGAAAATATATAACCTAAAGCGTGACGTAAGTGTACGGCTTTATATTAAAAAAATAATTATTCAAAAATATGCTGTAATTGCTGACATCTTAGGCAACAAAGAAGTGTGTGTTTACGCTTTATTATAATAGTATAGATAAATTTTTACCTTAAGTAAGTAAATTGTAATTTTTTTATTAAGGTAAATAAAGATTCTTGAACCATAAGTAAAGTATTTTAATATCATAATGTGAAAGTTTGGATGGATGGATGTTTCCGATCAACAAACGACTTTACAGATCTCCATAAGTGGCATAGATGTATATAACATAGTCTGGAAGAACACATAACCTAATTATTAAGGATTTTTACTAATACTGCGCGGACGAAGTCGCGGTCAAAAGCTAGTACTTTCTTCTAAATTTTATCATTGCATTTATACTGCCTTTATAATGGTATGTTACATTTCTCTGACTTACTCGTAATTTGTTCTTACCCATAAATCAGTTGCTACAAGTAGATAAGTTATTACTAAGTTAATGCAGTTGTTTCATTTACTTATGCAAAGTTGATTAAAATGTGGAAATTAATTAATTTTAAGAGATTTATATATACATTTGCAAATTGCATGCCTGCCAGGAATGTCTGGTCAATCAGAGGAACCAATTTAGTTAAAAGGTAACATGGACGTTCTAAAGTTTCGAATATAATTTGAATGAAATATATTTCTTGTTACAATGATTTCTAAAAGGTTTCTAAAATAATAAAATATTGTGCACTTTCTTTCACATAGAAACATTTAATGATTACTTAAGTAGTTTTCTTCTCAGATTTATCATACTAAGTACAGGTACTCCCTAAGTTAACATTAAACTTACATTAGCAATTAAAGTGCACTCAGGTTCCCAAATTTCTTTAAAGGTCTTTTTACTTTTTTAATTCACATTTCGTTCCATGGAAATTTAGCGATTCGAATAATTTTCGTTCAAGGACTTATTTAAGTACGTGAAATAGTATTTTAGAGTCCTTGAAGGTCCCAGGGATGTTCAGTGGGAGGCTGGCGCTGAAATTCAGTCGGACAGATATGTGTCGCTGTGACAAGGGTTGGTTTGGGTAAGATCTATTATGTTTATATACAGTTTCGCAACATTGTGATACATTCGGCTGTCTATCATTGAGACCATTGGCAAATTCTAAACGATGCCGCTGGGAACTGGCATTTACTGTGTCTATACCCTTTGTGGAAATTTAAATTTATTAAGCTTATATTTGAACGTTTACTTAGATATTGTCTATGAATATTGTCAACGTAAGTTTGAATTACAGAAAATAAATTACAATGAACGTCATAATTTATTTATACTTTTACTAATGTTCTAAAAATTTGTTGACTTTCAAAATACGAAAGACGTTGTTTTAACTACCACTTGCGTCCAACCCCGGATTCACATGGGTCCAATGTTGATACTAAAATGTGTTTATTGACCATCGCATTAGAAACCTTTAAAATTATCAGTATTTCCCTAATATATTGTACATAAAAACCTTCTTCTTGAATCACCCTTATTAAAACTGCATCAAAATCCGTTACGTAGTTTTAAAGATCTAAGCATACATAGAGACAGACAGCGGGAAGCAACTTTGCTTATACTATGTGGTATAAGAGGGTCATGCGTACGTTTTAAACAATTGCTGGGACTAATTAACACTGCGTTGACAGCTCTTAGTGTGTTACTAATGCTAACTAACGAGGGTCTGTGTGTTTCTAAACTGAGGGTAGTGCTTTTGTGTCGCTTATCACTGCTAGATGGCGTTAGAGTTGCCTAATTGCCTACTTGAATACGCTGTTACCGGGCCAATTAGTAACTATGATCAAAGATGGAACGTGTACCTATGCTTGTTTTAGACTATAGGCAGCTTGTCTTTCACTAACTAAGTTTTACTTACGAGTACATACAAGTGGACTCTACCAAAATAGCGAAGCGACCACGGCTCAAAGACATCTGAATTGCTGATGCGTTAACTACCTGTAATCGACAAGTGACGCGCTGAAAGAGAATGTTTCCCCTACCTGCGCCTCATGTCCTCCCCTACTTCCCCGTTCTATCCCATTTTAATGTCTTCTTTATGTTTTATGTGAGTATAAGTTTATACTCTAAGGTTTTATGGTGGTCTAGTTAATATAATATGTTTATTTTAGTATCTCCTATTGTACAAGAACTCTAAGATTTTTTTTTGTTTTTGTGTAATGTTTGCGAATTTCTTGATATCTTTTAATATTTTCAAGAAATTGAATATGTACATCTAGTATCACTTGGAGAATGTAAATTAGAGTTATATCTGGAGCGAGATTCATGCATAATACATTATTGTAAACTTGCACATTAAAGAGGGTACTTTTAATGGAATCGAGAGAATATTTGAATTCAATTTGGTGTCAGGCGCCTTAGCGTGGACAAGGGAGGCTGGATATTGCTTTAACTGTACTTAATTGGCTTCAGTAAAATTTACCACGAATTTCAAAATACGTATTTTCGTGAATTTTGTGTCAGATGTCAATGCAAATTTTTCTCAAATCTTATAAATGAGAATTGGTTATAGTTTCTATAAGCTATAACTGCTGATCGCATCTCGATGAAATTTGGCACAGATGTAGAAATTAGTCTAGTCTAGAACACGGACTGCTTTTGTTTTTTTCACTTCCGCGCTAACGGAGTCGCGGGCGAAAGCTAGCTAATAATTTCAACGGTAATATAAAACTAAAAATGTAATATTAAATGTGTAAAGTAAATAATTAATTCTAAAGAAGTTCCAACGAATTACCAATTATTTGCGTTATTATTGAAGATACTCGTATACACTCAAGCTACTTAAGTTAGCTATAAAATATTTCATGACAAAGTATTCAGCGCCATCTCGTGTCGTCGCTAATACACTAACGTCTCAGGTGGTAGCACTTACAAAATGTTAGCCTAAACTAGAATATAATTTCCTTGCGTGGAAGGAAAATTCTCCCAGACACGTTTAAGTGGTGAGCATTACCTCGGATGTCTTAAGTAACCTTATTAATATGTATGAGTTACTTTCATTCCGCCTTTGCTATACTAATATATTTATATTCGAAGAAAAAAACATAATTTTTAGATAATACTACTATCCATACATTTTAATGTACGAAGCGCACACTGAAGCGCTAGTGAAAAACCATTGGGGTTTATGTAGCGTTTTGTATATTAAATTAGTTTTTATTGTTTTGTATTGTTAAAAGAAAAATAAAGAAAAAATAAGATTTTTCAAAAACCGCTTTTAAATTTACGTTACAATTGTTTACCTTTTTAGTTTTTGTACCTGGTTTACATATTATATGTATTATAAAATCTGAAACCATGGTTTATGCTTATACGATGAATTTCTACTACATTTACGAATTACATTTAGATTTAATGTAAATAAGCGACTCTCTAGCACGTTCATTGTAAGATAAAATAACGTACGACAGCGTTATAACAAGCTGAGTTTCAACGCTGCGTTAAAATCTGAACATAAAACTATTTAATTTCACTACTGCTGCAAGTGATAGAATAACCCCTATATTACGTCTGCCTTATAACAGTACTAGTTTTCGCACGCGACTCCGTCCGCGTGGAATTAAAAAAAACGAAAGTGAGTAGCCTATGTGTTCTTCCAGACTATCCTCTAAATCTATACCAAATTTCATCGAAATCCGTTCAGCCGTTTAGGCTACAAACTCTAACATCCATCCATCCATCTAAACTTTCACATTTATAATATTAGTATGATTGGTTTGTGTATCAACTTGAAAGTTGTATCATAATGCGTATTACAGCGAAATTTGCCGAATTATAAAAGTGATATGACATGTGCAGATGAATAGTTTCAAATAAAACAAATTTCACTTAACAAAATGTACAAAATAGTTCTATTGGATATCAGTGGACGGTTTTTATTAATACTAGTTAAATTCACTAACGAAATTAATTAAAAAACGGTATGAAAATAGAAACCGACTACTCGACGTTTTCATCTGTCAACGGATAGCTACAAAGCTTTTATGAAGTTTTAGCTTCTTTAGCGTAGAGTGACACCTTTTATATCTGTCTGTCTATTTTTAAATTAATCCCTACAAATGAAACTGTATTTTGTACACTTTTAGCAGAGTTTTTATTTAGCGTTTTGTATATTAAACTAGTTTTATTGTTTTGTATTGTTAAAGAAAAAAACATAATTTTTAGATAATACTACTATCCATACATTTTAATGTACGAATCGCATACTGAAGCGCTAGTGAAAAACCATTGGGGTTTATTTAGCGTTTTGTATATTAAACTAGTTTTATTGTTTTGTATTGTTAAAGAAAAAAACATAATTTTTAGATAATACTACTATCCATACATTTTAATGTACGAATCGCATACTGAAGCGCTAGTGAAAAACCATTGAGTTTTATTTAGCGTTTTGTATATTAAACTAGTTTTTATTGTTTTGTATTGTTAAAGAAAAATAAAAAAAAAAAAAAAAAAAAAAAAAAAAAAAAAAAAAAAAAAAAAAAAAAAAAAAAAAAAAAAAAAAAAAAAAAAAAAAAAAAAAAAAAAAAAAAAAAAAAAAAAAAAAAAAAAAAAAAAAAAAAAAAAAAAAAAAAAAAAAAAAAAAAAAAAAAAAAAAAAAAAAAAAAAAAAAAAAAAAAAAAAAAAAAAAAAAAAAAAAAAAAAAAAAAAAAAAAAAAAAAAAAAAAAAAAAAAAAAAAAAAAAAAAAAAAAAAAAAAAAAAAAAAAAAAAAAAAAAAAAAAAAAAAAAAAAAAAATTGATGAAAAAGCAAATTGATTTTTGGTTTACATATTTACTTTAGAATTTTGATACTTATACAATAATGTACTCCGTACGTTATAAAATCTGAAACCATGGTTTATGCTTATACGATGAATGTCTACTACATTTACGAATTACATTTAGATTTAACGTAAATAAGCGACACTCTAGCACGTTCATTGTAAGATAAAATAATGTACGACAGCGTTATAACAAGCCGAGTTTCAACGCTGCGTTAAAATCTGAAACCATGGTTTATGCTTATACGATGAATTTCTACTACATTTACGAAACCATTGGACTATTTCCTGACTGGTAATAACGGTGTTTTGGATGGCAAGGCCTTCTATTATCTATATTTCTTTATTTACTATTCGAAGGTAACTAACTTGATATATTCACAATATTTGTCAAAGCAAAGAGAGATTTTTCGCAAACGGAACTAATTCACAAGAAATATTAGATAAGAATACGCATCTTGACGTTTTCATCCATCAACGTATCCTTTGCTTTGTTACGAAAACTTTGAAGATCCTTTTATATTGTGTAGGCTCAGAATACATTGCATTTGTGAAAGGGAAAAGATTGCCGAGAACTGAAAAGACATTTAAATTTATAACATCATCTTAAATAAGTCAATCAGATTGTAAGTGACGTTTCCGTAAAAGTGTTTAAGATTTGTTTCATTTAATTTTAACTAAACATTTTTATGATTCAATGTAAGTTGCCGATTAAAAATTTATTCCACTTAACGTTAATTTTAAGTCCTTTATAACCATTATAAAAATGTCTATATCACCAAGAACGATATTTACAAAACCATTGGACTATTTCCTGACTGGTAATAACGGTGTTTTGGATGGCAAGGCCTTCTATTATCTATATTTCTTTATTTACCATTCAAAGGTAACTAACTTGATATATTCACAATATTTGTCAAAGGAAAGAGAGATTTTTCGCAAACGGAACTAATTTACAAAAAATATTAGATAAGAATACGCATCTTGACGTTTTCATCCATCAACGTATCCTTTGCTTTGTTACGAAAACTTTGAAGATCCTTTTATATTGTGTAGGCTCAAGATGCATTGTATTTGTAAAAAGGGAAAAGATTGCCGAAAACTGAAAAGACATTTAAATATACAACATCATCTTAAATAAGTCAATCAGATTGTAAGTGACTTTTTTTTTTTTTTTGTGACTGAATTGTCACTGTTTGCCTTGAAGAGGCATTTACAGATTCACCGGGCTTGAGGTGGCCGAGCGCAGATGGCGCTTAGCCTAAACCTCGTTTATGAGTAACTAAGCTCGAGGGCTCCCTCAGGAGCCTCGGCACGAGCCGTTACTTCGTTATTATTACCGGATTGGGAGGCCACCGAGCTCTTAGATCGCTTCGGTGGACGCTCCATGGAGTGACTAGGCACAAGGGCCCCCGAGAGGGGACCTCGGCTTGGGCTGTCACTCAATACGCGTTTAGCATTCCGATTCAAGGGTGCCCTAGAGGGCCGAGTGTAAGTGACGTTTCCGTAAAAGTGTTTAAGATTTGTTTCAGTATTCGGCCGTATTACTATATTCGTAAACTCGAGCGTACTCACGCTTCATTTAAAGAATCACTTTAGAGGTAAAGCGCACTGAAGTCTCTGATTTGTATCAAAGATCTAAAAAGCTATTAAATCCTGAATTGCTATTTAGTTTTGGCTTGTTTATTACCAGAGTATACCTTTAATACTTGTTTATAAATATCTATTGAGATTAAGTAACATCGCTAAGGGCTTATTCAGAGTGCCGTGAAAGTAAAGTTAATGGCATGAAATCTGACAGACGTCAAAATTTGGAATGTAGCGTTTTAACAAGGCCTTATTATTTAAGATGTCGTTTGTATTCGGCTGTTTATTACCAGAGTATACCTTTAATACTTGTTTATAAATATCTATTGAGATTAAGTAACATCGCTAAGGGCTTATTCAGAGTGCCGTGAAAGTAAAGTTAATGGCATGAAATCTGACAGACGTCAAAATTTGGAATGTAGCGTTTTAACAAGGCCTTATTATTTAAGATGTCGTTTGTATTCGGCTGTTTATTACCAGAGTATACCTTTAATACTTGTTTATAAATATCTATTGAGATTAAGTAACATCGCTAAGGGCTTATTCAGAGTGCCGTGAAAGTAAAGTTAATGGCATGAAATCTGACAGATGTCAAAATTTGGAATGTAGCGTTTTAACAAGGCCTTATTATTTAAGATGTCGTTTGTATTCGGCTGTTTATTACCAGAGTATACCTTTAATACTTGTTTATAAATATCTATTGAGATTAAGTAACATCGCTAAGGGCTTATTCAGAGTGCCGTGAAAGTAAAGTTAATGGCATGAAATCTGACAGATGTCAAAATTTGGAATGTAGCGTTTTAACAAGGCCTTATTATTTAAGATGTCGTTTGTATTCGGCTGTTATATTGTTATTATTACAAAAAAAAATCAAAATTACATGTTAGCAAAATCAGCAAACATTGCAGTAGCAACGTAATATAAAGCATTACTGAAATCCATGTGGTTTTTATAAGAAAAAGCGTTAAGAACCCGAGCTAAGCTGGCAGGTAACAATCACTGTTGAACGGCAAACACGCAAACCCTACTTGAACCGTCACCCCTACTTAAGCTTAAGTTATCGCCCTTATCCCTTTACAATAAGATCTAATTTCGTACAACGCTTATTGTATATGAAAACATGTATTTAAAATATTAGCCTCAGAAGACTGTAATAAAGCGAAATTATTTATGTTAGTTTCAACATGCAAGGTTATTCGACCACTTCCTTATTAAAAAGCTGATAAAACAGAAACTTTACAACAGTAGGCAGTAGTTTAAATTAAGCACGAGTGCGGCCAAACATTGTGGTAACACGCGAACTTACATATTTAAAATGTTTTCTTTGAACAAAATGTGAAAAAAAAGTTTTCTTACAATCTGTTGGCAACTGTTTTGATTTATTTTATAAATTTCACTTACCGTTTCTTTGAGGAGACAAAAAACCATGTAAAAAAAATAAAAAAAACAATATAATAATCCCTAAATATAAAACACCTTGGTTTTATTGTTGAATCAATTTGATCTAAGGCTACCAGCATTTGAAAAAACTTAATCTATAATTTATTTTGTAATCAATACATAGCCGGTTTCCCAGCTACATTTAACCATTCTTTAATATTTTTAGTTTGATAATTTCATGAAATGCGTTTCCGAACTACGTAACTTGAGTTTTACTCCATTGAAATTTAGGTTAACCCAACATTAATGAATTAGGTAACTATAAAATAAATGGAAACTTCAGAAACCTAACATAAAACAATCTCTTCGTCTATCTTAAAGATAATCATATAGTTCGATTATAAGTGGTATTTGTTAACTTAAATATACCTAAACGTAATGTTAAGAGTTCAGTAATTCTAATACGTTTACTCCATTCCCTTTAAATGTCAGCTACTACGAGCTCCAATCATTTATTTCCTGCTTCAAGGCGCTTTGATAACGAGTAGAAGAGGCGCAAAGCACCGATATCAGCGGTCACGCAACCCGGGGGAAGATAACGCCAAGTTTGGCTTGTTTATTACCAGAGTATACCTTTAATACTTGTTTATAAATATCTATTGAGATTAAGTAACATCGCTAAGGGCTTATTCAGAGTGCCGTGAAAGTAAAGTTAATGGCATGAAATCTGACAGATGTCAAAATTTGGAATGTAGCGTTTTAACAAGGCCTTATTATTTAAGATGTCGTTTGTATTCGGCTGTTATATTGTTATTATTACAAAAAAAAATCAAAATTACATGTTAGCAAAATCAGCAAACATTGCAGTAGCAACGTAATATAAAGCATTACTGAAATCCATGTGGTTTTTATAAGAAAAAGCGTTAAGAACCCGAGCTAAGCTGGCAGGTAACAATCACTGTTGAACGGCAAACACGCAAACCCTACTTGAACCGTCACCCCTACTTAAGCTTAACTTATCGCCCTTATCCCTTTACAATAAGATCTAATTTCGTACAACGCTTATTGTATATGAAAACATGTATTTAAAATATTAGCCTCAGAAGACTGTAATAAAGCGAAATTATTTATGTTAGTTTCAACATGCAAGGTTATTCGACCACTTCCTTATTAAAAAGCTGATAAAACAGAAACTTTACAACAGTAGGCAGTAGTTTAAATTAAGCACGAGTGCGGCCAAACATTGTGGTAACACGCGAACTTACATATTTAAAATGTTTTCTTTGAACAAAATGTGAAAAAAAAGTTTTCTTACAATCTGTTGGCAACTGTTTTGATTTATTTTATAAATTTCACTTACCGTTTCTTAGAGGAGACAAAAACCCATGTAAAAAAATAATTATCCCTTTGAGTTAATGTACTCGTATATTAGAAACCGTCTAATTCAGTTTTTTAATTTCTTTTTGCCGCATTGAGTAATAGTTACTTTAATACTAGTTTCGTTAATTTTGTTAGTAACGTCTTAATTATCATTAAACTATTCCAGATGATCATTTTAGCTAAACAGCAGTAAATTTTTTCATACAATTTTACACATCTTGTTATCTTCGCCAAGTTTTCTACCTACAATAATTTGTTAGCAAGACGCGGTGATAACGTAGGCGGAGTATTGTGTTGATTGTATCATGTACGGTCACGCAACGCTATGCTGAATGCTTGATTGCTTTAATTAGAAAATGTTCATTTAATATTAATAGAGGACTGGTAAGGTTTTTGTTTAGCCCTACCACTGTACTACATTAAGCGGGTATTGCTTGCTTGGCTACTGTCCCTTCTATATAAAGATATAGAAAATACATAAATGTACAAAATTAGATTTTGCAAACATTTAACGGATATTTTTATCCGTTTAAAGAATTTGGTCAAACATACTACCATCTTTTAGTCATACCTGTTACAATTGGATTGAAAACATCTCGCAAGTTCTTCGATATTTCTAGTAAATACAGTCACGGACATCCAGTGTTACACTCACAGAAAAATTCTCTCGTTCCTTATAAACGTAGAAAAACTGAGCCTATTTCAATAAACCAATTAGGTATAAGCTATTGTGTGCCACTGACCGATCTTCTTTCGTACATACACATCTAAAACCTATCTATTATTGTTCAGCGTCGTCGTCTTAATGTTTACAAAACGTTCAAAGGATTTAATCTTGGTGTTTCACCGCTTTTTTACCCGATTGTACTCCCGTAGAATAATAGTACGACGTCTAGCCGCAGACATTACGTAATGCATTTGTCTATATGTACGTACATTCGTCTCGCGTCGGAACAAAATGCGGAGTTGAAGTTCATCGATGTTTGCAGTGGCAGCTAACAGGGTGGTAGGGTAGCGGGGTAGAGGGGCGTGCATCCTCTCATAAATCCAGCAACGGTTGGCCGCACCCGCATCCTTAAAATGAATGCCCCTTTCTGCTTAATATATTTACTCTGTGCCAAACGTTCTCGGCTCTCTTCGATCTGCTTTCATCGCAATAAATATACCCATCTTATATCACGTTTACACAAGAATATCATTGAATTGATGTAAATTTCTTCTGTCTAAGGTTATCTTAATGAATCTTACTAATATTATAAATGCTAAACTTTAGATGGATGGATGAATGTTTGAGTTTATAGCTTAAACAGTTGAATGGATCTGGATTAAATTTGCCATAGATGTAAGGCATAGTCTGGAAGATCACATAGGCTACTTACTTTTATTTTTTTAATACCACGAGGGCGAAGTCGCGGGACAAAGTTAGTATTGAATAAAGGAAACATACACTAAGCACCTGTTTAAGTTTACATTTGGAATAACATGTTTCGTGTCGTAGTTATTCTGCGTAAATACATCGCTAGTGGCCCTGGAATGTTCGTGTATGTGTGAGTTTGCTTTTAGCCGAATTGAATCTGGGTCATTAAGCATTGTGTACTTCAGCCTAATCGAAACACTGACGGTTTTAACATACGTTTTCTAAAAACATTACATATACGCTATTTTATTGTTTAACAAGCTTTCGCCCACGACTCCGTCCGCGTGGAATTGAAATAAACAAAAGTAAGTAGCCCATGTGTTCTTCCAGACTATGCGCTACATCTATGCCAAATTTCACCGAAATCCCGACAAACATCCATCTATCCATCCAACTTAACTTTCTCTTTTATAAGATGAGTATATTATAATTATTTGGTATTTTACTAATTATTACTCACGTCTATTTTATTTTTAATGTAAAATTAATAATTATATCATAAAATTTGCTATTTATTTGAATAATACACATATTTTCTAATGTTTTTTTTTTTTATTTTTATGACACAAACAACACCTTGGTTGTCAAAATAAATAAAAGAATGAGGGTACAAAGGCGTGAGTTTGCTCCCCATGTAAAGACAATATGAAATACATCGCCGGCGCTCCTTTACGCCATTCTCTTTGTTCTGCCCGACGGAAATACAGGATATCCGTCACCCTGTCAGCCAAAATATCGAGCACTTCCGGTAGCTTGCCGTGAAAGCTAGTACAATAAGTGCAACCGATCAAACCTTGATGCTTGTTGGCGTTATCTTGGTTTATAAAATGTTTGTAGTATTACAAAATGATTTAGTTCAACAATATAGGAATTGCATACTAAATTTGCGAGAACTAGAAAAACTTAGGGTCTCGAAAAGATCTCTTTATCAAAGACCGGCAACGCATGTGCAATTCTTCTGGTATTGCGTATGTCGATACTCGTTGATGCACCTCGGTGTTCTCGCTGCGTTTGCCGCATTTCTTATAAAAACAACCGTATAAGTTAGTAAACAAAACCAAAGATATTTATAATGGCTACGCTATAGCTTCGTAAGTGAAACTAGGTCATCCTTAAACAATCCACAGCTCCGAGCTGCGGACCGCTCTAAACGATTCCAACTAAGAAAATTCCAAGCCTCGTGTCTGACTTTCACTCGAGAATGTCTAGAAATTAAAATCACATTAATGGCGCAAATTCTGAACGCATTTGTCAGGTCACTTTAGGGTTAAGACTCGAATAGTTCAAATGATTAAGGAATATTATCGAACCATTTTCAATTTACGCATTATATTGGTTAAAGATACAAAAATTCCTTTAAGTTAAGACATATTTGTTAAGGTTATTTGATATTAAAATCATTTGAATCTACGTTAACCTTACTTCTTACTAATATCATAAATGAGAATGTTTAGATGAATAGATGGTTAGATGTTTTTTGGAGTTTGTAGCCTAAACGGCTTAGCGGTTCACGATGAAATTTGGCGTAGATGTAGAGCATAGTCTGGAAGAACACATAGGGTACTTTTGATCCCGAAAATAGTTACGATTCCCTTGGGATATATTTTTTTAAAAATATTCATGAATTAATAAATAATTTGGTAATTTTGGAAGGTAATCATGAATCAGGGGATATATAATTTAAAATCTTATAAGCGTAGCGCCTATTTAAATATTATTAATTGCAATTGTTTGGCGGAAACATTATTAAATATTCAAATAGGCTTGTAAGCAGTCCTTTGAGAGAATAATGAAACACTGTCCACAACCGCATTGCGGTTTAGTGGAATTCAAATACAATTAAGCATATCTCTATTGGGGTTCCCAGAACAACTAAATTAGATACATATTTTCAACATGGTAGTTATTGTTTTTCGTCAAAGTTTTAATGGCAAATAAACAAATGTTATATGTAGAATTAATTTAGTTACGATCTTTAGAATAATCTTATAGTATTTGCGAATATAAATTCTTCAAAAGGGTAGATACGTATATACATTCATATAAGTTGTTTTTTTTTTGTTAAAAACATGATAAAAGGGAAATTCTTTTCGCATTCTCTGAAGTTAAAGTAAAAAGAGCAGCATATGGCGTCAAATGTTTGTTTTATTATGTTTAAGTACGGTCGAGGGTTTTCTTTACGACATATTTATGCGAATCCTGTTAACGCAATAACTTATTGTTATCACAAAATCATAGCTAAAACTTTCTTACTCAGAGTTATTTAAAGGTCACTTATTATTCACTTAGTGTAGATTTTCTTATACAAATTCTAAGCGAATTCTGTATTGATCACTTAACAATTCTGTGTAGTGAAATTAAGTAATCGGTTTACCTTTAAAGTAACATAGAAGAAGGGAGAGAGGTGCCAGAACCGAGTTAAATAAAGATCCGTTCTCTGCCTACCCCTAGTTAATCGATGTTCGAGTAACATCGATTTTCATTGCTTTAACTTGCTTCGTAATTACGTTATCATACTATGAAAATATATTTAAAGGGAGTACGTAACATCGGTATTCCAATCCATTTATTTTCCCACAAAGCGCGTAATGTAACGTGACGTCATTATTTATACGCACATCAGTTTAGAAATAGCTACATATGAAACGATTTTCTAGAAATTTCCTAAATTATCTCAGGTTGGAACCATCGACCATTTCCCCTTATTCCTCACAAGCTACAGTAGGAACTGTTTGTGGTCTATGTGCCGGTCTACAGAGCTGGTGATTAAGGCTTACAGCTTTTTTTTCGCAGATGAAGCCCAGTTGATATTATTCCTCCTAGGTTATGTTACAAGAGAAGGCAATTGTTTTATACAATTGTTTAACACCATACAATTCAATATCTTCTTGTTGCATACATTTTCTTGAACTCCTTTGGACTTATTAGGAGTTACTAGCACACGAATAGTTTTAAATGAACTCGCCAAACGCGTTGGTGGAACTAATCTTGTTTAAGAATATAGGAAATATAAGTTTGGATTAAAATTCAACACTTTTCTCGATTACATATGAAAAATTGAATTATACAGAATTCTTAGCGCTTTCGCAAAAATAGAAATGTACGAGACAAATCTTATCAACTTCAAATTGGATTAGACGGTTCTGTATATCGAATCAGTTCGTAACATTTGTATTTAAATATAAAAAGGAATGGTATTGCAAAGCAACATATTCGAAATTCTCATGTCTAAAAACTCGTTTGAATAAAACACCTTGAAAAATATAATAGCAATTTCTTTCCATAATTGCAACATACACTTAAAAAAACATCTAAGAAATCCATCTAAGACCTTAGCTTATTGAATTAATATCTCCTTAAATATTTTTCCTATCTGAATACTCAGTATTTTTGTAAATAACCCGGAAATATCAGGGTAAAGGCCTTATAAATATAACAAAACGACATATTTATGAGCCGACGGTCTCTACGATAACTTTTTATTGTTACCGCGACAAATAAAAAACATGTCTTTAGGTTGGAACTACATAAAAACATAGGCTAATGGCGACAGTGGTCGTAAAATATTGCTAAACGGCCTGATGTATGGCGATATGTGGGACAGTACGCCATATAGGGAGACAGAATACGCTAATACTATAAAAGTGGTAGGAATGGGCCTTGTCATAAAAGTTCTATGCTGGTATTAAACTAATAAGTCTGAAGTCTGTAGTAACACTACGAAATCTCTGTTAATTACATAATTATATTGTGAAAAGCTTAAAAAAAAACCCGCAACTAGATTCAACAAATAAAACTGTTTACATTACAAACGAGCGTTGTCAGACTAATTGTAAACATTGTAATCAACTTACCTTAAAAAGGGTGTTCATTATCATACGAAATAATCATTTATTGCCAAATAATACTGCTAATACTGGGCACTATTAATACTTAATACTAAATCTGTTCTTATTAATTTCTACATACATACATGTAACAAAATTGTCCTACACCCTAAGATTAATAAGTAGAACTCAAAGTTTAACTTTAACAACAGTGGTAGAGCCCGCTTTAACATCTTCGCACGAATGGGTCGGCTCGCCCGGTGTAATACCACGACCACACAGAAGATAGGCGTGAAGTGGAAGCAATTCCGCGTTTCATCTGATGAGTGTGGTGCCGGAGGCCTAATTTTGGTCCCTTTCCCTTTCCACCTTTTTCTTAAGAGGAAAGGATGGGAAGGAAAAGTGGATTTGACGGTGGAGGAGACGCATAGGAAGGGGAAATTTCCTCTTTATGTGCGTCTTCTCCTCCGTCAATGAATGGTAGGCAACGCATCTGCAATTGCGAATGTTTATGGGCAGCGGTCGCTTTCCATTTCGGTGGATTCAGGTGGCCGCTTGCTCGTTTGCCACCTTATATTATAAAAAAAGATTACTAAAATGTAATATCCGAAAAGTGTGGAATAGGCAAATCTATTAAGGTTTTTACACTTTAGTATAAGTCGAACGTGAAATGTTTTTTTGTGTTTATTATTCCAAACATTTTTACTAAAGGTAATAGTTTTCTTTCACGTTGCGGACTGTCATTATTTGTTCGATCCCCTCATTGAAATTCTACATCAATAGCCGGGTGCCACGTGTAAAGCAATGATCAAAGGAATTCATCAAAAAGCGACGAAGCAATGAAAAGGGGCGTTCATTCGGTCCAAACGTTGTTATGTTCGATAATCCTTAACGCGGTGCTTGTGCCAGTTTACATTTGGATGTACAACTCGTTAGTAAGTGGTCGCTATATAGCATTCAAATAATAAAAATTGGACAGTTTGGTTTCACAACTTTCGTAATTATATCTTCGCAATCTTTTATACACAATACTGATAAACTTGTCTTACATTATTTACATTGGTCGAGTAATTGAAAAGATATAACAAGCGTCAATCGCAACGCTTCTAAAATCTTTGTCTAAAATCATTAAAAAAAAAACTATAGTAAAGTTGTGACTAATAATTGCCATCCCCTGTCCAGAGCAAACCGCTATAAATAACAAACTATACCAATCGGACGGGTTTGAATAACACAGGAGGTCGTGACAATCCAATTATTTTCGACCACAGCCGCGACTCATAAATCCTAGGGTGTAGTCCCACGCACCCGCCGATACCACGTACGGTCTACTAAAATATTGCACACCCATGTAGAAATACCTACGAACACATTTATTTATTAACTTCTTTGTTTTGTAGACCCTAATCTTTGCAAAGGCTAACTCAATTTTGTAAATCTATATGATTCTACAATCTCATAGTTACCATCAAATTCGGAATTAACATCATACCTTTGCTCTGACCTACCCTTTACTAAACAATACTGTTTCTTTCAATAGATATGAACCAATCATCTACCGCTATAAATTCAGTACTTTATGATTAGCTACTAGCAAACCTAATCCGACATTAAGTCAGAAATTAGATGTGATTAAGCTTAATAACTTATTTACATAACAAAACATTAGGGTCCGTAATCTCTGTCGACCCCTCTGCGTTAAAGCTTATTTGCAAACTCAATTTCTTTTATGACAAAATTGTAGCAAATAATATTTTTAAAGATAAACTACTATGTATCTAAGAATAATTATTTTATTACAAAAACGTTAGACATCTTTTAAAATACATGTTTATTAAAGATCGAAGTAACATTGCTAAGTTAAATATAAATAGGTTATCTAAATTAGTTTTCAAATAGCATTTTAACAGGTCGTTTGCAGACACTGGTACGTCCGCTTGGGGCTTTGTTCAAATACTAATTTGAATCTCTTGAGTGGGGTACAGCAGGTTGTTATGTCTAAATTAAATCCATTCGTTTTACTCGTACTAATTTAGTTTTAACGTTTCAAACGATTCTCTGATCTTAAAATTATTATTGCTTTATCGTTATTGTAAAGTTATACTAACCTAATTTAGAAAATCCCATTTAGCCAGGCATGCAGAGAGAAGCTAAAAGACTGAAGTCCACACCTTCGGTTTTAAACTGAACAATCGACTTGTGCGTTTGTGTGTTTAAGCGAATCTTAATATCTTAACTGAACTTAACTGAGGGGGAGGTTTAAGAGTGTTATGTGAGAGTAATTTGCACCTTTGGCGCCCCTTACTGTCAGGCGCCCTGGGCGGTCGACAATCACGCCCTACCGATGGTACTGTCGCCATTGAACTATCGGATAAAACCTTTAGAGTAACAACTAAAATTCCTTATTGTAAAAATACCGTTATATCGTGTGTATAAATAATTTGGTATGCGCCTTGATAACAAATGGCCTGAGTTATAGCTAACGTTCGGGTCGGCCGGAACGCGGTCCAAGATTTATTTTTCGATCGCGATTCAATTATTTTTTGGGCATCTTAGTAAAGCATAAATCTGTAAGTCGGGCAAAAACCGCAGCCTACAATATATTACGTAACGCTGATGATTTATAGCCTATCGGAGGTTATTGTAGATCTCAATTATTTATTAAATCTATATAAATATATGGTACTTTTTTTTTACTTTTTACTGTATTCAATTTAATGTTTTTATGCCGATTATTTATTCTTTAGGATTTATGCACAGACTATCTTACATTTTAGACAAAATAATGAAAACTATATCCAAACCTTAAATTTATTCAACAACGTAAAAGTCTAGAATCATAAATTATTTTTCGTTCAATATTCAATTAGTTTTTGGACACTTTCGAGGCATAAATCCACAGCCCTATGTTTCCTACAGTACCTGTGAATTATTGGGTATGTAATATTCCTTTAAATAAAATGTTCATTATCATTATTCAACGTTAATAATTTGGATTGTGTTTTGAATTCATGGATTTTAATAGCTAGCAATATTACGATATAAAACTCATTTTGATTTTTTATACATAATATAAAGTGGCAAACGAGCAAGCGGCCACCTGAATCCACCGAAATGGAAAGCGACCGCTACCCATAAATATCCGCAATTGCAGATGCGTTCCCTACCCTTAATCGACGGAGGAGGAGACGCACATAAAGAGGAAATTTCCCCTTCCTATGCGTCTCCTCCACCGTCAAATCCACTTTTCCTTCCCATCCTTTCCTCTTAAGAAAAGGGTGGAAAGGGAAAGGGACTAAAATTAGGCCTCCGGCACCACACTCATCAGACAAAACGCGGAATTGCTTCCACTTCACGCCTGTCTTCTGTGTGGTCGTGGTATTACACCGAGCGAGCCGGCCCATTCGTGCGAAGATGTTAAAGCGGGCTCTACCACTGTTAAATTTCCATCAGCTTATAAATACAAGTTAAAAAATGTAATCATTAAAATATGATTTTTTTTAAAAGTGATCATTAAAAGAGTCTTTTTCTCTCCATAACTATTTAAGGATGTATGAAAGCGTTTTAAAAATTAAAAAGGGATTATATTAAAGCAACATACAACACTTGACTTTTAATAAATAATTTATAAACTCCAGACTGCTACATTAAAAATACAAGGTTAGCTAAAGCTAGTGAACTTTTTAAGGTTAAAACTGGCTCCATTTAATTTACTAATTCACTTTTAAAACTTTCGCACATTATGAACTTAAAATAAATTTATGACAAGTTTTAGGTTTTGTTTAGAATAACAGAACCTAAAAGCTGTAATGTATTATAATAAAAATAAAAATAATTGTTTACGAAAATGATGAGATTTAACGCAAACTAAAAAAAAAAATTTCACTAGTAGATATTCAGAGGTATGTGTAGATATTCATAAGTATGAATGTGGTAGTAGCACCAAATAGAATCTGTACTCTCTGCTTACCCCTTTGGGTTAAAGGCGTGACTTTACCAAAATAAATTCGAAGCAATTTTAATATACGAGTACGTTTAAGATAAGCTTACAATATGAATCTGTTTGCTATAAAAGTTCAACAAGACCGATGCAATATTGTGTTCCTACGAAAATAAACTTCTCATAGTGAACTTGCAATATTAGCAAGAACCGACTGCATTGTTCTTCCCAGGAAGCAATAACTTTATACTTGCTAAAGGAAAACAATTCTTCTATATTAATAAATTTTACATACTTTATATGAAAATTTTCATAAACCGATATAAGAGCGTATATTTTCATAGTAAAAAAAATATCGAAATTGTTTTAGCACGGTAAAGTTAAGAATAATGTTTTATTATCTATACATATAATAAAATTGGATTGTCTGTTTGTAATATCAAAAGAAAAATTCCAGATTTCGGGAAGATAATGTATTTTGCGTTGCTGATAACGAAAACCGCATTTTTAAAAAAAATGTCGGTCTGTCTGTCCGCAAGCCGCGTTTGTTCCGGGTAATCTCCGAAACGGCTGGGCCGATTTCGACCGGACTTTCACTGAAGGGTAGCTGACATAGACGGGCATATTATAGGCTACTTTTTTATCTTAATATTGCGTGGACGAAGACGCGGACAACAGCTAGTCATGACTAAAATCAAACGACCTCGTTATTTAACTCCTGTTTTTTTAACAAACAATAGAAACAAAATAGAATTTATATACGATACCGATATCGTAGTTAATTCAACGATTCTTTATACGTTTATTTTATTTCCTTTTAACAAAGAATAAGACAACAATGAGAAATGAACAAACGTACAATAAGACTAACACAATAGGGAATGCTGTAAAACCCTTAAAAAGTCCCGTTTACCTTTTTACTTCCCACGTCTATTCACAACTACACTTGTGCTTTTTTTTTATAAATTGTACCAGCATTTTTTTCATTGTGAGCTTTACTTTTTGTAGCGTATGTTTTACGAAATATTTAGATCTTACATTAAGGCATTTTATAACGTTTATTTATAATTAGGTTTAGCCCGCGACTCCGTCCACGCAATATTAAGATGAAAAAGTAGCCCGTCTATGTCAGCTACCCTTCAGGGAAAGTCCGGTCGAAGCGACCCAGCCGTTTCAGAGATTACCCGGAACAAACGCGGCTTGCAGACAGACAGATAGACAGACAGACAAAAAAAATTGAATGCGATTTTCGTTATCAGCAACGCAAATACATCATCTTCCCGAAATCTAGAATTTTTCTTTTGATATTACAAACAGACACTCAATTTTATTATATGTACATATAGAATTTCATTTGGCGTGGTTCGTGCTATATGCATAATAGCTGTTTCACGCGACTTCGTCAGCGCAGCATTAAAATAAAAAAAGACACGAAGTACATAATTAAATTGGCAAAATTTGAATAAAAAGATAACCGCCTGCTTCACCGGTTGCCAACAGTCTTCAGCTGTAAATCATCCAAAACCACCAAAAACTAACTTAAGCGAACAACAGCGGTAGAGCCCGCTTAACAACTTCGTACGAATGGGCCGACTCGCCCGGTGCAATACCACGACCACTCTAAAGATATGCGTGAAGTGGGAGCAATTCCACGTTTCGTCAGATGAGTGTCGTGCCGGAGGCCCAACTTTAGTCCCTTTTCCTTCTCATCCTTTTTCTTATAAGAAAAGGATGAAAGGGAAAGTGGATTTGACGGTGGAAGATGCATAGGAAGGGGAAATATTCTGTTTATACTGCTTCCAGTTGCATTCATTTGCAAATCAGATACATTTACCAGAAACCACCTTAATTGAATAGAATCTCCTTGCCATCCTTTATATCCACCTGTACTTAACCTACAACTTCCTGAACCTGAGGTGAACCATTTTTTTTTTTTTTTTTTGACGAAGGGGAATGCGTTACGCATACTCCGCGCCTCGGGGTAGGCACGAGAGTTATGTGGGACTCTCCCCATAATGGGGCATACACCACTAAACCCCTCCGTTCCCTCCTGGCCATAATGTGGGGCGCCACGGGATCGCTTTCGCTTGCCACCGCGACGCCCCACTGACCGCCCCGGGAAGGGGCCCTCGCTTGCGTCCCAATAAATTGGGACGCTGCGCCCTAAGGCGCCCCTCGGAAGACGGCACCGTGCAATGCAGGCTCGGAGACCCCGCCTCGCCCGCTGGTGCCGCCGGGGTTTATAGAGCCCCCACCTCGTGGCCCCAGTCTTGAGAAAGACTATAGGGCCCGCGGTCCCGGCGGTGATGAGCCACCGGGATTACGCGTGTGGGGCGCAGGATCGCACGGCATCAGCCCATCTCTGCAAGCAGAGTGGTGCCGAGCCGTGCTCCCACGCCCCCCCCGACCACGAGGGCTGTGGGAGGACAGGGCTGAACCATATCCATCCCACAGCCCTCGCGGCCCACCTCCTCCGACCACGAGGGCTGTGAGGGGACAGGGCGAACCATATCCATCCCACAGCCCCCGCGGCCCACCTCCTCCGGCCACGAGAGCTGCGAGAGGACAGGGCGAACCATATCCATCCCACAGCCATCGCGGCCCACCTCCTCCGGCCACGAGAGCTGCGAGAGGACAGGGCGAACCATATCCATCCCACAGCCCCCGCGGCCCACCTCCTCCGGCCACGAGGGCTACGAGAGGACAGGGCGAACCATATCCATCCCGCAGCCCCCGCGGCCCCCTCTCGTCGCAACCGCGGTGCGACTCCGCTGAGTCGCGGAGGACAGGGCGTGTGGCGCACCGAAATACCAGCACGCCTCTTCCTCCGCGACTCACCCTCCCCCAAAACTGCTGGCCGCATGGGCCAGCAGTGCCCAGGAGGCCGCCAGAGTCCCTCCTGTAGAACTCTGAGCGGCCCCCCCCCACTGGACCGGCGTCGCGGGATAATCCCCCGCTAAGCCGGCCATGGTTCCTCTTGGCTTCACCGTGGCCCGGAGACCCTCGACGGACCACGGCTACTGAGCCCCACCGCCACGACAAGGCGGGAACCGTCGGCAGGGAACCTGAGGTGAACCACCTGTTACTACTTCAAGCACCTACTAACATTTTGCAACTCCCTTAATCCACCAGAATCTAACTGCAAAGGCCTGACACCATCTGCATTCTCTTGTAACCTTTTTTTTCTGCAACCCCTAGCAACCACATAGTCCATGTGTTACTCCAAACTATATTTTACTACTATTCATAATCTCAATTAGATAAGTCAAGGCATTGCGGAATTATCGAGTAAATACGTAAATAACAAATAACTACACATCCCTCCGGAACCCGACATTTTTCGCCGATGAAAAGTATCACACATGTTATTACAGACTATTTTCTATATCTGTACTAAATTTCAGTAAAATATTTTTATCCGCTGCCGGTTAACGCGTTAACATGTAAATAAGAAAACAACACATATCCTCGGAAACCTAACATTTTCGGGGTAGAAAAGGATTCCACGTGTTATATAATACCATACTATGGTCTGTATCTATACAAAATCACAATAAGTAGTTTAGCCACTACGGACTAATCGTGTAAATATGTAAATAACAAAAAAAACTACATATCCCTCGCGAACGTGACATTTTCGGGGATGAACCTTATCCCACTGTGGTCCAGACTTTGTTAAATAAATGTGCCAAATTTCAATAACATAAGTTGAACCGTTGCAGAATTATCGAGTAAACATTAAAAACAAAATTAATGTATCCCACGGGAACCGTAACTATTTCCAGGATAAAAAGTAGCCTATGTGTTCTTCCAGACTATGCTCTACATCTGTGCCGAATTTCCTGGTGATCCGTTCAGCCGTTTAGGCTACAAACTCTAACAAACATCCATCCATAGATCTAAACTTTTAAAAAGTTTAAAACTCATAGTATTTAAGTATGAATTATGATTGCCCACGACTTCGTCCGCGTGGAGTTTAAAGTTCAAAACTTACGTTCGCCCTTTATTTCATCCTATTACCTAAAGTGTTATCTTAGTAGTAATCTACGTAATGGACTACTACGGTGAAGGAAAACATCGTGATGCAACCTGCACATATCGGAGAAGAAATTCAAAGATACATATGTGTGAAGTCAACCAAGCCGCAGTGGTCCAGCGTGGTTGACTATGTCCTAGTCACCCTAATTTAGGGTAGGCTCCGAGCCCCTCACTAGGGACGTATAGTGAGCTGGTGACGATGATGATGATGAATCTACGTAATAACAGAAATCTATTGTTGAAAGATTCCAAATTTCTAAGCCCGGTAGTTTGTGAGCTGATTTTTCGGTTACCCTTATTGTTTGTGTTCGCGATATCTTCTAAACTATTTGTCCAATTTAAATACTGTAAAGGACAATTTTGTTCTACATTAAATTCTCCTGGCAACGAAGGCATTTATTTGGATAAGGATTAATACTAAAACCATTAAAACAACGACGCAAATAGCATGCGATATTAATTCATTTTGTAAACAAAAAAGTGGTTATTGTAAGAAAACCGTTAAAGATAGATATATGCTATCGCAAACTTTTCTGTAGCACTTTTTGATATGTACATTTCTTTCATACATCATTTTTATATACCTCTAACGGTTTAGGCAGCGTAAGCCGAGAAAAGTTAAAGTTTAGCATTTTTTAACGCCGGCCTCCAGAAACACGCTGTTTATTAATAGTTCCTAAACATTAGTAATAATAAAATATAGCCTATGTTACTCACAGATAAATTACCTTTCTGATGGTGAAAGAATTTTTAAAATCGGCCCAGTGGTTTTTGAGTTATTTCAATACATACAAAAATACAAAAATACAAAAATACAAAAATACAAAGTTTTCCTCTTTATAATATTACGAGCCGTTGCTCGCGACTTCGCCCGCGTGAAATTACAAACATAACCTATTACGTTCGCCCTTTATTTCATCCTATTACCTAAAGTGTTATCTTAGTAGTAATCTACGTAATAACAGAAATCTATTGTTGAAAGATTCCAAATTTCTAAGCCCGGTAGTTTGTGAGCTGATTTTTCGGTTACCCTTATTGTTTGTGTTCGCGATATCTTCTAAACTATTTGTCCAATTTAAATACTGTAAAGGACAATTTTGTTCTACATTAAATTCTCCTGGCAACGAAGGCATTTATTTGGATAAGGATTAATACTAAAACCATTAAAACAACGACGCAAATAGCATGCGATATTAATTCATTTTGTAAACAAAAAAGTGGTTATTGTAAGAAAACCGTTAAAGATAGATATATGCTATCGCGAACTTTTCTGTAGCACTTTTTGAAATGTACATTTCTTTCATACATCATTTTTATATACCTCTAACGGTTTAGGCAGCGTAAGCCGAGAAAAGTTAAAGTTTAGTGAGTTTTTAACGCCGGCGTCCAGAAACACGCTGTTTATTAATAGTTCCTAAACATTAGTAATAATAAAATATAGCCTATGTTACTCACAGATAAATTACCTTTCTGATGGTGAAAGAATTTTTAAAATCGGCCCAGTAGTTTTTTTTTTTTTAAAATCGGCCCAGTGGTTTTTGAGTTATTTCAATACATACAAAAATACAAAAATACAAAAATACAAATCTTTCCTCTTTACAAATTACGAGCCGTTGCTCGCGACTTCGCCCGCGTGAAATTACAAACATAACCTATTACGTTCGCCCTTTTTTTCAACCCATTACCAAAGTATTAACTTAGTAGTAATCTACGTAATAACAGAAATCTATTGTTGAAAGATTCCAAATTTGTAAGTCCGGTAGCTTGTAAGCTGATTTTTCGGTTACCCTTATTGTTTGTGTTCGCGATATCTTCTAAACTATTAGTCCAATTTAATACTGTAAATAACAATTTTATTCTACATTAAATTCTCCTGGCAACGAAGGCATTTATTTGGATAAGGATTAATTTTGAAACCAATAAAAGAACGCTTTAAATAGCGTAGGGTTTTTAATTCATTTTGTAAACAAAAGAAAAACGCTTTAAATAGCGTAGGGTTTTTAATTCATTTTGTAAACAAAAAAGTGGTTATTGTAAGAAAACCGCTAAAGATAGATATATGCTATCGCGGACTTTTCTGTAGAACTTTTTGAGATCTACAATTCTTTCATACATCATTTTTATATACCTCTAACGGTTTAGGCAGCGTAAGCCGAGAAAAGTTAAAGTTTAGTGAATTTTTAACGCCGGCCTCCAGAAACACGCTGTTTATTAATAGTTCCTAAACATTAGTAATAATAAAATATAGCCTATGTTACTCACAGATAAATTACCTTTCTGATGGTGAAAGAATTTTTAAAATCGGCCCAGTAGTTTTTGAGTTATTTCAATACATACAAAAATACAAAAATACAAAAATACAAAAATACAAAAATACAAAGTTTTCCTCTTTATAATATTAGTATAGATTAGGTTTAGCCCGCGACTCCGTCCGCGTGGAATTTAAAAAAAAAGTAAATAGCCTATGAGTTCTTCCAGTCTATCCTCTACATCTATGCCAATAATCGAGATCCGTTCAGCCGCTTAGACTACAAACTGACATACATCCTTCTAAACTTTCTCATTTATTAGTAAGATTAAATTTTCACGATTTTATATTTTAAATATTTATTTATTTATGAGAAATTGAAGCGGTTTTCGTTGTGGTATTTTTTGGTCGTGTTCCAACTTTTGCTGGTATAAATCTACATCGGCGTTGAGTCACATACGAGCTGAATTGTTAATAAATTGTTGAGGATTTTTTTTTAATGTATACAATTTATTATACGTAAATACAATTCTGATACTGACAGACAAACCTTGCAGTAAATTAACTGTTGTTTACCTAGTTTTTCGAGGACATCGACTTCGCAAAGTTTAATAGTCTTGTTGTAATTTCTATTTGTAAATTCTTTATTATTTTTTCTCTACTAATTTGCTGTGATATCAACAGTCAAAAATGTTATCGTGTAAAAAGAAAAATGTATTATAGCTTCAATACATTCCGTGTGATAGAAAATCATTCAATAAGTTAGCCAAATGCTCTCAAGGGAAACCGTTAATCCTCCCCGACACTTTACCACGCAACTAATTACTTATTTATGTCTTTTACCCTGCTTAGTATCGTCCAAACTTTCCCAAATAATTACATAAGAAAGTTTACTTACCTTTCACTCTGACGTGCATTTAAGTAGAGATTACAGAATGGTCTAATTTTTTCTATTAAAATGTTTATAAAAATAATGAGAAAGAGTTTCTTTGTATCCGTTACGGCAATGGGAACCCACGGTTACTCTCAAGAATAATGTAATACATTTATTAAAATAAATAAAAGGGAAATTAATGAATGTCAGCAATGCTCAGCCGAATCTCACAAACAGAAGTAACAATTAATCAAACGTTTCTACTCCGGCGAACAGCGTGCTTAACAGTAGGTTTACACTGCTAAAACATTCGTACTAATAATATATTGCCATCTCGCTCAATCTGTCTGGAAAAAGTGAGATAGCAATACCTTTTATACAGACTTCCTGCAGTAGTAACTCACGTTTAACTTTTAAAGGATTTCGGTACTTAATACTCAACTAGCTGTTGCCCGCGACTTCGTCCACACAATATTATGATTAAAAGTAGCCTATAATATGCCGGTCTAGCTACCCTACAGTGAAAGTCCGGTTGAAATCGGCCCAGCCGTTTCGGAGATTAACCGGAACAAACGCGGCTTACGGACAGACAGACAGAAAGACAGAGAGACGATTAATTTTTTATTTGATTAATTTAAATGCGATTTTTGTTATCAGCAATGCAAATACATCATCTTCCCTAAATCTGGAATTGTTCTTTCAATGTTACAAACAGACACTCCAATTTTATTATATGTATAGAGATGCTAAATGCGTTCTTCTTTTGTTCCTCATTTTCTATATCACTAAAATATGTATAAATTATTTTTATACATATTTTCTATACGTAATGGAATTTAATTTCAAAATATTGATTCAAATAAATGTTCATTGTCAAGTAAAAACTTTCATGTACATATATGTGTATGAAATATATACGGATGCAATAAATATGGTACGTCAGAGCAATACGGCTCAGCCAACTGGAAATCAATTAGCGTTTGGGCAAAAACTGAGAACGCCATTAATTCTAACCCCACGTTATTTATTTTTAGTATTGTATAGTACAATCCTGATATTTATTACAAGACTTACGGTCCCTTATACTCGTTTTGATTATTTTTTTTAATATTTTGTAGATACATGTAATCAGAAAATTTAACTAAAAAGTTAGATTTTATTTTTAATATTTATATTGTCCTGTCAGATTGTTTCTTAATTACGAATTGACAATTCAATCATGATTTTAGGCAAATTTTGCAAAAAGACAGAGAAGTTCCAAGAATAAGATTTATTAGTTTAGTTACGGCCGAATACTGCAACGACATTGAAATGAACGACATTTTAAATGATAAGGCCACGTCTTAATTCCAAATCTTATTCAAATTAGACGACTGTCAAATTATAAACGGTGCTTACGAAGCGAAGTGTTTAAGATTCGTTTCAGTATTCGGTTAATAGTCTACTATCCTTGAATAATTTTATGTCTTATGGCCGGTTTCCCAGCTACATTTAACCATTTGTTAGTGTTTTTGATTCGATGCTTTCATGAAATGTGTTTCTGAATAACGTAACTTGAGTTTTACTCCATTGAAACTTAGTTTAACCTATCACCAATGAATGAATAGGTAAACTACTTCATATGCGTAATATCAAATGCAAAAGTTTAGATGGATGGATGTTTGTTCGAGTTTGTAGCCTAAACGTCTGAACGGATTTCGATGAAATTTGGTGTAGATGTAGAGGATAGTCTGAAAGAACACATGGGCTATATTTACTTTTTTTAATTCCACGTGACCGGAGTCGCGGGCGAAATCTAGTGATAAAATAAATGGAGACTTCAGCAACTGAGCATTAGTTAAACATTTAGCATATTGTATAATAATCTCAAACATAGTATAACTATACTGAATGATAAATAATAACTTTAGATGTAAGATCGCTTCAATTAGTTCCAAGCTGTTACACACAGTTTAATCTTAGAAATTTCCGCATCGATCTAGAATGTGTTTGACTTTAGTAGCTGTTCGAACGTAATATTTTGCATTGTTGGTGAAATACATCAACTGGAAATCCAGCAAAACCTTTGCACTTATGTAAAACTAGCTGTATTTAAAAAAATATAAAATCTTTATTGTCTACGTTTGTCAAATTCTCAAATGCAAATGTCAAAATTACCGTTACGTCAGTTGCGTTGTGGATTGGTCTATCCTCGACGGTATTTCCACACACCTACCACTTAGGGTACTTTAAAAATCAAGCGTATCACCTTCTAAAAGACCGTTGATCAGCAATTCTTCTAGTTTTGTAAATACTCGTAAGACCCCTAACATTAGGTGACAAGCAATTCCTCTTACCCCTTTCTCCTATAAAATAGTTTAAGATAGTAAATATATTAAATTGGTAATATGTAACCAACGTAAAATATGATTTGATTATAAAAATTAAACGAATTGTTATACTTACACGAAATTGCTTTCGACGAGCCCACATAATGCCGGAGTATAATAATGTAGTAATTAAATAACGTCGAGCGGAAACTTTACTGTGTATCCTGTAATTTGGGGTATTCTCTAATAAATTGCTGGGTTATTTCTAGGCGTTTTCGCTGTATTTAATTCTTGCAATTTCTATATTATCTTGTAAGTATTAAGTAATCTTAACGCCACTTATCAAAATTTGTAGATTAAGCGTGATCTTTTAAGACACATATTTCAATATCGTTTCAGTATTCGGCCGTATCTATAAGAGTTCTAGAATTAAAGAACGTTAAATGTGTGAATCGATGTTCAGTTGTTCTTCTATCTACTAACGCCATCTAGCGGTGACACAGATAACCGATCTTCGGCTACGTTCCGCCAATCGCTTCGACACGTGTTTGACTTTAGTTGATCCTTGTAGGAACGTGATCAACAAGGTAAATCGTTTACTCCTGATCCAATTTCCTATTTGTTTTTACACGTGATTTCTGTTAATTAACAAATAACAACCTTGTTTTGTGATTACTTATTTTATTCGAGACTACGAAACTGTCTTAACTGGCAATAGATTAAAATAAACGCAATATAACGATACTAAGGAAAAAGCCGATTATATAAGCTAGGTCTATTATTAACAAGGTCTTATTTATAGTAGTTTTTAATATGTATTTTAAATGTTTGATTATCTAGGCAAGTCTCTAGTATATAGTCTAGGTTAAGATCTCTTACATTTTTAGTGTAATAATATGAAAGTGTCGTAATTACAAGCTTAAAATGACATTAATTTGATTTCCAAATCGAAAACGTTATGGCAGTAAGTAACTACTTTTAGGAATTCATTTAGAGAATAAATCTTCGTTAACGTAAAAGCAGTAAAATTTAATTTTGATAAGTATCCAATCTCATATTAGCTGACAGTAGGTAGATTCGCAAAGCTAGTCCGCGACTCCTGGCATTGCCTGATAAAAAGTTTTCAGCGCAACGCCGAGAATTTTTTAATGAATATTAATTCCCCCGCATTTAAGTAAGGTTCACTTCCCGGGAAAAAATCGGTAATTGCTTAGTTTTTGTTCGAGTTGAATCTTTAAATCTCCTATAAGACTTTACGAATACTTTGCCTAAAAAGCTTTTTAAGTAGCTTTCATTGATAAGCTTTGAAATGTATTTAGAGAATTAAAGTGTTATTAAAATAATAATAAAATGCAATTAATTTTGTTTCAGGTATGATATTATTTACACGTGCTGATAAATCATACTTTTGAAGGTAATTTTTTCTTATACAATGTAAATTAAAATAAGAATATAAAAATAAAATACCTTATACAACTTTCTCATGTTTAAATGCTGCCGTTTTTATCTCTTATGGTAAAAATATAGTAAAAGCAGTCTAAAAAATTGTTCCTCTATGACATACATAGATTATAGAAGGTGACGTTAGCTTCTATAATCTATGACATACAGAGATTATAGAAGGTGACGTTAGCTTCTATAATATATGACATACATAGATTATAGAAAGTGACGTTAGCTTCTGTAATCTATGACATACATAGATTATAGAAGGTGAGGTTAGCTTCTGGAACCATCGACGAAAACATATACACATTAAGGACTGCTATAATATACAACTATCGATTTTTATCTATAGGTAATACGAAAGTATGGTTCTAAGCAAGCAGCTTCTTAGGCGTGTCTTTGTTAAGTTTAATCCATGTCTCTTGAATGGTTTGTTGGAGGTAAGCGAAGTCTGGAACAACTTCAATTACAGCCAACTCAGTAACCGGAGAGCGGAGGTCATTCAACATAACCTCTCGAGTTCCGGTCAATGTATTAGAAAATCTTTCTTATTATTAAATTTAATTGGGGTTGAACGGCTTTATTGATTTCTTACTGTATGCGAATTAAGTATTAAAATGATGATACAGAATTAATTTAGATATCATTAAACAGACAGGTAATTAAAAAAAATAACAGAACAATTAAAACAGCTTTCCTACAAAGTTATGTGACAAAGAGAAAAGTGTATATTTTTTTTTCTCTACTAGTGCTACTTTCTTTTATTGGAAATAAATAATATTTAAATCGGTTGTAATTATTTCCCATTACATTACAAACCCCATAACGTCTCATATTTAAATGCTAATGTCGGTTTACATATTGCCTGATATGAGAAATTGTCAACCACATAAGTGTCTGTGTTACGCTCCATTTATTACGCTTTATTCCTTATCACGCCACTCCATCACATCTAACACCTTGACGCGTCACAAAACATTGTCATCTTTACATTCGAAGGTTTTATGTCTGTACTTTATCACGCTCGAATACACACGTAACAAAATAATCTTGCACTGCTTATAAGCCTTTGGAAAAATTTGTAACTTCTAAATTTTGTTTTCCTATTTCCTTATTGACGTTCCCGTAGTCGTTAAGTTGTTGCCCTTAGTGATCAATTAACGATACTGAGTGCAGTATTTAGTCTTATAAAAAATATTCATAATTAATGAATTTTAATTTGATGTCCGTTGAAAGTTTTTTCGCTTATAAAAATATCGGTAATTACTGAGAATCGTAATTGCCGTCATGAAGTTGGAACTCTCTAATTATACAGAATCAAAGCTTTTGCTCTCTTTTGTCGTTTCGTTTTGCAATTTTTCCTTAAGACAGTTTTCCTATTAAACACATTTTTCTGTGTTAACTTATAATAACCAATTCATTTCATGTGAGTAGAGAACAATAAAAATATAATAATAAAAACCTATAGCGATGTTTATATCTTAGATACTTTAGTATTCTATTTTTAAAATATAACGCTAGTTATGAATTATCATATAAATTAAGATATTAAGTACTAAGCCTAATTTGAATGTAATTATTTCCCATTACATTACAAACCCCATAACGTCTCATATTTAAATGCTAATGTCGGTTTACATATTGCCTGATATGAGAAATTGTCAACCACATAAGTGTCTGTGTTACGCTCCATTTATTACGCTTTATTCCTTATCACGCCACTCCATCACATCTAACACCTTGACGCGTCACAAAACATTGTCATCTTTACATTCGAAGGTTTTATGTCTGTACTTTATCACGCTCGAATACACACGTGACAAAATAATCTTGCACTGCTTATAAGCCTTTGGAAAAATTTGTAACTTCTAAATTTTGTTTTCCTATTTCCTTATTGACGTTCCCGTAGTCGTTAAGTTGTTGCCCTTAGTGATCAATTAACGATACTGAGTGCAGTATTTAGTCTCATAAAAAATATTCCTAATTAATGAATTTTAATTTGATGTCCGTTGAAAGTTTTTTCGCTTATAAAAATATCGGTAATTACTGAGAATCGTAATTGCCGTCATGAAGTTGGAACTCTCTAATTATACAGAATCAAAGCTTTTGCTCTCTTTTGTCGTTTCGTTTTGCAATTTTTCCTTAAGACAGTTTTCCTATTAAACACATTTTTCTGTGTTAACTTATTTTAACCAATTCATTTCATGCGAGTAGAGAACAAGAAAAATAATAAAAACCTATAGCGATGTTTATATCTTAGATACTTTAGTATTCTATTTTTAAAATATAACGCTAGTTATGAATTATTATGGTTTAGAATTATCATATAAATTAAGATATTAAGTACTAAGCTCAATTTGAACGTAATTGCGATTATAAAACGTATAAAATATTTCCTAAGCTCCAACATTGTTTCCTGTATGCTCAGTCGTTATCACGCGATGTTTACCCGAAATTATGTTGGCATTGCTGTGTTTGACAAACAGTTAACTGTGTTTACGAAAAAGTGACAGTTTCCTTGCAGCTTTGGATAGTTTATTTTCGTTAAATTTTTCAGAACATTATTGTTAATCATCAAGGCATTTAAGTAGCTTTTGCCCGCGAGTTAACACACGGAAATAAAAAAAACTAAGGTGTAAGTAAGCCATGTGTTATATTTCATCGAGATAAGTTTAGCCGTTTTGGAGATACGAAGAAACAAACGTACATTCAACCATCCAAACTTTCGCATTTATAATTTAGTACGATGTAATTCGCTAGTAAATTTAAAAATTGGTCGTTTTCATAATACAAATACAGTATTATTTAATCGTCAGTTCAGCATAAGGTGACTATTTTAAATCAATTTAAATATCTCACAACGATTATTTATTCACATACACCAATTTTTCAATGCGCTAACTAAAAGATGAGTCAACAATGGCGTTGGAAAGCGTCCAAAGAGACAAAGCATTACGCCTGCTTTGCCTCCGTTGGCTACAAAAGCTGCATTTCTTTGAGTTTTCAACAATTATTCCGCATGGAATGATAAAGAAAAATGTAGATTCGTGTGCTTAGCAACGGCATGAAAATCTGCAACTACAGCATGAAAATATTTTTATAACGGATTTTTATTATTCTTTCATTTACGCTTGTAAACGGAGTATTGTAGAGAGTATTTAATTTAAGACATTACAGCCTTTAACGCCTACTCTAAATAGTTTTATAGACTACCTTTTGCCTGAGAGTTCGTCAGTGTGGAATAAAAAAGTGAGTAACATCTTTTCATCTTCTATTGTGCTCTACATCTGTGACAAATTTCATCGAGATGTAAAGCAGTTTTTGAGATACGTAGTAAAACATCCATACATCCAAACTTTTCCGTTTTCATAATTCGTAAATAATATTAGTATGATTGGTAATAGATAACTACATATGTATTTGACTTTAAATGAATAGAAATCTTTAATGGATTTAAAAATAAAAAGCTTCTTTTTAATGTTGGCGTTTTCAAGCGTCGTTTGATATAAAAGTAAATTAATTTATTTCATTTACTCATGTAGAAAACCACGGAATTCAATGCATGACTGATCTTCGTAGAATTTTTCAGATCGAAAGCATATTTGACAAAAGTATTTCAATGAAAATATTTATACTTAAAGGAATTCCCCACGAAACCGGAATTATTATAACAAAGTATATTACCTCGGGACAACCGAAATTCGGGTAATTAGGAATTTTGTAATTGTGAAGGCTTCCTTCTATATCATTATGAAAATAAAGATTTCTTTTATTTTTATATAATTCCTCGTTTCTTCGTACAAAATATATGAACACAGATAATGTCGAGACATTTCGTTTATTTTCATGCATTAGTAACGTACTCTGGCTTTTCACAGGACAAATATGCGTAAAATATTTTCTTTCGTATGCGTATTTCAATATCTATACATTCTAGTGATTGCATTTCAAAATCCTGCTATTCTAAATGTGTGAAATGTATTTGTAAAATTATATTTGAATTGTAATATTGTATGTTTGTATAAATAAATAAAATAAATAAATAAATCCAAGGACAATCACAAAAAATAGATTAACAAAAAAATTCAACGGAAAGATTTTGCATTTAATAAAGGTGCGATTTACGACATAAAAGTCCCGTCGTCTGCGGTTATAATAGCTGTAATACCGCTGTTCCCTACAATGATATTCCACAGTTGCGCGCTAAAACAATAGAATCCAACATTTTTATTGTGCGTGAAGTTGCATCAGGTAACGTTGCCACAACTATGAATAACTTTGCTATGAATCCACGTGAATAAAACATTTTACATTAAATACGTCCAGCTTTATTTCTTAAAGCATTAAGCGCATGGTTAACAAAAATGACAAAATATTTGATAATAGCTTTGTTCAAACATTTTGTTTGTAAGAAAAATATTTGATGAATTTAACAAACTAAATCAACAAAAAAGATTCATTTTCCAGACGCTACAAGCTACATTAAGTAATATCGATAATACAGAAATAATACAAATACAATGCGTGCAAAATTTAAGTTAATATATACCAGATGTTTCTTGGCGTTAGAAATTATCAAAACCTAGAACAAATTATGGTCAAAAAACTATAACATTTGCGGGAGTACAGTTATATAATACTTTATCTAGACATATCAGAGATGAAAAGAAAATGACGTTATTTAAAATTAAAGTAAAAAAATCGTAAATAAAATAAAATCTTAATGCATATGTTAATAAATAAGACTACTGGTGTAAAATGTAAATCTAAAAAAAAATGTTTCTCATCAAGTGAATTGTAAATTCTTAAGAGGAAAATAAATATCTTAAACCACATATGCATTACAGTATCAAAATCATATTTTCTTATTTGTCGTAGCTAAAATGTCACAGAAAAAGATTTTGTCCACAATAAATATTTACACAGTTATAAAAGTATATCGCGACGTGTTAAATATGTGGAGGTAATTTGCGACATGACACTTGTATAGGGAGCGTATCGACCACTTAGCGGGAGTAATGTCTCCCTTAGGCATTGGACAACTTTATCGATGATGTACTCGAAAGCAGAAACATTACGAGCCCCTCTCATACGCTTCGATCAATACGAACTAGCGAGGGTGTGTTGGCAATCGTAATACAAGATGGATTTTAATTCATATATCTAAATTTAAATTACCAATTAAATTATTTACAGACAATCGGGTAAGGATTTATAAACGAAATCAAGTCCACAGTTCGAAATGCCTCTTTAAAACACGATTAACAACTACAATATGATTTTGTATAGGCTTTAAAGTAACAAATATATATTTATGTTAAAAAAAACAGTTCAGCTGTATCCATATATAATTGTGCAGCTGTTCGTCTGTATTAAACTCAATTCTTCAGATATATCAGTTCTGTATCACTTAATAACATGGGCGTAGTCGACCCGCCTCGCTTGAAGCGAATTCGTAAAGGGTCGGGATACGTCCCTTCTCGCCTTAATTCACAAAAACCATGACATCGCCGGACCTTTACGTACTGTTTGTGAGTTAAACCGTCGATATATCATCCTATCCTCAGACACTATAATTTACAACCGAAGTGTAGTGTAATGATAATAATAATTCTATTCCCAGTGTTTGTTAAGTAACAAAAATGTTGCTTTCAACAAGATCTAAGTTATAAAACAAACTGTATGACATAATTATTATTGTTTATCTACAAATACAAAGGAATCTGACAACTTTGTCCATTGCATAAGGATAAATTTTGTATAATTGCTTCTTGCATCTCGAGAAAAACTTGGACGTAAAATGTTTAAAAACTAAAACATTTCTTAACAAACGTATTCAGAATGCTCCTTACAAGTGGTAATCCGTTTCTTTTGTTAATGCAAGGCTTAAGAAAGTCTGTCTCGAGTGTAATTGTCCTAACATAGACCCCAATTACAACTGCACTGGTGCATGAAAGAAATGCATATAAAAATGTAATTACTTCTCAAATGCACTAAAACAATATTAAATAACTTCTCATTCTTTTTTTGGTAACATGCTTCTTCTATAAATCTCCTGTTTTCTTTCAACTACCGAAAGACCAGAAAAAAACATATGTCTTTGTCTATTATATAAATGTGTAAAAAATAGAAGATATTGTGAAAACACAGTATAATTCTTTGTTAACAATCATCAAGCTATTGCGACTAATGGCTATCCGTTTCACTGCGTTACGTAAACAAAGGAAAATAGAACTATTTAACAGACATCACTATCTCCAGTAGTAACAAAGCTAGCGGTGCTCTACAACATTTATAGAGGTCCATTAGCAACAGAAGTCGCGACGTCACACAAAAACATCCACAAGTAAAAACAGGAAAACGGAAAGATAAAGTACCCGAATGTCGTGTCTTCAGACAGGGGGAGGGAATAAAATTAATGCGCAACGGAACCGAACTTGGCACTCCGCGACGTCGCACCACCGGCCATGCCTCCATGATACTTTGATCTTATTAATTATTTATTATTTGTAACAGAAACCATTTAACATTTGATATTCCACTCGCAATGTATTTTCCATTTGATTTTTAAACGAAATTAATTTTATTAAAATTAATAGCTGAATGATATTTCAATTAAAAAACAATTCTAATTAAATAATTTAATTAAAATGGAAGTTATACATTTTAATGTAAATTAATTTCATTAAAATTTTCAACAAAAATTTTAATGAAACATTATTCTTTTGTTATTTTATTTGAATGTTAAGGAATATTTTAAATCAATACAACAAAGATGCTTTATGAAACCAATGGTAGAATCGTACACAAGAGCTCGGATGCGAAAGTTCGACATTGTAGGCACTTAATGAGAGTAATGTCTCCCCCGGGGCGATCCGTATCTGCGGACAACTTTATTGCGATACACGACAATAAACGCAGATACAGCACTAACAAGCTACAATTCAAAACATCAAATAGTAAATATTTTAGCATACATTATTTGTTGTTACAAATGAAACCGTTAAGTCTGTGTTGTGTTTGCAATGGTTTTTATAAGTCTTTTTATATGTCCCGGTCCTCTACAGTGTATATAATATTTGATGATTTTAACAATAACATCTGAACTCTTACTTGTCCTCCTCCACACAATTCATCCAAATATTTTTGTTTATCCCCTTTTATATCCAATAATAGTTACAACATTTTAAAAATGAAAAAATATCTTCTACTCCTAATTTGATCAACATTAAAGTGGTATTGTTCTGACCTTCTGTAAAACTAGTTTCCATTACTGAATATGTGTTCGTGTCTAACATAGTCCAATATATTCGTACCAGAAATGGGAACCTTGTTTACACTTGAAACTGACGCATAATCATGGAGGTACTATGACAGGTGGGTTCATTAAAATTCATCCATTGAACCACTGCGCTTGAATATTCACTACTTGTTGGGCTGTGCATAATTAAACTTAACACACTATAACATTGATTACAAAGTCAAAGCGATCAACTTATACTTGTTATGTATATTCATTACTTTAGTCAAGTTTTGCGGAAAATCTGCTAATATTTAGATAGATTAAATAACTAAATAAGACTTTATTTAGGAAAAGAAAATTTGTAACGAACGTTTTACGTAAAATTTTTAAATAAGAAGACTTTTTTTCAGTCCCAGTTGATAAAAAATGCAGTACACAGCGCGCGAACCGTGGGAACATACCGAAGTTTATCCACACGCTTGCAGTTCGACGTATCACCTATATCGTATTTCTAGAATTTTTACGGTGAATATCAAATTTCCATCGAAAAATATATTTTAAACTCAAAAAAACTGTACTGTACTCTATGCTGATGACAACCGCTCCCGTCGGTAGCTCGGATAGGACTGCCTTTGACTTTATTAATGAAATACAAAAATACAAATCATTCCCCTTTATGATGTTATTGAATGGGCTGTCATCACCTAATCTTTCGATTCATTGCTCTTTTGTCCCTACTATGAATCTTAATCAAACATCATACGTTATTTAATATGTCAATAATTCCTAGTATGTAACAGTCAATATATTAATATTACTTATGATTAGTTTGAGCAAGTTGATTCATGAATAATGTTTGAATTTGACAAACATCCCTTGTGCAAACTCGACTGTAGCTGTACCGGTATCTAGATCAAACTAATACGATATCTAGACATTATAATTTATCGAGATATAGTATTGATTTAATCTGATGTGTTCAACGGTAATCTGTAATAATTGCTTTATGATTAGATCAAAATGTTGTGACTTCTTTTATTTTTCTTCGTTATGACCAGATCATGGTTTAAATATTAAATTTATTACAACTCAAAAATACACTTTAAAGGAAAAATTCGGTACCGCTCCATTTTATAAATGATCTTATACCAATTCGCAATCCCCTTTATTTGACTTCCATATAATAGCTGCTGAATAAATGAAGCCATTATTTCCTTTCATTGATATAATAGCCGATGTTTGAACAGAGCCAGTAATTCAGACATTGTTCGATATATTATGATGCTTAAAAGATAAGCCAAGCCATATAAAAGGGTAAATGCACGCTCATTTCGCCGACCTAACTAATGACGCCTCCGACCGTTACTGATCATTTCGTTCCCGTTGTATGGCTTTCTTTGAACGATCCCACTACTTATAGGAAAATTATTTATATAAATGTACATTAAAATGTAACAATATTCCTTCCTTACCATTTATATAGATCTAGGCTAAGCATTGAATTATTAAATGACAAATTGTCCGCTTAGTGCAGTACTAGCAAAGAATGCAATCGCATAATGAAATTATCCTACACTTTTCAAAGATAAAAACACTCTCAGTTTTTTTAATTACGATTTACCTTGCTAGTTAAGTTTAAAATATCCATATTCAATGTTTTTAGGACCTTTATCTTCCTAATACATATTATAATCCTTGTTAAATTGTTTAAGCTTTGTTATTAATTATTTTCGAGTGCGCTGTTAAGATATTACTTAGAAGAGGGATGAAGCGGGATTCAGGGATTACTTGTTAAATCCAATTCCATCTACTAATATGTTTAACTTTAAAATACGCTTAAATCAGTTGACATACCGATAAATACATTAACATGAAATAAATTAAAAAGCAAAATTTATTTTTGTTGGTTCTCGAATTAAATTCAATATATATTTATTAGTGTATGAGCATAATTTAAATCTAAATTAAAATAATTGTAAATCTAAATGCATTATTATTTACATGTTAAAATTGTTCAACACGTGTAAAATACAATTAGAATCATTTTAATGAAAGTTAAATCAATTTAATTATTCAATTAATTTATTTATGCAACATAATTTGCGTTACTAAATTGCGTGCGTTAATGATTGTGTTCATGAATTAATTTTTTCAACTCGTTATTGCGTTATAAATCAATTTATTTAGCAAACACATTGGAACAGTAAATATTGTAACAATGTTAACGTGAATTGAAACAATAAGCTAGTTTAAATATCGCAGTTCGATAACAAATACTCACAAATGTATTGTTTGCCATTATCCCAAATTACTAACACTTTTAGGCTTCTGCTTCATTTAATTAATCATACAATATTTGTGAACATATTTATTTGTAATCAGATTATTTTGTTAAACATGTTATAAAATTTTACATTGAATTCATAAATATCGATTACTTTAAAGGTTTTTGCAATAATCATACTAATATTATAAATGTAAAAGTTTAGATGGATGTTTGTTAGAGTTTGTAGCCTAAACTGACGGATCTCGACGAAATTTGGCAGAGATATAGAGGATAGTCGGAAGCACACATAGGCTACTTACTTTTAGATTTTTAATACCACGCAGACGAAGTCGCGGGCGAAAGCTAATTTAATATAGAAGTAAGATTTATTGATGTTTTCGTTTGTAACTTTAGTGATCCATTAAATGATTTAAGGAACCTTTGTAATTTAAATCTTTCCAGTTTTCTCGTTTCAGTTTTGAATCATATTGTACACTTAACGCTTTTAATCAAGTAAAAGCTCCCTTGAGATACAACCGACAATTCATTGTCTCTTATTGTTTTTAAAATAGTTTTATATCTTCGAATTCTTAGAAAATTCTCGTTTTTCGCAGACGATACAAGATGTTAAACAAATTGGATTTTCTCCAATTTGGAAAGGAATAAATTGGATTGTCCTTTATAGCAGCTGTGGGTCGGTTTTTAGAAGACAACTTTCTATTTGCGAATGACATTTTGTACGCTCGTAAATCTGCCTAGTGATTGTCAAGTTAAGATTAATAGTTGGAGAAAGTATGGACGTTGTACGTATCAATACCTCAATCACATTGGATGGATGAAATAAATGGATTAAACGATATAACCCTTTATTCGATTTACTATTGGTATGTACAACTAATGAATAAAACCGTAGCACCTAGCGCAGGTTTAAGGAAAACTTTTTTTAAACTATTTCTTTGAAAATAAACTGTTTTATTCAACCAACTTCATTAGGAAGTAGGTTACGGAGTTTATAGCTACATTATTAATCTTGCAGCGCCCGCCTTTATAAAGCTTGCCTACACAACTGCTGTTTACTATGCTAAGCGATAATGTTCTTTCTGGTAGTGAATTATAAGGTTTATAATTTTAATATCACAAAATTGTTAGATCCGTAAACACCTACTAATTGCTTTAAGAATTTGTAGGTAAAACGGGATAAGAAAAAATTAAGCCTTTTAGAAACATGCTTTTAGTAACGCTACTGTAATTTTAAAGGAAGCATTTTTTAAATAAGTTACTCCCACGCTCTTAAATGGTCCCTAGTGGACACTTAACATTTGAACCCTCCACCGATCGTTATAATTTTTTCTCATACATTTTCGGGGGTATGGTACTATTATTCCTAAAACAATCAAATTAGAAAAAGAATAGTGTAACCGCTGGATGTTTTTGATATCGATTTTAAAATAACGTCTATACCAAATGCAGTACAAGGCATATGTACGCGTTCAGAGACCTCGCCGCAGGCTGCGGACGCGTGCTACAACTTTTATGAGTCGCACGAAGACGCGTTTTTCTCCTTTTATAAACTGGCTGGCACACTAAATGCTTTTCACTTGCAATTTGAACGTTTTGCGCTTTGTTAAAAAAAGGTATTTTTTTGTGTCAAAATTTATAAAATAATTTGAAGAAAAACATTTAAGTAAACATGCTCGTACAGAAATATCTCTATTTTAATCAATTCCCTAAACGTCAAAGTCATACCGAAATCGCAAACATTTCCAATTTTCAAAAATCATCTCTTGTATGAGTTAAAATCCACGTGGAAATCAACCTATTAGCTTCACAAACATGAGGCGAACTCGATCGAAAGCAGATGAACAAGAAAATAAAACACGACAATTCACCGCACGCTCGCTGGCCACAGACAATACTATGAACGATTAATCAAAAGTGTTCGATGTTTATGAAGGTACGCTCAGCGCACTCACCAGATGAAGTCTGTATATTTCACATTAGCATTTTCTCTTGTGAGCACATATTTATTTAACGTCTTCGGATATTTTAGTAGTATAAGTGTTTTGATTATTTATCTGTTTAAAATAATACAATACCATTTGTATATTAACTAGCTGTTACACGAGATTGCTTTCGCGTGAAATTATAAAAAAATTGAGAAAAAAGTAGCCTGTGTTCTTGATGGTCTACATCTGTACCAAATGTTACCGAGACACGTTAAGCAGTTGTAGAGATACGTTAGCTACGTCCATCCATCCATTTATCTCAACTTTCCAATTTTGGAGCTACATATTAGTATGGTACGTATTACGCCAGCGTTAATTCCTAGACAAATAGGAACCCCTAACTTACGATAAAGCATATCTGTGGGTACGTCTACCTGACGGCCATAGTTCCAAATAAGTATACATTAAAAAAAATATGAAAATAATGATAAAAATTTCCATGAAATTAATTAAGTTTCCTTGTTTGCTACAATGAGTATTCGTCTATCATGACAGAATTATAAATTTATAATTCTGTGTTACCAGTTCGTGTCCCTATTATTTTTCATTAAAAACAAAGATAAACCATCGATCGTAAATCCACAGGCCAGTTAAATAGGTAACCGCAGCGCTAAACGATGAAATAGAGCCGGACCTCGTAAACCCATTAACAACATAGAGTATGTCAATAGAATACCGATTGTAAACCTCTCCCTGACCGGTTTATAAGACTATGCCGGGATAGTGGTTTATTGTTTATGGCATATTAAGTGTTTATTAGTACGATAGCGTGAAGATTAACGTGGCGAGGTATTCGTAAGTACGTATATCGTGTTAATAGCAATCATACTATCCGTTGGTAAACAATTATCACATATTCTATTGCTATTAGGATGTTTTTAATTATCAAAGATCTAGTTCCACTTTGGTCATTAGTAATATTAATAATATTTTTTCTGAATATAAAAGGGAAATATAGTATTTCTGAGACATAAGACGTGAGAAAACGTAGTAAATACATATTTTCTTCATCATAAACCATGCTGTTGTTCAAAAATTAATTGCTTCCTCGAACGCTAAATTGTATTATTCATTCAACTTAATTGCGAAGTAGGTTACGGAGTTTATAGCTACATTATTAATCTCGCAGCGCCCGCCTTTATAAAGCTCGCTTCAAATAACATGAAATGGCAGCTCTTAAGTGTTACCTCCGGCGATAATAATATCTACAGATTAAATATGTATACACTTTGATATTTAATGTATCTTGAATCTATTATAAAAATTGGTAATTGTATGAATAATTTTCCAGTAAGAAAGTAAACGCAGATTTAATAGGTTTCAAATTTGCACCGAACACAACTACAATTACGCGTCACTGCTTTTCGTAGCAACTAATTTTTCGGTGAGAATTTTTAGTTCTCTCGATTATTATACAGCGTGTTTCACAACATGCATCGAGGCACATTCCTCTCTTTTTCAAACGGCTGCGTTGAAATACGTCAGATTCCAATTTTTGTTCGGTCGATTTGGCCATTCCCAATAGTGTTGAATCACAAATAAAAAACTCGATAGGTGAGGGGACACGTTTCTAAAAATAGTTTTGAAGAATCTTATGGGAAATCTATTTTTTGCGGTTTTGTTGATATAAAAGAATTAAAGTTACATTTTATTTTTGTGTAATTGATTTGATTTGCTTATGAACGGTGCGATGTACCTGCCTACAAGCTTTCGAATTACTTTTAAAACACGTTTACGTTAAATGGTTTGCTAAATAAATAAATTATCTTGCGTTAATAATCTCTGCGATAACATTTCTATTAGTAGATTTAGTTGTACCTATTAAGATGAATATTAATCTTGCTTTATTTGTGTTTCTATTCGCTACTACTACTTTAAAACTATTCTGTCATAGTAAATAGTACTTATATTGGTTTATAACATCATTGACATGACTATAATTATTAATGTAATCTAGACTTCAGAACTTAGATCTTCCACATATGGTTCTTCATTGGGAACGAACAAACAATATTTATTGTCGCACTAGTACAAGAGATATTACATATTGACAAAATCTTCACCAGAACAACGTATTAAGAATATTCGTTATTTTAAAGATGCAAAAAAATGCGTTTATAAATTGTATTTATTTTAATTTGATTTAGCGGACAATGAAAGCATTGAAATCTGTTGTTTTGAAAGGCGACGATTGTTGAATACCATTATACTGCGCGGCCGCGGCCGAGCCGTGGCTTTTATTCGGCGCACAATGGGGTTCTTACTTTCCCGGTGCAATGCTTCTAGCTAGATTTAATCGTGTACGGAATTTACGAAATCATTTTTTATTAAACTTACACCTATGTTAAATGCTAATCTATATATATACTAATATAATATTATAAAGAGGAAAGATTTGTATTTTTGTATGTATTGAAATAACTTAAAAACTACTGGGCCGATTTTAAAAATTCTTTCACCATTAGGAAGATAATTTATCGGTGAGTAACATAGGCTTTATTTTTTATTATTTTTAAATTTCACGCGGGCGAAGACGCGAGCAACAGCTAGTTTACCATATAGTAGCGAAATGTTCGGAATAATTATCATCTAATATGTTAAGAACTAACATTGATCCTTACTATTTTATTATTAATATTATCTAATAATTAAAAGACCAATCGCATAAGCAGTTTCTATAGTGTTGCAAATGTCAATGGGCGTTAACTTAACATGCCACCAGTTGCTCGTTCCCTTGTAAAAAAAACAATCATAAGGGCAATAAACATTTTTACGTGTTATCATTGTAGTATATAGCATAGAGTAGGATTGTGATTGCGGACGGCATGTGGCATTATGCCGACCACAATGGAGAATTCATCCCACTGAGTGCAACGCCCCTGATGTAATCTCCCTCGAAATGTGTGCAAATGTTTTCATTCTTTGCACCAGCTTTGCACCAATGTTGCGCCCATAGAAATGAGCGATATGATTGTGAAGAATTACACGGTTTTGCTGTACAAGCGCTGTATGTTTAGAAATATTTAATCTTACTAATATTATAAATGCGAAAGTTTAAATGGATGGATGGATGTTTGAGAGTTTGTAGCCTAAACTGCTGAACGGATCTCGATGAAATTTGCCATGGATATAGAGTATAGTCTGGAAGAACACATAGGCTACATACTTTCATTTTTTTAATTCCACGCGGACGGTGTTGCGGGCGAAAGCTAGTGTAATAATAGAATGTGGAGTAAAATGTTTAAGTTGATTCTATGATATGGTAACAGGTAGTGTATAACAGCGGAATGTTTGATTTTAGTTAAACAACATGCAAATTTAGTACCTCAAAATCTTTTTATTTTCACATTCTCCGTTTGATTCTATTCAAAACTTTCCCTGTAACACTTTTGTAGTATAAATGTGTACATATTGAAATATCCCGTGTTGTAATCGAACAATAAACGTTGTCGCACACCCATTCAGATATTTCGTATGGAAATTTGAACAGTTCTCTGTCGTCAGCAACTTGGAAAACGTGAAAAATTGTTGTTTATTTTTTCACATCGTTTGTTCCGAATGGTAGAGAGAAGTTTGTTTTGATTATTTTAGCCTTTTATTCATTATTTTTTTGCAATCGACCTGTAACATTAGCTTTCACAGATGATCATGGTTAAAAATGCAACTTTAAGTTTTTGTCCTTCTGTAATGTATTAAATCTCTTAAAAATACAGTATAAACCTACAAAATAAAAGAAATCCTGTAGATTTCAACATAAACTGCTAAGTATCTAGACAAAAGGCTGGCAGTATATTACATAATTTTTCATGATTAAAATTTCCAACGAAGCGAAACAATCTTTTCAAACAGTTAAGTTCAATTAAAATTTGCAGAGTTTAGCAAGTAATAAAAAGGGAAAATCGATCGTATTTGAGTACAAACACGATCAAATTTCCCTCAGGAAATCTGTGAAGCATGAAACGAGGTCTTGTGCCTGATTAAAAAGGTTTCATAAAGAGCCAAGCTAAAAAGTAAACTGCGAATTTTCCAATAATGTAAATACCGCTTGATTCTGTTTGCTGAAAAAATATACTGAAGCGCATGCAGCCTCACTGCAACTTTAACGTTTACATTTCCATATTCCTTATAACATACATTATGTAAGTTGGGTAAAAATAAAATATTGTTTACAATTGACAGTCTCTGGGTCCTTCAAGAAGCGAGCCTACAATTTCCTTCAAAGGCAGGCAACGCATCTATAGTTCCTCTGGTGTTGCGGATGTCCAGGGGCGTCATTGACTACCTCTGTGTTCCCGCCGTCGTTTGTTCCCTTCTCTTATAAAAAAAATCTCTTAAATACCATTCTGTAAATAACTTGATCCACTTCTCTTTCCTTTCTCTTAGCATGTGTCCCGTCCAACGCCGTTTAAGCTGTCTTTAGTTATATTTAAAATTAAACTAAAAGATCCTGTTAAAATCTTTATTAGTGTAATCAAAAGAATGATAAGAATAGTAAGAAAATGAATGAATGTTTTGACCAATAAAAGAATGTATAAAAGTTAATATTTATACATTTATACACTTAGTATTTGTATAAAAGTTACTTAACTTCAGTGATATTACGTGTTATAAATATCACTGCAGCAAGGAGAGCCAACATTTAGAAAATTCTGGTAACATATGAGTCTGGTCTGTGGCAGTGTCCTTGCATACAAACGAAATTAGCAACAATTAATCAAAGCCGTTTACAGCTATCCGGTGTTGCGCAGTGCAGATTGCAACCATTATCCCCATTGTTTTGTACGTTTTGTGTTATGTAGAATTAATTATAATTACCTTGGCAATTACATTAGGGAATTCATGTTATAACGCTTCTAGTAATAAAAATAGTCATACATTGTGACAGGCCAGATTACAATATGCAAGGAAAATCAAGATATAAACTCAAGATTATATAAACATAGCTTTTGCTGGTGTGTTCATCCGCGCGGAATTGAATAAACCGAGTATTTGGCCTATGTGTTCTTCCAGACTATATCAAATTTGTTAAGTTCTTTTGAAGATATGATGCAGTAACAACCATACATCTAAACTTTCGTATCCAATTCTTCAATACATTATAAAATACAAATTTGTAACAGGCACAATGATTTCAAGCGTTTTGTTTTCTGACACCAAGTCGGTGATATGAGCATAACTAATATCGAAAGCGTGGCTTCCATTGTTGCGAGGCGGACGGCCCGTTACCCTTTTATCTCCAGCACAATGGAAATCTTCCTTGCTCGCAGCGTAATGCTCGCAGGTTGTTTTAATCAGACTTGAAATATGCAGAGAATTTCCATAGCTAGCGAATTTCGGACGTTCCACTTTTCGAAAACATTTGGCAGCGCTCGGAAGCATCATGAAAGCGATTTAGAAATCCACCTGAAAATCCAATTTTAAAATGCAAAATTTGATTAGAAAATTATTCAATTAAAATTTTTATTAATTTTGTTATTTCATTTTCATAGTTTTCTTGATCGACTGAAATTCTTACAACTATATTATAGTAATATTACGATGAAAGCTGTAGGTAAAATGTTTTTACACTTTCTATCTAGACTTTTAATTCTAAAGGGGTGTTTTAACAAATCAAAACTACATTAAAGACTAAAAAGATTGAGTCAATTTATAGAACACGTTAAAAGTTTAAAAAAGGATAAAAAGCTTTTCAACTTATAAAAAGTTATGAAAAAAGCGTTGAGGACCTTTTAAGTAATTAGTGATTTTTGCCTTAAGGTACTTTTATATTCTAACTGGTATTAATATTCATTAAAATCTTTCTTTGGGGTCATTTGGTGAACATTTTGTAATCCAGACTGAGCGAGGTCATTTACGAGAAATTTACGAACCTCTAGTTTTTGTGCTAGTATATTCATTCATCTACACTCCGCTTTCTAGCAGTCTATTCATAATTTATTAGGCATCCTGAGTTATCTCAAACAAATCAGACTTATGGCTGGTTTCCCAGCTACATTTAACCATTCGTTAGTATTATTGGTTCGATTAATTCATGAAATGAGTTTCCGAACTTAACTAGTTTCATGCCTTTGAAACTTAGTTTAACCTAACACTAATTAATCACTAAGTAATGATAAAATAAATGGAAACTTCAGCAACCTAGCATTAATGAAGTAGCGATTGAAATTTATTTCCATAGGATTAAACTAGCTAAACATATTTTTGAAAATGTCACATGTATCATACCAATGACGTTTTGAAATATTTTTTTCAAATTAAAGAGGTCACAGGTATCTGCAGTCGTCTGCGGAGCTTAAATAGGTCATAACGATCGATTCTATTGCTCTCCCTCGGGAAGACATAGGTATTATTTTAGGGAATTTGTACAAACTTTCAATAAAACTTTTGGGAGGGGGTTCATTAAAATTTTGTAAATAGACTGAAGCATACTGGCCCCTCGTTACCCGAAACTTTTCACCTGAAATGAACTTTTGTTTTTTTAAATGTTAAAGATAATACATTTTATTCATTTAAACATCAAGTACTTTGATATTAATTTAATGATGGTATAAAAAGAATTGCTAAGCGTAATTAATGTTTGACGATCCCTAAACCTTAAAAACCACTTTAGACCAAAACTCATCAACTGTTGACGAGCATATATGTGGGAGGTTTTAGTTGTTTTTATGTTTTCCTTTTTATTACTGTCAACATGTCAGATGTCAATTCAAAAATAAGAAATGAAAAGAAAAGATGTCGATGACGATAATTGTAGATTAATATTAAAGGTTGTACAGAAAATCCCCTGACTCCACTTATTTGCAACGATCCCACATATATTTTCAGAAACTAAAATAAACCTCAAAAATAAAAATATATGCATTTGTTGAAGGGAAAATAAAATTAAAAAGACATATTTTAAAATTAAAGTCATTTTAAAATTTAAACAAACGAAAAGCGTTAGCTTTAAAGATAAACCTTGAAATTAAAGTTAATTTTCAAAAGCACATTATAAAGCTCGAGCCCGAGAACTAAAGGCCGAGCTGTTCTAAAACGTAAACTTGCGTGTAATTAAACTAAGGCTATGTAAGAAATTAATGATTTTAGTTTAAATCCGTATAATTAAGTCCTTGAAAATGTGTTAATTTTATTCTCACCTATTGTTACGTGCAATGTTATTGCCATAGAGTTTTATGGATGTAATAACGTATATGAAATTACAATTAAGGACAAGACTCATCAATAAGATACAACCTACTTTAGAACTCCAAGCTTTAGTTTAAAAGAATTGAATAAAATAAAATAAACGAATAATAAAAACTGCGCATCATGTTTCATTTCAAACTAAACTTAGAATATTTGTTTTAAAAAGAAGCCGTAATTTGAACGATGAAACTTAGGAAAAGGGCGAAGTTGTAAAACGATAAGATCTTTTAGTTTGAAAAACAAGAGCCAAGTTTCGCGGGTGAGAATCAGCACTAACAAAAAAGTGTCTCCAGTAATTATCGACTTTTGTTAGAGGGTAAACTTTGATTTTCCGACGAGAAATTAATATTCATTAAAAATGTTATACGGCTTCGTTCCGCTGGAAGTTTCCTATCGCCGGTGCCGGAGGGACAGGGGACGGCCAGGGGAGGGGATGGTGAAAGCGAAGCTTTAGTAATTTGCCAATAACTTTTTCATTTTATTCCTTGTAATTGACGTATTCATTTTTCTAATATTGAAACTCCGTTTTATGAATCCTTATTAACATAATTTGAGGAAAGAGTTATTATATATACTTTAGATATTTAACTAGAATTTATAATTGCATAAAATTATGTCCTAGCTATCTAAATAGTCAACATAAAAGATATACAATAATAGAAAGAGAAGCATTTCATCAAAGCTGTCCATGATAAGGTAAATGTCTGCTTTTCCAATTCACGTACAAAAATTGGCGCTGAATTTTTGACTCTACATTTTAACGTATCGAACACACAGACCTAATCGTTTTTGAATGACAGTTTGGAAAGGTGGTTGAATGGTAAACGGTTGTAACTCAACGATCGAGCCCGCACCTCCAAGCACAATGGAACCTTATCTCTAGGGAACGAAGCCGACATGTTAAATTGTAAATAAACGGCTATAACATGTGTTGATATTTTGGTAGTTTGGACTATATCTTGGTAATAATATTAGACTATAGATGACTTTAGAGGTAAATAGGTATCTCGTCTGTATCAGTATCAAGACTTATTATATGAGGCCTAGGTTTAGGGTCGATGTCCTAGTTTATTATTTCAATTCCTATAATCCCATTTATTAATGTTAAATTTCTTGGAACACAATATATTTTATTTTACTCGTTAATTTAAATATCCGGATTCCTCGCTCGGAAGAATTTGGTCAGCTTACCCGAAGGTTTTTCGTCAGTACATTCTTTGGAGCATAGAATACAATTTTATCGTCCCTACCCTTGTTAAATTGGGCAAGAGGTTCTGGAGAAATTAACGTTGCATGTCCCACACAATGTATCCTAGCTCGTTATTCTGCACATCATGGAAATTTTATGTTAAAAGCGTATAAAATCTTACTAATATTATAAATGCGAAAGTTTAGATGGATGGATGGATGTTTGTTAGAGTTTGTAGCCTAAACGGCTGAACGGATCTCGATGAAATTTGGCATAGATATAGAGGATAGTCTGGAAGAACACATAGGCTACTCACTTTTGTTTTTATTTATTACACGCGGACGGAGTCGCGGGCGAAAGCTAGTATATATATAAATTCGAAAGTTTAGATGGATGGATGTTTGTCAGAGTTTATAGCCTAAACGGCTGAACAGATCTCGATGAAATTTTTAATCCTACGCGGACGGAATCGCGGACGAAAGATAGTTATATTATAAAACTAACGAATGTTAAAATAAATATGAAATCAAATTATTCTTATATATGTAATTTTCTTAAAGTTACTTTAATAAAGTAATATTTTTATTTGAAAGTAAAAATATAGCATACTGAAATCGAACTCACAATTTCATAAGCAAAAATAAACTAAAATTTATTCATTTTAAAATTATACATATTGCCTCAGTTTAAAGTAAAGAATCTTTGGGAATTACAAGATAACTTAGTGATGGAATATCGCTTGGCTCATTGCAAATTTGCTTAAAGCCGAGCAGACGGCGTCCGCGATATTAAATGATTTAAGTAAGGCTTCCTATGAAAATATGTATTTATGAGAAAACATTTTCAACGGGTTACTTTCCATACTACTTTTATAAAGAAGTGATCTATTCACTCCTTTGTTAAATTCTAATTTGTAATTTAAATGGCAAAAAGCCCTGACACTGTGATTTAATATTTAAAATTAAGATTTAAAATTGTCAACTTAACTATGATACTGAGAAAAATACGAACATAGGTGCTGCCTAAAAACCTTAGCATCAGCCAGGTAAAACAAAACCTGTATTAAAAAGAACTAAACTAAGATACTACAGGTTTAAAAACTTAAAGTAATTAACCCAATAGTCCTTACAGAATAATCACATTAAACTTATAAGTAAGAGAGGGCGTTAGTGGGATTTTCGATAATATAAGTTTCGTGGTAATCATTTGTTGGGGAATGCAAAGCCAGTTGATCCCTCGTTAGCCTGCAACATGGAATACAAATGAGATTTTTGATACTAACCCCTATTAAATTGACTAAGAAAATCCAACTAAACTAAATGCCTATGTTGTTAGATTTTATGAATCACAATGGTTACTCCGATAGCATTTACACTGTAATAAACTTCAATATTATGTTCCTTTCTTAATTGGTCACTCAGGGAGATCTTAGTGTGGATATTATAAACTGAATTTACAATATACATAATGCTCTTACAGTTCTTGTGAATGAAATTATTATAGAACATATTATATTAGAAATATTATTTTGTGCCAATAAGTAAATTTTTATGAAGAGAAAATATTTGTTTTTTTTTACCAAAACACACAAAACTGATTATGATATATTATATGAATACGTCTAGTTCTATTATTTGCGTGAGCAAACAAAGGTATTTTCATTTATTTTATAGATCCTAAAACGTAGATATCGTATGAATAATCGATAGTATTGGTAAACAGTATATAAAATTATATCGTTGTAATACGTTGACTTTTAAGAGACAGGACATGTCATGCAGGCGGATACCTCTCTGGTAAATACTTAACTTACCTGCTTCTATTATTTGCGTATGTAATGTTTTGTCTCAGTATTCATGAAGATTTTATAATTTCACGAGTTACCATGATATACACATGTGTATTACTACAACGGCGGAATTTTGCTTAGTCCGGTTTTCTATAGTCAAAGATATCGCATATTGGCTACCAGTCGGGTCGGCCGTTTTCTGTATTATTAAGTGATTTGTTTGAAACAATTCAACCCGACCCGAAACTCCTTCGCAATCATTTTTATTTCAGTATAAATATTATTACTATAAACAACTTTCCAATAACAGTGAATTTATTTATTTTTTAAACGTACTTTTAATATTTATTTTAGTCGGTTTGTAGTAGAATTGAAAAGAAAGAGACTGTCCACTTTATGCATTTTTATCATTTATAATTTTACTTCTTCACACCATACACATCACGAAAGAGACGTCACTTTGGTCAACATTAAGACTTGACATTCCCCATTCGTATATCTGATTCAACTAGGGATCTCTCTGTAAACATATAACTAAAAATAAAGGGCTGAAGATGAGTACCAATTACTAGTTTTGACACAACTTTTCTCTCTAGGCGTTTATTTCTGTACTGCATTTTCCTACTGCTCTAGTGTTTACCCTCGTGTGAAACTAGCATAACGTTATCCCCAACGCCGAGCCGGCTCATCTCGTCGCGATTGTGGCTTGTTTTGCTTGAATTATCTATCCGCCATGATATTAAGTCAACCGAAAGCTCCGTGTGTGACTCGCTGATAAGTTAATTTAGGTCTGTGATTGTCACTTCAAGTTGGTGTCGCATAATCGCTTCCATTTGCCAGAATAAGCCTTTTTATGGATCTGTCGTTTGAAACGGATTTGCGTAATTTTTAACAATTAAAACTGAACCTACAATTAAAACGTCATATTTTTTAATATGCTTTAATAAACTATCTTTCTCTCGAGTTATGTTGACCCTTTGTTGCCTAAATAGGAACATTAAAGATAACATTTCAATTATTAAACTTTTATTGAATTGAATCTTTGACTTTGCAAAATAATGTTGCCAAAGAGTCGAAAATCATATTTATTCGGCCGTGTACCCGACGACCACAGTCTAGACGATTTAGCGAGATATCGGCTTAGGATCGCTGCCATTTTCATAATAATTTTATACATTTACGTTTGAAATTGAATACCAGCTCACGGAATGTTTATTTTTCATAATTACGTTCTTCAATTTCAACAAAACTACATGGTTAAAAAAAATACATAAAAACCAATCCGATGACTTTCGAAACTACTAACGCATCTACTTAACTTAGAATAGATTATTTTGTCGAATATAATATGTTGTATTCTACATGTGAAAAACATAGTGTCATCTACAATGGCATTAAGGGTAGGGCGGAGTTGAGCGACCGCCCAGGGCGCCTGACACACAGGTCTGCGTATTACTCATACACAGAGAAATGTCGCCCAGGGCACTAGTAAACCGGCAGTAGTCATTTGTCGTAATGTCTAAATGTTTCCACAGTTATTTCAGTGGAAACCCAAACAATCGGTGAGAAGTGTTATAAGATCGGTTAACTTGAAACTCATTAAAGCGCGTCGTTACCACGGCACAGAATCTCATTACCCAGTATTATTACGTTACCGGCGGACGTCTCGTCGTCTCGTCTCGACTCGCCCGTCTGATATCGATTGTGTTATAAACTATATCACGACAGACATCTTATATCTTAATCAATCAAATTACAGACTTATTTCTGAAAGTATGTTCTACATAGGTTATCGTAACAATGAAACAAAGTTAGTATAAATTAAATCACAGAAAGCTCTATTTTTATTGTTATCGTAATTGTAAACTAGATGGCGTTGTTTGTTTTTTGACGCTTAAATCTTTTTTTCTTCATCTACACGTAAATTGTTTGGATATGTACGATAAATAAGCTACCTTTTAATTTGTATAAAATACTAGCTGTTCACGTGCGGATTCATCCGCGTGAAATTATAAAAACTTTATTTTATTGTTTACATTTGTCAAATTATCAATAGCAAATGTCAAAATGACATGACATGACAAACCTTAGCAATCATTCTTTCTTGATGTTGGCAGCAACTTATGGTCTCTTTCCCACATTAGGGTTTATATCCAAAATATTTACTCCCTAAGTTTAATGGCGTGAAAATATATAGCCTAAAGCATGACGTAAGTGTGGGGCTTTTTATTAAAAAAAAATTATTCAAAAATATGCTGTAATTGCTGACATCTTAGGCAACAAAGAAGTGTGTGTTTACGCTTTATTATAATAGTATAGATAGTATAGATATAAAGCTATCATAATGTATTCTTATTTTCGTAATTTATGTTAAGAGCAATTATGTTTTAAATGGCAGATCGGTGATTAAAATGTGAGTGCACGGTGAATATTTACCGTCCGTTGTGGGCCTCTTAAATGGCAATCGATAATGTGTGGCCGTGCGATACTGACCGGAGTACGGATTAAATTGACATAAAACCGTATAATACTGAAAAACAACACGTTTTATGTGAATGTTTCGGTAATACAAACATAAGATTATTTTTTCCCTACTGACGGAAGAGTTTTGTTTCACACAGACCGGAGCGTAGAGCAGATTATTATCGCAAATAAAATTTAACTTTATGTGTCTGAAACTAAGTTGCATTTTACGGTACAGATATTTTTAACCCTTGGTCTTAATACGAAAGAAGTGCAAAGTAAAGTTATCTTTATATCAATTGTATAAAACTCAGTTTAATTCGCGATAAAATCTGCTCTCCTGCCAGTTCTAACTGAAAAGAACTTAAACGTAGGCTGAGTATGACAGAATTTTTAATAAAATAGTTTTTAACTTAATTCGAACTCAAGGTCATATCTTTTTTAAGGTTTTACAGTGATTTTCTGTCAAGAATATAGCAAAATAAAAGGGATTCGTTTTCTCGTACGTACATCATTTCACACATGACTAATACGCGTTGAGGGGCCCAACTATAAAGCAGCCATTTTGATGGTAAGATTACATTATGTTCGGCCACCCTTAAAATTGTACCCCATTAGCCCTCAGGCGACATTTACGATTTAAGGGAAGGGAACTTTGAAAACCGAACTAAAATTACATTATCATTTAATTTCAAATATACTTAATATTTGATTTATATTATAGTGGTCCTATTAGAGAATTATTATCAAGAGACAATTTATCAACTATGTGTTTTTCTGTACTTGTGTACTTCGACCGCGTGGAATAAAAAAAAAGTGACCAACGAGTATGTCTTCTTCCAGTCTATCATCTACATCTATGCCCAATTTCATCCAGATCCATTGAAACATTTGGTTTATAAAGTGTAACTAAAAGTCCATTCATCCATCCAACTTTGCATTTATAATATTAGTAAGATTTCATTTTACCTCTATCCGTTGTAGATCAAAGATGCTTTTCAATATCTTACATAATTCGTTTCGGTTTTGCAAAACTTAACATTTCTACTTCAAATCGAATAGTCCTAAGAGGAACATTTTCCAAGATTAAGCCTGTATTTGTTGGAAATGTTCCAACTCGCAACAGCGTACTGATTTTAATGCTACAAATACTTGAAAAACTTAATTTTTTGTTGTAACTTTTATAATCCATGTTCTCAAAATTCTACCGATCTAAGGATCGCAATACATTTTATTAAAATAAATATTACGGAAGCAGATTATGTTCCGTCACTATTACGTACTTTCCCGTCCTTTTCCCCGTTATCAATAAAATAATCCAATTTGCTCGGCTTCAGTTTCTGACTGGATACTGACGTGTAACGTGACTCAACCTCCCACCTTACACCTTCTTTCACCTCCACAATATAAAGGACAGGCTTTAATAGTATGGGAAAATTTTAGTTATATGTTAAAGTACGAGTTCTCCTGGCATTACGAATGGTATATAGTTATAATAAAAATCGCATTATAAGACGTTTAAATATATTTTCAAGTATTAATAAAATTATATCTTATTGGTACAGTCTGAAGGCGTACATTTTCTCTCTCAGTTGTATTATATTTTAATTATACTAATATTATAAATGCGAAAGTTTAGATGGATGGATAGATGGAGGTTTGTTAGAGTTTGTAGTCTAAACGGCTGAACGGATTTCGATGAAATTTGGTATAGATGTAGAGGATAGTCTGGAAGAACACATAGGCTATTCACTATTGTTTTTTTTTAAACCACGCGGACGGAGTCGCGGGCGACAGCTAGTTTATCATAATTTTATTGACGAACATTGCTTGTTTTTTCCTCGAATTGTTTATAATTACCAACATCAACAATAAATTGCTCTTGTCAATATAGATTGTCAGAACAGTATGTTACCAATTTAAATAAATTTCATTTATGTAAAAGTAAATTGTAACATTTCTTTTAAATTTATTAGTCAATATACCTGGTCAGTTATCTTTACCTTTGGCATTTAAAACTCCCATATGTTCTAACTCTACCGCTATAAATTCTTCCAAAGCACTTCTGACTACACTGGGAAGCCGTGTAATAGATTGGACTCATTCGTATATGGAACAAAGAGAATGAATTCAAATTGGCTTCGGCTATCGGTGTGTTTTATGACTTACTGGCTTTCGCCCACGACTCCGTTCACGTGGAATTAAAAAGATATAAGTGCCCTATGGTTTCTTCCAGTCTATCCTCTAAATCAATACCAAATTTAATCGAAATCCGTTCATCCGATTAAGCTCAAACATCCATCCATCCATCTAAACTTTCGCATTTATAATATTAGTATGTTACCGTTTTTCGAAATAATTCATCATAACTTTAGATTTAAAATGTTTACCCTATATTCGTAAGTTTAACTTATTTAAATGTTTTTATTAAGGTTTATAGTTTTCACTATTTAATTGTCACAGCTTTTTGAAGTTTTATAGTTCTTTTATCGCAATGTGACGTCAATAATAAATTCCCATCGAAGGGTCTAGCCTTCCCTTAACTAAAAGTGATTAGACGTTAGTTAACCACACTTAGTGCGGATTAGTTGACTTACCTACGGCAAATCTCTGAAAAACTCTGGAAAGACTTGAAAAATAGTTTATTAGAAACAGACAAATTGATGTAGGAAGTAGTATTTTTAATAACATATTTGTTTATATTTTCATAGAAATCTTGTCTTGTTTGCATCTTTTAAATTGCTTTTCTCGTGTTAAAGCAAAGATGGCCGCGGATTATATAAGGCAGAGCTTTAGGCGATATTCCGTCCCAGTTCTTTATGAGTTTGGAAAGAGGTTTAAAGGTTTTTTTCCCCATTTCAATGTATATTAACAACGTGTGCTGGGAAACTCGCTTTTATCGCGATATCTTTACACTGGGAGATAAACCTTATGCATATCGTATCATTCTGAGGAAAGATGCAAAGTATTGAATAAGATGTTTATCTGTGTAACTCTTATACACGCTAAGGTTTTATGTATGCAATGATTTCTATATGATGTACTAGCTTTTGTTAGTGACTTCGTCGCACGGAATTTAAAAAAAAACTTAGTAAGTAGCATACGTGTTCTTCCAAACTAAAATCTACATCAACAAGTTTTAGAGATTAGAAAAGTAGCAAACAACTATCCATCCATCCAAACTTTCATATTTATAATATTAGTACGAGTATAATTAGATAAAATTCTACCTTATTAACATAGTCATGTTAATATGCGCTCAGACGCTCAGAGTCATTGATTAATTGGTCAATAATTCTTTAGTGTAGGTATCGTAAGTAAAATCGAAATGCCTAGTGGACGTGCGGCAGTTAAATATTTAAATACTAGCTTTCGACCGCGTCTCCGTCCGCGTGAAATTAAAAAAAAAACAAAATTGAGTAGGCTATGTGTTCTTCCAGACTATCCACTACTTTAATCCCAAATTTCATGCCGTTTAGGCTACAAACTCTAACAAACATCCATCCATCCATCTAAACTTTCGCAAGATATTAGTATGATGACCGCAAAATAAATCTGAAGCTATTAATTTGAACGTGCATTATAACGTAAATGACACATGATAAGTGGAGGCAACTATAACGACGCCATTTTGATGTCAAGATTGCATTAAGTTCGTCCACCCCTAAAATTGTCCCTCATTAACCCTCGGCCGGGGTTCACAAGTTGATGGGAAAAGGACCCCAATGTCGGCTATATCCTTGAGATTATTTATACATGTTCCATGAAATTAGATTTCGTCACTTTACATTTTGATATTTCCTACTAATGTCTTACTTTTTACTAATATAAATGCAAACATTTCGACAGATTTTTTCTACCAACTACATAACTGCGTATCGGCTGAAGTTATTTTTTATGAAGACATAGATTAGTCTGGAATGTCGACGACACTACTATATCATTTTTTTTAAATTCTACGCAGACGAAATCAGGAGCGAAAGCTAATATGCTATATGCACCAGTAAAAGTTACCATCATTAAAAAAGCGAAGACATATTTTGGTTGAATTTAGCGGTTTAAATAATTCATAGCAAAGATAAGACAATTAATTCCTTGTTTGATTTTATAGAAAATTATTTTTAAAACATTTTCTTACTAGTCGTGCCGTATTCATAGTCTATTTTCGATCGTGTTTTATTAATTCGTTGTTACTATGTTTCCTTACGTAATCTTTTGTTTTTCCACGAATAGACTATCAATCTTAGTCATTGAAATCATTCAAATATTATATTCTTTTAAAGGCTCAACGAGGGGTTCGTGTTTTACTGAAGCATTTGCGTTTTAGCAATCTTCGAATACTTTGCACTTAATGATAAATTGTTAAATGCATAATCACGCTTTAGGTTTGTGCCTTTAGTATATTGGATAAATCTGTTATGTTTATCTAATTTTCCAAACTTACTAAATGTTTTTTTTTGTGACTGAATGGTCACTGTTTGCCTTGAAGAGGCATTTACAGATTCACCGGGCTTGAGGTGGCCGAGCGCAGATGGCGCTTAGCCTAAACCTCGTTTATGAGTAACTAAGCTCGAGGGCTCCTTCAGGAGCCTCGGCACGAGCCGTTACTTCGTTATTATTACCGGATTGGGAGGCCACGGAGCTCTTAGATCGCTTCGGTGGGCGCTCCATGGAGTGACTAGGCACAAGGGCCCCCGAGAGGGGACCTCGGCTTGGGCTGTCACTCAATACGCGTTTAGCATTCCGATTCAAGGGTGCCCTAGAGGGCCGAACCTCGGCTTTTTTACAAATTATATGAATATGTTACGGCCACACTGGGACTAAAAGAGTCCCTTAGTGTAGAATTACTCGGAGAAACGTACACACAAGTCGTGCTTATATGACCATAACTTTAGGTAGTGTTACCTAATGAAGTTATTTGTTTCTAATAATAAAAAACATTACATTAAAAATTACAATAATGTCAAAGGAGATGATTTTTTTCTTTTATAATAATAATTGTTATCCATATTGTATGAAGTAAATTATTGTGGAGTATTGTACACGTAACATCCAAATTGCGTTTCCTCGTTAAAAACAAAGAGAGAATTTCCGTAACGAGTATTACTCGAAAGCCGCCTTTAGCTCTTGGCGATTTTCCGTTTCAAATCTCTGTGTTAAGTTTTCTTTTTGATGTTCTTTTTCCTTAACGAAACAACAGAACGGAAAGGTCTGGCAAATATGTTTCTTTGCTTCATTAATGTTAACATTTACTTCTACATTTTATATATTATGAATAAACACACTTTAATTTACACTTATATAAAAAATAATTTAATGGAGGACGTTAATTCCCCACCCATTTTATTAAATTATTAATGGATAATAGTGATATTAGTTCAAAATTTTGTCACAGCAACATACGTTTACAATACGATAGCAAGTGGGTAGCAAATTAAATTCTTTCACTGTACTCCAGCCTAATAATTTTAAAAGAAATCAAGGTACGTGCATTCCCCATTCGAGTGATTTATCGTTCACCTAAATTAGCAATAACGAGCGTGATATAGCGGCTTCTTTTAAATGAAATTCCATGTCAGGTGGATGCCGGTGTAACGTGCGCACATTTATCACCGCCGACAATACGCTAGACCTAATAAATATCACTCGTCATAAATCTACCCCTCCACCCCTACACGCTTGTTGAACACTTCGCGACAACGTTAATTTTATTGCCGTATAACGTGATTTATAGGCTATGTTGTTCAAGTCTGTTCTAAATCTGTATCAAATTTCAACGAGATCCCTTGTTCTGTAGATACGTAGTATCATTCATCCATCCATATAAAGTGCATTTATTATATTAATAAGAGTAACCTGATACATACTTTTTTACGGTAAAAGAAAATATACAACCTGGACATATTTATGATGAAATCCAAACATGAATTTAAAGGTAAATGATTCGTTGATCTAATGTCTTCTTAAGGCGCTTCTCCGACTGGCGAAGGTTGGCGGTTACTTCTCCAAATATGACTCTATATCTGGCGAGGCGAAATGGTTGTAAAAATTTAATGTAAGATCTGAAATTATTCAGGTTATATGCTCACTCTATATTACCTAAGAAAAAAAATCCGTAAAATACACTTTATAATCTCTATAAAAACAAGTCCTGTATTTAAATAAGATGAAGCACTTGTTTTTTAGTGCCATATTAAACTGGCCCTAGAGTACTGTTTTGCTCACGAAGTTTGTTCAATTGCTGACCTGGAATGATAACGCGTTTTGTTCTTTGTTTTAAAACTAGGAAGTTAAGAACAACACTCGACGTTTTTACAATACTCAATGTAATCAAAGTTTTCAGCCTTGCAGAAGTTTGCCAATCAGCAATAAGTTTAACTTTATAAAGAGGTGGCTTGTGTACTTTATCTTAGAAAGGAGTGATAATATTTACATTCGACTTTCCAATTCATTTATCAATTAAAATGTTAGATTTAACAGTTTAAAAAAACACGCTTAGAATCACCAGACATGAGAAAAAGTGACTCGCAAAGTTAAAAGGAAACATTAACAGAGAAGTTACATCACATAATTGTTTTTTTCTTCTAATTCCTAATTGTGTTGTAGTGTTGATAAGATTAAATGTTATTTTGTTTTTTATTTTTTTATTTTGATTATCATATTTATTAGTGGAATATATTCCTTGATGAAAATAGATATTCTGTATTAAAATCTTTTAAAGAAATACGAGTATGTATAAAGTATGTGAAAATAATTTGTCACACGAGATACGTGGCTGACGTCAGAGTTAAAAGCACGCACGTGACTGCCATTAAAAGGGGTTCACGGAATCGCTTGTCTCCTTATAATTTACCATTTGGTAACTCATGGGGTAATCATACTAATCATACTAATATTATGAATGCGAAAGTTTAGATGGATGGATAGATGGAGGTTTGTTAGAGTTTGTAGCCTAAACTGCTGGACGGATCTCGATGAAATTCGGCATATATGTAGAGGATAGTCTGGAAGAACACATAGGCTACTCGCTTTTGTTTTTTTTTGTTTCACGCGTACGGAATCGCGGGCGAAAGCTAGTTAATAATGAAATAAACTAAATTCTTCATCGTAATAAATTCGCATTAATAGGTAGTAAAATAAGATTATGCAATTGTTATTCCAAAAATAAAAAATACATACAGACGAATTGAGTACCTCCTTCTTTTGGGAAGTCGGTCAAAAGGCAAGGAGCTTGTTATTAAAAAACAGGATAGCAAAATGTCTTTAGAAAAAATATAACACATTCAGCTAAGTGGTTCTTAGAATTAAATAATACTACTTTTAGTAATACCGGTATTTAAAATAATTCTACTAGGCTCGCCTGGCGCGTTGCCAGCACTTTATTGTTTCTATATAAGCTCAATTGCAACACATGAATTTATAATGTACAAATTAAAGATGTGTAATTCAAACTAGACTATTTTTATCTACGCCTTTGATAATTAGAAAATACGTATTGTAACAATTAACGTGTCCTATTCAGAAACTAAAATCAGATCTAAAATACATTTGAAAACCGATAAAAAGTATGGTAAACTAAACGTAAATAACAGTATCATAATCTGATTTATTTATACACATGTTTCGCCAATGGAAACACATTGCAAAGAACATAATAAAATAAATGGTTCCAACAATATCACAAGGTGTAGTGAAGTAGCGTGGCTTGTCACAACGTCCGTATATTTATCACCGGCAACAATATGCTGCCGCTAATAAATATTACATGTCATAACTTTCCTGATCGTATTAGTAGCGGTTTACACTTCACGACACGACTACGACACGACTACGTTACGATAGATAGCTAAAGTTAACTTATACATAATTTCAAAGACATTTTAAGATATCGACATATATTTGAATCTGTTTGCTAAATTTATAGACTGAACTTTCGAAATATCTTTTTTTAATTACAATATCTTATTTTTCATGGAATCTAGTGAGGATAAATGTTGCTATTTTTCAATACAGTAACACTACAGCAAAATAACAAAAACCAAAGATTTCTTTCTTTAGTTGCGGAGATATTTTCCCAACAATATTGCCCCTAGGAACTGTAAGTCTGGAATATTATGAGTCGTTGGCTTCCCGTAAGGTGTAACGCGCAAGCCAAAGCTGCGGTCGTCGAGCAAATTAATTCCGTGTCGTATTAGTCCCGCTTACAAATTTAAATTAAGCTGTTCCTTAATAAGCGTTTGCAATAACCCGTACTGTATGTCTACGGCCCAATAGTGAAACGACATTTAAATATGAAACAGTGTTTTAAATAAGGCCACGCTAAAACACACAATTCCATTAATGGTTTGAAGTCTGTGAGAGTAAGAAGTTACGAAACAATGTCTAAGGTATATTTTTAGAAATATGAACTTATACATGTGAAAATCATACATTTTTCTGTTGTGTTTTAACCTAACTTAATCTGAATAAATTAGTAAAAATTCAATACTAAGTGTAAATAATATTTATATTATTACATGCCTACAATCTGTTGCCGATGCTTTGATCAAATGTATGGAACTACGACTGCTTTTTAGCACGGTAAAAGCACTTGTGAAATGGTATTCCACTTTAACACTCAGGGAGTGAAGTGACATGTTTCGTAGCGTTCAAAGCGTGTAAGCATTAATCCAGGTTCATATTACATATATGGTCTGTTTGTTTTTTTTTAAATACTAACCATACAAGTTAAATGTGAAATGAAAGCAAAAGTACAACTAGATTAACACTAAACGCAGATCTTTCAATGTCACAGGTATAAAAGAATACATTTGAAGCGCTGAAAGCAGAAGCAATTTCATATGCAGTGTACATAAACGCTAGCCTCCACAATCAATTGTACTCCAGTAAAGCTTCACATTGCAGTTAGAACGCTTGCTATATTTATAGTCTGTGGTACCGTATTGTGAGACAATTTAACCAAAGTATGCCTAATGTGTGAATAATTGTAATGAAAATTAATAGGGTCCCTTGACCTTTCTGCCTCCCACAGTTGCGTTGTGGAACGGTCTGTCCTCGGCGGTATTTCCAAACCAATACGACTTAGGGTCCTACAAGAAGCGAGCCTACCTTTTCCTTAAACGCCGGCAACGCATCTGTAGTTCCTCTGGTGTTGCGGATGTCCAAGGGCGTCGTTGATCATCTCAGTGTTCCCGCCGCTCGTTTGTCCCCGTTTATTATTAAAAAAATGTCTTTAAAAACAGTTTTCATTTGTTTAAGTGAGCTTTGAAATAGTCTGAAGAATGGCTTCTTTATTATTGTGTCTATTTGCGCATGTTACTTAAATATGTATTCTTTATATTATTGTTTAAAAATTGCCAACAGCATGGTAATATGCAAAAAACTCTTGTCGTCTTAGGTGACGAAAAACATTAGTAACTGTTTGAGTTATATTTTGACTTTGATGGATGATATCCTCATACATAAAGATTAATTTCACTTTTTTCTCTGTTGGCATCGCGTCTTCTTGGAATCTGCTTTTATGTTGAGATGATTAAAAAAAATATTACGCCTCAAGCTTCAAGTTACAAGAAAAATATTCGTTAATGTTTTTTGAACGTCATTATCAACCTGCCCTTGTCCCTACGAAAGGTCGACACAGTAACTGCACTGAATTAACTCCTGTAAGCATATCCTCTTTCAAACAATCCATGCATACTTTCTTCGGTCTTCTTCTACCGTTGTAGCCATCCACAATCAGTCATCAAACCATCGTCTCTTCGCATAAACATTGTTATGTTAGTTTTAAGTGGAGCGGACATTTTTCTTCTTCCTTTTCTTAAGAGGAAATGATGGGAAGGAAAAGTGGATGTGACGGTGGAGGAGACGCATAGGAAGGGGAAATGTCCTCTTTATGTGCGTCTCCTCCTCCATCAATTAAGGGTAGGCAACGCATCTGCAATTGCGGATGTTTATGGGCAGCGGTCGCTTTCCATTTCGGTGGATTCAGGTGGCCGCTTGCTCGTTTGCCACCTTATATTATAAAAAAAAAAGTTTAAAAGTACACTTTCGAACTTGTTAAAGTAGCGTAGCGAGGCCATCACTTGTCCCATAAGCGTAATATATTGGTTATTGTTACACAAAATAATAAAGCTCAACCTTAGGTGAAATATGAAGGTGAGGAAATTCTTTAAGGAAGGATGTACATTGTTGTTAAGTGCCGCGTCATTTGCTGAATCAGCGGTTTACATTTTATATTATATCATGCGTTATAAGAGTCATACAATGTCTGAAGTGAATGAATCTATTTTTAGTACAAAATCCTTTTAGATTTATATTAGTTAAAGGCAATTAAGTCAATTTATTACGAGTTAGAGCGTCGGTGGCTCAGTGGTTTAAGCACTTGACTTGTTATCTACAGATCTTGTGTTGGAATCCTGCCATGTACGAATGGAATTGTCGATTTTTCTAATTTCATATGTACATAATTTACCCGACGTTCTTCAAGATGACGTCCCGAAGAAATTCAAAGATATGTGTGAAATCTACCAATCCGCAGTGTACCAGCGAGGTTGACTATGGCCTAGTCAACCCCAACTTAGCGTAGGCTCCGAGCCCCTCAGTGGGGACATGTAGTGAGCTGGTGATGATTACGCAAGATATGTCTTAATTTATAAATTACGTTCAAATTTTGTTATTATTTACCAATAAAGTACTGTAAAAAACTAACATTACAATATCCACTTATAAACTTTACTCTACCATTGTTATATTCCTACGTTTGTTTGCAATTAAGTTAATTTTCGGTATAAATGCCTTATTACGTAATACAAACGTAAGCACAATTAAAGCATTAGTATGCAGGTGTCCATTAATTATGGTCAGAATGAGAAGCATGCAGTAGGCTCACCGAAGCGGTTTCGTGTTTAAAACTAGCTTTTACAAGGCGGCTAACCAGCTCTTTATGTAATTGTTCTATTTCATAATGTTAACTTGAATTGCATTTTTTAATTTTAAGTTACCTTACTAATATTATAAATGCGAAAGTTTAGATGGATGGATGGATGTTTGTTAGAGTTTGTAGCCTAAACCGCTAAACGGATTTCAATGAAATTTGGCATATATGTAGAGTATAGTCTGGAAGAACACATAGGCTATTCACTTTTGTTTTTTTCCATTCCACGCGGACGGAGTCGCGGGCGAAAGCTAGTATTAAATATTTTAAACTTGTAGAAAATCTTAATGTTATCTGTGTGGTCCAATAATAAGTGAGGTTATAAGATTTTTTTTAAATAAAACAATTTTTAATTAGCATTTTTATATATATACAAGCTGTCGCCCGCACAATTCGTTAGCGCGGATTAAAAAAAAAAGTCATCTAGTCAGTGAAAGTCCGGTCAAAATCGGCCCAGCCGTTTCGGAGATTACCCGGAACAAACGCGGCTTGCGGACAAAAAGACAGACAGACAAAAATTTTTTAAATGCAATTTTTGTTATCAGCAACGCAAATAGATCATCTTCACGAAATCTGTAATTCTTCTTTTGATATTACAAAGAGACACTTCAATTTTTTTATATGTTTAGATTTGGCTTATTTGTTTCTACGTAAGCATAAATCATAAAACAAATATCGTAGTATTGTTTGTAACAAGTCGTAAGTGATGTTTAACAAAAACAATTTTCTATTACAAAATTTCTTAACCAACAAAAGAATCTAATCGTGAACTATATTTGATAAAGATTGAATTAACCTTCCTCGAGCTTTCCGAACCCATTCCATTGTGGGTACAATGTACAAAAAATGTGCTACAATCTCGGCAAAAACGACTTTTGATAACAAATTGCTATCTCTGTAAAGCAACACAAAGTAACGTAAAAGAAATTTTCTACATAGTTGCCCTCTTGTGGCTCGTAGCTACACAATAAGTGAACAAAAACTGTGATTTATACGTAAAAAGAGTAGCTTGCGCTTAATACATTGCCACTGAGCTTTTACGTTGTTTTTTTACAAAGCATTTCGTGTACCTTGTAAATAGGTTTGTATGTTTACTGTAAATATCGATTAAAACTACGAAACTTTACTAATTTTCGTTAATAGACTTATAAACCTATATTCATCAGTATCTAGCACCTTTTGTCATTCAAGATTATTAATAAAAACCTAAGAAACTGAATTAAAAAAAACGATGACAAAACCTATAACGATCTCTTCACTGATAGCTTTTTTTTTAATAGAAAATATTAGTAGATTTTTGTTAATTTACTCATATTTCCTTTAACCATCCCAACTAAGCTCTAAGCTTGTGCTAGGATATGGTTCACGACAATAGTCATATGGCGGGATTCGAACCCTCGACCTCAATATCGATAGACCGTACCCCAAATCATTAAGCTATTGGCGCTTAAAATTGCATCATAACATCGCTATTTATTAACGTTTTAGATGTAAACTTCTAGTATAAAAATTTCATTATATACGGATATATTTATGCTTTCGTATACCAGTCTTGTTAAAGCACAACTGTAGAAGATTAGGGACATAAATTCCGCTGGGAAAGTGCAGGAGCCACCATTTTACAAAGATATTGCAGCTTGCAATCGTATAATCCGAATTTTATAGGTATACCTCCAGCCTTATGTAATTATCTGAGAAGGAATATTCTTCTACTGGGATTTTTAAGTGATAGAAACTAGATGGCGCTATGAACAATTTAAAGTCTAATCTATCTATACTTCTATACTATTATAATAAAGCGTAAACACACACTTCTTTGTTGCCTAAGATGTCAGCAATTACAGCATATTTTTGAATAATTCCTTTTTTAATAAAAATCCCTACACTTACGTCACGCTTTAGGCTATATATTTTCACGCCATTAAACTTAGGGGGTAAATATTTTGGATAAAAACCCTAATGTGTGAAAGAGATCATAAGTTGTTGCCAACATCAATGAAGCAAGGTTGCACTGGTTTGTCATCGTCATGTCATTTTGACATTTGCAATTGATAATTTGACACATGTAAAGAATAAAAAATCATAATTTTATGCGGATGAAGTCGCATGGGAACAGCTAGTACTTTATACTATTGAAATCATCGGGTTTTGTTCAGATATTTTATCTGGTAAAGGAAATGGTATATAATTTTGGATTCAGTGTAAGCCCTTACGACCGTTCCGATGAATTTGTTCGAGATAAACCCATGCACTTAAATCCAAATTGCCAATTCCGAGATACGCGCACCGAATCGAATCTACATTTCCATCATACGAGAGGAGAGAAAGGAATTACTTTTTATATTACGCCTTATATAGCTAGAAAATTAAGCGAATATGGCCTAACGGTTTATAAAGTTATTCTTATTTTCAAAACAAAATCTCTACATAATCTATACTAATATTATAAGAAAGAAAGTATTTTTGTATTTATTGAAATAACTCAAAAACTACTAGGCCGATTTTAAAAATTCTTTTACCGTTAGAAAGGTAATTTATCTGTGAGTGACATAGGCTATATTTTTTAATCACGCGGGCGAAGTCGCGAGCAACAGCTAGTAATAAATAAGCTGAAAGTTTATAGAAACTTAACAGGTTCTTTAAACATTTTAAACACGACGGTAAAGTTCTTTTTAGCATCTTAACATTAAGATACATCTTTATTGGCCTCTGGGGTTTTCAAATATTAGAAGAAACTCTAGTAATTCATCCAAAAAAAATTGTAAAACATGTTATCTAGAAGTAAACTTTGAACTTTACTATGTTTAATTTTGTACAGAATTACAAACATATTTTCATAAAAAATAACAAGCAATTGAAGGAATTAAGTTTCTCTGCCTCGGAGCAACGTTCCTATTAGAAGATATTCGAGGCAATATGAAAAAAGTTTCTGCTCTATATTATTTTTTTATTCTTCTCTTTTATCACATATTTTCTTGTAAATATAAATATCAAACAACAAGAACATTATCAAATTATGTAAATTTTCTAATTTCGATAAACCACAGTTTGAAGTTTCTTTGGTGTTAAGTAACAAATTAAAAAAATCGTAATAAACGTAAAATCTCAAATCCAATCTTTTAGATATATGATCTTTGGTTGTGTTACTCTATATTTTTGTATACGTTTTTTAATTCTTACACACACCTGTACCTAATATCCGGATGCAAACGGAATCGTGTTCATTTACCAGCATAATAAAAATTAATATAAATCGCACGATATTACCTTAAAAGGCAGTTAAGCGCATTGTAAAAATCCAGTTTTAAACACTAATGGTTAGGTTTTACGCGCGGTAAACGGTCCTCGCTATTCTAACCATAATAAATAGTAATGTACATGCAATTGCACTCTTATTGCTCTAACGTTTTAATTCTTATAACAGTAAGCTTATATTGCTGCAACACCTGTCCAAGAAAATGCAGTGAAGAATTAGTAATACTCTTTTGTATAGGAGTTTTGTCAGCGTAAACTACATAAACATGTATAAAATGGTATAAAAGTTTAATGTTAACATTGTGCTTATGACACTTAACAGTGCCGGCGTGAGGTTACGACAGTTAACCGCCCAGGGCGCACAGAAAAGGGCGTCACTGGTCTGTGAATTACACAGGCTCTCGCCCAGGGCGCTAGTAACGCTACTGGCACTTGAAATGATTAAGGGCCTATCCCACCACTGGCTGATATAGGCTCAGATAGCTTTGAAATGACGTCACAGTCAAATAAGGTAACAAAAACCGATTCCATCACATATTTTACACGTTGGATTGTTACCAGACAATTTACAATTTGGTGAGACAGGCCCTTAATCTTTTTATTCTCGATTTGATTTTCTTTGTTTATCATACTCTTTAAATCGGTTCGTTGAATATTAATTAACGTTTATCATCGAGAGCTACTAGTCGATCTGACAAAGAACAAAGCTAATTGGAAAGAAAAACAAACATGATTGTATCGTAATTAATTCAAATGAATGTCAAAGGGATACAAATCACAATGTACATTTACTACAGAAGTATCATTCGATACGATTGCAAAGAGCCAAATCCAATTAGGTGTTGAATAATACATGTGAATTACTCCTTCAAAACAAAGAAAAACCATCTAAACTTTTCTACAATTCCTTCAGAATTTTCAAACTCGAAAGCGCTACAATCAATAAGTCTATAACCGATGATTAAAGAACCTCCTTTCTCCAGTTCAAAGAAAGGCAATGAACAAGCAATCTACTAATTTTTTGCTTCCACTCTTTTGCCACCTTGAGCTATATATTGTTGAAATTAATATCCAATCTCGTTACTGTTAAAGTATGATGTTCACTAATTACATTTTTTGTTACAGGAGCAATCCCACAAGTCGTACCGTCCCCTGACCGTGCTTACGTTCCGTTGGAACTACGCGGTGCACGGCCTACAGCCCGCCGGCTACCACCTCGTTAATGTACTGCTTCACGCGCTTGTCTCCCTACTATATTACAGGTTAGTGACGTCATAATCTTCCAAAGTTAACGTAAGTTACCACTACCATAACTCATATCTCTCGAAAAACATAAGGGACATTGTTTTTATGCTTGTTGTTTGAAATGATGATTGGCTGGACTTCTTTTTTAGTTGCTCTATCTATACCTATACTAAAATTATGAAGAGGAAAGATTTGTATTTTTGTATGTATTTGATTCACGTAAAAAACTACTAGACCGATTTTAAAAATTCTTTCACCATTAGAAGATAATTTGTCTGTAAGTAACATAGGCTATATTTGATTATTACTAATGGTTAGGAACTATTAATAAAAAGCGTATTTCTGGACCGCGGCATTAAAAATCACTAAATTATAACTTTTCTCGACTTACGCTGCCTAATGTTTTGTAATTTACAAACCTTTGAAATATTTTTATGTCAAGTGACAACTCTTACCGCTTTGATGTGATATCTTAAAAAATAATCAATTTCTGGTTAAAACATAAAAGTATAATAGATTAAAAGATGGAAATCTTAATTTAAAGAGAAAATCACCTTGTAGGCATTAACCGTGCCGGGCGCGCTTTAACATTCGGGATTTAATAAACGAGATGATGGATCAAAAAGAATTTCCAATTTATTTTTCACTAATCTGACATCTCAGTGCCGCTATTCCACAGTCGATGAAAGTATTTACATAACAAGAAAGGATTAGAGAATCATTTAATATTATTAATTCTAATAATATTAAAAAAATCTGTTGAGAAAATGGATTATTACTCGTACTAAAAATCAGTTAACGAAATAGAGCGAGGGCACATATGAAACTAAACTATCGCACAACTTTTAAGTCTTGGTTTGATTCCTATGGGCTTATATGGAGGTGCGCACACTACTCGATTTTTATTTGTGAAATAATCGACAATCGCACAACAGTCTAAACTATCGCATAGTTTAGTTAAATGGTCCTGGTCTAACGCGGTACAAATATTAAAAATAGACAAATTAGGTTTACTAATGAAAAGAAAGGAAATTGCATGCTAATAGCTTACCCAATTTTGGAGTCATAACTCTCGTTATGTTTGTATTTAGAAACTATAAAGACATAGTTCAATCGTGGCGTAGAAAGTGCTGCTAAATAATTCAGTACAATGTGCGACGTTATCACGGCTTTATGGTTAGTTTACTAAAGCCAACGCGCTGCCTTATTTTCAACGGCCTATTTTAAATAATTGAAGTTACTTTTCACCCCTTCTATAACCTTTTACTGAAATGGTTAAACCGATTAAGTAAATCTGACAGAGATGAAACATTTTTTGGTATTCTGTAGATTGTGTTATAGCTACTACTGAAAGCGGTTTAATGTCCTCGTTTTATTTCACAAGCATTAGCCTGCGACTTCTTCCGCGCTGAATTAAAAGGAAACTTATTAAGTATGCTATTTCTTCTTTAATATCTATATATCTCATGTGATCTACATCCGTGCCAAATTTCATTGAGATCTGTTAAGCTGTTTTAGAAATATACCTTCACCAAACTTTGGCACTAATCATATTAATAAGATTTGCTTACAGTCTTTTATTTAAATATCTAATTAACAAGATTATCAAATGAAAAAATAATTTACAAAATCCAATTTATGGCTTCCAAAAGTGTTTCAAAGTGTCTTCTATCAGTCTTCTCTAGATGTTACATAATTTATTAAAAAGGTGTACTTTTAAAAATAGCCCAATTATGTACACCTTAAGTTAACCGAATATAAACATCCCCCGAGGCAAACAGCGGCGGCAGGAAGCAAACTGCTTGAATTAAGCCAAGTCTAATCAAGCCGACGTCCGCCAAATCCCCCGGTTACTGCTAATTACGGACACTCGCCGTCTACTCGCCGTCCGACGCGAACTAACTCACAATTCTACTCGATATCCAATTTGCTTCTTTAATCTCATTAACGATTTTAAGCTCTTCATCATAAGTTGCAGATGTAACTAGCTACTCTGTTATTTGATTTAATTTCTTTCGAAGGACTGTTGTTATTGAAGCTATCTTTCTGAATGTTTTGAATAAAACCGAATTCCGTTTTTTTATCTAGTATCTATATTCTCATTAGTTAATAATAAATTAAATTTCATCAAATCTCAAAGAGAATAAACTTACTAATAAGAAAAAAAATATTTTATTATATTTCTTATAGACAATATAGCATCGTACAGAAAAGTATACGAATACAAAAGTACATATATAAATGAGCTAAGCATTTAATACACTCTTAACTTAAAATCTAATCACATTCGTATACGAAGTTCAAGTTATCCTATCCATATGATATTTTCTGCCCGAAATAACTTTTTTTTCACAATTTATAATGAAGTTGCTGTCAAATTCCCGACTGTCTGGCTCATGCATGCTCCGAGCTTAATTTCAACGTTTTCTAATTTCAAACGCATTGTTTAAAACTTGTCGGTTTTTAATTGAAAATCTCTTTTCATAACAATCAGGCCATTCACCTTCACTTAGTTTTTTTTTTATCTATCGTTTTTGACCTTGATTGGTGTAGACAGAGTTTATTGTTAGCACCTTTTTTATAACAAATTTAATAACAAATATGATTGGCGTCCAATCATCATCTTCCCTACCTTATCCGCAGGTTCGGCACACCGGATTTTCATCCTCCAAATAACCCTATCATCCGTTGTAAGAACTACATTTAAAACTAAATATACAAAAACGCCTTTGTCCAATAGTGTACAATAAAGGACATCATAACTTTTGACAAACTGAATATAGTAGCTTCCACTTACACGACTAACGAAGCATACTATGTAATAAAAGTAACACTCTAACTGAAATATTGTACAACCCCGTGGTCAGTTTGAACGTAAATTAAACTTAATTTAGCGTTACCATGGTAACGGTAACTCGATTTCCGATAGAAACGTTTGCTGCGTACAAACTGAAACACTACAATTTTAATTAGAAAAATATTTTAATAGCATACGTAGTTTTATAGACCTATAATATAAAAATATACTAGCTGTTGCCCTCGACTACGTTTGCCTGGAATTAGTAATTTATTAGTGTATTGTTATTTGCTATGTTCTCTAAGCATGCCAAATTTCATCGAGATCTGTTGAGCCGTTCTGAGATACATACAAACATCCATCTATCAAAACTTTCGTATTTATAACATTAGTGACATAGTATAACTCGTTTACACTGCTTTAAATATTATTTTTCTAGTAGACGAATTAGTATGGAACCTTTTTTCTCTAAGTGGGAGGGGCCAGTTGCCACCCTTGCCTCCCCCTAGCGACGCCTATGAAGGGAACTGATAATATAAATCCTAGGTTAGTCTTAAGTTTTTGTAGATAGGAGAGTACTTAAATTAAGCTTGATTTAATGAAATCGCTGTCCTTCTCTATCCCTGTTTACTGCTAATTAAGGATACACGTTGTCCTGCGACCTTAACTTAGATTACACTTAATTTTCCATTCCATCTTAATCATACAAAGATTAAGTGAATAGTAGAGAGGTTTAATTTGAATGAGTGGATTTGTTAATTAACTTTTTTGCTTCCATAGCTCTTTAACTTTAGTATAATTATATTTTTATTTTAGTGTTTTATTACAAATTGGCTTTCGCCCGCGATTCCGTCCGCGTGAAATTAAAAAAAAAAAAAACAAGTAGCCAAATTTTATTCAGATCCGTTTAGCCGTTGAGGCTACAACAAACATCCATCCACCTAAACTTTCAGCATTTATAATCTATCTATCTATCTATACTTCTATATCTATACTCTATACTATTATAATAAAGCGTAAACACACACTTCTTTGTTGCCTAAGATGTCATCAATTACAGCATATTTTTGAATAATTCTTTTTTTAATAAAAAGCCCTACACTTACGTCATGCTTTAGGGTATATATTTTCACGCCATTAAACTTAGGGGGTAAATATTTTGGATAAAAACCCTAACGTGGGAAAGAGACCATAAGTTGCTGCCAACATCAAGAAAGAAAGATTGCTAGGGTTTGTCATGTCATGTCATTTTGACATTTGCAATTGATAATTTGACAAATGTAAACAATAAAATAAAGTTTTTATAATTTCACGCGGATGAATCCGCACGCGAACAGCTAGTATTAGTATAATTAGATTCAATGTTAATATTAAGTATCTTATGTAAAGTTTTATAATTGAAATTTCAAAGTAAATATTCCTCGTATTTTTGTTTTATAATAAAACGCTCCTAGCGAAACATAAACAACATACTAATTACGATATAACGTACAATTGAGTTACGTTTAGGGACAAAAGATTCCCTTCTCGGGGGAGAACCTTTGATATAAATAAAGTTCTTTCATTATACCCTCGTATTGTCTCCCGCCTCCCCTCCCCTCCCCCAGCTCAGACCCTGTCCCCTACTGGCATTACTATGTTAGGTCACTTACTGACATTTTAGTTTAATTAGTAAAGGTTACAGGGATCGGGGCCATGGTAATGTTTTTCATAAACGTTATATTTTAATTTAGTTTAACATAAACTATTAAATCCTTAAGGAATCCTAAAAATTAATGATCTTTACAGTAGATTAGGTAGGGGATTGGACGCTTAGGTAGGGAAAATATCCTTTTTCTGTGCGTAATCAGTTGATTAAGGGTAAGCAACGCGCCGCCAAATTCCGATGTCTCTAGGTGGTGACTGCTTCGCTATTTAGGCGAATCCCATTTACTCGTTTGTCACATTGTACTATAAAGAAAGATTGTCATAAAAGTTAAACGTCATGAATAATTATCAATCCCAACGTGGGCTTTCACTACATAGCTCCATAGCAATAATGTCCTTTTTTCTGTAAGTGTATGCGGAATCCTACGGTTTTAAGTATAAAAGTAATTATAAATTTCTCGTTCTTGCTAATTATAGATCAACAATTATTTTCACATAACAAATATCTAAAAGCAAAGGCTTAGACCTTACTTAACGAAATATTAATGAGTATTTGATTCAGGCGCTTACCCGCCGAGTGGGAAAGAAAAGCGTCGGTTAATCCGGTTTTAATCAGACCGCCATCTGGCGGATTCCCTCAATTACTTCTAATTACGGCCACTCCCTACGTCCACCGCGAACTTGCAGGATTTTGTTCAATATCCAATTTGCCCGCTTAATACAGTTAACGATTTTCGAATCCTCATTGCGGCAGAGGTTACATTCAACCACACGATTTATTTAAACTCTTAGAAAATTTACATACGTGTATTTTCTTATTTTTAAGTAAAAAAAATCTTTTAATTGACTTTGAAAAGAGGGAGGTCATTTCCTTTGCACATTTTTTGTAAGTTGTTATTGCTTTATTACGTTTTATCCTATGACAGTTAAAATATATGGTTATAGTAAGATAAAAAACTTGTAATAATAAACAAAGAGTATATTAGCATTTGAGAATATTCTAATTCAAACTTTTAATTGAATTACTTTATAACGCGTCACGTCTTGATGCGATTCCATCCCGAGCCCTTCTCGCTTTTAACATGTTATAATCTTAATTCCAAATCCAATCTAACACCATTTCATCTCGCTTTATCTTACGGAAATTTTAATTAAATTTCGTGACGATATTGATTATTTTATAGGGCCAACTATTTTAGGCCTACGTTCAGCAGTGGACGACCCAAGGCTGTTAATGATGACTGATTATTTTAAAGCTATGACAGCTATCAAATTTCATCCAATTCCTAGTTTGTTCTAAACTATTTAAAGGCACGAAAATTTTAGAGCAAGTATACATAACTTCAACAAATGTATGATATTTGTAGGTGTACTTGACGCCATATAGAGGCGCTACACAAGTCTAATAGAAATGTCGATGACGTTAGGAAAACTTTCTCTCTTTTCTTGGTGGATGGTTTAGTAAAACATTTTTGGCATCTCGACATTTACTTCACTTTCGATAACGTAATAGGTGAAGCGTAACTTTTCCTAAGGGCACACGATACATGACGTAATAATGATACAATACAAAATGGGTTAAAAGAAATACATACTTACGTTATAAAAAAAAATATAAGAAATTATGTTGTATATGTTCCTCTGCTATCTAATTAAAATCTATGTTTAAAAAGACAATCGCAATTACCTATCAATTTTCTGCCCGTATTTATCTTAACGGAGTCACGCAATTGCTGCCACAATAGTTGAATTATTAAATTACACAAGTTAGGGTAGGGCGTGGTCCATCGACCGCCCAGGGCACCGGACACAAAGGGGCGCCACGCCTTTTTTCATATGACTTTGTATTGCAGTTATAGGGCGCCATAATGTCGTCCAGGATAATACTAAAACCAGCCCTGAACAAATACAAACTTTTATAAAATCTATCGAAATAATGGGGAGATATCATATCATACTAATATTATAAATGCGAAAGTTTAGATGGATGGATGGATGTTTGTTAGAGTTTGTAGCCTAAACTACTGAACGGATCTAGATGAAACTTGGCATGGATGTGGAGCATAGTCTGGAAGAACACATAGGCATAGGAATCGCGGGCGAAAGCTAGTCTTTAAAATAAAAACGTGTCGTCGGCTATGAAGCGTATGGGAGGTCACGTTCAGTGGCCGCGTCCAATTTCACCGGCCATTAATCACGATCTCTCGCTCCCATTGCGAGTATCGGCTGATCAAAAAAAAGGTCGTTTTTAGAATATAACTATGCTTTATATAAGTAGAAAACTTTGTTATAACAATTTAAATTACTAAGAAAAACTTAGCAATGGAGTATTTGAATCTTTATTTAAACTAATGTTCTTCAAATCAACAATATAATTAGTTATTAAAACCTGAGGTAAATATGTTTTGTCTATATTTGTTCGTGTGAACGACCATGACACCAAGAAGCTGGTACGTGATCGTTGAAGATCACGTAATCAGTGGAAAAGAGGGCAAGATTATGCAGAGTTGTTGCCTAGCAGAAATTAGCAATGTTACCAGAAAGCAAAAGGAGATTGGGGCCGCACGTGTCGCCGCGCCAGCGTCTAGTTACGCACACTAACGTCTCGTGTAAAGCAGCATGTTTGGTCAGCAGTTAAGACGAAATATAAAGTGATACATCTCCACCAATAAACGAGTCTTTCATAAACCAGCATTACGTGGTTTTATTTCCCCGTATCCCGCATTGGGGGTGTACCGTTGATTATTGCCGGTGCACCCCCCGTGCTTCTAGTACTGTATGTTCGGTCTCAACCTCTTCGGGGTTGATTTCGTTCGTACAATATTAAGGGACAACAGTTGCCTTTCGCTATATTTCGTTAAAAAGCTCTTAAATACTTCACACCAATAGCCGCTATTAATATTTATAAATGACATTTACAACTTGCAAACCTAAAATAGATTAACTCTATTTCCTCCTAACAATTTAACTTGTAATATAACAGATCTAGCATTAACGAGTCAAGATGTCAATCACTTACCTTAACATACACAAAGACAGAAAATGTAAAAAACGCCAGCAAGGAGACACGTTGTTCAATTTCCCACAATAAAGTGTCCAACATTTGGGAACACGAACTACCGTTAAGTCTGTTCAACTCTCAACATAATACCCTATGACATGGGTTTCGCATTAGTAGGTACTGGATACGTAACCAACTGCACATATATTAACAGGATTCAAGCTTAAATGAAAAAAAGGTTGTCGCTCCTTCGTGTTTACGTCACTGGTTTAACAGAGATCTTTTCTTATAAAACAATGTGGTTTTTGTTTCATACATTTCGTTTTAAGTTTTAAAACAATAGAAATATGATTCTAATGCAATTAAGTATTAAATATATGGATTTTTACGTAACATCATGTATATCAAATCTACTACAATAACTGCTATGTTAGTGAATATATGAATTTCCTTTCTATACTTCTATACTAATATAATAAAGCGTAAACACACACTTCTTTGTTGCCTAAGATGTCAGCGATCACAGCATATTTTCGAATAACTCTTTTTTTAATAAGAAGCCCTACACTTATGTCACGCTTTAGGCTATATATTTTCATGCCGTTAAACTTAGGGGTAAATATTTTGGATAAAAACCCTAATGCGGGAAAGAGACCATAAGTTGTTGCCAACATCAAGGGAGCAAGGTTGCCATGTTTTGACACCATGTCATGTAATTTTGACATTTGCAATTGATAATTTGACACATGTGAACAATAAAATGACATTTTTATAATTTTATGCGGATGAAGTCGCATGGGACCAGCTAGTCTTGGTATAAATATATCAAAGTTATACCAAGAAAAGGAAATGTTTAAATAAATACATCCCTAATAATTCGCATTCGCTGTGACTTCTACAACAGCGTAAGTTCCCCTTAAACTTTTAATACCCAGTTAAAATTTACCAAGATGCAACTACTAACGAAATTTCACAGCAACTTTAACACTGCAGCGGGGACTTAGCTATAGTTTTAAACGGTTTGAAATACTACATTTTTAGTAACCTAACTTTCTCGACACAGTTTCTTCTAACTATTGATGTATAAATACAGGAGTTGTACGTTTTTTAAAATACTAACATCAGACTTTAGTAATACTCGTAGATATACTATTTTTGTCTAATATTTTTAGAATTTAATATGCCAAAGTTTCTTAATACTGCTCTACCTTATTCACTTACACCCTTCCTTTCAAATATTAATTTATTACAATTAACTTTGTTTCAAACATCTATAATTAGAGCTAATTTTGATCACACTGTTTTGATTAATCATACTTTCATACTAATATTATAAATGTGAAAGTTTAGATGGATGGATGGATGGATGTTTGTTAGAGTTTGTAGCCTAAACGGCTGAACAGATTTCGATGAAATTTGGTATAGATGTAGAGGATAGTCTTGAAGAACACATAGGCTACTCACTTTTATTTTTTTTAGTTCCACGCGGACGGAGTCGCGGGCGAAAGCTAGTAGGTGATAAAATCATCATCAGCCTAAGTTCGTCCACTGCTTAGGACTCCACATCGATTGCCAAATTGTCATATCAATTGATCGATATATATACAGTACAAGCAATCTCGTCGTCTCATATTTCATGTAGTTTCGAAAATGTTATCAAAACCAATCATTGCGATTCCAAAGTGTTACAAAATATATAATGTTGAATATTATTCACCTGCACGTTGTACATAAATCAGTGGCAGCGTGCACTTTGAATGTAGTCAAACAATCTTCAAAGGATCCTTTGAAATTGTATCAAACGTAACGCTCCAGCGGCACCGAGCACTATATTAATGTCACAATAATACATTTCAAAGCTATTCACAGTACAATGTTGAAATTCTTTGTATTTGCTCGAAATGTATATATATTTAGTGCTTTTGAAAGACTATTTAGTATACAATTGAATTAAACAAATATATTAAAACCTGTATTTATAACCGTAGTATTCCATTGTTTTTATTTAAGTTAAATATAAAGAGGAAAGATTTGTATTTTTGTATGTGTTGAAATAACTCAAAAACTACTGGCCCGATTTTAAAAATTCTTTCACAGTTAGAAAGGTAATTTATCAGTGAGTAACATAGGCTATATTTTTTAATTTTACGCGGGCGAAGTCGCGAGCAACACCTAGTCTACAAATACATAGGGAATTGAACGTGGGATTTGTTTTCTTATATAATCATGTGAATATATTCCGACATGAATAGCAAAGTAATGAAAGTCGAGTAAACGTCAATCAGGCAGCAAATGTAGCGAACATTCAACAAATAACCCTACTGGTACGTTATTGGAACAAATCAAAAGATGCCGAGTCATTATCGGATAGCTTATTTAACCATTTGTTTAAAAACACACTATATAAGTTTACTTATTTCTTACTAGCTCTCGCCCGCGACTCCGTACGCGTGGAATTAAGAAAAAACAAAAGTGTTTATGTATTCTTTCAGACTATCCTCTACGTCTATGCCAAATCTCATCAAGATCCGTTCAGCCGTTTAGGCGACAAACTCAAACAAATATCCATCCATCCATCTATCTAAAGTTTCTCTTAGTTTTTATTAGTAAGATTTAAATTAAGATTGACAGATCTTATAGCATATGTGACATAGCCAACATATGTATGAGAATTAATTGAACAATGCGGCTTAGGCTGATTAACTTGACAATGCCAAGTAATCTGCTATACTTAATTTATAGCTATCAAGTGACATGAGCGTGAACATGCAGATGTCAATAGTCTGCAGTGAATCAAGATAGCTACATAGCCTTACTTAGCTTACATAGTTGATTTCACATTGAAACTGCATAATGAAACTTAGTACTAAAAGAAAACAAAAAAAAAAAAAAAAAAGAAAACAAAAAACAAAAGCTTTTCAATACAAACTGCAGAACAAATAAAGAGTACCAATATCCTTTTAATGTGTAATTCCAACTATCAAAGAGAAACAACAAAAAGCATATCCAAACAACGTTAAGTGTTCAGTTTCACCGTCCATTTATCTCAATATCCCGTTACCATGGTAACGGGCTTTTAGTTTTACATCCACTTGGGTCAATTGCCATTGAGAACAAAACTAAAGCCGATTGGGTCGTTGAAACACGAAAATGCCAAGTAACCGATTTCACAATTATACTTGAGGCCAATAATATCATCCTTTGTTTTATAGTTATTTTGGTTTAGGGAATCGCTTCAAAGTGCTTTGTAATCTCTATTTAATTTAATTAACCAAGAATTTGTAGTCTACAATTGTGATAAAATAGAGGCAGATACTTCAATATAGTCTGTGAAATTGTAATTCCTTGATTGTAAAGACTGTTCTATTGTCAAAGTCCTTGTCTATTGAGAAATTTTCTAATTAATTTTGCAAGTCAGTGTATCGGGATGAATATAGATGTTGCTTAAAACTTGTAGCCTAAAGCTGTAAAGTCTGTGAAACCTTTTTGCATTTTGTTAGACGGTAGTTTCATCTTCGTAAATTTTCATTAGCTACTGAAAGTTGGAGCGAAAGTTTCGCTGTTCGTTTAAAATATGCTGACCGTATTGGATTATGCCGGAAAATTTACAAAGTAATAATTAGCAATCATTTTTTCCGTCGTTTGCAGGTTTCTTTTAATCTGAGTTTGCATTTTTAATAAAATTTCAACTGGGAATTATTAATCTTATATTAACTCTCTCTTTCAATATTGGGATTTAAATTTATTTTTAATTAAGCGCTACACTTTGAAATGTGACCAGAAATCTTCTAATTTATTTCATCGATATCTATACTAATATTATAAAGAGGAAAGATTTGTATTTTTGGATTTTATATGTATTGAAAGAACTCAAAAACTAACGAGCGGATTTCAAAAACTCCTTCACCATTAAATAGCTACATAATTAATGAGTAACATAGGCTATATTTTATATTATTTTTTAATTTCACGAGGACGGCGTCGCGAGCAACAGCTAGTCATAAATAAACCAGCGCTTGACCACGATTCCACCTAAAGTGAAGACGCAGTCGAAAATTTAGATTTAGGTAACCTTTTTGTATAGCTCCTAAACTACCAAGTCTTACTTCAACTTTATTAAAAAGAATATGCTATGTGACTTCAGAGATAAAGTTTTAAATTTACCTCGCAGCAACCGTCGTTGCTTTAATTCTGAGAAACTTTGTCGTTGGATGTCTCAACGGTTCTTAATTAAACCGTGTACTCTATAAAAGTTTTCTAATATATAAAATTCAAGGCACGTGTATTTGATTACTAGCTTTTGCCCGCGACTCCGTCCGCGTGGACTTCTACATCCATGCCAAATTTCATCGAGATCCGTTCAGCAGTTTAAGTTACAAACTCTAACAAACATCCATCCATCCATTTAAACTTTCGCATTTATAATATTAGTAAGATCATGTTAACATACAACCGAGTTTTATAATCAGAGTTAGAGCTAAGAGGGTTATGACAGTTTTTAATTATTAAGATTAAGATTTGATTCAGAATTCGGCCATAAGTCTTTAAACTATTATTTAAGAAGTCTAGTTATGTTTAGTACCCAAAGTACAGTCATGTCTCCTTGGTCTCTTTAATTTTTAAATACAATATCGTCTTCTTTTCTGTTTTTGTTAATAAAACAATATTATTGCATGTTATCGTAATAAAACGTTCTTACGTTGTAATTCTCACGTCCTATATATGCAACGGGCTCAGAACTCTTAACAGAAATATAAAACAAGTTGCCCCTTAAGAAAGTAGCCCTCGAGATTCTGAAGGGCCCTAGTGAAACAATTTGTAACTTTTTCCGAGTTAAGCGGCAGAGGGAAAATATTAAAGGTATTGTGTAAAAATAGATTTTAAGCTCTCAAAATTAGATCTCCTTTTGGTGCTACTACTTTTTATTAAGTTACATATAAATCTTGTTTCCATTTGGGTTTCTCTATATCATTCTCTTCTATTTCTATTCTCTTCTATTCTCTATATCATCGTATATCTATAGAAGTATAAAAGTTTAAATAAAATTATAAGTATTTTCTACTAAGAAAAAATATTTATTACTGAACCTTTAAATTTAAAAAACTTTAATTTAAAAATTTTTAAATTCAAAGGCCAAAGATAAGACTAAAAATTTAATTCAAAAACCTTTTCCATACTTGAAGTGAACAAATAAAGTACAATAAATAATCCGTTAAACTAACGAATAATCTTTCTAATAGTAATAGTACACTAATAGCGAAAGTATGCTGATACAAAGCGCACCACAAAACTTTCTGCCCACCCCACACCGGCGCGAGCGTGTCGCACGGTACAAATTACCGACACCCGTGTTGCTCCAATAATGAAACTTGCAAACTCCATTATTGCCAATGACGTTACCAGCTGTTATTACAAGCAAGTGTGGTTTCTATTCAGTACAGTACTCCAATTCGACAGTTAATGTTTGATATCAAATTAGTTTTCGAGATTTCTTTTGTTTGTAAACTAAATTAACTATACAATCTTTTATTTCAACTACTACACTTATGGAATTCAACGAAAGTTTTGTTTAATTTCTTTACTTATATTGTAAAGAGGAAAGATTTGTATTTTTGGAGTTTTGTATGTATTGATATAACTCAAAAACTACTGGGACGATTTCAAAAATTCTTGCAACATTTAAAAGCTATGTTATCACTGAGTAACATTGGCTATATTTTTTAAATTCACGTAGACGATGTCGTGAGCGACAACTAGTCTAGTAAATAGTAAATAGGCGTGTATACATTTTGACATCCTACTTATGGATGGATGTTTATTACTAATCTCCAGAACACTCAACGGATTAAATTTGGCAAAGGCAAATTTTAATTCCGTACAGTCGGAGTCGCGTGCAAAAGTTAGTATGAAAATTTGAAGCATCAGACAATTTACAGTATGTTAAGCAGGTTATAAAATTTACATATTCCATTATTCGTGCAATGTTGCAGATAATTTTGACATTGACATGCCGACAGCATCCTAATAGGCGTATAGGAATGCCGATAATGAACTAACGCTTCATAATAGATCGGCAGTATTCATCTATACATTATTAGTTATAGCTGACACTAGTGAATGGTTAGCTTAATACGTTAAGTAAACTAGTTACTGCACCCGACATCCGCATGGAAATGTATAGAGATTATGTAAGTTTTTTTTTTTTAATAATATAAGGTGGCAAACGAGCAAGCGGCCACTTGAATCCACCGTAATGGAAAGCGACCGCTGCCCATAAACATCCGCAATTGCAGATGCGTTGCCTACCCTTAATCAACGGAGGAGGAGACGCACATAAAGAGGATATTCACCCTTCCTATTAGTCTCCTCCACCGTCAAATTCACTTTCCCTTCCCATCCTTTCCTTATAAGAAAATGGTGGAAAGAGAAAGGAACTTTAGACCTCCGGCACCACACTCATCAGACGAAACGCGGAATTGCTCCCACTTCACGCCTGTCTTCTGTGTGGTCGTGGTATTACACCGGGCGAGCCGGCCCATTCGTGCGAAGATGTTAAAGCGGGCTCTACCACTGTAGAAGTCTTTTGTAACTTACATTATGACGCATTTTTCTTGTTCCAGGGTGTGCGCAATGTTCCTGCCAGAATTTGCAAGTTTCGTAGCGGCCATCTTGTTTGCGGTGCATCCCATACACACCGAGGCGGTGAGTTCTATTTGATACCTAGATACTGACTGGTATATATTTTTAAATTGACAATAACTGATAAATGGTAATTTAAACACTCCCTGCGTTAAAATCTTATACTAAAGATACACTAAGGAACGCAGTTTGTGGCATAAAAGTCGATCAGATAAACTAAATTATTGAGAATTGTGTACACTATACTGCACATATTCAATCTTTTTCATATTAAAGACACGCAAGTATAGAATATTTACAACCTATGCACATAGGAAGCCAAAAAAAGTCTGACTACATTTGCATGTCCCGACACAAAACAAACTATCAGGAGACACCATAGCGTGCTAGCGACGTAGAAATATACAAATTTATGGAAACATAGTATTGTTGGATTTTGTTATGCTAGTTTCACACGAGGACAGTGAGTCATACATTGCAGTACTGCTTTCAAATAGCAGTACTGTTCTACCCTCGTGTAAAATTAACATTAATAGGACTGGAAGATAATTTATATTACGCGGTATGCGCACGTATGTCCGACGACCGGAGTAATTAATAGCTCAGCTTGCGTGGGTCGTTCGTGTAATGCTTTGTTACCCTTATTTTCTTAAACTAATTTACGTTACATAGAGTTTTCAAATATACATGAGATTGAGTACGTTTTTATATGGGTTTAGAAGTGGTAATGTCCTGTGAGTCCGTAATATTTTTTTTTGTATATCTAAAATGTATATTTTGTCGTCATTATGTACAAATACAAACAGTTAATTAGAAATTAATTCAAAATACTGTAGAATTCATACAAAGATACTCGCATCAAAATGCAAGGCTCAGAGCACAGCGAACTTTTCATAAAACTTTTATAAGCTCTTTATAATCCAGCAAGACGCTCCTCCACTGTGAACTTAAAAACGCAAAATGCAAGCTTCTTTATAATAGACTTTAAGTTGCTCATTTTAAATAACATTTTCTATTAACATTATAAAAACCTTGAAAGTTTGTGGAGATCCACGTAATGACTGAAAATTCTTTTTATAACTTTCTATGCATACACGTCTTAGAGAGATACTTTTTAACTCGTATAAAAACATATGAGAATTATCCATGTTTTTGCATAAGGATTGCACACAGTGTACCTACAATATAGGTAAGTATCTACGAATATCATACACGAAGCCAATCACATCATATCATGCGCAAAACCAGTTACAGAACTACTGTGATCAACCGACTGTTTAGAGTTTCACATTTTAGTGCCGAACATTTCCCTTTGACGCTCCGGACAAACCTAACTAGATAACTGAAACAAAGAACACGTTGCCATAGCAACGATCTGAGACAGATTGTGCGGTCTGGACGCTGTAAGCCGTTCCAGATGCAGATAAAGGCTTCAGTCGACGCCACTTTAATAGAAAATATGTTATTTAGAGTGTTTATGAAAATATTTTATTAACGTGTCGTGCAAAATATTAAATTATGGTTAGGTAAAGAGCAATTGTTCCTAAACTACATAGAACATTACCCACTGACCGGAGCTGTTTAAAATTTTAATTATTTTCTTTGTTTGGTTACTTATAGTAAATCTAAATTGAAGATCTTAACGATTAATTAACGACTTGATGTGACTTGCTTCAATCGTCTTTTGACGTAAAAAAATCTAAAAACGTTGCAGTTTCCAAAAGAGAAAATACACAAAGCTCTAGGCTATTTTATCTAACGCCAATCATAATATTAATCAAAGAATTCTAGTAAAAATAGAGTATGATATTTTTGTTCGTTTTTATTAATTACTCAGAGCGGAGAGGAAAACCTATTTGGAGCATTCATAAGTTAATGAAGTGCGACGAGAGACGAGACTCGAGAAGTTTTTGCACTGGAGTTAAATTAGTTCATAGCGAAGCTACGCGAATGTCGCTTCTTAATTACTACCGAGCCTTACTCTTATCTTTGCATGTGAACAATTAATTATATTTCATAATTAATTCTCTCATAATAGCCTAATAACCGTAATGACAAAGTTTTATTAATTATAATTACGTTCACGGGGTTACACTCTCGTCTAATTTTAATTGCGTTATTTTAGGAAAGCTTTTATACGAACATAATTTGAATATTTTTCGTTGATGAATTTATACTTTGTAAGGGTACAAAATACTTTTATTTAAAAACATGGGAAATTAAGTCTTATATGTAGTCGTGTACTTTAAATTCCGATACAAGGCTATTGTAAATGTTTCGCTGTATATTTGGACTATTCATTGCTCGCGTATTCTCGCTACGTCCATTTACATCGCTCCCTTTTGTAATTAGAGTTTTAGTTACTGTTTCATTATTCGCTGTCAGTTTCGTAACATTGATTCTTTTCGATTGGATTCATGTTGTTTATGAGTTGTAATATTTAAATAATAGATTTTGCTTTTTTGTTTTTTTTTTAAATTGTCACTTTTTAAATGTATTTTTCACGGTGGATTTAAGTCCGTTAATTGTGGCTACAAAGGTAGAGGAAGACCGAAGAAAGTATGGATGGATTGTGTGAAAGAGGATATGCTTAATGAGTGGATTCAGATATGACGGCTGATAGAGATGTATGGAAGAGCAGCACATACTGTGCCGACCCTCCGTAAGGGATAAGGGCAAGTTGATGATGATGATTATGAGTTGTGAACTTCAGGATTGTCACTATGATATTTATAGTCTGTCAAGTTTGTTTATTACTAAGTTAGTAACACTATTTAATTATTTTATACGTGCTTGTGAGTAGCAAGTTTCGCTATATATTAACTGAAGTAAGACTTAACTTAAACTCGAGTAACACGGTAAAAATATTTTCCACTATCATACTTTCTCTTAGTATTAAGTTCTGCTGACATAGTAAAGTACAGACCTAAGTACGTTCGTTTAAGTAAACGGCCGCCAGACGTCTGCTTAGTGTCTTCTAAGTTAAAGTTACTACCTCTAGCCTTCTTTTACAGTTACTTCGGCTTTACTTGTAACTTAGTACAAGGTGCCTTTTAATTATCTATCTATACTATAATAATATTATAAAGAGGAAAGATTAGTATTTTTGTATGTATCGAAATAACTCAAAAATAAACCTACTGGGCCGATTTCAAAAATTCTTGCACCATTAAAAGGCTACGTTATCAATGGGTAACATAGCTATATTTTTTGTTATGTTTTAAGTTCCACGCGGACGGATTCGCGAGCAACAGCTAGTTTATTATATATTATTCGTTTTTATTTAATTATTAAGTAGCATATTTTTAAATGGAAAAGTCAGTTAATAAAGTGTAGGTTACTTAAAAATTTCTCTTTGCAAAACATAACTCGTTTAATTTCAACAAAAAGCATCTCGTAAAGGATTCAAAGATAAACTAGGATGTTCTTATTTATGTTTCTGTCAGTTAATTGCGAATGTTTTAATGGCGTTAATTAATATTACTTAATTAAAAATTGCTCAATTAGTTACTACAGTTTTATATGGATATTTTTATGCCAGTGAGATTCTTAACATTAAATACCTACTGCTATAAATTAAAATATACAATTTCATTATCTTTTAATTGAATTTTATTATGTTTAAATTAACCCTATTTTTAACCCGTATTTAACGTAATTTAAATGTATTAATTAATATCGAATTAATCAAAATAGCGTTAAATCTAATTCACGTCGAAGATTCCCTGTTTTGTAATTGAATAGGCCTTATTCAAACAAGTTTTTGTAATGCGAATATTAAAGATAAAATATTCGTATTCCTGGTAAAGGAGATCAATTGAAAATTAATTAAATAATTCCGCGAAATTAATTAATAATTATACAATTAATTCCGCGAAATTAATGAATAAGAAATATGCTTAGATTTGAAAGTAGCGAATCACTTCAAATGTTATATTCCTAGAACTTCGTATCGGGATAGCAACTGGAAATAGAAAAGTTATATAAAAGGAAACGAATTAATTAGAAGAAGGGTCAAAGACAAGATACCATTAAAGAGACTGAAATTATAAGTTAAAGACTTAAGTCAATGTATTAAAATACCATGATTACAAAATACACGTAATAAAGTTAATAAAGAAGCCGTTTCATTTAAAGATAGACAGAGTTAATAGATTTCCGTTTGACACAACCTTAGAGCGGGTGCACATCTTTGACTAAACAATCGAACACCTGATGTGCGATTGTCGATTGTTTTGCAACCAATTCAACAGTTTAGTTGCACAACTATGAATCGAGTTGTGTGCGCACCTCCATATAAGCACACAGGAATCAAACGGAGACTAAACAGTTGTGCGATAGGTTAGTTTCAGGTGTGCTCATGATCTTTTTATTCTACACACTAATTATTCTTTTTCAATGCTGTTATGAAAATATTGGGTTGATTAAACAAGAGGTTATGTGAACTGTTAACTGACAGGATTTGTTCGCAGTTGGTGCTTTTAATTTGGAGCTTGAAACAGACCGCGCGACACGAGTTTTGCTCAATCAGAGTTTTGACAGTTTCCATCGGACGTACGATATGCTTTTGTTGCTAAACTATTCTTTTTCTGCATAATAAAGTTTGGTAAAATATGAATAAACTGAAGTGTGTGATCCAAATAAATATGACTACGCAGAATAAATGTATAGAATTATATTCTTTTTTCCAAGAACACATTATACTCGTAGAGACTTCTTTAGTTTCAAATTCTTGAAAATATTCCTTTAATAATGATTATAATTTGCTTGTTACATTTTATTAATGTATTCCAAGAACAACAAAATAACTTACGTACGTGTAGGAGTACAAATTATCTTGTTTTCTTTGATGGCAAACAAATTTATAGACAAAGTTATTAAATTTCTTGTAAGAGAGTAAATAAATTATCTTATCTAAGTACACAGAAAGTATAAAATAAAAATGAAATATTGAAAACATTATTATTAATAAAACGTTTTATCGGTACTGAAATAGTTAACAAATTCAATTCATATTTCATCATTTAGGACGTTATAATATTGAATGTATATAATTTCTATTGCAGTGCGTATTTTGTAAGCCTTTGAAAGCCCAACGTGTGTTCAATGCTCGCTAATTGATTAATACTCTTCTATGCTCGATACTACCAATCTACGAGACTGTAATTACCCAACCTGTTGCGTACATTATACAAGTCTGTCATTGACGATATCACACAGTCCGGTGAGACAGAATTAACGGGCTATTTATTTATATAAAAATCGCTTAGCAATTTTCACTGCAAACAAATTTAGATATTAAATATTAACAGGCGCTTATAATGTTAAAGAAAAACTAAATTTCACATCATAAATATGAGAAATCTTATAAAAATTTCCTCAAATATTTCATGTAGCGTAACATGTTTGCTCTGCCGGGCAAAGCTGGTTATAATGAAGTCGTCGAGAGTTCTGACGTTATACGTTCTCTGTTTTATAGAGGGGCTTCGGACGTGGTTAGCAATATCTTACCCGGGTTAAACCTCCCTTGTGTTATATCCCCCGCCAATATCTAGCGACAAATTACCATACCGTAAACTAACAACGCTTATTCAGCGTTAGGCAAACATATTTTAATATTGACTGTTGTTTATATAGATCGTTGGTGTTTGAGAGAAAATAGCCGTATAAAATTTGCGGGACAAGAACGTCTTATTGTACAGCATTAGCTTATAAAATTCTTCAAAGTACCGTGGCATAATTTGTATTGTTAAGCATTTTAATATAAAATTTTATAATCGTTTGTAGCATATAAAAAGTTTAATGAAATTTAACACAAACACAAACCGCACGATCCCTGTTCCGAAAGCTTAAAGTATTGTTTTTGACACTTTCCCTGCCACCGACAATTTTGGTATTCAATTTAATGTTTTAATCTGTATTTAAATTTCGTTCGTTGCAATTTTTAGGGAAATATACTCCTACATTAATTATAAAGATAAAAAAAAGGATTAATTCAAAAATATGCTGTAATTGCTGACATCTTAGGCAACAAAGAAGTGTGTGTTTACGCTTTATTATATTAGTATAGATAATATGCAAAAACTCCTTTAATATCCAAATAATCCAGCTAGCCTGTCTGTTTAGATACAAAATACATACCTATGTATTGTTCTATTTTTGACATCAGAGCAAGGGCAGACGAACAATTTTAATACTTTCAGAGAAAGGTCTGTAATTAAATACACATTTACTGCCTCAATTGTGACTGAACATAGTTTCCTTTATCGAGTCATTCTCGTTTAGTTTAATTAATGCTTGTATAAAATCCAATGAACACACTGTATATTATAGACAGGTCATTTGTAAAGCAGCTCGGTCGACTTAAATGGGGACTTTAGTTTGAAGAACACTGCCTTAAACTGATATTTACTGACAGGCCTAATTTTAGTCCCTTTCCACCCTTTTCTTAAGAGGAAAGGATGGGAAGGAAAAGTGGATTTGACGGTGGAAGAAACGCATAGGAAGGGGAAATGTCCTCTTTATGTGCGTCTCCTCTTCCGTCAATTAAAGGTAGGCAACGCATCTGCAATTGCGGATGTTTATGGGCAGCGGTCGCTTTCCATTTCGGTGGATTCAGGTGGCCGCTTGCTCGTTTGCCACCTTATATTATTAAAAAAAAGATATCTTCCATTTACGTCGATTATTAGATAGCGAGATCTGAGTTTGTTTCATTATAAACTAAGAAGTACAAGCTTAAACAATCAAGTATGATTCATTGGAACTGTAATATTGAAGGTTTAGTTAAGAAAATTATGGAAGAGACTTTTGGTTGGTTAACTAACCTTATCTTACTCTCACTACCGATGGTATACTAGCTAGAAAGAGAGAGATAACTAACCTAATTTTACGCTTTTCTTCTTTTTCGTTGTTAGGATTACACGAGACATTATAACAATGACTTCAGTTATCGTTATTTCTACATGTATGTAGTTTTATTAGCAATTATATCCAAACAATAGAATTGACAAATAGCAGCGCAACTAGCATCTGTTTCGCTGATTTACTGTGGTGCAAAACTTCGCTTGTATTTCAGTCTCAACTGTTCGCACGTTACTGGGTACACATTGTTAATCACTTCTAGCTACAACTATGAAGCTATTTCATAAGACTAACGAGCAAAAGATACCATATCATTTAATGCTACTGTCGTTAGCTCTCTCTTGAACTAACTAATTCATTTTTTGAAATAATACGCTATTGTTGTCAATAGGCTGAAAATGTCAATTGACATTGATTAATCTATGATACTTCTCAATTAGCTTTTAATTAGTATTTAAAACAACTTATGTTAATATCAAACAGTGATTTGAAGCAGTTAATTTTCTTCCATATGCTTCTTCTAGCAGACCCCTTTCAAAATATCACTGGTTTCTTCTACACACACAACTTGCGGATTTTCAATTTCATTGAGGACTTCTGTGGGCACAAAATGTTTACCTTAATCACTGTTTGATTTTCCAGATTGGCGGTATTTAGTTGCGTGCACGGGCTGTGTGGGCGTCGCTATGCTGTGCAAGGAACAAGGCATCACAGTAACCGCTGTCTGCGTCGTCTACGAACTCTTTGTGGCGCAAAAGGTTTGTATCTATAGATTTCTACTGCCTTGGAAATACTGAAATGTCAAAATGCGTTAATTATTATGTACTGTTCTGTAAAAATTACAGGAGAAACATTCAGTACGTTATAAAACTGTTGTACAGTCGCTGAAATCTACGCTGTTCCAATAACAGAATTGCATTTTGTCAACGAAACAAAAATGACCAACAAGATACTAAATTGCGTAAACGGTATAATATTAAAAAGCAATTAGCAGCGTACCTCTAACCAACCTTTTTTCGTACAGATTCATTTAAAAGCTGCATCCTATTGGTTATTGGTCGTCTTAAGGTAGAAAACCGCCAGATTCCTCGATTGTACATTATATTTATTAAGTAAATAGGATTGCCTTTGAAAGCTGGTCACTTTGATGTCAATGTCCGAGTCTGAGACGCGGGTCCCGATGTCAAAGACAAAGGCTTCTTAGCGCTCGCAGCTCGCGTCCCGTGCCCTTTGTTGTTTAGAATTCTATCCGACAGATTGTATGAAACTAAGATCAATGGAAAGATCACAAGGAACGGTCAAACGTGTTGTCAATTTTCATATTCATTTTACTTTTTCGTTAAGGTAATTAACATAACTCTTCAACATTCAAAAAATGGTTTACTCAATTAAACAATTTATTTACGCATTATGTAATAAGAATTTTCTTTTGTTGTAGAATAAAGTGCTAGCATCAGATCTTTCGTGCGGTTATTATGATTTCCTTCAATCGCCATTAACTCGTATATCCCCACCGAGGGGCTCAAGCCTACTCAACTGGACCTAAGACTAAGCCTAAGATTACATTCAGATGCACCAATTTTAATAATATAGCATATGTCTATAGATAGCAACAATTTAACACCAGACCAGAACCCGTCTAGTTTGATATAAAAACTCACGTCTAGCATTAATATTTCAGCGCCGTGGCTTAGTGTTAAGCGGTCGGTCGTGGCTGGAAGCCTGGGGTAAAGCAGGCTGGGGCTGTGGATGCGGGGAAGCGGCGCGTAGGGTTGCTACCGTGTGCTGTGCGACCCTGGCCCTTCTAGCAGCACGACTGCACGTGATGGGCGCACAGCTGCCTGTCTTCACCAGATTCGACAACCCAGCGGGAGCTGCACCACCACCTGCTAGGTAAGCATACCAATGAATATGCCGCAGAGTCCTTTAATTGTTCATCAAGCAGTAAATTTAGCTTAGTATTCATTAAACAAAGTTGTTAGTTTGGTTAGATAACCTTAGTCAGTATGACATGGCAATAATTGGTAAAGCCAGTACTTTTATAGCTTTTTCAGTGGGTAACATTTGCTCGTGTATTTCAGACATTTAACATTCGCGTACTTACCCGCACTGAACGCCTGGCTGCTAACGCTGCCCGAGGCCCTGTGTTGCGACTGGACCATGGGCACGGTGGCATTATTGCGCTCTTGGAGGGACCCTCGCAACATGGCCACCGTCGCGCTGGCTGCACTCCTTATAGCAGCCGCGGTACATGCTCTCAGGACACGGTCTTCTGCATTGTCTATGGTAAATATTGTATATAGGACACAAAACGTAGATATGCTGAGAAGTGTTTGTGACCATTCGTTAAAAGAAACAGACGAATAATAGGCGCGATATAAACTTCGAAAGTGATAAAAGATGCCAACTATATTTTTATTGTATAATATTTTGTAAAATATTATGATTTTAGATGATTTACTAGTGTGATATAAAATATAGTAGACGGTGATAAAAATATAATAAACAATAAATCAGTTAGCCTTGTTTACTATCAAATTAATCGTATGTTTTCAGGGTCTCGCACTACTAGTGCTGCCATTCCTGCCAGCTTCAAACCTGTTCTTCCCCGTGGGGTTCGTGGTGGCGGAGCGCGTGCTGTACATGCCGTCGATGGGCTGGTGCCTGCTGGTGGCGCACGGCTGGCGGCTGCTGGCGCGCAGGAGGGCCACCGTCGCTGCAGCAGCGCTCATCTTCCTACTGCTCGCCTTCAGCGCCAAGACCTATGTCAGGAATTGGGACTGGAAGACTGAGTATTCCATTTTTGCGTCCGGACTTAAGGTGAGTTTGGGTTCATTTTATTGACATCTTTTTATCTCATAATACACTATTAAAAATGATTTTGTATTTACCTGATTTTTTAAGTAATCCGATTTCTAGAAGATTCTAGACTTGAAGGATCTTTCAAATAGTCTTGTCCACTATTATTCTGATTTAAATATCTTTTTTTTAGGTGAATCGTAACAACGCCAAGCTATACAATAACGTTGGCCACGCGCTCGAAGCGGAGGGGAAATATGCAGAAGCATTGGAGTTCTTCAACACAGCAGTGAGCGTGCAGCCGGACGACGTCGGCGCGCATATTAATGTAGGCAGGACATACAACCACCTCGGACGATACCAGGAGGCGGAGGAAGCCTACGTGAAAGCTAAATCATTACTCCCTAAAGCGAAACCAGGAGAATCCTACCAAGCTAGGATAGCTCCAAACCATCTCAACGTATTCTTAAATCTAGCCAATTTGATATCTAAAAATGCGACCAGACTAGAAGAAGCCGATATGTTGTACCGACAAGCGATCAGTATGAGGGCTGATTACACGCAGGCTTATATAAATAGAGGGGATATTCTTATCAAATTGAATCGCACGAAAGAAGCACAAGAGGTTTATGAGAGAGCATTGTTATATGACAGTGGGAATCCTGACATCTATTACAATGTAAGTATTACGAACATTTGCCAGTAACTTCCGCGCGGAATTAGATGAAATGAAAATTAGCAATTATAATATAGCTTAGCTTAACTATAAACTATAGCTTGTTACTCAGTCCAGTGGTTGATGAGTTTGTTCGTTACGTATAAAAAACAAATCTCTCCTCTTTTAATGTCAGTATATGTAGATGTAAATTGTATTTCCGAAAAAATCTGTGTATGTAGTTGTGCAGTCGAAACTTTGATTTACAAGTCACGATATTCCAAAAGCACATAATTCAATACTGAAAATAATCTTATAATCACCCTTTACCGCACCCAACTAATAATAGGTCACTAAATGAACGCTTCGAAACCCATATTATAGATTTTCCGTGTGACAATATTTTTTTCTTTGTTATTAACGTATTATGACGTTACTTTGCACAGCTGGGCGTGGTGCTGCTGGAGCAGGGCAAGGCGTCTCAGGCGCTGGCGTACCTGGACAAGGCTCTGGAGCTGGAGCCGGAGCACGAGCAGGCGCTGCTCAACTCCGCCATCCTGCTGCAGGAGCTGGGCGCAGCAGACCTGCGGCACCTGGCCAGACAGCGGCTCCTCAAACTGCTAGATAAAGATGGTATGTTGCACTCTATTATACTATGCTCTTCAATTGATGTCACAGTTGGTATACTAAATACTGAAATTTGCGAAAAGTTTTATAACAACTCATGACTCCAGAAGGAAAGGTTGCAGCTCTAGAGAGTTGAATTATGTAAAATAGACAACATCTACTTCGAATAAAACCATATTAATCGTTGTTGCGCCTTAGGCCCTAGAACTAGCCTAGATCATAGCTACCTATGCTTTTACTAACGATCGCGCGCAGAGGCTTAAAAAATCACATTTATCCCATCTACATATACAGGAACGGAATACGTTAGAAAAATAGAGCGATAATTGATATGAGTTAGCTTACTTTAATATTCTCTTCTCAAATGAGAGAAAGGATTTCGTATATGAGGATCTCAAAATTGTTATAGCGACGAACGAGCGCGTGCACTTCAACCTGGGCATGGTGTGTATGGACGAGGGCGACGCGACGTGCGCCGAGCGCTGGTTCCGCGCCGCCGTGCGCCTCAAGCCCGACTTCCGCTCCGCGCTCTTCAACCTGGCGCTGCTGCTGGCCGACCGCCGCCGCCCGCTGGAGGCCGCGCCCTTCCTCAAGCAGCTCGTGCGGCACCACCCCGACCACGTCAAGGCGCTCGTGCTCCTCGGAGACATCTACATCAACTCCGTTAAAGATCTGGATGCTGCTGAAAGCGTGAGTATACCTATTCACGCCTAACAATTATAAACTCCTTTAGATTGCCTAATTAAACCATTATTGAATGTAACATAACGGTCAATTTTATATCGAATCACTTATTACAGTGATGGTAACCTAACGAGATGACGCCTGCGTCTCCTCTCGCATGGTGTTTAGAAAAAAAATAATAAATTGCTCGTGTTCATCCAAGCTATATTCTTCAAGCTAGATTTAGCGAGACATATTTAGCAGTTCTGGAGATCCATCTGAATTATTGTATTTGTATTAACTGTCATAGAAAAGAGGCCATAATAATATATTGTGCTACCTTCATCGTTAGTTACTGGGAGAAAATAAAAAGTGATGAATTTGAAATTCATTAAAACCCTGTTGTGTTTCAGTGCTATCGGCGCATCTTAGAACTAGAGCCGGACAACGTGCAGGCGCTACACAATCTGTGCGTGGTGGCGGTGGAGCGCGGCAAGCTCGCCGCGGCAGAGGAGTGCCTCGCGCGCGCCGCCGCCCTCGCCCCGCACGAGCACTACATACAGCGGCATCTCGCAGTGGTGCGTGCGCGCCGTGCCGCCCCCGCACCGACCCCGCACGCACCCCACACGCCCCACGACAACTCGCACCCCGCGCACCCCGCAGGCAGCGAGGTGCGCGCGCGCTGGAACTACATCCCACAGCAACCCCCCGACCCGCACGAGACGGACCCCTCATAGCGATACTAACTGGACTGAACCGGTTTAAAGCGGTTATATCAGCAGATGTGATGACGATAACTGGAAAACATTAAAAAAACAACACATGACAGACTATTTTTTTTTTCACAAAAATCTTACTATAGTGTGTCTAAATAAGATAGATTAGTTTAATAAATGATGTATATGAAGTATCGAATTCAATTTGTATGAAGGCAAATGCCGTACTTAATAGACAGGTATCGTAGGGACGAAACAAACACGCATACATAGCGAACAATTATGAACTATCGATATTCAGTTTAAATAAAATTTATCGAACTTATATAAAATTATTATTTTCTTATTAACTAATTTAGAGGACAATTCTAGTATTAATTATGGTGTAGAGAATTTAGCCAAGACATTAATAATAGCGAAATCCAATTCGATTACGTACGGCTGTAGTAGTAATAAATATTTATTCACTCTCATTATTTGTAATGGTTCTGCAGGTCATTATTAATTTGATTAAACAGTGTTTTTTTAATCTATGTAGGGTGAATATTATCAAGAAATTCCTATTTTGTGTTTTAAGAAAATGTCAAATATTTGGCGTTTTTATTTTTAACTAGCTGTTCGCGTGCGGATTCATCCGCGTGAAAATATAAAAACTTTATTTTATTGTTTACATTTGTCAAATTATCAATAGCAAATGTCAAAATGACATGACATGACAAACCTTAGCAATCTTTCTTTCTTGATGTTGGTAGCAACTTATGGTCTCTTTCCCACATTAGGGTTTATATCCAAAATATTTAGCCTAAAGCATGACGTAAGTGTAGGGCTTTTTATTAAAAAGAGAGTTATTCAAAAATATGCTGTAATTGCTGACATCTTAGGCAACAAAGAAGTGTGTGTTTACGCTTTATTATAATAGTATAGAAACTTATGTTTTAAGATCTATGATGTTATTTCACGTTATCTGAATCTACAATTGGTATCATAAATATTTGAAACAATAATTCCAGAGCCCATGTAGGTTTCTTAATAATGAAATGTGTAGTTACGAGTACGTTAGGCTTAATTTGCCGTGATATTACTTTACGTATACTTCATATTCGTAAATATGTAGAATATGTTGGAACGAGCTTTCGTCATTAGCGGTGTATACGGACTTGTGTGTATTTATAACAATAGAGATAATATTGTAAAGACTAAGCGGATTCCAATTGTATTTATATGTCTATTAGGTTCTTTTTAGTTTAGCGAACAAAGTATTATTAAATGTTTTAATGCAGTTTGAATTTATAGGTTATGTTACGCGTGTAATAAATATTCATAATCTGTATCGCGGGTTCACAGATAATAAATTAAATGTCTGTCATTTTTCTTTTTTATTGTGTGGAATTTTTTTGTTTAATTGCGAACAAATGGTATTAAAATAAAATACAAATTTTAAAAAAAAGAGTTTCTCTGTAATGACAATACTGTCTGAAAACGACTGAACCGAGAACATGTTTTAAAAATAAGTGTAAAATATAGATGTTACACTAATTTTATTGGTTGCCATTTAATTTCATTATCAAACACAGTACATTTTTTTGTTAACGTATTTTCAAGATTTTTCTTAATTTTTGAAATCTTCCTTAAAGTCATTGGATATAGTATTTAGTTAATAGGATTGTGTGTTTTAATGCAGATTTTCCTTTGACATTTAAAATACATAATAAAAGTATGTATTTTTTTTAATTTAAGATAATTGTTTTATAATAACTGGGCCTAGTCTTCTATATAGAAAATCGATTGGAAATCATTGTGTCATAAATAGTTATTTTGTTAAACGCCATGTTATATTGTGTAATTAAAACCGTGTGACGTCACTACCGAAACACTCGAACGAAATATCGTCGTCTCACTCATACACCTTGAAAAGAACAGAGATGACTATGTTTTTGTAGGTGTTTCGTCAGGGAACCCACGGAACGTGATCTATCGTTATTAGATGTAGATGTGAAAGTGTAATGTTGTTAATGTTTTAAGATGAAAAAATGAATAATAACTTTTGTAAAAACTGAAATTTTTTACAATGTCTTGAAACATTTGTGGTGGACAACTCAAGTGGGAGTTGATGAATTCGCAAGGACCCCGAAATTATAAACTATTTGTCGTCAAAACATTTATTTTTATAAAATAAATGAGGTTTCAAATTTATTTACAATTTGTTTTAATTTAATAATGTCAACTAAACGAAAATGACCCAATAGTTTAAAAAACATCGTCATTGTTTAAATTAAATTCAAGGTAGATTAACTTAAAGGTACAACAATAGAACATGAAAAACATTTATTTTTCTAAATCAAGTGCTTTATTTATGAACTAGCTGTTGCTCGCGACTTCACCCGTGTGCATTTTAAAAATAATAAAAAATATAGCCTATGTTACTCACAGATAAATTACCTTTCTAATGGTGAAAGAATTTTTATAATCGGGCCAGTAGTTTTTGACTTATTTCAATACATACAAAAATACAAATCTTTCCTCTTTATAATATTAGTATAGACAAATAAAAATGTTTAGACTCAATCTACATTACATATTACTGTTTCTGAAATCAAAATATTTAAAAACTATTTTTAATATTTAACTATTCATTGATAAAGAAAAGCAGAAGGAGTACGGACAGGTATAAGCCTGGTACCACCATTTGCGGTATCAAAAACCAAATATTCCCGTCCATTTATGATTTTCCTTTGAGCCCTGTCAGTTATCTTGTACTGTTTCCCGCCAAAAAGCGAGTCGTATGGCGGCGGGCGGCTGTCGTCGTAGCTATGGTTAACAAACCTAACACGAGATTTCTTCCTTTTTCGTCTATTATCCTTGTTTTTATTACTATTCGAATTTAAACATTTCGACCGCTTGATGAATAACTGAAAAATTAAAAAAAACATTCAACAATTATTAAGCTAACCTAATTATTAGATAACAAAAATAAACATTTAAATATTAGGGGAAGACGAAATTCATAGTGCACAAAACATAGACTAAGAGCCGAATACTAAAATATTTAAATAAATAACAGTTTTAAGGCCACGCTTAAGTTCCTAATTCCAAATTCCATCCATTTAAAGTTATGTTTGAGATTCGTTTCAGTATCCGGCCGCATATAATTTAAAAAAAAATCAACCATACTAAAATCTATCAACAACATTAAGCTCACTCTCTCTTTCATTACGTACCTCTCCAATAAAGACAGCAACAGCGGTCGCCAGTCCTATAGCCATGATGATGTAGGTCATCATGAGGTCGCTGTTGCTGAGCTGGCGGTCCTTCGACTGCAGGTCCAGCGGACAGATCTTGGTGGCGGGCAGGTCGCGGTGCAGCAGGTGGTTAATTATACCCGCTTTCAATAGATCCGTAATTCTAGAGAAAAAAAACAAATGTACTACCCATACAGTAAATACCAAAGGAATACCAAAAGAATATTAAAAAAATGCTTACACAGTATCAAACAGTATTTTCAAAGTAGTATTATTAGGATAAGCGAATGCTCTTTGTTTCTTCATAAAGAACTGCGGTGCGACAACGTAAGTGCACCTTTCACCTTCAACAACCCCTTCCCTGGCTTTTTTCAAGTAGTCTCCGTACATCAGGTGGTCTATTCCAGTTTGTTCCCTCACCAGCACTGCGCCCGCGCGCACCATGGGTAGGTAGTCCTCGTCTCTCCTCACTGAACGAAACTGCGCTCGACCGTTCGATACCATTTTGTTTATATAATATAGTTCTTCATCAGGCTGTGGAACGCAAGTATGCTTCATTCATTTGGACTCTTAGGTGGTCAAATATATGTAAATTTAATCAGATATTTTTTGACTAAGTGTTCCCATTAGGATGTCTTAATAGCTTTGAGTGCGACAAGTAGACTTTAATCTTATTAGACAATATTTTAAATAAGCTTGAAGTTGTTGCGAAGTTATCATTGGGGGTAAATGCTTGAAATCTATCAAATCTTATATCCATTGAAACCTGTGTCGGAATACATCGGCAACCCTACTATTAAGGTGTAAAATTAAAGTAAAAATTTAATTGTATATATGTACGTTTCTTATAGTATACTGCACAGCGCCCCCTTCAGCGGCGACCCATCTGTAGCTCTTTTTGTACAGGTCCTTGGGGCTCTCGATGTCCACTGTGAACTTGGACAGCGTGAGGAAAGCCGTCAAGTTAGCCGTGTAAAACGCAGACAGCAGTATTATGAATATCCACCACGTTGCGAATAACACCCGAGTTGTGTCTAAGAAATAAAAAAATAGACGATTTTTATGTACTAGGTTCACCTGAATCGTGAAAATATATTTACGAAGTGAATACCACTTTGTAAGTCCAAGTAAATAGCTAAGCACTGAAAATCCATATTATTAATGACTAGCTGTTCCCTTGTGGCTTCATCCGCATGAATTTATGAAAAGTTTATTTTATTGTTTACATTTATCAAATTATCAATAGCAATGTCAAAATGACATGACATGACAAACTTTAGCAATCTTTCTTTCTTGATGTTGGCAGCAACTTATGGTCTCTGTCCCACATTAGGGTTTTTATCCAAAATATTTACCCCCTAAATTTAATGGCGTGAAAATATATAGCCTAAAGCGTGACGTAAGTGTAGGGCTTTTCATTAAAAAAAGAATTATTCAAAAATATGCTGTAATTGCTGACATCTTAGGCAACAAAGAAGTGTGTGTTTACGCTTTATTATAATAAGTATAGAAGTATAGATATGGTCAACAATTTAACTTTAAATGCAAACTCTTCCACGCAAGACTTGCATTGGAAGCCTATATTGCGTAATATAATATCTAACGATAACTATGTACAAATGATTATTACGGCATTTAGAAATATATGTACATATGTGTAGTTACAGTAAAAATCGTAAGCTCAAACATATGTTATATACAAAATGGTGAGGCGTGCCCGGAGTGTGATTAACGACGACCGCAATCAAACGCGATACTATCAAACGGAATAACTACAATTAGAGATAAATAAATATTAGCTTTTACATTTCAATATACATTTTTTATTCAAATAAAGCTAGAATTCAACATAGCTAAACCCTAGCAAATGCTAGTTATTTCGTCGGAAATATTTTTACCATAAACACAAACATAAGAAGTATCGTGATTTTACATTATGTCAAACATGAAATTCTTTATTTTTTCTCTGCTCATTAAATTCGAACCCTTTAAAATAATAGATAAGTGGTGAATATAGACACAAATTAGTATCAAAATTGTACATATCATACTTACTAGCCTCCGGTGACAAACTAGTTCCTTGCTTGATAAAGGATCCATACACGAACCATATACTCGCAGGCAAATTTATAGGACCCTCTTTATCCCGAACTAACTTGGACTTCATACGCGTGAGGAATGTTATACAGGGTCCGTAACATATTACCGCTGCCATAATAAGGTACCTGTAACATAAATACTATGAAATTAGACATGCAGCCTCTTAAAAAGAGACTGACTAATCGGTTGTTTCTTTCTCTCACTCTATGAGTCTATGCTCATTCTCTTGTTGTCCTTCTCTATATATTTGGCATTACTACTACACCATGGAACCCTTCACTTACCAGACGTAAGTTTCAAATGGGGCGAGCAAGCCTGAACCTGCGGCGGATTCCTTGGGTCGTTTCAGCATCATCATCCACACACCTTCGTCTAGGTCGTTCGAGAATGTTGCCATTTTGTTGAACTTTACCAGTCGGGGCAGAAATGTTGCCACCATGTCTATTTTCTGAATTAATCAATTGTATTTTGACTTTTGTTATAGGTAGGATTTTGCTTAATTATTAGCTAATATTATCCCATTGTCTTTTCTCTTCAAATACAAAGGTTTGACCTTTCAGTTAAAAGGTCGAAAATTAACCCCTTGTTATATTAATCATGTAATGTAAGTGTAGAAATTATGTTTTTCAAGACTCTAAGGTTTTAAGAGTGTTCCTTAATTTAAAGGAATTTACAATAAGCTCTGTATGCGTTAGTAATACTAGTAAAAATTTGTTACGTTAAAAATTGTAGAAGTTTCTTACACTACTGTTGACGAGGTTGATCAGGGAGCTTTCCGGTCTGCCGCCACCGAATTCATAGTTATTCTCCGGCACCACGACCTCGAAGGTGAAATTAAATTTTTGTCGCAAAATTTCAATGATAGCAAAAGCGACGCCATGACCCGTGATAGTTCCATTGCTTTCTTGCTTCGTCCAACTCAACGGATAATTCTAAAATCGCAGCCAATTTTATCATTATTAACCAGAAGAAGTACATTAAGGTAGGCGAAGTGGAGCGACCGACCAGGGCGCCAGAAATAATAGGGCGCCACAGGCGCGTAAAAGGGCGCCATAGGCGCCTAAAAGGGCGCCATAGACGCGTAAAAGTGCGCCATTTTTTCTAAAAGTCCCCGAAAACTAATAAATAACTGCTAAAAGTATTCAATAAGCAAGAAAAATAATCTTTCATTTGCATGTGTTTTAAAAGTAGCATTAAATGTAATTTTTCCAACGGACCTTATAATTAGCTACGGTTAATTTAATACAATTCATTGCTGCATGTATAGTATTCAGTCCATGTTTATTTTTAATCACGATGTTACTTACATTGAAAGTTCCAATTCTTAACAGTTTTCCGTTCAGGTCATGGGTCAAACTCATTTCATGTTGCTTGTTTGAAGATCGAGAGCCTGTTAAAATATTCGTGAATTTAAATTTCGAATGACATTGAAATTCGAAAAATTCCCGCCATCATTCTAACATGTGCAATAAAGCAAAAAAATACCAGTTATCGGATTCTCGTATATATTGTCGCAAAAGCTTGAATTGCATACTGTAGAGAATATAAGATCTATGCCGGAAGCCATGGCATTATAACATTTGTGATTTGTGGACAATTGGTTACTGGCCTAGTGTATGCTCAACATGCCTAGCATCGACTGAAAGCAAAGCGATGATGCGCCTTGACACAACATACAGACCGCCCCGATGGTGTTATGATTAATGTACGTTGGAAAATATGGACATTCTCATAAAAGATTTATTGTTTATTTAAAATGTAAGGTCCTAAAACAGGCTCATGGATATAGTCCGATGAAAAGGGAAGACAATTATATCTTTAACATCAACTAGTATTTTTTATAACTCGTATTCAAACTTAATGCAAACATAAACATCCAGATAATTTAAAATATTTTTATATAATCTTATCTACATTATTCTTTTCTCATTAATATTCTTTATTGGGGTGACGGCATGGCAGCTTGGGTAAATTATTGTCATAGGTTGTAAAAACAGCAGCATGTATGGTTATGTAATGTTGTCCATCCATTACCGTAGCAAATAGAAGGTAATCATGCATACTGGTTTTTAGTATATTTACATCATACTTCAAACGCTTTTGGTACTGCATTAAACATAATGGATATTATCCTCTTTGATGACTAAAAGATTACTGTAAAAATACTAAGTATGATTGAAGCAATTTTTATAATCACTGATAATTCACTGATGTAACAGATTGAAGCAGTTGCTTAATTAAATTATACAACGTAATAGGAATAGATAATAGAAATAATTAAATACTGACATGAAAACATCCTCGTTCACAGTACTGATAAGTAGACGAATATTATAAAGTTTCATTACCCACGATCTTATTACACTATCCCTGTCTCTTCCTAATTCCTAATGAACCTAATTTTTAGCCTTAAAATGTGGAATTGGAAGAAGAAGCCTTAAAAATCTGAAATTTGAAAATTGTTAGATATTTTTCTATATATCTAACTATTTTCTTTCTACATTTCTATAGGGAAAAATTTCGACATCGTATTTCAAGAATAATTTATATTTCGGTGGGTACTTGAAAAAAGATATGAACAAATAGAAACCAAATAAAAGTGTTGTACAAAAGAAAACACTTAGGTGTTTATTAACATTTTAACTGTTTCGTAAATTAAAGTAGGTATTACTAAATTAAAGAAATTAAATCATGATTATAAAAAAATCAATTACAATATGTTATGTGGATCCGGGAAATAAGTTACTAAACGATCCATGTACCATTTCTAAACGTCAATTCAAACTCAAACATCAAAAAGTCATCACAAACACATAACCTAACTTTATAAAAAAAATCTCATTTTATATATAACTCTAATACTATATCATAAATAATAATGAGAGACGTATATATATCGCATTGTGAGAAAGATTTTTTACAAAAAATTGTTACTGGGGGTCGCGTAAGTGTAATTGTATCGCGACGTGTTTATCTCTGAATTAAATAATTGCCATAGATTCCGTTTTGATTTCAGCGATTAGATGGCAGAAATTACAATGAGAGTCGTAAATTAAATATATCTTTTGGTTCTGAGTATGGTAGTTGTATAGTTTCCTTGGGAGAAACAAAGTAAGTTTTTTCTCATATTCTTAAACAACAGCACAAATATATAAGGTAAAATGATTAGTAACAGTGATAATTTCATTTCAGAGTATTGTCTCAGGTATCGTGTGAAGTTGTTCAGCCAAAACAAATTAGGCCAAATGAGGGAATTTTGTATATAAATCTTGAAATAACCCCAATTGCCGGCCAACAGTTTGAAGCAAATCGTCAGACAGATCTTACTGTGTATTTAAACAGGCTTTTGGAAAAATGTTACAAAGACTCTAAATGCATTGATCTCGAGTCTTTGTGTATTGTTGTTGAAGAAAAGGTGCATTTTTTCTGTTTATATATTACAAGATATTGTCCATTAGATTTCAATTAAGCAACCAGATATGTTAAAATAATTACATTAGTAATCTTGCAAATTTAGACTCTAATTAAGTTGTAGAATTTAAATTAACATACACATATTCCTTGGAGAACTATTAAATTTCTAGTACAGTTTAATATTGTTATAGTAGATTTATTTTACTAATCTAAATATTAGGTCACTTTGCAACAAAATATTAATACATGTAGCGAAGACTTTGTACTTGTTGTTAAAGGAAATAGACCATACAAATCGACACAAAATTTGATAAAGATTACAAATTACATTCAACCCATTGGGTGACCACTAATATCTTAAATATTTAATAATCTGCAGGTATGGTCACTAAGAGTGGACTTGAAAGTACTAAATCATGAAGGCAACCTGATAGAATGTGCAAGTATCGCTACATTAACCTCATTGGCACATTTCAAAAGGCCAGATGTGACTCGCAGTGGTGACAAAGTAATCATACACACACTGGCAGAGAAGGACCCAATACCAACTGTATTGTACCACTATCCTGTGTGTCTAACATTTGCTATATTCAATGAGTAAGTATTTAGTGACACTAGCCTATGCCAGGGGTAGCCAACTTGGTTAGACCCAGGATCTTCTGTACACTGACACCCAGTGCAATCTACAAATTGCATACTTAAAATGTTAAATAAAAGAGCATAGTTCTATATTCATATAGTATACTCATAGTTATGATTGAATGGTTGGCCACCCCTGACTTATGCCTATGTTTTGGGTTATCATTACAATCTATTTGGTGGCTGTTCTTGAGACACTGATCTGACAGAGTGCAGTGTCTAATGCAAAATTCCGAAGCTGTTAAAATATTTGGAACTTCAACCCTTTAAAATATAGTGTAATTTACAAGACAATATGAATTTTATCTTGATATTACTGGTTTAAATGTATTATACTATTGTGGCTTTCTTAAAGAAAATTAAAGTAGGTAAATGATGAGTGTTATACTAATGGAATAAATAAATCTGATACATACTTTAATTTTCAGTCTTCTCATATCAGATCCCGATTTCTTAGAGGAGTCAGTATGCATGAGTAACATGGATGAGGGTGGCAACAGAGGTGGTATCCTTGTTGTTGGCATGAACCAGTACAAAGAGTTATGTTTGCTAGACCTGACAGGAGCGGCTATTGACAACTCTAATATTGTGCATAGAGCTTTGTTAGTTGCCGCTGATAGATGTAAGGAGCTTGTAGATTTGGTGAAATCTACTATTGTTGATGATGATACTGCCAGGTAAAAAACTGTTTTATTTTTCTATTTAAAGTAATTGTAATAAAAATACCAGACTTATTTTTTATGAAATCTTTTATATATCCTCATTACCAGTTCACTATAAGTCCCTACTCAGGGGCTCGGACCCTACCCTAAGTTTGGGGTGACATAATTAAGAAAACATTTTATTGGACACGAGCTGTCGCCCGCAAACATCGTTAGCGCTCCACCCGTTACGCTATTTTGACAGCGCGGAATTTAAAAAAAAAGTAGCCTATATAATGTCTATCCATGTCAGCTACCCTCCAATGAAAGTCCCGTCGGTCCACGTTTCGGAGATTACGTGGAACAAACGCGGCTTGCAGACTGACAGACAGACAAACATTTTTTAATGAGATTTTCGTTATCAGCAACGCAAATACATCATCTTCCCGAAATCTGGAATTTTTCTTTTGATATTACAAACAGACACTCCAATTTTATTATATGTATAGATTATTTTAGAAATTTTAAATCAATGGAATTCAATTAATATCTCAAATGGGTTAATGTATGGAGACAGGGTGTTTGATAAATTACATTTTGCTTGAACTATGATTATTTAGACTTTGGATTTAATGATGTTTAATTTCAGGCAAAAAAGAGTAAAGAAAAACTTCTCAAATATTATAACAACTGAGCATATGCTGTCATTGAATAAAAAGGACTTGAGCATTTGTCTTAAAAACTATAGTGTTGAAGACATTCAAAGACCACAGGATGAGGAAATGGAGGAAGATAATGTTAAACCGGGACCAAGCAAATATGACGGTAAGTTCTATATTCTGAACTCAATATTCATCATATATCATATATGGAATATATCATATTCCTTTTTACCTTTGCTGTGAACTATGAATTTGAATTTATGTTAACTGTATAAGATCATGAATTCTTTTATTTTTCAAATAGTAATATGATCTAAAATGATCCAAATTTAAACAATTCAGTTTCCAAGTCATCCTAAAATCAATTTTAATACAAGGGATCTTCCTTTAATTTTAAATTACTATTTATTATTAATTCAAAATTTCCACACCTCTCATTCATAATAAAACCTAATGGAATCAATCTTCAGGTATGTTCAATCTATTATTGGGTAAATTAATAGTTAATGAAAGAAAATTAATTATGAATTAATTTCTTTTCCAGTAGTATCTTCATTACCTGAGACAGCTGAAATTGTTGGTGAAATTGTGGGTACGGCATGGATAGAAGTATCATCAGGGGATGAAGATTAAAAACATTTGTTTGTTAAATAAAATGTAATAATAATTACATTTTAGTTTTTAATTATGTCTTAACACTATAAAATTTATTCATATTAACATTGCATTATTCTAAACAATTTACATTGTAACATTGTGAATATTGAAGTTTCAGTCTAATTAAACAATATGGAAATTAAATTTTAAAGATATTCTACCTATCCATTGAAAAGAGTTACATCTTTTATATCTCTTAACAGAGGTACATTTTCTTTAGATGGCTCGATTTGTGATTTTGTTCAAACAAAAGTTTAAAAAAACACATTTATTTACAATATAGATGTATACAGTGTGCAATTTCATGAAAAACCACAAAAAATATGGTCTTGTACATGCAAAAAAATTGATTAATAAAATACATTTACAAAAAAACATTACATGTGTAATTTATGTCTTAATTTTATTTCAATTTCATTCATTTCATAAATATAATGTTATTTATTTTTTATCATGATATAAACGGGGTGATCAGCTTGTATACATATTTGATAGAACTTCAACTATTCTAAAATGTCAATTGAAATCAGTGGAAGATAAACATACTACAGCTATAGTTAAAAAATAATAGTTCATTTACACACACATTTACACTGACTCTAAATTTATTCCATTCTTCTGATTCAGTTTATTACCATTTGTTTTCACCATATAAATAAAATAAGTCATTATCTCTTTCTCATTGACCGGGAGTGATTTGAAGTGTTTCTGGATAGCCTGTAATAAATAAAAAACATTTAAAAAATAAGTATCTTCTACATTCATTTGTTTGGTACTTTTACAGCCTTAGTGAATTACAGTACTCCCAAAGGACACATGATTGTGGCTATATATAAGAAACTTGCTATTGCCCGCTACATCTGCAAGGAATTAAAAAAAATATGAGTAGCCAATGTGTTCTTACAGACTATGTTCCACATCTATGCCAAATTTCACTGAGATCCATTGAGCTGTTATGGGAGATACATAGTAAGAAAAATCCATCCATCTAGACTTTTATAATATTAGTAAGAGACTTACATCAGCTAATTGCACTTTATTTATCCCTGGCCTTGTTGGTACCTTGTAATGTCTTTTATACCGCCTCAATGTATTCACTTGGAGGTGATACCAGTCAATATCTGGATAATCCATCTCTGCCTCATTGCTATCGTCTTCAGAGTCTTTAGGCCTCCTTTGTTTCGTTCTTGCACATTGTATCATGTTTTTGTGATAATCGCAGATATAAGTATGCCTTGCCTGAAAATTACAAGTACAATTAATTTATGGTAATTGCAAACAAATAATTGCTTTAAGTCTATGTGGAAGTTTTTTAAGAGCTTTTTTTGTAATTTGAACTCCCTACATCTTATTTATTGTACTGTTTGTTACACCATTGTCTACTTACGCCAAAATATCATACTAAATAATAACATATTGGTCATTTGAAGAATAGAATAATAAATGTCAGATTGATAAAAAATACATAATGAAATGTTTCCTACCTTTGAGAGTATGATTCTAGCAAGTAATTTATAAGTAACATGATTAAAAATAAACATATTTAATAGTTTCATGAAATACTTACTTGATGATCAATGTTGAGTTTAAGCCTTCTCTGAGCCACTGTCTTTTGTACGCGCTTGCTGTACGAGGCGTTGCCAGCGGGTCGCCTACAGCGATCCCCGTCATCCACAAGGCAACATATTTGATCAGAATTGCCTCTAGAGTCTTCCTCTCCTGTACTAAACCCGTTGTTCATTTGATACTCGCGTTGAATCATATATAACAGATAGATTAAACTTCCTCAGCAGACCTCGCACTTGGCGACGATAAACAGACGACGTATTCACAAAGCCCCGCAACGATTGAGGTTATGGAACGTAATAACACTGATCATTTTCACTAAATTAAACAATTAACAACACACTAACAAAGTCCGGTCGATAAAGTTTCACACTGTATTTATCAAATAATATTCAAAACTGTAATCATTGCACATTAGCCAAATTAAAAGTCTATTGGTATTCACAGTAGCCCACTAACGAGAGTACTTTGTACGTGTTTAACGTTTCCTTTTTTTCACTCACAATAAAGATTGCCTTCAAATATAACTTATAGAAACAGTACAACGATGGAATCTATATTACTTCCAGTATAAAGTTACATTTATATTTCACCGATCGCCATTCGAGTAGACGTCCCGTCACCTTACTCAACGTCAATGTTGTACTGTGGTATTGTGGTAGTTGCTAGCACACTTGCAAACGAGTGTAACATACAAACGTGAAGTCTTTCAACTACGCTTTCGTAAAAACACTGCATGTTGTGAATGATTGTGTGCGTGTTCAGGGATGCAATGTGTAGGACATCGTAGCTATAGTTAAGTATAAACAAAAAATAAAGCGATCTCAAAGTCATTGATTGGTTGCCCAGTGGCGGGACATTCAACGTGAGCCAATCAGAAAAACTCTCCACTGACATCGTCCGCTCATGTATTCATTACGATTACGGCGAACAAACGCGAAGTTCCTACGTAATAAGCGCTGAAATCGTGTGCTCGATAGCAATAAATAATACTCGGTGAGTTTTATTCTTCCCTCTAAATAATTGCAATCCAGAGTTATTTGGTTTAAAATAAAGAGTGGAGACATGGTTGATGTAACGAGACAAGTGTTTTGTTCAAAACGATATTTATAGTTTTCAATCTAATTTTGTAAGCAAATGGCTGCCGAGTTTCGAAGCTAAGTGACATAAAATAATACAAATTGGTAGTAGGTAAGTAGAGCAATATATTATAATGGGAGTCTGTATAAATTGGATTTCATAGTGCGTCGTATTACAATTAAACACACAATTTTTTTCTGTCTGTCAACAAATGTCTAATGAGTTACAATCACAAACCTTACATGATAATAGATTTTATCGCAAATGTTGTGGTTATATTTTGTCACCTTCGGTTTACATTTTAATATACAACTAAAATTATTATTTAATGTTCAGTTATGTTAAGGTTAATGAAAAATTGTTTTTTTTTTTGTTATTTTACGTATCGGCGCTAAAATGTTTACGTAAAGTATAAGTCATGCAATGTCATTATTTTGTAAAGTTGCTTATTACTTTTCTAAAGATTTTCCATGCGCCATTATTATGTAGGAATTAGGTTATGCAATGTTTATTTGCTGCCTAAATTAGAGTTTTTTTTGTAGTCAATACAGACAGTTGTGTAGATCAGAAAGGTTTATTAGTTTAGTTAACAGTTTTAGATATTTTTGTGTACATGAGGTTAAGTTACTTTTCGCGCTAAATAATCTGTCAAATATGACAACGATAGAAATGACTGACATTGGTTTATATTTAATTTAAACATAATCGACTAGCCGAATTCTTCCGCGCGTAATTGAAAAAAAATCTAGTAATAATAATAGGCTATTTTACTTTGTGATATTGTAGCTTTCTGGTGGCAAAAGAATTTATGAATACGACCAGTAGTTTTTGAATTTATTCGTTACATACAAAAAAAAATCTTTCCTATTTAAAATATTAGTATAGATGTAGATGAGGCTTAATACAATTTCTATTCGTAAATAATATTGACTGCATCTTTGTCGTCTCTTATTGCTACTTTAAGTTTTTATTTTTAATTTACGTCATTATACGCATTTAACGTGAAATTTAGGTCAAAATAATCTAGGACATACCATATACCAATTTGCAACTATGATTAAAGTCATAGTTTGTACTAGCGGTTGCCTGCGACTTCTTAGCAGAATAAAAATAAAATTATCCTATAATATACCTATGTATATTCTTCTTCTAGTAAAAAATCAGTCAAAATCGGTAGTATTGTTCCGGAGATTACCCGGAACAAACGCGACCTTAAAGAGACAGACAGACAAAAATTTTAAAACATTGGATTTTCGACATCATTTCGCCAAATAAGTTTTTTTTCCTCGATATTACAGATAAACCAATTTTATGAAATGTATAGATGGGTTAATGGAAAGTTAATTGAAAATATTGAAAGAGTATGGATGTTTGAAGAGTTCAAAGAAAAAAGGAAAATCCGTCTACCACTAATACGAATGTTGTTCTAATTGGAGATGTTATGACACCGGTATCTTAAATCGTTAAAGACGCTCTTAGCAATCACATCACTAAAACGAAAAAACCAAAAAGTTCGTTATGCTTGCGTAAACATGTCATCTGTCTATCTCTTAAGAAGCTCCTTTTAGTCCTTGCAAACCAACCAAATGCTACCTTAAGCAATCGAAACAGACAAGAAAGTTTTAAAATATGAACCTCAAGATTTTTCCTCCTAAATCTAAACCAGTACTATTGTTACAGTTGAACTTTTGTTCACGTTGAACCGATAGTACTCCATTACGATAGGCGTAGACAAAACACAAAGCGCTCATGAATTCAGAAATATTATTTTGTTAATAACAGAAGACGAAAGCCATATGTCTCAGCGAAAAACAACTCAACTAGGGACTTTAGCATGTCTTTTAGAGGTTAACAACAAAAGCATTGAAATAATTCTGAAAGTCATGGCTATGTAACTGGAAATGTTTTAGACAGGACATTACAATTTTCATCTTCATATCTACAACAAAACTTGGCCGTGTACCACGTTTTCTTTTCGTGAAAATAAAATCATACCATACCCAGGTTTAAAATTCGTCTTTCAACACTAAGTTTAATAATAGACACAAGACAAAGTGTGTCATGCGCTTTTATACAACTGAGTTAATATCCCAACATTTTGTTTGAATCTGTCCTTTGTAGGATTTTTTACATTTTGATCTAGTATGGAAAAGGAGAATCCAATAGAAGTATTTCTTATGTTGTAGATTTGGTTGAATTTATGTTCGTGATGTCAGCAATCAGAACAATACACCCGTTATTGACTTAGTGTTTTGATCATGTTTTCGGTGAGTTCATTTTTTGAATTTAATACGGGCTATGAGATGCTACATGGGTTTTGCAGCGCTACTATGTACCGTAAATATTTAACGGTCTTTCCATGGTAAAACAGACGATGTTAGGGGTGTTACCGTGGATGTCAAATGGCCAAAAATCTGGATAAATACACTCTTATCTCTGTTTAATTCAATAACGTTGAGAGGTTTATAGTCTTGTCTTTTGGATTGCAATGCCTTATTTAGTTATATACTGGCATATTGACATCGCCTTGACAGCACCAAATACCACTGCGCCACCCATGTGTCATCTCTTAATGTTTTGTGGTCTAGCAATTTAACATGCTTGGCGCTTAACCCGCAGGTGTGGGAGATATAATCATCAATTCTATTTGATCCTAGTACATTTCTCTAGCTACTTCTTAATTCATTATCTTGGTAAGAAACCTGATAATTATGAATCACGTCCCATCTATTAACATTTAAACGAAATTTTCAGATCCATCGTTGATTACTCTATGAAAATCATGTTAGTAAATAATTAAGGAAATCTGGACCATATTTTTCAATTGCCCTTTATGTATAAGAAGTGATATCAACTAAGTTTAACAAGTTCGCAGCTTGTAACACTTAAAAGCAAACATTGTTCTACTTTATTCAAAAACTCCGCATCAGGGAAAGTCATTTTAATTTTTTGGTCTTTGAAATTTCCCTCTCATCTTTAATTTATCCAATTCATTCAGGATTGTAATTTGACCTTGTCCTGTATTTATACCTTTTCCTCTTTAATTTCTTCTTTCCCAATGTTACTATGTTTTCAGTGTTTCTTTTTTGCTTTTATTGAAATGTCGTGTGTTTTAGGATTTAATGTCAAATAAAACATGTTTATCTTCATCCTTTCCGCTTGAATAACATGTATCGTGCGCACTTGGGTGTAATCAACTAATGATGACTTTTGCTACTATTTTATATTAAAATTTTAATACTAATGAAAATTAAAAAGAAACCTGATTCTCAATAAGTTATCGATCTCTTGATGGGAAGTGTAACTTTACTCAAATGTGTGACATTTTTCAAAATTCTATCAGATTTTAAATTCATATTCGTCTGTCAATAAAAACTCTTATTAGTATTAGAACACTTTGTATGTATGTATGTAAGAAAATGTTAAAATTGGAAGTAAAAAAGATATCCTTGAAACTACTTGAGCTATATTAGTCATAAATTTGAGCGTCTGAGGAGCGAGACAAAGCAGAAAGCACTTAAGCTAGTAGCTGTATAAGTTCCTAGGTTCGTTCTAGTATTGTAAATGTACAAGGAATTGTTGAATATTTAAATTTTTGTTTCAAACGAAAGCGTTATTGAATCTGAAACATTTCTTTACTTGAAACAAACAAAAGAATTTGGTTAGGAACTCGGATTGCCGTGGCTGCGCTAATCGCCTTATTGACCGGTCGCCGGCTTGTGCTCGCCGGACGGGAATGTTGCCAGTTCGTGCGATCTCGGAGGCGCTCGGCTACGTTCCGCCGCAGTCCGCTGCGCGTTGGGGGCGCCACCGAGCGCTTGTTTAGCGTCTAGCGTGCGGCGTTGCCAACTGTATTGACTTTAAGCACGAACCAAGACAAAACGTACGCGCGTGGTGTTAAACTTACAGCCGGCAGCTTTTTCATAAAACAAATTGTAAATTCGTGTGAATTTGTGTATTCGACCGATTAACAACAAGTCGAAAATGTTACGGCAAAGATAGCCATATTGAGTCTTTGTGATGAGATCTTAGTCTGTGCGCTAGTGCAAGTGTTTTATGTGAAAAACATATTCGTTATTAATGTAACGTTAATCGATTTTGTGTAGAGGAGAAAGGGATATGAATTTAACGAGTGTCGCTCGAGCTATAATATAGAGTGGTCGAAGCGGCATAAAGAAAACTGGTTAGCCGAAAGCGGTGATCGTGATATGGGGGAACGGGGCGCGACGGGGGGCGCTTGGGGTGCGCGCGACGATGCGTCGTGGTGGCCGGGCGGCTCGGGCGAGCTGCAACACCAACAGCAAATAAATGAGGAGATAGCCCGCAGCACGGCCGCCGCCACCCACCAGCTCTACACCTACAAAATGACAGGCGGCTTCAACAACAGCGGGGACAATCCGACGCCGAGCTTTGACTACCGCCTCATGACCGGCTCCAATACTAGACAGGAGTCTCCGCAGCAGCCCTGGTGGTATGCCTCGGGCTCCGTGGAGGCTCAGCAAGCTTCCTCATCGGTATGGTTGTCAATCATATAAAATGTATGAATATAAAAAAACAACAATTTAAATAGATGAAACTAAACAAATTATTTAACAAGTGGTATCTATTTACCTATATTTATTTTTTGAGTATTAAAAGTCGAATCTGAAACAAAACAAAAAGTCATCACAGAATTTAAATAAATGTACTAAATTATCGAGCTAGGTTTCCGTAGTCTGTTGTGACAAGAATCAATGATTTCTCCAAATAATCATGCTACAAGACAATGAGCGCCAAACTACCATATACCTGTATGGTCAGGTTTATTTATGCACGTTGCACCTGTTTCTTTTTCACGAAAATCTTCTAAATATAAACAAACTTAAGATATCCCGATACGAAACACATTCGATAGAATCTTCTACAATGAAAATGTTAAATATATTTACTTTCAAACTGTTACTTCGCGTAAGAAAAAGATGATGATATTGAGAAACATACATACCTAACTTTTACACTTTGTATGTGAGATGTGAATTGAAGGTAATTAGCGAGTTGGTAAAACAAAAAATTGAAAATTGTAAGAAGCTATTTAGCGGTAATGACGTAAATTCTTTGACGAAAGAAATATCTTTAAAACATCGATAAATTATAACAAACTAATTTATTTACAAACTATTATATCTCAGTATCGAATAAATTGCACAAAATGTTAATAATCGTTGAGATACTACGAGGTGCCAGGATATGATTCATATTGAGCCTTGTAAAGGTTAATGTCGGCATTGAAAGAATAATTTAACATTAGAATGTTTAAACGCAAACACGAATTTAAAGGAAACGCCATTACAGCCTTTGAAAACTAAATTATGATTCTATAAATGCATGTGATTTATTATTATTTTCAATTAATTATACGAAAAGCTAAAAATACGAACATGGGTCATACTCATGAAATTACTAATCGCTAGTGCTATGTTATATCTAGACTATCGTGAGATTAGGTTATCAAAAAATCTGTTGTGTTTTTATTGGTAATACGATTAACAAGACAACAATCTCATATAGATGAAGCCAGATAACGGATTTTTATAATAACCAATGGGCCCTCTGCCTAGCAATGGACGAATATTAAAACAATGCTTGTCTCGACACTGGTATAAAAACAAATAAAAGTCAAAGTAAGTCCCTTACCTGGGACTTTGGCAATAAATTTCCTTTGCCGTTTAATCGAAATGAAATAAAAAAGTTTGAATTTACTTTTACAAAGTTCAACAAAGCAGGTGGCTGAGTTCATTTACGATAAAGTGAAATGTAGAATTTTGTTAGCACCTGCTGACTAATTAGGAAAGCTGATTAACGGTTTTATTGGCGAGTAAATAAAACTTCGAATCAACCTTGAGCTGCTTCGCTAGTAGCAAATTCATTGTTCACGACTTAGGCAAACTTTGAAAAAGTAGTGTGGCTTATATTGAATCAAAACTTGTCAAGCTTTAATCAATGGATCATTTAATTAAATACTGTTAAATGTGAAAAAAAAATACTTACAATGTAACGAACACTTTAAATATTTTATTTGTCCGTAAAAAAGGACAAAGCGAGGTATCAACGGGTAGGTAAAACCGTTATACCGTAGTTCTTACAAAGATTTTAATACAAAAATAAATGTAAACAAGTTAATATACTATTTTTAAATAACTATGCTCTAAAAATCCTGATTTATACATTACCAATAAACGTTGAAAGTAAAACCGGTATGCACTTAAGGCACAACACTAACAAAAAAAACAACGTAGACGTCGGACGATACCCCTAGTTAAAAGGAAAAGTACAGGTTTTGGATTTTGTTACAAAAAAGTTTTAAAAACTTTATCACATACCTCAACTAATCTGGACAATAGAGATTTTCTTGTAAAGATTTTATTATATCGTCGATTAAATATAGAGATGACGTTTTTCAAAATTTACGGAAAATTTGATTAGTATTAAAAACGGCCTACTGTTAACAATATTTTTTTATGGATAAGACACTTTAAGAAATTAAACGAGAAGCTTCACGTTAAGCTTATATAAGCTGAAATATTATTAACAGTAGGTTCTAGTAGGTTTTAGTAATAATCTAGTTTTCCGAAAAATTTGAATAATGTCATTTCTCTATCTAATCGACGATATATGGATCAAGAAAAGCATACCAAATGTTAATATATCCGTGTTTTCGCCTAATGTAAACATGCTTGATACAATTTTTATTAGTCGTCGGTTGGAAAACTTTGCAGAGAAAAACAAATGAAGTTTCACTAAAGTATAAAGTAGATATACACACGCTAATTGCAAGACTTTCGGTCAGGACGTACTACGATGCAGACCAAAGAAACCGTATTGTAGGAAGTAAAACGTCAAATAAACCCAATCTCATTATCAAAAAAAATAAAACAATAGTGTATTATCAATAAACATTTATATTGTAGACTGTAATTGAATTGTCTCGGTAGATTGACTCTATTTGTCTGATTACACTATCCATGAAACTATCTATAAAAAAACTTTTGGTCATGGGCACAAAATAAGTAATACAATGTTGCAGAAATTGATATTTTACTACAATGAGGAAAAGTCTCCCAGTTTCATAGTCCGTGTTCCATATTCCATAGTCGAAATGAACGATGGTGAAAAATAGCTCATAGCTGTCGATCAAATTTGCTTATTCATGTGAAGAGATATCTAGCAATTCTTCTTTAATTACTTATTGTAATAAGTTTTCAGTTCGAACACTATAAAAACTCATAATTTAATCAAATTCAAGGTCGTTTGTATGGAAACTTAATGCTCATAATATTTATTTCTGTGCTTGTCCTTGGACTCGCGTCATGGTGATTCATAGAGGCGGGCTTCTACTGCGAGTTCGAAAATCGATAGTACTAACGATTTTACATTGCTATATATAAAATACGATACATACATATTTAAAGACTAACTGAACAAAATGTGAATATGGTAATACTTTCATTGACCGAGATATCAAATGTTAATAAAACATATACCATTATATTGATTCGAGTAAAGATGAAATAATGTATAAAAAAAATAACGACAAAACAATGTTTAGACGAGGCATAAAAAGTACACGATATAATGGAACTGGATATAACCTAAACGTCATTGTAAACGACATGAGTTTTTTCTTATTATTTTGAAAAATTAGCGACTTACTCTTAAAAAGGAAACAACGATTATATCTTTAAAGGCAAGCTAATTTCGTGCGTTGCGACATCAAATCAATACATGATACAATACTTGTCTAATTAATCACGTAGATCAAGATTATTTTAATTAAGTGGATATTATTATAATTTATATTACCAGTAAGATTTTTTTGACTTTACTACTTAACCATGTTGTAAAAGATACTATTCTCGCTTTCGAAAGTTTCTATACAATTAAAAAATAATTACGATAATCATAAATCAGAAAAGTCATTTTTTTATTAGCAAAAATCAAACAAGACTGACTAAAGAACACATGACACCATAATATATCGATTTACGGAAAGTAGTTAGGTACTCTGGGCTCAGCGGCGAATACAATCCTTTTCTATAACTTGTAATAATTCATTCTATTTAACGGAGAATTTGTTATTTATTGTCACAAAACTTGGGTTTATCTAAATATCAATTTTTAGGCATCAGTGTCTACGGGTTACTGGTTTTATGCACATTATTTTATTACATTTGGCATTGGTTACCATATCTCACTCGCTTTGTACATATTGCAGACCTCTAGTGAAAATAACCAATAACAGCATCTTTAACTTTAAGTAAAAATAACTCAAAACAATAAATGATGTTTATTTCAGCCTCAAAACCAATCAAGTCCGGACCCAGAGCAGGGAAATCAACAATCCAACGGTCTACAACAAAACCATCAGACGTTGCAACAGCAACAACAACAACAACAACAACAGCAACATCAACAGGAGCAACAAAACCAAGCTATCCAACAGCAGCAGAACCAGTTACAGCAACAAACTCTACAACAGGCGTTGCAACAACAAACACAGACGCTGCAACAAACTTTACAGCGGCAACAAAATCAACAGACTCTGCAGCAGATGCTGCAAGAGCAACAACAACAACAACAACAGCAGCAGCAGCAACATCAAAATATCCACCCGCAGGACCAGCAAAATGTCCAACAGAGCTTGCAGCAGCTGCACGTGAGTCAGGCGCACGTGACTGCGCTAGCGCAGGCGCAGGCCGCGCTGCAGCAGCAGGTCGTACAGTCGTTCCAGCAGCAACAGCAGAACCTGCACGACCACCTGCAGGCAGTACAGCAACAGCAGCAAATACAGGCGGCGCTGCAGCGACAGTCCGCCACATTACAGGTCTCTACTCTTTCTTTGTAATAACAAAAAAACGTCAGACTTTTAGCAAGACTTAATTCGCATTTTGTTGAATCTTTTTTTATAATTTACTGGTTCAATACACACAAAAATACAAATCTTTTCTCTTTATAATATTAGTATAGATAAACCAGCGCTTGACCACGATTCCACCTAAGATCTTATCCATATTTTAAAACGACTTGCTTGCGCCGGTTTGTATATCAATTTTAACTACATTTCTCAATACATTTACACCTTCAGATTTATAAGTATAGTGTTAAGTTTAATTCGGTTGTCAGGGTTTTTTTATATTATGAGGTGGCATACAAGCAAGCGGCCACGCCACCTGAATCCGCCGAAATGGCGAAGCGACCGCTGCCCATAGACATCCGCAATTGCAGATGCGTTGCTTCTCCTTAAATGACGGATGAAGAGGCGCATATAAAAAGGATATTTCTCCTTCCTGTGCGTCTCCACCGTCAAATCCACTTTTCATTCCCATTTCTTCCTCTGAAGAAAAGGGTGGAAAGGGACAAAAATTGGATAGTAGAAGAGGCGTTAAGTAATCAGAGAATTATTACAGGAGTTACAGCAACAAGCGCAACAGCAGCAGGCGCTCGGCCAGACGAAGACGAGGATGCCGCGCGCCCGCGCATACAACAAGCCTCGCGGCAGAATGACCGCGTACGCATTCTTCGTCCAGACCTGCAGGGAGGAGCACAAGAAGAAGCATCCAGAAGAGAACGTCATATTCGCAGCGTTCTCCAAGAAATGCGCGGAAAGGTGGAATGTAAGTATACTTCCACACATACATAGATACTACATCATAACTCGTGTGGACTTTAACAAAATGCAATTTAGCTTCCGTATGTCCGTTTTTGTACGTAAAACAGTTTCATCTCCCCTACCCAATCCTACTCACGTAGTGTCGGCGCACCGGGTTTAAAGGCTTCCTCCAAAAAACTTTATAATCCGTCATCTCAGTCATCACCTCCTTCTTTATTATGTCACCTTAACGCAATCCATCCATCTCTTTCTACGTCTACATCTACCGGTGTACCTCCACACTCATTACTAACGTCCTTCGTGTTCATATCATGTTCAACTTTTAGTCCTAATTTCTACCACTGGGGTTACTCTCAAACTTCCACAAAACAAAAAAAAAAAAAAAAAAAAAAAAAAAAAAAAAAAAAAAAAAAAAAAAAAAAAAAAAAAAAAAAAAAAAAAAAAAAAAAAAAAAAAAAAAAAAAAAAAAAAAAAAAAAAAAAAAAAAAAAAAAAAAAAAAAAAAAAAAAATAATATACTCATTTTGTATCTTATCCATGAATCTAGTATGTCAAGAAAACGTTTGTAATGCTATTGTGTATGCAATTCCATAGACAATGTCGAAGAAGGAGAAGCAGCGGTTCCACGACATGGCGGACCAGGACAAGCAGCGCTACGACCTGGAGATGCAGAGCTACGTGCCGCCGAAGGACGTGAAGGTGCGCGGCCGCAAGCGGCACCAGCCCAAGGACCCCAACGCGCCCAAGCGCTCGCTGTGAGTCACGGTCTCGGCTCTTTTGAACATAACACATTTGTATCAATAAAACTGTTGCTCGCGACTTCGCCCGCGTCAAATTAAAAATATATAGCCTATGTTACTCACTGATAACGTAGCTTTTTAATGGTGAAAGAATTTTTGAAATCGACCCAGTAGTTTTTGAGTTATTTCAATATATACAAAAATACAAATCTTTCCTCTTTATAATATTAGCATAGAAAACTTATACCAATACTATTTTTCATATAATCCAGTATTTTGAATTTAATTTTCTTTCTAATATCAAGAGGCTGACAGAACACAAAGTGGTTTTTGGGATTACTAGCTAGAAGGGTAATATGAGCTACTTCTATACTAATATTATAAAGAGGAAAGATTTGTATTTTTGTATGTATTAAACTCAAAAACTACTGGGTCGATTTAAAAAATTCTTTCACTCTTTCACCATTAAACAGCTACGTTATCACTAACATATCACATTTATTAATTATTATTTTTAATGATACGTGGACAAAGTCACAAGCAACAGCTAGTACTATATAACTACGTATGCGTATAGTATAAATAAAATGTATTTTGGCAACTAACCAATTCATGTTAGAGCGCAACAGGGAATTAATGATACTTGAGAGATTTGATAGCAATTAGTATCTAAACTTTTTGTTAACAGTAAACAAAGACATAAGAAATGTACATAGGGAACATTTTTTCACCGGTACCTTCTTTGTATGGTAATATCTTAATGTCAAAGAACCGCCTTCTCAGTGATAAAATATTTTTTTACTAGGTGTCGCCCGCGTAGAATTAAAAAAAAAAAAACAAAGTAGCCCATAGTTATTCCAGACTATCCTCTATATCTACGCCAAATTTCATCGAGATCCGTTCAGCAGTTTAGGCTACAAAGTCTAACAAACATCCATCCATCCATCTAAATCTTCGAATTTATATTATAATAAGATTAGTTTCGAGTGAAGTGTCAACTATTCTTCCTCTATACATTATGAATCTCTTTGACAATCAGTTTGAAACAGGGTTGCCATATATAAATATATATTTACTTGTCAGGTCCGCGTTCTTCTGGTTCTGTAACGAGGAGCGGTCGAAGGTGAAGGCCAAGCACCCTGACTACACGATGGGCGACATCGCCAAGGAGCTGGGCCGGCGCTGGGCCGCTGCCGACCCCGATACCAAGGGCAAGTATGATGCGCTCTCGGAACAGGACAAGGCCAGATATGACAGGGTGAGTCACCTCCTCCTTTTGACTATTAGTTACACCAAAGGTGACATTGAAAAACATAGTCGTCAGACAATCTAGGTTAGGTCTAAAGATCTACTAATTATAAATTAGTTGAAGTAATTTTTATATCTGTTTTAAAACGACTTCCAAAAATCTGTTTTTAAAAACTTTCAAGTCTGATTATTTGGCATTTTTCGATTCAGAAGTTGGGGTGGCTGAAAAAAATTAGTATTAAACTACATAAGTAATGAACCAACTAATTGGCTCTTATGTTCCTTCAATATATTCCAGATGTCTTCCAATCAATAAGTCAATTTAGTCTTTTTTTTTAATTTCGTAGATTTTTTCTACATCTCTGTTTTGTATTTTATCTATACTTCTATACTAATATTTTAAAGAGGAATAGTATTTTTATATATATTGAAATACTCAAAAACTACTGGGACAAATTCACAATCTGTCACCAATTAATAACTACGTTATCATTGAATGACATAGGCAAAATTTATCGCGAATTTTATTTATCTATACTTCTATACTAATATTTTAAAGAGGAATTGTATTTTTGCATGTATTGAAGTAACTCAAAAACTACTGGGACAAATTCACAAATCTTTCACCAATTAATAGCTACGTTATCATTGAGTGACATAGGCAAAATTTATCGCGAATTTTATTTATCTATACTTCTATACTAATATTTTAAAGAGGAATAGTATTTTGGTATGTATTGAAATACTCAAAAACTACTGGGACAAATTCACAATCTGTCACCAATTAATAACTACGTTATCATTGAATGACATAGGCAAAATTTATCGCGAATTTTATTTATCTATACTTCTATACTAATATTTTAAAGAGGAATAGTATTTTGGTATGTATTGAAATACTCAAAAACTACTGGGACAAATTCACAATCTGTCACCAATTAATAACTACGTTATCATTGAATGACATAGGCAAAATTTATCGCGAATTTTATTTATCTATACTTCTATACTAATATTTTAAAGAGGAATAGTATTTTGGTATGTATTGAAATACTCAAAAACTACTGGGACAAATTCACAATCTGTCACCAATTAATAACTACGTTATCATTGAATGACATAGGCAAAATTTATCGCGAATTTTATTTATCTATACTTCTATACTAATATTTTAAAGAGGAATAGTATTTTGGTATGTATTGAAATACTCAAAAACTACTGGGACAAATTCACAATCTGTCACCAATTAATAACTACGTTATCATTGAATGACATAGGCAAAATTTATCGCGAATTTTATTTATCTATACTATATTATAATTAGATTAGTTTCGAGTGAAGTGTCAACTATTCTTCCTCTATACATTTTGAATCTCTTTGACAATCAGTTTGAAACAGGGTTGCCATATATAAATATATATTTACTTGTCAGGTCCGCGTTCTTCTGGTTCTGTAACGAGGAGCGGTCGAAGGTGAAGGCCAAGCACCCTGACTACACGATGGGCGACATCGCCAAGGAGCTGGGCCGGCGCTGGGCCGCTGCCGACCCCGATACCAAGGGCAAGTATGATGCGCTCTCGGAACAGGACAAGGCCAGATATGACAGGGTGAGTCACCTCCTCCTTTTAACTAAGCGACACCAAAGGTGACATCTAAAAACCTAGGCATCGGATAATCTAGGTTAGGTCTAAAGATCTACTAATTATAAATTAGTTGAAGTAATTTTTATATCTGTTTTAAAACGACTTCCAAAAATCTGTTTTTAAAAACTTTCTAGTCTGATTATTTGGCATTTTACGATTCAGAAGTTGGGGTGGCTGAAAAAAATTAGTATTACATAAGTAATGAACCAACTAATTGGCTCTTATGTTCCTTTAATATATTTCAGATGTCTTCCAATCAATACGTCGATTTAGTCTTTTTTTTTAATTTCGTAGATTTTTTCTACATCTCTTTTTTGTATTTCATCTATACTTATATACTAATCTATACTAATATTTTAAAGAGGAATAGTATTTTGGTATGTATTGAAATACTCAAAAACTACTGGGTTAATTTCGAAAATTCTTGCACCGAAAAATAGCTATCTTATCAGTGAGTAACATAGGCTATGTTTTCTATATTTTTTTAATTTCACCCGGACGAAATCATGAGCATCACCTAGTCTATACTAATATTATAAAGAGGAATAGTATTTTTGTATGTATTGAAATACTCAAAAACTACTGGGACAAATTCACAAATCTTTCACCAATTAATAACTACGTTATCATTGAGTGACATAGGCTAAATTTATTACGAATTTTATTTATTACTAGCTGTTCCAGTGCGATTTCATCAGCATAAAATTATTTTATTGTTTATATGTGTCAAATTGTCAATTGCAAATGTCAAAATGACATGACATAACTTGGCAATCTTGCTTCCTTGATGTTGGCAGCAACTCATGGTCTCTTTCCCACATTAGGGTTTTTATCCAAAATATTTACCCCCTAAGTTTAATGGCGTGAAAATATATAGCCTAAAGCATGACATAAGTGTAGGGCGTTTTATTAAAAAAATAATTATTCAAAAATATTCTGTAATTGCTAACATCTTAGGCAACAAAGAAGTGTGTGTTTACGCTTTATTATATTAGTATAGATATAGATATAGATTATTATAAAATTGTATAATGTATTGTTGTAGGAAATGACAGCTTACAAGAAGACGTTAGAGCAAGCGCAGTCGCAGCCGGAGACACACGACGAGGTCGACGAGTACGAACACGAGGAAGAGTACAAGTGTTAATGCCATAACAAATAACTAAATACAACTCATTCTACAAGTAAATGCAAAAAACATGTCTCACACAAACATTCATTCATTACAGGCGTTTCTTTGGTATAGATGTTTTCAAATATCTTGTCGGCTCGGTATTTTATTGGTGACCTTGAAATGACATTGAAGAATTTTAATAATTAAAAATGTGTTTTTTCCGTGCATTTAAAACGCACGCTACCTGTGTAACTTTTGAGTATTTTTATAATATCACTAAATATTATAAATTCAGTGATTTTATAGGTTTTTTTAAGTTCCAGTGGTAATTACGGTTGTGAAACTTTTACCATTATTGTTTGGCATAAGTCATTATGCAATTTATTGTATTACTGAGTACTTTTATCTTCAATTACCATACATTTTCAGGAGTATTTATTTGAAAAAGTACTTAAATTTTAAGTCTGGATGGGATTTTTTCTTAACTTTTTGTAACAGTTAAACTGAAGCTTGTATAGCTCAGTAAAATAAGATTTTTTTAATATTAGTCTATGTAAACACATAATTTAAACGTTTGATCAACCCTGACTTAAATAAAAGAATGTAAAAATATTAAATTTTTAATGTTTTACGATGTTCTAATTTTTTTTTTAAATTCGACAAAATCTGTAGAAACTTATACAAATAATTTCATACTTAAATACAGGCAGCATTATAAAGTGTTTTTGGAATAACTGTTTTTGTACTTTTTTTTAGTTTTTACATATACTTGCAATTGTACTCTAAATCGATCATTAAATATTTTATAGAAACAATACTTTATGTATCGAATCTCAAATCCACTCAAAAGTACGAAATTGTAAATTCACATTCACATAAAACGTTAGATTTCATTTTTTTTTTTCAGAAAAAAATTTTTTTTTCGAATGGTTTTACGAGCATGGTAACATCTACTTGTGTAGATTAAAAATATTAAATCAGTGAATGTGTTGAAAAACACTGAAAAAATTTTGAGTGTAAAAATTGTTGCTATCTAGTTTTCTTTGTTTTAATTGTTTTTGTTGTATTTAGCGGATGATTACATTATTTTTGATCGTAAGATCGTTGTTCCTTTAACTTAAGGTCGAAATTGAAAGGTGTGGCCTTATCTTTTCAAGAATCATTTGGCAATATGTAAGGTTAGTCAGGAACAAATTTTAGCGTTAAATATAAGTCATTGGAAAAGTTAATATGTAGATTAAGTTAGAAATAAATATGACAGATGATGTATGAATGATATTTTAATACTTGTGTCCAAAAAAATGTATATAGTTACCTAGTTAAATTATATTTTTTTGTAAACCGTGTTTTTTGTCGCGTTGACAAACACCAGTAAAGTGACCGGAAGGACTGCAAACGTGATAGTACTTAAAGTCTTAAATAGCTAAGTATTTTGTCTACACAATTTAGGAACATTCCTGAGAAATTCAATTTAAAATTTTAAGATATTTCCTTTTATAGATGTACAAAAGATTTTTTTTTGTAATAATTTCAATTCAATTTTACATAATTTTTTTGTAATTTATTAGCGTATTCAAAAATTTGGTAATGAATCGCTTTTTCTCGATTTCATATGTTTTTGGCATAAAAATAATTGAGGTTTATGTTCAAAAACCCAAAAATGTCTTTCATTTTGAGTTCTAAGGGATGCTTCCAAACCATATTACTTTTAAAATTCAATTTATCAATAAGAACGGCGAAGTTGTATATTTTGCTTGATATTTGTGATTTTTTTATGCAAAAAAAATAAAATATGTATAATTTTGCAAGTGAAAACGATTCCAGGATATTTCCATAATATAAACGTAATGAGATAGAAATTGGCGAGGGCAATGAATGTGGAATATTTTTAAGGAGTGCGTGTAATCGGAGCCGATATTGTTTTGAATCCGAGGACTGTACAAAACAATATAGAGAATCTTTTACACTAACAATTGTTTTATTTAATCTTCCACCCTCAACAGGAGTTATAAAAACATTAATTTAAATGACTCAATAAACTAGAATGTGTCCTTTGATCACTGACCTGTATAAATAGACAGACTAAAGGCGTGGTACCTTGATTTTCGGAATTTTAAATTAACTTTCAATAAACAGGCGCGTTAAATCGTAACAAAGCAAAAAATTACATTTCCAAGTCTATCTTATCCATTTAGAGAGATCAATGCTTGTGATCAATACGAATTGAATGACAACTCACTCTTAACCCCTTAATTCGACGGAGTTTTTGTAACAAAAAAAAGTATTACCACACCAAAATCAAAATCTCACATTTTTCTCTCCAGTTAAATTTTTTTAATTAGTTGTTCGACACACTGCAATAATTAAGCAAGTTATGGTGCAGAAAGTGTCAATGCAACCAATAAGATCTATAAGGAATTGAATATCTGCGAAGAAATTCAGATATGTGTGAAGTCAACCCGCAGTGAGCCAGCGTGGTTAATAGAAGAAATATTTTTTTTCACTGATAAAAGGTCTAAAAACAAAAAAAAGTGACAAATAAAAGACTCGTTTATTCTTAACATTTTTAATAATTGTGGAAAACTTCCACAATTGCACTAACATTCAAACTGCGATCAACATGAATAATTTAGTCATACATAAATTATAAAAAAAACCATATGGCTACATTGCAAGACGTTTTACATCAAATGATATTAAAAAAAAACAATATTTGTTTGTTACATTTGTGTACAAATAAAATCATGGTTTAATAGTCATATAAATATGATACATATAGTTTTTTTTCCATAGATCTATAACCTGGAGTACAATAGCAAGGAGAAAATAGGCCTCCGGAGGTTGTTGAGGTTAATTTCCTTAGTGTTGTCATTCAAAATACTAAATGACATGACAAAAAGCTCTCAATTAAACGTCAAAATTGTATAAAAACTCCATTTATAGGTTACATATCTATGGTTATCCAATTATAAATTGAGCAGAGACCAAAAGCGGCATCAGTCCAAAGCTTTTAATAAAAACTTATTTTTTTGCTGTCCGTTTGTATCAATACAGAACTTTTTGTAATTTATAGAAGCTGTTACATAAACACAGGCGTTTATTAATCGTAATATCTCTCAAAACAGATTTAGATAAAAATCGTTTACATTCACACTGTTACAAAATAAGCTCTCACCACCGTATTTTAATGGATTACCCATTTATAGATTTTAAAACTATCTATTTCTCCTTTATCGACAGTTTTTCCTAAAGTGATCGCTAAATTATTGAAAATTATTACACAGTTTTCGTAAAAATCGATTATAAACAGCCTCCATTTTAAAATCGAAGTACAAACTAAATATAGACAAATTTTCTATCGCTGAATAGAAAAGATAAAAATAAAGTGCAACTACGTTTTCACTAAGAATGTGATTGAACTATCTAACTTACGAATTATTGCAACACTGACGCTCGCGCAAGATCGCGCACCTCACTAGCGATTATTCCTCGTACGCTACAAAATGCTCGCCACTTACAGGCATTTACCTACTTACAACTATTAATTATATTTCATCACATTTTTAAGTATAACAAACACTTTGATGATCTAAATTTATTTTTTGTGTTAAGAAAATTAATTACAAAAGAAAATGTTCATAAAGCTATAGTCAAATTACAATTAGTCCAAATATTTTTTTTCTGGTTGCAACTTTTTCACTTATTACAAAAAATGCAACCAAACAGCCGGAAAAAAATATATAAAATATTGAATGTGTGTACGTTTATATATCGTATTTCCACACGGTGGGTTTAATTATGCATACAATGAACAAGACCTTAATAATACGTATAAAATCTATTAAAAACGTATTTTCTATAACTGCATGTTTAGCTCCCGAAAGCATTTATTTTAGACGAAAAAAAATCACCATTTTTTTGTCAAACATACAAAAAATTGTAAAAAATAGTGAATCGGAAAGTTCATTATCTTCTCGTGCATGTGAAATACAAAAGTATAGAAAAAATGACATCAGTGATAAAATATGATTGTACTTTTCTGTCTAAATTCAATAGAGAAATTAAAGATAAGAATATTGTGTTTTTTTCAATGATAGAGTGAAGAAATACATGAAAAAGTATAATTTTATTGCGCCTAAAATCTAAGCCTATTTGTGATAAACCTTCAAAAGTCAGTAACAATGTTATAAAAACATTTACGTTATTAACTCATATAATTCGTCTAACAATAAAATTGTTAACAATGTTTTGGTATTTATCAAAATTTCACCTACACTAGATGTAAAAAAACTACAGCTTTTATTAAAGGATTCTTTAGCTTTACCAAAGAAAATACCAAAATGAAAAAACATTGAACGACATTTTTTTTACTTTATTTTTCGTATAAATGATATTAATACTTATTTTACATTTTTATAATACTTTTCGAACACATTTTTCAGATTTTTATTATTCTATATTTTATTTAAAAGTTTCGGTATCAAATGAAGCTATTTAATGAGTTGTTTTACAGTTTTTTAATTAAATTTGGACGTATTTTTAAATTGGTAAGCATTTATTTTAGGTATTTTATAGCACTTAGGGTTTTCAGAGTTACAAAATAAAAACGTGAACTCACATCAGGATTTAAATTAAATTAAATTTACTTTGATTGTAAAATACCCTATTGATTATTGTTAATGTTATTTTAACAAATTCGCAAGATTTAGATCAAAATTGTTGTTATTTTTAGTGTAAAGTGAACCCTATTTGCGCAATGTCAGGACGGCCACCGAACCAATGGATTTTATCAAAACATGATTTATCTAAATGAAATGCGTCTTATCTCTAAATTCTCGATATACATTTTAGTTTAGTCAACATTTTATCGATAGCACACTTGAATTATTAATACATTACAATGGCTTCATACAAAATTTGTATTTCAATGGAAATGAAAAATTATTTCAACATTTCGAACAAGTGTCTATGGATTTATGTTTAAAAATTTTAGAGCCTGTCCCACAACTGGCTGATAGAGGCTCAGATAGCTAAATGACGTCACTGTCAGATAAGGTACGAAATCCGATATTTCCATCACATATTTTACACGTTGGATCAGACAATTTACAATTTGGTGGGACAAGCCTTAAATGTTCAAATTGATATCTGTTTTCAATAATATTGTTTAGATAGTTTGATTATTTCTCATTTCTATTGAATTCGATTGAACACGCCTGATAGTTAATTATTTGTGTGGTATTGTGTACCACAGGCAATGTGGTAGGTGAGAGGTGAGAGGTGTTACCCGGAGCCCGAGCTGTGAGTCGCCTGTCAGACGGACAATCTTCCATCCGCCATCGGAGTCGGCAACAGGGAACTGAAAATTAAATAAAAAACACAATTAAATTTAAGTAAAAGTAATACGTACTTAAATACCATTACCAACAAAATAACTGTTTCAACATTTTTCTATCTAAAAGTGGGATTTTAGGGATATTAAGGACATTGCCAATACTTTAAACTTTCAATTTCAAATGTCTAAATTCAAATTCTTAAACCACAGCGTTACCATGGCAATCTTGCTTCTTTGCTGCTATTGGCCTAATTTTTGTCCCTTTCTCTCATGACTGTTTTTCATATTCCTATATTATTCAAAAATATGCTGTAATTATTGACTTTACCATACTAAAGATGTGTGTTTACATCTTACTAATATTAAAAGTTTAGATGGATGGATGAATGTTAGAGTTTGTAGCCTAAACGGCTGAACAGATCTCGAGGAAATTTGGCACAGACGTAGAGGATAACCTGGAAGAACACATAGGCTACTCACTTTTGTTTTTTTTTTAATTCCACGCGGACGAAATCGAAAGCTAGTATTATAATATTAGTATAGACGAATGAAATGGTCCTTCAAGTCGGATACGTACCCGCATTCCAGGGCGTCTAGATTCCTGGCTGCCTGTGCGGGGCCCACGGAGGTCGCGGACTCCGCGCGCGAGCCCATAGTGCGCTGGCGGCACAGGTAGGGCGTCACTGCGGGCGACGGCGTACTGCGCTCCTGCAATGTAGCAAACCTAGGTCATCTACACTAGTGCCGAGATTATAAGTCTAAATTTAACTAATATGTATATAATGATGTAACTAATGTTGAATTCAATGGAAATAGCTGACATTTATTGTCTATGGATTTTATTGTAATATTTAATTATTTAAATTTATACAAAAATGTTTGTAAAATATCTTTAAATACAGTTTTTTATTTAAATGTGTTTAGATGCGTTTGTTATAATTTTGAATCCAATTGAATTCGACTATAGTTAACATTTTATTGTTGCAATACTGTCAACTAAACTACTATTCTGTGTACTTATTTTAACTTATTTTCATAACTTGAAAAAATACTATAAATACTTTAAAGCAAACACATTTCTTGAACTACTTATTACATGGAAAAAATTTCAGAATCTAATTTAGAACTTACTTTATGAACGTTATAAACTAATAATTTTATTTCTAAATATTCTTGTGTAGGTCTTAGCATGGGTCAAATATAATAAAATCGCTAAGCAATAATAAAATACAGCTATATACTGAAGTCAGAAAGTGATAGTAACCTTTATCTCATTAGCGAAGTGAATTTTCTTCAATATGTATCTCCAAATATACAAATCAGTGTTAAATAGTCTAAATGTAACTATTTATTTTTGTAAGGTACTGTATTGTCTTATTCATGTAATTTTATTACGTTATTTTTAATGTTTTATATCTGAAAAACCATCTCTTATTTATCTCTTAGGTGTTAAGTTAGTAAATAAGCTAGATAACTTAACAACGTAAAGAATCAAATCCTATCAAGTAAAAAAATATAGACATAGGCACAACTATAATAGACATTGAAAAAACTTTTTAGATGTCGTGAAATTAAATTTTTAAAAATTATGTAGATAATATAACATAATTTTTTATGTACTAAAACGTGTTATTTCAGTGTATAAAAAAGATAAATAAAAAACCAAAATATCACAGCGTACGTATAATGATTAACATAATACAAAACAAAAAAGTAACCTATCTAAATAATATCTAAACATCTAAAATATTCCTAACATTTGGCACCGATATAACATAAAAACTATTAAAAACATAATAAACTAGATATACACATTTATAAACACTGATTTTTCTATATTCTTGACAGTAAACTTGTAGATCTCCGACTGGGCAAAGCTAATCGCTCTCGTCCTTGAAAAATATTACCGTACCGTTATCGTTTCTAAACTGAAAAACTGCAATCCAAATAGAAAAATATATCTACTAAGAATCTACACAAATATATCGCTTTCCTCCTTACAATTGTGATCAAGGCAATGAGATCCTACTTTAGGTAAATTCTCAAATAAAACACCTTTTATATCGGAAACATTTAAAGATTAGATAAGCCATTTTAATAGGTCACGTGACATATATTTTCGTTTCATAGTGAGATGTGCTTAAAAACATTAATTAAAATGTAAATCGTTTCACAAATTTACGAAAAAATCAACTTTTCGTTAGATTATTTTTCTAACATCCCTAGTGGTTAAAATTATTTCACTGTCCCAACATTGTAGCGACGTTAAATTGTCATTACAAAAGCATGTAATCGAAATTTGAAAAAAGGGTAAACAATTTACAGTTCTTACATAAAAAACAAAGATTTTTTTTATTTTTTTTTTTATAAAAATAGATTTTTATTAATTTACTAATATTTCCTTTAACCATACCAACTAAGCTCTAGGCTTGTGCTAGGATATGGTTCACGACAATAGTCAAATGGCGGGATTCGAACCCTCGACCGCAAGATCGGTAGACCGTACCCCGAACCATTAGGCTATTGGCGCTTAAATAATATTAATATTATAAATTATGTATTGACTTTAGATGAAATGTCAAAAGTAATTTATAAAAATGGCCCACCTATAGTTAGTAAGCACCTACTAAAAGCTGAAAGTCTACCCTAAGTTAGATGTGTCTAGGACTTAACCAACTACACTGCAGTGCTTAAATCTTTGAAGTTGTTTACATAGGTTATGTTTTTCTTCATAATGAGTTAATATGAAGTTATTCGAGCGTCGGTGACTTGAATTTGAGCATTTGATTTGTATCCCCAGGTCCTAGATTCGAATCCCACCGTACCAATGTGATTTTCGATTTTTCCCGACGTTCTTACAGTGAAGGAAAACATCGTGATGTCTGCACATTCAAAGAAATTCAAAGATTTGTGAAGTCAATCCACAGTACAGCATGGTTGACTATGGCCTACTCTCTAACTTAAGGAAGACTCCGAGCCCCTCATTGAAATATAGTGAGCTGGTGATGATGTGATGGTGATGATGTGATGGTGATGATGTGATGGTGATGTGTGTGAATATTACCTGTTGGTTAGGTCCGCAGCAAGTAGCGTTGTGGCAGAGGTCGTTGGGCGGGCAGTGCAGCGCGCAGGGGTCCGCCGCTGACACTCCGCTCACCATCTAATTAATAATTACTATTTTATCAGCAATCACAGTATGATTTTCAATCATTCTTTTTTAATAAAAACTCCTACACTTACGATATGCTATAGGCTATATATTTTCACTCTATTAAATTTAGGGCATGAGAAAAATGAAACTACAACTTTGCTGGTACTAAGAATGGTTGCCATGGTTATTTGAATTCTCAGGCAAAGGACCTTCATTGTCATTCGAATTTAGATATTTGCAATTGAGTTTTATGGAATGTAAATAACATTTTTTACAATACCACGCGGATGAAGCCGCATGAGAACAGCTGGTATTTCTCATAATATCCAACCGATCTCACCTACACTAATATTATAAAGAAAGATTTGTATTTTTGTATGTATTAAAATAACTCAAAAACTACTGGGCCGATTTGTAAAATTCTTTCACCATTACGAAGCTACGTTATTGGTGAGCAACATAGGCTATGTTTTTTAATTTAACGCGGGCGAAGTCGCGAGCAACAGCTACAATAAGTACATCAATATCTGACTAATGCACTCGTCATTTAAATTTCAATAGTTCTGCGCGATGTTCGGGAACTACATTACAATATGAAAGGATTCAAATTATACGTATATTTGAATGAACTTCCTCTACACGGATGGTTAAATGGCTGAACACATTGGGGTGCATACATTTATTAAAAAATAAACTTTTACTATACTAGTCTGTAAGGAAATGATAATGTGTTAACGCTCTAAAACGTAAATGTTACGTAAAATATCTATTGTACATTATTAATTATTGTTTAATATCAGTTATTAATAACTTTTTTTCTTTAAATATGGCTTTCCACTTGTTTTTAGCATCACAGACCTTTTCTTACAACGAATGTAAGACCAAAATATGAAGATTATTACTAAAGTTTGAAACCCTGAATTACATTTCTTACTTATACAGCGCTACTAATGGTTTAATGGACATTTAAATCTTCTCTAAGCACACCTTTAATCACCATTTAACGACTGAGTCCGACTGTTATCCGTAAATTATTTTCATATTTTTCAAAAGACGTTACAAGTAAATTAAAAAAGAAATCGTCAAAGTATTATACCTCAGTGCCATCTAGCGGCAGCTCAATGAACTCCGGCTGGATGGTGGTGGAGTGAATGCCCTCGTTGTGGAAGAATTCCTTCACCTTCTCAGCTATCTTCATATATTCAGATAGATTCCTACATCTGGAAAGTAAAAAATCGTCTTGTAAAAAATTTTGTCGATGAAAACATTTATGATTTTACGTAATACTAAGATAGGAGTATATTTTGTGGAACTACAAATCCTACCCAATCCGACAATGATCGAGGAAATTCTTTGTTTAACAAATCAATTGATCCTTTGTGAATGTGAAGGTAGGATTTAAATATATCAGTTAACAAAGGCCGTATGATTCACTGTTATATAAACAATCTTCACGTCTCTACTTCGATGTTATGTTCGCCGAAAGAAAATTTTATCACTAAATTATAATATACTTGGATATCCGACACAACGAACACTGCAACCGCTCATCAAAAATATTATAGTTAAACTCACGTTACGAGATTAAAAAGTTAAACTCTGGCGCATTCAATCTTATCTCATCATCATTTGTTCACTATAAGTCCCCAAGTAGTGGCTCGGAGCCTGCTTAAATTAGTGGTGACTGAGTCAATCACGCTGGCCCATTGAACACATATCTTTATATTTCTTCGCAGATATGTTCAGGCATCATGATGTGCATGATTTTCGCCGTAAGAACGTCGGGTAAATTTTCATAAGAAATTTAATAATACAAAAAACACATTAAATTCGAACATAGGACCTGCTGATTATAAGAACCCCTGAGTCACCGACGCTATCATGTCCTTATGGTTACTTGAAATGAATGTTGATTTTTTCAGCTAATTCTCTATCAGAGGGACACCTTTATTTATTAAGAGTCTGATGCACATTCAGTGCCAACGAGTTCACTTGAGTACGTAAAAATCGCGACATTGAACGTTACATTAATCATTAGAGTATTTCGAAACAGCATCGTGAAAAACACAGAAAATCGTCTAAGGCCGCCCCGTGTTCCAAATAAACAAAAAAACGTTGTAAAAATAGTTCCGCGCGCTAATATTGACGCTACGTGTGCAAAACATCGTTTGATAGTGTTATTTGCGAAGAGCATCGCGGTCGGAGACGTCTCCAAACACGTAGATGATGTTTTTCTTCAGTAGGATTTTATGGTTTACAAACGTCAGTATTATGGTTAGATAAATTATTTTAAATTCGGTCAATAACTAGGACAACAAACTATAGAGATAAAAGTTAAACTAATCAAGTTTTAATGGCAATATAGACGTAATACTTACTACTGGTTATATTTTTAGGAGTATTTACCTATACGTATTTTTATTAAGCTATTATGTTTAAAACATCTAAATATAATATCGCTAGCAAAAATGTAATTAATTTTGCGTCTACATGACTTGTTTGTATCATTGTTTTTATTTATTTTACCAACCATTTCGTTAGCGAAATCCGAGATTGAAATTCCTTTTACAAGAAAGGCAATTTATCATTCATTCAAAATTAAAACACGAAATAAAAGCGCGCCGGCGGCCATCGCAGTCGCTGTCGCGGATTCCAGGACAAAGGCCCCGTTGGCATTCTGCCAATGGAATTAATTCTCGCATGATTTTTCAAAGTAAACGCTTTGTTAATCGAAACGTCAGATTTATAATGAAATAGTGACGTATTTACAAGAAAAACAGCTCACCTCGCGTATAAAATAACAAAAATATTACGCAGTTTTGGGTTATGCATTTGCAGCAATACTACACACCGTAAGCCAGTAAATTTAAAAAGAAAAAAATACAGATGTGGCTCTAGAAAGGCATTATTATTACTTTTATTCGTGTATTTGTATTATACATTTGTCAAGTTTGCATTGAAATCACAAACGTCGTTCGCTAGCCTATAGATAAGTTAATTCCCACACCGAGGAACGTTATCGGGTCATATTAAAGGCTTTCGTTATCAGCAACATGTCGGGAGATATGCGCCTGTGACGTATGAAGAAGCGACAATTTTACTATCTATTTAGGATTCGGTAATACCGGACCAAGCCTTAAAACATAAAAATTTAGAAAGAACATTTTTTTTATCATTTTAGGTTGAATATTTTATGGTAGTGAACAGTATTTTTTGCATTTTAAATTCTTAAAAAGCGTCAAACGTTCGTAAATCAACACAAATATTTAACAAACGTTAACTTTGTCCATAAACATTTTAAATACTACAAATCAATTTTATCTAGTCTTATCAATCCTAAATGTCCAAAAATAATTTAGGATATCAATATGAATTATATCTGATTCGAACTCGGAACCAATGATCGCTGCGACACGTATTAGCGACTACGCCTAAGGAACTTCGATAACAATATCAGTAAAAATGCAAAAGGTAAAGATTGTCGCATGGCAACAATAGCGATTTCAACATACATGTACGTCCTGTTGAATTGAAGTCAACTGTTTAAAAATCCAAATTTTAAGCATAAAAATTGAGTTTTTTTTAGTATATGTCTAGAATAGAAGGCATGATTTCCCTATAAAAATTAAAGACAAATATCGCTAACTAACATTTTGTGTACAAGAACAAAGAAAACCAAAAAAAAAACATACAGACGAATTGAGTACCTCCTTCTTTTGGGAAGTCAGTCAAAAATGGTAGAATGGTTACCAGTGGAACTATGATTTAACATACCTTATATGAGCACTGGCTATAATCCTATCACCAGCCAACTGCCAAACATGGAACTCGTGTACCGCCAACACTCCATCCACTTTCTCCAACAACCGTCGCTGTATCGCGTCCACCTGCGCAAACATTTGCCTTCGTTTGAACATGCGGCAAACATTTGATTAAAGTCCCCTATATTGTATAACACGTGCGAATACTAGACATGTGTCGCTAGACAAACATTCTAGCTGTTATACATACATACGAGAAAACTAACAATATCAGAATGACATCATAAGTTTATTATAAAAAAAACAACATATTTCTAGATCCAAATATTTGTCATCTGTGCATTTATAAATCTCGTAAATACAATCATTAAATCTATGGTCTACAACTTAAATCGCAGTACTTTTTTACTTTATTTAAAAATGTCTTGTTTTACCACAAATATTTAGTATAGAATACCACGACCCTATCGATCTTCGTAACTTGGTATCGGATTGCTAACCACACAATACATAGAAGTTTTATATTTCGCAACATATATCTATTTATATGTAATCTAATCAGAAAAATCGAATAAAGGTGACATTGTTTATTCCTTTATTTCAGGATATCAACAAATATTTTTAAATGCACACGTAAATTCACACAATCTAAACATTACGTTTGGTCCTTTGAGTCGGATATTTAGTTGCATTCAGAAACATCCAAATTAAAATACTTCTCATTACTTGAACCGAAAGGAAAATTACGACCGTCTACCATTTACCAAATATTTGAAAAGCAAACAACAAAGAACATAATTTTTATATTGCTAACCTGTATATGTGTGGGTACGGTCTGCAGCAGAATTAGTGCAGATTCCCTTAACAGCGGCCAAACTGAAGCAAGGATCAAGATGACTAGAACTATACTGAGCGCGGGGTCGATGTAATACTTGTATGGCCACTCCGTCAGCCACACGACCAGCGCTGAGCCCACCACTATAATGGAGCCTGGAACAAAATAATAATTTTATAGACCTACATATTCCGAGCAAGGACGACAATACTTCAATATTCAAAATTGAGTAAGCCAAAGCTTCTAGAAGTCACAATGTTATTGTCTAATTAAAATATAGTACGGGAGGTATATTTTAAATTGTTTTATAATTAGTTAATATGTTACTATCCTAAAAGAAACGATTATCATGACATAAATATGTACTTTTCTATGTAAATATTACTGCTTTACTTTTAATTACCTTGTTGTATATAATTCTAATTGCAGTAGGATTTTAAATTTTAATTGTGATCGGCAATGATTTATATTCGCTTGTTATTCAACCGTTTGTAAATTGCAACACCGAGTTCTATTCCATAATAATCCGATGCGCCCTTGTCAAGGCGAAACTGATAACTTACAAAAATATTTGCTTTACGCTGTCATAACAGATTTTTTTTAATCCGAGATAAGGATATCATTTGCTAATGCGTTCACTATTTTTAATAGTGAAGGTTTCATTGTGAAATTATTTGTGTTGAATTGATTAGGGATCGGTAAAGAGTAGCACTGTACTATATTACTACAAATATTTTCGCACTAAAAAAACTACGCTACAATACAAACCTAAACAAATTATCATTAGTCGGAACTTGGAAAAATTTAAACATATCTATACTAATATTATAAAGAGGAAAGATTTGGACTTTTTATGTATTGAAATAACTTAAAAACTACTGGGCCACAATTTTTCACCATTAAAAAGCTACGTTATCAGTGAGTAACATAGGCTGTCTTTTTAATTATTTTTTAATTTAATGCGGGTGAAGTCGCGAGTAACAGCTAGTAAAGTATTAACATTGTTAGAAAGGACTTGAATATACCCAAAAAACCAATCGGAAATTAATTATTTAATATCGAAAATCAGCATATTAATTAGGCTATTTGCGGGATACTCCGCGCTGTTTACTAATTGTGAACTAAATCTGCCATCTTATCATAGTGATGTGCTTTCAATAACTATAAGCTGTTATAAATAGGTGCGGAATCCAACAAATTGGCATCATAACTACCATAGGTGATATGATAAGATTCGTCGTGCTAACTGGCACAAGGTTCGCGGTACGTACATGTTTGTTCCGAAATAGTATCGCCACTACAATACCAAGGACCCGAACAAATGTACGTAAATAACTTTTCAGTGCGATTCGAAACGCTATTTCTATACAACACGTTGCATACTTTATTACCAAATAAAAACTCATTAACAATAAACATTTTATCACAATGCATTGCGATAAATTTATTTCCGAGTACACAAGTTTTCAATTTAAAAATAGATTGGTCACTTTAAATTGGTTGGTTATTTTTTGCCAAGTTCATGTTTTGATAAAAAACCATAGACTCAGTTAAAAGGTTAGCCTGTGCAAAATTGTATCAAGGATATATTCGCATAACCCTGACACACCTTTGCTTACTTCCACATTATGTATTTATGCTACAAAGATTCATTCATGACTCGGTTAAGTGACAATAACAAGAATGTAATATGAAAAAGGTGTAAGATTTTAAGGGCCATTTACATGCAATTTAGATGCAAGTTTCTCGCCCGATGTAGACAATAACATTGAAGCAATAATTGTCTTCTATAGCCTAATTTAGACGGGCAAGAAACTTGCATTGTGTAAATGAGCATTTATGAAAGAACTAGCTCTTGCCCGCGACTTCATATCAGAGATATAACTGAATATAAAAACTACAAATGAAATTAATTAGGCAGTACTAGATAAATTATACTTGTACCATGTGATATGAAATTATTATTGCTATTATTTTTGCTATCTTGCACTGTTAGTTGTCGATCTTATAGTTTAATAGCAACTTAGCACAACTTTAGTATACACTTAGTAGTGTTGATAGCTTTAAAGTACTTTGAGTCCAGCCTTCGATTACTTATTGTTCCTCGAAGACTCAAGGATTCAGAGTATTCAAAAGGAAAAAGACTAGGCTACATGGTTAGAGTTTACTCGTATCTTAATCTAATATGCAATAAGTAAGGTGTAAAATCCTTTAGTTAACTGCAGCTTATTGCAAGAGTCGATATGTTATTTTCCGCTTCTATCATAACAATAGTCTTTAGATCATTTAACTTTATTGTGTTATCATATATTCCCTTGCGATATATCAATATTTATTACATACGGTCCGTATCGCGATTGTTTCCAACTATAAACATATTCAATTTATTTACAGTGCAAAGAAAAAGTATTTTATTTTTATGTTAACTTAGATTACACATGTGTTCTGACAATTTACTACAATATAAAGATGTACGTGATATCGTTTATTAGTAGGCTATGTCTATTCTATTATAGACTATGTTCTACGTCTATGCCTAATTTCCCCGTTGTCCACAAACAAACATCCATCTAAACTTTTGCATATAAATTACTAGCTTTCGCCCGCGACTCCGTCCGCGTGGAATTAAAAAAAACAAAAGTGAGTAGCCTATGTGTTCTTCCATACTATCCTCTACATCTGTGCCAAATTTCATCGAAATTCGTTCAGCCGTTTCAGCTACAAACTCTAACAAACTTCTATCCCTCCATCCATGTAAACTTTCACATTTGTAATATTAGTAAGAAGTAAGATATTAGTAAGATTACTGTAATGTCATTTTGTTTTCACACAAGTGATTCAGTTTCTTATTTTTTTTATGACCACGTGCTAAAATATGTGCTATGTCACACTAATTGAAATGTAACATTGACATAGCAAACGGAAACTTACATCTTATATGCAGGAAGTAGGAAATTGTAGAGCACGTTCGCGGAACAAGTCGACAATTTGAAGGATGCTGTTTCTTTAAATTTAATATTTTCTTTCTAAAAGTAGTTTGTGATTCTGACCTACCAATTTAAGATTTAATGTCATTAGTGTTTTAAAAGTTAAAAATGAAATGAGTTCATATTATATTTATATCTATTAATAAATAAAGCACATAAAACAAGTAATTAAGACAAGCAAGTACGTTGATGAATGCATACATTGACCTACAAAATATTGTAAACACGGAAATTACTAATTTGCATTTATACGGTTATCTGGTTTGACAACATAAATATTAAATATCTTTTTAAAGAATCTTAAGAATTTTTACATATTGTGTAATATTACAAAAACATCTCTTTAAGTTCATAATTAGTTCGGCTCTAATTTCAACAACCACTTAGTTTAAATCATACAAAACATACGCCCTTAGTGCGACAGATAATCACACATCTTGATATTTGTTATTGTACAGTCAGCTGCATAAATATGAATACAATTACCTTACTTGTATATGCAAAAACATGTGTGCACGTATCTATCTTTAAAATTATGACATCGATTATGGAGATGTTATGCGACGAGACGATGGGGACATAAACCAGAAAGTGTTAAGAACGAATGTGGATGGCTACAAAGGTAGAGGAAGACCGAAGAAAGTATGGATGGATTGTGTGAAAGGGGATATGCTTAAGAAGGGAGTGGATTCAGATATGACGGCTGATAGAAATGTATGGAAGAGCAGCACATACTATGCCAACCCTGCATAAGGGATAAGGGTAAGTTGATGACGTATCTGTCTTTAAGATTGTAATCATGAATGTTACATATAACATGCATACATATTTTTGTAACCGAATTCCTATACAAGTTTCTAGTTTTATAAATATATACATAATTATGCAGACTGTATGAGGCCTTCACTTACCCAATGCATCGGAGAGAACATGAAGGAAGACGCCTTTCATGTTGAGATGTCCGGGGTCGCTGGGGCCGCGGCCTGCTGGCTTGCTGGCCAGATTGGCGCCCGGCGGCACCATCTCGTCTGTCTCCTCAGCGCCGGCGCCGGCGGCAGTGTGCCCCAGCGCCATGTCAGCGTTGCTGTTCACTATCTCCGTGAGATGGCGCACGTTGGATGGCGGAGGCACGCCGCCGTGCGTGTGACCATGACTGCTACCATGCTCTAAGAGAAATAGATTATCGTCAACAAGGCTTTAAAAGTAAGAATTGCTCATCCTTAATATGAACTATCGAATAATGTAAGGAAATTATAATATGAAGTATTTAGAATAGAAACCTTTCAAGTATTCATTACTAGCTGTTGCTCGCTACTTCGCTCGCGTGAAATTAAAAAATATATAATTATTTAATTTCACGCGGACGAAGTCCCGAGCAACAGTTATTTTGAATATAAAAATTAAAGGTACTTCCTTTTACCAGTTTATTTCTTTTTTGCATATACTTGGACGTGAATAAGGGAAGGCGTACATCTGCGCCCAGAGAGGGCTAGCGTCGTTGAATGTTCTTTTTAATACGAAGAAGTCGAGAGCATCGAAGAATGTTTAATTAATCGTATATCAAATTTCGCAAAACACTGGTGATACAAAAACCTGTCTACAATTCCCGGTAAAGCGCTTACGGCTTTACACATCAATGGCTATAGTTTATAATACTTTTTTTCCTTAATACATTTGCCGTGTCGAAAATAGCTAGACCTAATTCAGTAAGACAATCCCGAATAATTTACCTTGACTAAAAGGTTCCTGTCTTTTGTTTTAAGGTTTTCAATCAGCTATCTTACACTTAACACTACAAATTGAAAACTACTAAACCCGCTACACACCTGCACTTTAATTGCAGACTTTTAACTGTGCAGTAAAAACTGAAGGTGTGTAGGATGAACAGAAAACTGTACAATTCATGTAGGAGTTTTAATTTTGCCTACGCATGTACGAATTAACTGAACTATTGTACTGTATAGTTAAAACTGTGCGTGTGTAGCGGGCTTTATGTCTGGTTTGAAAATACTAAATTAGTTCCATAATCAGCAAACAACTAACACTATACTATTCATTGTATATAATTAATCTTACTAATATTATAAATGCGAAAGTTTAGATGGATGGATAGATGGATGTTTGTAGCCTAAACTGCTGAACAGATCTCGATGAAATTTGGCATAGATGTAGAGCATAGTCTGGAAGAACACATTTTTTTTTAATATCACGCGGACGGATTCGATGGCGAAAGCTAGTATCCTTATAGTGAGTTTCCGATGTCGAAACATTCGGATAAAAATATCATTATCAGTCTTTTCATGGAGATACAAAGGGATGACTAATGTTTTTGTGAGTGTTTTAACAGTGAAAATTCATGGCAGCAAAAATTGCGACGCAGTTCATAATACATCGGTTTATTAAACTCTCACGGCATTTATCGCTTGTTCATTGTTAGTTCATTATACGAAGAGGGTACAAGGGGCGGTGAGCTTGCCCAACGGGTCAATGGACTTGCCACTAAAGTATCGGGGTTCGAATCCAATATGGCAATTGATACAATACATGAAATGCCATCTGTTAACACTTTGAATACCATAATAGACCTTTTCATCACTCTAACTAGAAATTGTATAAACAACAAGGTCAAACAAAAGACGAATTTGCCCTTTTCGAGTAAAAACAAATGCCGATCTAGATAAAAGTTTACAATTAACAAATTGCCTGCTACCGAGTTTTATTTATGCATACTGAAATATTGTTTTATCTTGCACGATACGTTATCGTTCCAATGAATATCTTACCGATCGATGTGAATTTCAAAACAATGTAGCGCACGTGCCTGTTTGTTTGTAGCACAATGTGAAACAGTCTGCGTGTAATCGACACATTCATACAAACGAGACGCGATGAATTTTACAAGAAAACATTTGCATTACAAGTGTAATGTTAATTTCTATATACAAGACTATTTCATCTAGCAATAAGGTATGGAAGTTCAGTGACATAAAACAAATTAAAAGATTTATAAACTAGCTTTTAGCCCGCAACTCCGTCTGCGCGGATTTAGAAAAAACTAAAGCAAGTAGCCTATGTTCTTCCAGATTATGCTCTACATTTATCGTAAATTTCTTCCAGATCCGTTTAGCTGTTTAGGCTACAAACTCTAACAAACATCCATCCATCTAAACTTTCGCATTTACAGTATTAGTATGAAGTATGATATTCATAGAAACCATGCCAAGTATAACAAAAGTAATCATATTCTTTGTAAGTCGGTTAATTGAATGTTAAAGAATTTCTTATCATTGCTTTTGTATTTCGCTCATCGTTTACATGAATATAACTCTCCAATTAAATACAGAAATATTGACACATAAAAGTGGAAATAACAAATGAATCAATAAAAACACCCAGTTGCCTATTTAAATTCGATTCGTAAAACGTGAAACAATTGTTCAAAATTCTTTAGACTACAAGAAGTTACAACGAAACAGATCTTAAAACTAAATATGCAAACAGTTGGCTTTTATGTCTGTCAGTCTAAAGATTAACTTACCATGGAATAAGAAGAGTCCAACAATATTGAGTATCAGGCCCATCACTCCAACAGCAACTAAAAGCTTCGCATCATGTATGATCTCTATCTTGATGAACCTTTGCATCGCTTCCACAGTGATGCTGAAGCACAGAGCAACCAGGAAAACAGCATTCACTAGCGCACCAAGCACCTCCGCGCGAGCCCATCCAAATGTGTTCTTTGACCATTTCTTTGGCGACATCTACAAATGATTTAAAAAAATTAAAACCCTATAGTATATTTTAGTTCATATTTATACTAATATTCATTCTCTATACTAATATTATACAGAGGAAACATTTTATTGTAATAACTCAAAAACTACTGGGCTCATTTCAAAAATTCTTTCACCGTTAAAAAGCTAGGCTATATTTTTTATTTTCACGCGGACGAAGTCGCAAGCAACAGCTAGTCATTCTACATTTATGACTCAGTGTAGTTACCATGTTACTGCCATAATATTCTCATTTTAAGATAGTATGGAGATTACGAAAAAAAAAGTTAGTTCGCGACATATACTTCGTTCTATCAGCGTTTTACGAGCAAAACAATTTTATCTATTATCTTATCAATTAACGTAAAAAATCTTGAATTGCATTATGAAAAAAAAAATGTTTATAAGTTACATGGATCCTTAAAGTTTTATAGGAAAAAATCTTTTAATAATGTATAGAAAATATGATTATGGGGAAATAACCGTTTCAAAGATATACAAGGATGTTGTATGATTCATACTTTATATATTTTATAGTGTGTTCGATTCGTAGAATACTTAAATCACAATATGACGTCATGCATTACGTTCAAATACGTAGGCGTTCAAAACTCGACCTCTCACAGGATATCGACTTTTTCTATAAAACTTAGTAGTCACGTTAGTTAAATTGCGAAACAACACGTAAAAATCTCTAAATATTAACTATGAAGTTATTAATTATTTTAAACAATCATAAGTAAAATAAATTACTAATGTCTAAAGGATTTTAAGCACTTAATAGAAATTGTGTGCTATTGTTTTAAATTGGGTCAATTAGTGCTTGAATTAGTTGAACTCTCAAAGATAGTAATTATAGACATATAAATTAAATATGTACTACACTAATTAGTTTTGGTTGGAAACATGTTACATAAATGGGGGATGTAAAACAAATATAAAAATGACTATGAATAAGACAATATTAATAGTAGCTGCCCACCCCCTATATTCTAGGTCATGTTTTCATGCCTACAAGTGTAATTTAATAGTTTGTTACAATACTTAAATTAACTTACTAAAGATAAAAGAATTTTTGAATAGGGTCCAGTAGTTTTTTAGTTCATTCATAACATATAAAAATTGTTCCTCTTTATAATATTAGTATTGAATACTTGACAGGATACACCTTTATATTTTTTCTTTAAAAACCCTAGTAAAATCATCTATTCCAATTTATTCAATGACTTAGGAATGGAACAAACACACATTTCATTTCACATAAAAGATAATTCTATAACATTTATACAAATAACTTTATTTCAAATGCAGAGCTACTCACTTTTATAGACAAGAATGCAATAACAAGTGCGGCAACATCACTCAACATATGGAACGAATCTGCCACAAGTGCCATTGAGTTAGTCACATAACCCACGATAAGCTCCACAAAGAAGAACGTCCCCGTCAACCACAACATGGACAACAGTCGGCATTTCTTGCTGCCAAACTTGCCCATTGTGTCTGAAATATTATATAACATTAGAAATAGAAACATGACTTATAAACATATATTTAGCTTTAAACAGGCGTGAAGTGGAAGCAATTCCGCGTTTCGTTTGATGAGTGTGGTGCCGGAGCCCTAATTTTAGTCCCTTTCCCTTACCACCCTTTTCTTAAGAGGAGAGGATGGGAAGGGAAAGTGGATTTGATGGTGGAGGAAACGCATAGTTAGGGAAAATGTCCTCTTTATGTGCGTCTCCTCCTCCGTCAATTAAGGGTAGGCAACGCATCTGCAATTGCGGATGTTTATGGGCAGCGGTCGCTTTCCATTTCGGTGGATTCAGGTGGCCACTTGCTCATTTGCCACCTTATATTATAAAAAAAAAACTAAACTCAAGGCAATTTTCTTCTCTATTGTTCCCTTAGGAGATATAGGAATCTACATACTCTAAGTTGTTTTAAAGTATATCATAAGAATATAGAGAATAAGAAAATTAGGACATAGGTGTAGAACTGTCAATGTAAAGTCTATGAAGATGTTAACTGTTGGGTCAATAGGGGAAAACACCCTTTATGAGTAACTGTTATATTGAAACTAATTTGCTTAAAGGTTTTTATTTACTTTTGATATAAAATTAAAACATATTAATCAGGACATCCTGAATACATATGTAAAAAACTTGGAACAATAAAGTCCTAAATGACATTTTAACTAAACCACTATACTACTAAACTTAAACCTCAACAAATATAATCGTTAACTTTGATGTGTTCTGTGTTCAGGTTATGGTTGAATATTTAAAGAAAACCTTATTTAGTTAAGATTACTAAGAGTAACATTGCATTTTCTTAAAAGAATTGATAAATGCCTATATGTTACCAGGAAACAAAAAAAATGTGTTTAGAGTAATTTATTTTATTACAAACATTAATTTATAATAACAAACAAAATATTTTCTTCAATATACTTATAGTAGCATATATACTTACATGAATATTATAAAACTTCAAAATAATTCCAAACACTGTAAAAGCAATTTGTATCCATCAAGAGTTCATGGGTCAGCATGTACACTTGTAATGCACACTCATTTGACAGCAGCACACTGATACCCAATTACAATATTGATTTAACACTTTATCAGGACACGAGCATAAAACACCTCCGGTGGGTGGCAAGGTAAACATTTAACAAAGCTATGCAAATTGAAAACAAATCCTTAATGCTCTTTTTCGCTGAATTCTGTACTAAACAATGCGATAAAAAAACCTCACGTGAAAGTAAAGATAATCGACATCCACAAAAAATTTACGAACTATTACCCTTTGCACAATCAAAATATCTACTTTCTTCTTTAACTAATCGAAAAGTTTTAATTTTTTACAGAGTAAATGTTTAAGCGATGATGAATTGTATACTGATTTCCATTTAATCAAACTTATTTCGACGTTAAATGCGTCTATAACCTGCACTCAACTGTCAAATAATGATTGAAAGTTTGAAAGATGAAAGATCAATGTAACCAGATTATGCTAAAAGTTACTACTGATCACTTAGTAGGAACTCTACCGCTTCCGGATAAATTTTCAGAAACCTTTCAGTATTTGTTTCAACAATTAAGTATTAAAGCTATGATGATCTAAAAAGCTATTTGTTAATTTTAATTGTAACTGTACATTGAATTCAATCTTAAAACACACATAATTTTTTTTTTAAACTCCAACAGGGGTTTTCATCATCATCATCAACTTGCCCTTATCCCTTACGGAGGGTCGGCACAGTATGTGCTGCTCTTCCATACATCTCTATCAGCCGTCATATCTGAAACCACTCCTTTCTTAAGCATATCCTCTGTTACACAATCCATCCATACTTTTTTCGGTCTTCCTCTTCCTCTGTAGCCATCCACATTCATTCTTAACACTTGTCGCATAACATGTCCATACCACGCTAACCTTTTGCTTCTCAATTTCTCCACCACTGGCGCTACTTTCAAAGTTCCTCTAATATACACATTCTTAACTTTATCCATTCTTGTCACACCACACATCCATCTTAACATACGCATCTCAGCCACATGCAATCTCCTTTCATCTGCAACTTTGGTGGCCCAACATTCAGATCCATACAATAATACAGGTCTAATGATGGACTTGTAGATCTGTCCCTTAAGCTTAAGAGGCATTCTTGGATCACAAGTCACTTGGGTTTTGTTGGTAGCAAAATGGTAACAGTACAGTCAACATTCTTTTTCAAATTGTCATTTGTCAATGCCATAAATGTTTGGCTTTGTCAATGTCAACGTCATGTTAGCGAATGTAAAAAAAAAACAGAAATACAAGTCGAAAAAAAAGCGATATTTTATATGTATCTAGAATAAATTATGTTAAAACGGGGCTAATTCCCTTAAAGCTAGTGCTAAAACTTTTCTGGGTTACATTTAAATACTCGAAATAATTTGTTTTATTCATTTGCTTTTGCCAGTCAACGTCTAACCTACAAATAACCTTCCAAAATCCGTCCAACCAATCAAAATTAAATAATCAACTAACAAAATAAGAATCTTGAAAGACAATATGTTAAATGACGTCTTAATGTAAATAAATGTATATGAAATATTCAACAGTCTTCAATAGCAATGACTATTTTGAAAATCTTAGGGAAGACTTGTGGTTTTCTTGGTTATGTTTTTCAATATGCTTGTGTTACTCACTGTACATTTGAATATTTAGGGGATTTTGTTATGGTAAGTGATAAGGTAGTATTAAAAGCACCCTATTATTTTTCAATTAGGTAATTTATAAGAAATTGCTTATGAATCACTAGTAAGTAATATTAAAGATATAGCAATATTTTACAGATATTCTTTTTAATTTTATTTCGTTATTTTCCTTGTGTCTCAATTATAATTAAAATACAGTGTTTCATAAAGTTTCTTTGCCTGTAATTTTTCCACAGTCAATAACAACAATTTTTTTTTTCAGTGTCTCGGTCCATCTATGGAGCCAACATTAGAATCGAACAATATATTGCTTACAGAGCATGTCACACCTCGCTTACATAGGTTGCAACATGGAGACATTGTTATAGCAAAAAACCCAACAAATCCCAAACAAAATATATGTAAAAGGGTTGTAGGTTTACCAGGGGATAAAGTTAAGGGATATTTTCCTAGAAGAAGTCATATTGTACCTCGAGGTCATGTATGGTTAGAAGGTGATAACTCTGGGAATTCATCAGACTCAAGAATATTTGGACCAGTACCACTTGGATTGATTAGAAGTAGAGTTCTATATAGAGTTTGGCCTTTAGACAAGTTTTCGTCGTTACAAGCACATTGATTCAACGTTGAAACCATTTTTGTGTGTTGAGGTAAACTTGTAGGTGGGTAGAAGTAAACAATTAAAATTGTTAATAGAAGAAATTATTTCTGAATAAGTTTAGCACAATTATATATTTTAAGATTTTAAAGGTTTTTTTTATTTATAAACACTAGTTTGTTCATTATAGTTTAAATGTATCTGTGCCATTTTATTACTTTCCACTTTCCAGTTTAATATAGATAAGTCTGTTATCTTTTAAAGTAAAAAAAGTAGGCATAACTTTTAACTTTTATTAAATAAATACAATACATACATTCTTGGATCATACAAAACATTCACATCACATACTTTAATAATCATACATTTAGTTATCTGGATTTATTTCAATAGTCTTAATGGATTCAGGCTCGAGTAAAACATCAACATATCTTGTAGCACTTATTCTGATCCGAACATTTGTTTCATAATCATTCCTGAAAAAAGACAATGAATAGACGTATAAATATTTAACGAAATTTTTGCGCTTATTTGCATAAGTACCGTGTGAACGGAATATTTCTCTAGTCTCGACCAACAATCATTGGAATCCCTGTGTAACATTTTTATTTAAACCGAATATCATTGAAACTCTTAAACAAACAGGGGAGTTAATTTCCCTGAGTGTATCTTTTTCTTATTTTCATACTAAAATTCTTTCAAAGAAGTTAATGAATCCTAAAAATGTGATTTAAATTTTAATTTTTTATTCCACAAAATCACTTACGTATTCTGCAGAACAAGTACTAAATTCCCCTCCGGCGTGACAACAGCAATATTCTGAACAGTCGCAGAACTCATCCGCGATACTTCTACCACTTGGGATCCTCTCGGGATGAACTTAGAGAAGTGTCCCAGTGCGTAGTACATCGGTTGTTTGATAAACTCGTCATTTTCACCGAAAACAAGTATGGGAGCATCAACGTAATTGTGCGCCCAGTTCGGACCTCCGTGCTCGTCTAAACATAAGTTCCAATCTATCCAGCCGACAACGAAGTTGTTCAAATCCTGAGGAAGTTTATTAGTGCTCAAGTTAACAAAGCTATTACATATTATGTCCAAGAGTTGGAGAAACGCCAAAAAACAAAAAAACAGGCTTCTTTTACTGGTCATATTTGGAGTGCCATTGATTCTTAGTTGAAAACAACTTGGTTTAATGACTGTAACGTTGCTGAATTAACATATTAAACTATTAAAAACAGATTGAGATCTATGTTCTGTAGTTAATTTGTATCTACCTCCAGAATACTGCGTGTGTATTTTACAGCGCGATCCCAGGACCCGATCTCCACCTTGTCCTTATCCCACGGCATAGGACCTACGATATAAAACTTGTTTAAACTTTGAACCTGAAATTTGTTTCTTCAGTGTAAACGCAATGTACCTTCACAGGCTTCAGTTGAGAGTAGGATCTTGCCAGGATACTTCTTCTGGATCCTTGTGAGTACGCTCGCCGGCATGAAGTTACCGTAATAATGTATGGCGATACCGTCGATGTACTCGATTGACTTAGGATCCTCTTTCTCCATCTAGAATGTCAAAAAGCTTAGAAGCCTTAACCAATTTTTTTAATACGTTTCAAAGTATAAGAAACAATATTAAAGTAATAGCAATATCGGAATTTATATCGTACTTACACCTCTCAACCAGATTGGTATGATGTATCGCTGGTCATCGACAGCTAAGATTAGAGTTTCATTAAAGCGAGAATTCCTTACGCTCGGTCCCAGATTGTTCGCTACCCAACGCCCCTGGAATATCATGCTTTAGTAGTCTGTTTTAAATTAAGCATACTGGTATCCTGATGATGATGATGAAACTTTAAATAGATGGATGTTTGTTACTATTTCCAGAATTATTCTACGGATCTCGCTGAAATTTGGCATTTATGTAGAACTAGCCCGCGACTCCATCCGTGTGGAACTAAAAAACAAAAGTGAGTAGCCTGTGTGTTCTTCCAGACTATCCCCTACGTCAAATTTCATCGACATCCTTCCAGCCGTTTAGGCTACAAACTGTAACAAAGATCCGTCCATCCATCTGAACTTTTGCATTTAAAATATTAGTAAGATATGTTCTAAAAGAACACATAGTCTATTAAGTCTTTTTAACTCTGCGCAGACTAAGTCAGTATCAGCTAGTATTGTTATACTTACGAGTTGTCTGGGGAACCAGCCCAAAGAATTGAATTTGACAGTTGGCACTACGCCGTTGATAGGCTCGTTGGTGGTGGTGATAGCCCAGATCTTTATGTTGAATTTATCATACTCTTCAAGGAAACTGTAATATAAACATGTTTAGTTACTAAAGAAAAAGAGATGACATTTAAATCTCCAATATTTTATCAAAAGTAAATGCAATAATTCGTGCTTTTGTTAACATTAGGAGCAGGCGCACACCTTTGACTAAACTATCGCACAACTGTTGTGTGATTGTCGATTGTTTTGCAGCCTATTCAACTGTTTAGTCACATAACTAAAACTCGAGTAGTGTGCGCACCTCCATATAAGCTCATAGGGATCAATGCGATACTAAACAGTTGTGCAATAGTTTAGTTTCAGGTGTGCGCTCTAAAAATAATACATCAATTCACTTTTTAAATTCATTGAAAAGTATCGTAGTCAGTCAAATGCTGTGCAACTGCTCTAAATATACTAACCGTAGATGATAATCGGCATAAGACTGATAAAATTCAGGTTTAATTTGTCCAAAGCCGGTGATAGCTTCGTTGGTCTTCATCCAGATAGGTGATGACCACGCCGTCGCTGTTATTTTGATTTCATCAGTTGCCATCGCCTTTGCCATCTCTATCATTGGTATCTATAAACAATTAAAAAAAATCCCATGTGCAATAAATCATTAGTAAGATAACTTTTAAGTTAATGAATTAATAAATCAAATAAAATAACTATTATCTCTAAATCAAATCATGTATCTGGGTAATACTTTAATAAAGGAATCAATTGAATTAAAAGATAAAGACTCTGGTCCATGTGCACTAATCTGATAACAGCTTGAGCTCAATGTGTACCTGCATTAGACCGATTTCGTTAACTTGGTCAAATTAAAAAAGAGTAAGTATGATGCATCGGTTTCTCACCTTATAATCAAAGTCCTCGCGGCTGAGAGAGTAGTTAGTAAGTGCAGCATCGTTCCAAGGCAGCTCGTTGTAGGTGTATGGGTGCGTGGAGAAGTCAGCGCCAGCTATTGGCACTCGGATTAAATTGTACTCTAAGCCTTCTGGACCGAAGTATGTACTGCAAATAAAATAAAACCATGTAAACTGACTGAATTTCGAATTCGTTAGTCTAGTGAAGGCGAAAATGAAAAACCTGTTTAAATTTTAGCTGTGTTCATTAAGGTAGGGTTTCCTTAACACGTTTAGACCCAGAGTGAGAATGATTTTTGCACTAGGTCTTTTAATAAAGTAAAGACAAGATTGAAAGTTATTGAAAAACAAGCTTTCGCCCGCGACTCCGTCCGCGTGGTATTAAAAAAACATATGTGTTCGTCCAGACTATGCTCTACAACTATGCCAAATTTCATCCAGAACATCCATCTAAACTTTCGCATTTATCTTTGAAAGTTTAAGCCATGCAACATTGTGATTTTATTAACCCAAAACTCGGCTTGATGACAGGTGACTATTTAATCGCTAGGTAATAGTTTCATCATAGTTTATCACTAGACCTTGTTTATGCTAGGTATTTCACAAATATTAATAA